>CM032456.1:82020359-82065359 GCA_019049505.1 Pachyrhynchus sulphureomaculatus
AACTAGCCGTGCCCGCGGCTCCGCTCGCGTGGACTTGATTCACTACTATCGTCACTGCTTATTCCTTATGTACGTAATAAAATATCTACCATTATTTCCCCTTATCTCCCATTATTTCTCCTTATCCTCCCATTATCTCTACATAATTTTCATTATCTAGCTTATCTCTGCTCATCTCCCATTATTTCTCCTTATCTCCCGTTATTTCTCCTTATCTTTCCATTATCTCACCTTATCTCCTCTTATCTAGGCTTATCTCTACTTATCTCGCAATATTTCTCCTTATCTCCTATTATTTCTCCTTATCTCCCATTATCTCAACATAAGTCCCGTTACCTAGACTTATCTCTGCTTATCTCCCATTATCTCTCCTTATCTCCCATGATTTATACTTATCTCCCATTATCTCACCTTATCTCCCATTATCTAGGCTTATCTCGACTTATCTCGCAATATTTTTCCTTATCTCCCATTATTTCTCCTTATCTCCCATTATCTCACCATAACTCCCATTACTTAGACTTATCTCTGCTTATCTCCCATTATTTCTCCTTATCTCCCATTATCTCTACATAATTTCCATTATCTAGGTTATCTCTGCCCATCTCCCATTATTTCTCCTTATCTCCCATTATTTCTCCTTATCTCCCATTATTTCTCCTTATCTCCCATTATCTCTCCCTATCTCCCATTATCTCACCTTATCTCCCCATTATCTAGGCGTATCTCGACTTATCTCGCAATATTTCTCCTTATCTCCCATTATTTCTCCTTATCTCCCATTATCTCACCCCATTAAACTCCTATTACCTAGACTTATCTCCCATTATTTATACTTATCTCCCATTATCTAGGCTTATCTCTCTCCCATTAATTTCTCCTTATCTCCCATTATCTCACCATAACTCCCCATTACTTAGACTTATTTCTGCTTATCTCCCATTATATTTATACCTATCTCCCATTATCTCACCTTATCATATGTATAAATTTATAAAAACACGTAAATCGGATAAGTGGTTCTCAAGTGATAAGCGCACTAACAGGCAGAGGACGTTGCATTTTATGTATATTTTATTCTTTGCAACATGATATTGTTCCATATTTAATAGTTTAGGCAGTATATTGCAAGAGAACGCGCTAACGGTGGCTTATTTTTCCGACTTGATTCACTATTATCGTCACTGCTTATGCTTTATGTTACCTTACGCAATAAAATATATCCTATAACCTGGCCAGAGAAGATATGTATGTTTTAAAAAAAAAGTACGTAACGCACTAACGGACAGACAGACAGAGAGACGTTGCATTTTATACATATTATAGATAGATAGCCTGGCCAGAAAACATACGTATATTTTTAAAAAATGCACGTATATCGGATATGTGGTTCTCCAGTGATAATGCGCACTAACGGACGGATAGACAGACAGACAAACAGACAGAGCGACGCAGCATTTTATATATATTATAGATATAGATTATTATTATTATATAACCTGGCCAAAGAATATATGTATGAATTTGAAAAAGACGGTAAATTGTATAAGTGGTTTTCGCGTGATAAACGTACTAATGGACAAACAGACAGACAGAGAGACATTACATTTTATATATATTATAGATTATAGATATTCTCTGCTGCATAATATTGTTCCATATTTAATGGTTTAGGCTGTGTATTACAAGGGAACGCGCTAACGGCAAACTTTTTTCCGACTTCTTTCACTATTATCGTCACTGCTCATTCCTTATGCTACCTATCGTAATAAAATATGGCCTATAACCTGGCCAGAGAACATATGTATGTTTTAAAAAAAAAAGTACGTAAATCGGATAAGTGGTTCTTCAGTGATAAGCGCACTAACGGACAGACAGACAAAGAGACGTTTTGCATTTTATATATATTATAGATATATGTAGAGAATTAGAATAGAGAATAAATTTTGTGTTTATTATATTTTTCCTACCTTATATCTAGTTGGATCTTTTGGTTTAAAATGATTTTACATGTTAACAGCTTCACAGTTTTCGTAATACTAAATTTAAAAGGTTCACATATTTTATTTTTACTATTTATACAGGTAAAATGGGTAGATCCTCCAAAATTTATTTATTGCTTTCATATTGTTGTTACTTTAATTGTTATTAGTCTAATAATTGGTTTTGTTAGGTTATTAAATCATTGTATACAGTACTTAGGTTTTCCGTGTCATTTCGATAATTTAAGGTGTTATTTGTTCTTCGTATATGTATCATTTCCTTTATGTTTCGTTTTTTATGATTATTTTCAAAGTCTAGGATTTGGACATTATTAAAATTGAAATTATGCACTTCATCTAGGGCATGTTTTGATAGGGCAGTATGGTTTTGATTTGTGTTTCTTATGCTATTTTTTGTTCTGTTATTCGTCTCCTTAAATATTGTTTTGATTGTCCAATGTATTTTTTGGACAGTTCATGCAGTCTATTTTGTAGATTAAGTTTGTTTGTTCTGCTGTTGGTATTGTTTGGTTTAAGTTTGGTAAAGATATTTTTTGAGTTGTTAGCCGTTTTTCTGCTATGTTGATGTTATGTGGTTTAAGGACTTTTTTGATCTTATTACTTAATTCAGGAATGTATGGTATGGAAATAAAATTTTTCTTAATTTCATTGTTACTTTGTTTAGATTTTTTATGATTATTGTATACTTTATTTATTCGGTTTTTTATAATTCGTTCTGTAAATTTTTTTGGATAGTTATTGCTTAGTAGAACGTTTCTTACTTTATTCAAGTTTTGGGTCTGTCTTTCGGATCAGTTAGTAATACTGCCCTATCAACTAGCGAATTGACAACACTTTTTTCATATTTTTCTGGTGTGTGTGAATTATAATTCAAATATCTACCGGACCATACAGGTTTGGTATACCAATTTGTTCTTATGTTTTCTTTATCATCATATTTAATATTTATGTCTAAAAAGTTTATTGATTTGTTTATTTCTTTTTCGTATGTAAACTTAAGTCTTTCGTGGAATGAGTTCAATTTGTTTAGCGTGTATTGAAGTTTCGTTTCTAGGATATAAAAGAATACAGTCATCTACAAATAAGGCTTGTAGTCGAGAGTTTTTATAATATTTTTCTTCTACATGTTCCATTACGAGATTTGCTATAGTAGCTGAAATTGGTGATCCCATAGCTACACCATAAATTTGTGAGTAGAATTGGTTATTATATTGGAAAAAATGTAGAGTTTTAAACAAAGTTTTGTTGCCTCGATAAATTCCTTTTCAGGGATGTTAGTGAAGTTTTTTTTTTATATTCCATTTATCTTTTTATACTTTTTATGGCAACTTCTATTGGTATATTTGTGTATAAAGAGACGACATCAAAGGAAACGAGTATGTGTCTGTTTGGAATTTTTTTGTTATCTTTTATTGTTTTATGGAAATCCCATGAATCTTTAACATGATATTCGTTTTTGCAAAGAACTACATAGCGTATTAGAAAGGTATTTAGACAAATTATAAGTGGCTGAACCAATTGTATTAACAATTGGTCGAAATGGTATGTTGTTTTTATGCAGTTTAGGTAGTCCATATATATATATTATTCTCTACATATATTTCTGTATAAAACAACACTAATCATCAATTTTACATCTTAAACATTAACCCTAATAAAAAAAAATATGTTTTCTTTCTTGTAGTTCTGAAGATGGTTTAGATAAAATAAACCGAAACGTTAACCAAAAGTAAACTTGTTTCATTAAAAATTGACCGCAAGACCAAGAACAAAAAACTGTCCTAAATTTATTCATTAACGGTCAGGAAAAAAGAAAAACATATATATATATATATATATATATATATATATATATATATATATATATTTATATATAATAACCCAATTTTCTGACTTCTTAACTTCAAAAATCCCCTCCACCACCCCTTTAGGCCCTTATTTGTCTGACTAAAAAACAGTAAAATTTCAAGTGGTTCTGTTGGAACTAAAAAAATCGCGATATCGCTCAAAAAACTGTGGGTTTTTCTCTTAGTTGGGTACTAAATTTAAAATCGATATCTCATTTCATTCTGAATATCTGTGCTATGTAATGACCTAAAAAGGAAGAAATATAATAATCTCAAAGTTCCTTCCTTCGGCATGGATAATAATGACTTAATCCATGAATTATACCCCTATGTATTAAATTTTTAATACTTTAGGATAGGATTTTATTCACAAACAAGCATTAAGCAAATGAAAAGGTTTAAACGTATTTACAACTGAAAACTGACCTATTTCCTGTATTCACAATAATGCATTTTCGGAGAAAGCAGCTTATTATTTTTATTTTGGCTTCTGATACCATCTGAAAGGTTTTTATTTGTGACCTGTTTTCTGGTAAAGAGTTAAAACCAAACCAAGCGCATGTAGACAATCTTTTTAGAGATAGTAGTATTTTTAAAACTGTATTATAAATAACTAAACCAACTATGATTTATATTTGAAGTATATTTAATACCATTCATTTTACCAAAGAAGAAAGAAACCAACATATTCATAAAAATCGGAAATCAATTATTGATTCATCTCTTTTAGTTTATTTTTATAAAATTTAAAATCACGTTTTAATAATGGCTTAGAAATATTTGTAATCCTGTCAAATTCGTTCAAAATAACAAAAAAGTTTTTTAGGACTCTCAAACTTGCAGTGCCTTCATATAGGCTTTATATATTCGATACTGGAACCATTTCAGATTCCTAAGCCTCAATTTCAGAATTCGAAGTAGATTCCCTAATTTGTCGTATATCTTCAATACAGTCGAGATTGGTCAATTATGCACTTTCTGGTGCCACATCACTATCAATCAATGCAAATTGTTTCAAACTCACAAATATGTCCTTTATAATAGGAAACAATTCTTTCTTGTCGTCGGGGGCAAATATTACCAGACCACCGAAACTCATATCCAAGAGTTGGTTATGGTAATGTTTTTTTCTACTTCTTGAAGTGAGCAACCACTATTCACATATATTAACAGCCCCTTAATAAAGTAGCTTCCATAGAGCATTTTAAAATTCTGGATGATGCCTTGGTCCAAGGGTTGGCAATATAAAGTAGTGTTTGGTGGAGGAAAAATAAGTTTGACATTATTCAGCGCAATTTTGGAGTAAGGTGTTGCATTATCCAAGAAAAAATAGCTGTTTTCTATTCTGCCTTGCCGCGTTACTTTGCAATTTGTCTTCCAGAACAGTTGTCTCTTTCGGCAATACACGATAGTAGGTAGACCCAGTTCGTCTGCATTAAAACACATCCTTGGGGCATAACTGTTTAAAATAATCAATCAATTTTCTTTCCAGATTTTCGTATCTTCGATATTGAAGATAATATCGTGCCGACAACGAAATCTTTCTAATGATTCTAGTCCTAGGAATTGCACAACTTTGAGGGTTGTTGTATAAACTATGGACCCAAATATTGGTAAGTGCTTGTTTTCAAGCCTTATAAAACCAATTGAACTCTTGGTCCATGGTAAGGTTTTAGAGATTTCCTTTTGTGTTCAGCATTGCCACCTTTTTAATACAAATTCCTAACTTCTTTACTTTGTAGACTAGGATCGCAACCTCTGGCTTATTGTTTCAAACTTCTATGGATGATTATCAACTTTCGGACCATCGGTTGGGTGGTCCATCTCATCGGCTCTCATTAAGTAATTGTTGTATGTTATTTACATTTCTTAAGAATTGAGAGAATGTTATCTAATGATTGTTGGGAAAAAAACCGTCGTTATGGAATTTTATTGTCCTTTACCGAGGGTATTTTTAGCATTGATGTGTACTAGAAAATTTCAATGATGGATGTCTGTGATCGTTTAAGAGACAGGTCGGTATTTTCATTTGTAAATTCTAGGAATTCAAAATCGGTCATTATACGTAGGTGGTCACTTTATACGGGTGGTCGTTAACAGGGGTTTTATTATTTATTATATATATATATATATATATATATATATATATATATATATATATATGTATATATATATATATATATTATATTATATATATATATATATATATATATATATATATATATATGCTACTTTCATACTTGCACTTGTAGAAGAAATGTCTAAAAGTAATTTTAATTTCACACGGTGTACATTAACGCCACGATTTTTCATTTGATCAGAGTGGAAGCTCACATTCCCTGTTAACATTCCTTTTCCTCAAAAATCCGTAGTAAGCAAGTTTAATAATTGTTTATTTTATTTCAGTGGCTGCGTAACAAAAGCTAACGAACATATTTATAACGGAACAAAGCTGTCAACATAATTACGTCCGAAAAAAATTTAGCTCACGCAATTTGTAATTTTTCCCCGTTGTCATTGTTTGCTAAGTTTAAAATATTTATGAAACCACTTTTTAACCACATAAAAAAGGCTTTTTAGTTTAGTGTCCCAAAACTAACGGTACTCTATAGAGCACAGGTGATAACGCATAACATGAATATTTCAAATTAGAAATGAAATTATTATTATCTTTATTTAATTACACAGGCCAACGAAAAAAAGATTTGTAAAAAAGCTTTTTAAACCAATACATCTAAGTGTTATGTACTTTTAGGTGCTGAAACCGTACTTGGTATCGGTTTTTTTGTATCACCCACAGTTCTCTCACAATATGACATCGATTAAATTTCAAAATAGGAAAAATTTGATACATAAAAAAATAAAAACTTAAATCGTAGTTTTATTTGATTAGGTTAAAATTTTTACTCACTATAACATATTTCACTTCAATGCCAATATTTTAGTTGCTTATTTTTTTGTATTTCCTTTTCCTTTTCTCTGTGAAGTTTCTTGTATAGCTTTTTCTCCGATGTGATGCATTTTGTTGTTCTCTATGAAGTGACCAACAGTAATCACCCATCATGTTGATATTCCACCGTCCCTGGTACCGTTCCTCCTGCTCTTCACTTACATCGCCTAAGGTTTCAGGAAAAAAGTCAAGATGGTTGTGCAAGAAGTGGACTTTAAGGCTCATCAGACAACCCAGATTTTTGAACTTGTCTATCATATTAGCTAAGATCAGTTCATAGTTAGGGTCTTTCACATTGCCCAAAAACTTAGTCACAACTTCTTTAAATGATATCCAAGCATCCTTTTCCTTTGTAATCATCCTTGCTTCAAAGTTGGAATCGAACATCATTTTACGAATATCAGGCCCAATGAAAACCCCTTCTTTCAGTTTGGCTTCTGATAAATGAGGAAATCTTTTACACAAATATTTAAAACATTCATATATCTTTAGGCTTTCACAAATTAAGCCTAACTTGATGTGTAGTGGTGGTAGAAGAATCTTTTTTGGATCTACTAAAGTTTTATGCAAAATGTTCTTCTCGCTAGGTGTTAGAGTTATTCTTACGGGCCATTTTATATGTGAGTGGACTGCTGTCCACTCACATATAAAACATGGAAACTTTGTAAATCCCTTTTGATCAACGATCATGGAGACAACTTTTAAATTTCCACATAGCATCCAATTGTGAGCTGAATAGTTAATTTTCTGTAAAATCATGTTTAGATTTTCGTAAGTTTCCTTCATATGGACTGAATGAGCAACAGGCAGTGAAGCATAAGTATTTCCGTTGTGTAACAGAAACACCTTTTAAACTAGTTTTTGATGAGTCTATAAAACACCTCCAATCTTCCTTCTTGTACTCAATGCCAAATTCGTTCATTAGACTACCAATATCATGACAGTAAACCAAATCCTCTTCCCTGCTTGAAAAACTGAGCAAACTGTTGATCTAAATCATTTAACTCAGCTTGTGTAAACAACTGTGGTTTTAAATTTTTCTAGAGAACGTTTAGGGGCGTTGAAACTCATCATCATCCGGTCGACTTTCATTAAATTTGGGACTGGACTGTAAAACGTCATTAATGGACTGAGGTGGCTCAGGGACAGGAGGTCCCGGTCTATGTCCTACCGGCCGATTAGCTGAAGTAAAGTTAGGATAGACAATTACTTTCTTATTTTTAGAGTTAGATCCAGAAACATTAACGCTGCAAAAATAACAATTATTTGAATGATTTTCTTGCTCTCCATACCATGGGTACTGCAAATCTAAAAGCTTTCTTTTCTTTCTTATACCATTTCCTAAGATCCTCGACACAGACATAACATACTCTGTGAGGAGCCCAACATTTTTCTTGATTACCGATTTCTACACGAAAATATGCAAAGTATACTTTTTTTACCAAGTCAGTAATGTTTCTTTGATGTTTTTTAACTACAAACTCACCACGTATATAACAAAAAGTGTTGAGAGAGTTTTTACAACCACGATTAGCCATACTTTGAGTGTGAATTAAAGCACATGGGTTAAACACTGCAATGCGAGGTTATATTAACTGGAAGAAAACAAATAGCTGTGACATTTATCAGAACTGCGAACCTTATAAAATTCTGATTTTATTCCCAACCTGATAGCGAATGAGAAAAAAATAAACTTTTGACATTTTTAATATTAAAATGTGAAAAATTGGTGGGTGATACGACTTTTTTATTATTATTTTCGAACTCAGCACACCAAAAATCATAGGAATCAGCTAAAATTATTAAAAAAGTCTTTTCATCGTTGGCCCGCGTTATTAGAAATACACTGTCAGGAATTAAGTTTCTCAAAGGAATCACCTTCTTATTACAACTTCTAATTGTATTATATGGCGTAAGTCATATTTTACTAAACACTATGTAGATCCATCTGCATGTGAAGCTTTCACTTAATCTGTTTAATTTGTTTCTTAAGGCCTCCTTTATTGGCAAATAATGATTGAGGTTAAAGCAGACCCTCTCGACCCAAACAACCAAAGATCATTATAAGAGAAACTTTGCAAATACAATCTTAAAAGGGCGATGTGTTTAAACTGCTTATTTTTTATATATATATTTCTGTTAAATGTGTTAAGTACTTTTCATTTTATACCAATATGCTCTTAATGTACAATTTAAGTAAAAATATTTTTAAATTAGTTGCCTAAAAGCAATAGATTTTCTAGGAATACGCATAAAGCAAGCCGTTTCGATTTGGGTATACCTAACAAGACTAAAACAACTTCTCATACGTAGAAGCATCACGCAACTGCCGGGGTGCTGGCGATATTAGAAGTTTTTCTTTCCGGATTATTTTTATTGTTGTGATTATATATGTCAAACTTTTATTTAAAAAATGCAATAAAAATTATTATGTTTTTGCAAGACAGGGTATTCCAATTTTAACATCGTATTTTATTTCCACTGTATATTAATCAATGAATTTTTGTCTCTTTTCCCGTTGACATTGTTAATGGTTTGATAAATATTAAATATTGACTTTCAGCTTATTAATGGTAATAGCGGTCAGTAATAACAAGTAGCATTATATCAGCGTTTCTCAACCTTTCAATTTTGCGACCCAATTTTCAAACATAATTTTCATCGCGCCTTCCCCCTCTCATACAATAAAAAATGTATGCAATAATAATGTATTTTCAGTATTTTGATGCTAAAGCTACACCATGACCTTAATTACAAACCTTACAAACTACCAAGAATAAGTAAATTTATTCATATTTGGCAACACATATCTGCTGCGTTGACAAAACTAGAATCGATGCCTCTTTATTGCTCTCTGTCACGTCCACCATATCGGTAGCGGCTTCGCTAGAAGTTCCGAGTTGTCTCGAACATTCGGAAAGTCGGCCCAAAAGTGTAAAAAATGCTGCACCTCGTTCAATTACAGCCGTCTCAGTCGAGTTAATCCTTCTACCGCTATCGGATTTATCGTGAATGTGTATGTTGTAATTTACGTGTTAACTAAAATTCAAGATATTAAGTATTCACGGCAGTAAATCTATACAGAATCATGGATAAATTTTTAAGTGGACGTAAGCGAGCATTAGACGATAGTGAAGCATCAACAAGTGCACAGACGAGCGTGGTTCCGAAAATAAAATCAAGACAATATTGTTAAGAATACTTAAATTTAGGGTTTACCACTGCTGAAGTAAATGAAGAAGAAAGGCCCCTGTGTGTTATTTGCTCAAAAATTTTGGCAGCAGACAGCATGAAACCAAATAAAACGACATTTGGAAACGCTTTATAGTGAGTACCTTAACAAACTCCGATAATTCTTCGAATTAAAATTAAAATCATGTGTAAAGCAGAAATCATTTTTTAAAAAAACTTTGTCTGTGAATGAAAAAGGGTTACTTGCCTCTTACAAAGTTTCATATAAAATAGCCAGATGTAAAAAGCCTCACACCATTGGTGAAGAGCTTGTTTTGCCAGCAGCAATTAAGATTGTAGAAACTATGTTTGAAGATAATTTTACCAAACAAACTGCTATCCATACCTATATTAAATGATACTGTTGCCCGTCGAATTGGTGATATAGCTGAAGATGTACAGCATCAGCTTTTTGGGGAAGTTGTGTGACAAACTGTTTTCAATTCAGCTTGATAAGGCAATAGATAACAATAAAGATGCTCATTTCATTGCCTATGTTCGATTTTGTGATGGTATGTCAGCAGTAGAAGAAGTGTTTTTTTCTGCAAACCAATAGAACTCAAAGCAACATCACTCGCATTATTTGCTATCTTAAATGATTTTATAAACGAGGTAAATATAGAGTGGAAAAATTGCGTCGGAATATGTACCGATGGTTCTCATTCAATGTCTGGAAGATTTTAAAGTGTACAAGCACTTGTGAAACAAGAATCTCCACTGTGTGTATGGACACATTGTATGATCTACTGAGAAGCTCTGGCTTCCAAAGAAATGAGTCCTGCTCTGAATATTGTGTTCACTACAGTTGTAACCGTAGTAAATTATATTAAAATAAGACCCCTAAAATCTAGAATTTTTTCTGCACTTTTTAAAGACGTGGGTGCCGAACATTCAGCGTTACTATTTTATTGCGAGGCAAGGCACGTGGGAAATGTTTGCAAAGTGTTTAGGAATTAAGAAATCAAATAGCCATTTTTCTACCGACCGGAAGCCGAGAAGTTTCGAAATAGTTTATTTGTGATGAAATTAAGCTACTTGGTCAATATATTCCAGAAACTAAATACCTTAAATTTTTAACTCCAAGGAACAAATACACATATTCGATACAAGTGATAAAATTAACGCTTTTGTAGAAAATTGGAATTGTGAAGCAGAAATGTAAAGCAAAAAAACCTAGAAATGTTTGCAAATGTGTTAAAACATACAAGGTTGAAAAACAACATGTGAAAGTTGTTTTAGTAACTATTGAAAATCATCTAGCCATGTTGTATATCAGTGTAAATGTGTATTTTATTTTTTATTATGTCAGAATGTACGAGTATTTTGTTTTACTTTCCTTTCAATAAATTATATTAAATGATTTTAATGAATGTTTTTAATAATAATTTCTTTTCGATACGCTCGCGCCCCCCCAATAGTGCAATCACGCCCCTAGTGGGGCGCGATCCGCAGGTTGAGAAACGCTGCATTATATCATCGTCATCAGCTTACACCATCCATAATTGGACGTAAGCCTCCCCAAGTTGTCTCCGATGAGCTCTGTTTTTTGCTTTTTGCAGCCAATCGCGTCCCGCTAAACTTTTTATGTCGTCCATCCATCTTGTCTGTGGTCTAAATCTGCATCTTTTATCTTTTCTAGGCATCCATTCCACCATACATCGTGTCCATCTGTTATCATTCATCCTTGCGATATGCCCCCGCCCCAATTCTAAATATTAGCATAATATATATATATTTTTTTTTTTTTTTATGGTCTAGCACACGTGCTACAGGGAAGTGCCTAAAGCGCTACAGGAGCGACACGTGTGCGGAGAAAACGATTCACGTTGTTCTTGAATCGCTGTAGATTGTACTCGATGGGAAACACAGTCCTGGGTAAACCATTCCAAAGGTATGATGTTCTCCATATAAAAGACTGCTTGAAAAGCGTTGTACGAGGAGTAACAAGCTGAACCTCATACGGATGTGAAGCATCAGCGCGACGTGTACTTCTAATATGCACCGCTCTGGGAGGAATCAAACGGGCCACATCTTTCGAACACTTTCCATGAAAGTACTTGTAGAATAGGCTCAAGTCGCCAACCGTTCTTCGATGTTCCAGCGAATCAAGGCCGTCGGTCAATTCCGGGTGTCCAATCAGACGAACAGCTCTTCTCTGGATAGAATCCAACAAATGCAGTGTATGTTTGGGAGCGGAGCTCCAAACATGGGAGCAGTATTCCATAGTTGGTCGAATTTGAGCTTTGTAAAGAATTAACAGTTGTTGTGGAGTGTAAAGCTTTCTGGTTCGAAACAATATTCCCAACTTTTGAGAAGCTCTTCTTGCTATGCCTGCAACATGTTCATGCCAGGACATATTTGCTCCCAAATTAACGCCTAACAGATTGAGTGACGATGTTAGAGGGATGGAGTGCCCCGACATAACTATGTCGGGTTCTGCAACGTTAACTTTTTTAGAAAAAAACTGCCGCCTGGGTTTTTGTAGCGTTAAATTCCACTTGGTTACTGTCACCCCAAGATAGAATTTCTTCCAGGTCTTTGTTAAGTTGAATGACTTCCTGCTGTCTGCGGATATTCGTCTGAGTAGTCGATGTCCGAGCGTTCAAAGTGAATGAAGAGATAAGTGTACTGTCATCTGCAAAGCTGTAGATTGGATTCTCGGTCTTTTCCAGCAGATCGTTAATATAAATGAGGAAGAGAGTAGGAGACAATATGGAACCTTGGGGCACACCGGCGTTGATAGTGAAGGTGTTAGAAAGAAATCCGTCAACCGCCACTCGTAAAGAACGCTCTCTGAGGAAACATGAGAGCCACAAACAGAACTTTTCAGACATACCATAAGAACGTAGCTTAGCCAACAGCCCATCGTGCCAAACACGGTCAAATGCCTTGGATATGTCAAGAGCAACCGCTCGAGATTCTCCAAAGTGTTCAATTGCGTTGTTCCAAACATGTGTTACATAAGTCAGAAGATCTCCTGTTGATCTATTTTTACGAAAGCCATATTGGTGATCACTAATAATGTTGAATCCTTCAAGATATTTTAGAAGATGCTGATTGATAGCCTTTTCCATGACTTTCGATATTATTGAGAGTAGTGCGATTGGTCGGTAGTTATTTGGCAAGGTCTTCTTGCCTTTTTTAGGTATCGGCTGAACTGTGGCACATTTCCAGCTGGAAGGAAATATTCCCTTTCTGTAGGATAGGTTGAAAAGTCTACAGAAAACTGGTGTTAGTTCCCTCGCACAGTTCTTGAGAACTATGGCAGGTATTCCGTCAGCGCCTGAAGCCTTTTTGGTGTCTAGCTTCATCAAAATACGTTTTATGATACGCTGTCTGAAGACAATATCGGGCATCCTTGACTGCACTATGGGAATAGTAGGTGGTGTTTTTCCTTGGAAATCGACAGTAGAATGTGAAGCAAAGAGTTCAGCCAACAAGTTCGCTTTCTCAACAGGTGTCGTTGCAATAGAATTATCTGGCCGTGTGAGTGGCGGTATGGTGGATTTGGTGAAATTTTGACTAACTGCCTTAGCGACTGACCAAAAGGACCCGGAATTGCCGGGACAAGCGAGAAGTTTGTTTCTAATCCGTTGATTGTGTACCTCCTTGGTTTCGTCGATAATTTCTTTGCATCTGTTCCTGGCACGAACAAAGATGTTACGATTTATGGTGTTAGGATCTTCACGCCACTGTCGGTATGCAAGATGTTTAGAAGCAACAGCTTCTTTGCATTTTAGGTCAAACCAAGGCTTGCCGTTGGAAGGGCATTTCTTCGAAAAAGGGATGTAAGCATCCATACCGGCCAAAATAACATCGGAAACCTCCCTGGCGCAGTCAGATGGGTCGTCGGATCGAAAACAAACGTCCAACCAAGGGAAAGTTCGAAAATATTCCATGAGATCTTCCCATTTAGCAGATTTGTAGTGCCAAATCTTGCGCGGTTTGGGCGCCTCTCTGTCACTGATTGGTAGAATACTCGATGTCGAAAGTAGTTTATGGTCGGAAGAACCTAACGGTGGATTTACGCTGACCGTGTAAATCTCCGGATTAGTGGTTAAAAACAGATCAAGAAGACTGGCGAACTCTCCGTCTCGATCAGGGATCCGTGTTGGTTCATCAATAAGCTGAGTCAAGCCACAACTGATTGAAAATGATTCGGCTTCACGACCTTGTTCGTCGGTAGTATTTGAATATTTAAGCCAGTTGATGTTGTGGACATTAAAGTCGCCCAGGATGGCAATTTTCGGCATTTGGATAGTTAATTTGTAAATGATCTATGGTGTCTGCAAGAGAAGCGAAAAGTGTTCTAAAGTTTGTATCACTTGGTGGTCGATAGAGGATACAGACGAACCTTGTGGTTGGTTGAGTCGTTGAGTCGTTATTTTTAACCACATAACATCAAAGTTTGGGGGCTCCAGAGCCTCTTCTCGTTGGCAAGAGAGGTCGCTTCTGACATAAAGACAGATATATATATATATATATATATATATATATATATATATATATATATATATACAGTAATACCCCGCTTTACGCGAGGGATACGTTCCGAAAAAAAATCGCGTTAACTGAAATTCGCGTATATCGAGGTTTATGATTAAACATAGTCAAAATTTAATACAAAAAAATACAAATCATTTTAACAATCACTTTAATTCTAAGAACACTTTATGCAATACATACTCTTATTTTTTACGGAAAAATACATCTATTGTCTTTTGGGTAACGTTTTGTTTACGTTCTTGTAAAATACGTTCATAACACCCAACACTGTTTTTAATTGTTTGACACACGGTCAAGACACGGTCATCATTATTGTCTATACTCTGCAATATGTCCAAACCTGAATAAATTTTTGAAAGTGCATTTTGTATTTCCCCTGAAGATAAAACTTTCTCTTCTACTTGTTCTTCCTCATCGTAGATAGGATTATTCTGTAACTCGATCAGATCTTCATTGCTAATAGGATCGTCGTGCGTTGCTACAAGTTCTACGAGATCTTCTACCGTGACATCTTCAAGTTCAGACCCCTCAATCATTGCAGCAATGTCTTCAAGCACTTGTCTCTGCATCTGGACAATTCTTCTAGGTGCTTCCACTACATCTGGCCAAAGATTACGCCACACCCCATTCATACAACTCATTTTAACTTCCTTCCAAGCCTCTTCTATGTTGTGAATAGACTTCATAATGTTGTATGACTTCCACCACTCTCGCATAGACTGTCTTCCTTCCCCGTCAGTTTCATGAATTAGTTGGCTAAAAGTGCGGCGATGGTAATAAGCTTTGAAGTTTGCTATTGCTCCCTGGTCCATAGGTTGTAATATTGACGTAGTGTTTGGTGGAAGGAACTTTACGTACACTTTTAAGTCTCTGGGCGTATCAAGTGAGGTTGGATGTCCTGGGGCATTGTCTAAGAGTAATATAACTTTAGGTTCAAGCCCATTTCTGTCACAGTATGATTTGACTGATGGGCAAAAACTATTAGAATACCATTCTTGAAAAATTTCCCGTGTAACCCACGCCTTTCTGTTTGATCGCCACACAACTGGTAGACTTGTCTTGTCTGTGCCTCGCATTGCACGGGGTGTTTCTGAATGGTACACTAGTAAAGGTTTCAGTTTGAAATCACCAGTGGCATTACCACCCAGCAGAAGTGTTAGTCGATCTTTCGCAGCTTTGAAACCACTGGCTTGACGTTCTTCCTTAGAAATGAATGTTCGAGATGGCATTTTTTTCCAGTAAAGTGCGGTCTCATCAACATTGAAGATGAGACAAGCAGGAATTTTCTCTCGTCTAACGAAGTCTTGAAACTTGTCTGGAAACTCAGCTGCAGCTTGAATGTCCGCGCTGGCCGCCTCGCCTGTTATGTGGATATTGTGAAGATTAGAACGCTGCTTGAACCGATGGAACCAGCCTCTGCTGGCAGCAAAAGTCGGAGTGGCACTCCCTTCTCCTTCTTTTGTTTTCAGCATCTCATACAAAGATTTTGCTTTTGTGCATATGAGATCTTGACTTAGTGGTGTGTTATTCTTATTCAAATCTTCGATCCAGACTGACAGTAATTTCTCCATTCTTTCTAAGATAGATGATCTCGAACGAGAAAGTTTTGTTGCACTTATAGGTGTTGAACCTTCGCTGGAGATTTTAATTTTTTCCGATTTTTATAAATCGTTCTCACAGTCGATTCTGAGAGTCCAAAATCTCTCCCAACAATTGTTGCTTTGCCTCCATTTTCCATTCTTCTTAACACTTTCATCTTCAATTCCAAAGTGACGCTTTTACGCTCTTTTTTCTTTACAGGCGGCATTTTTTAACGTAGGGTTAAATTATGTATGTATGTATCTCCAATAAATATTAAAACAAAACTGCCAGCCGACCGAACTAACATTACGGAACAAATGAACACACGAAACGAACGAGGAAATCCCCATAGAACAAAGTCGAAGGACAGGGAATTCCCAATTCTTCAAAGAGAATATTCAGAGAAATCGGGGATCCCCCCGCGACCATAGAGAAGTTAATGACTACATGAGCGCGAAATTTGAAATTCGCGTTATAGTGAAACCGCGCGTAACGGGGTCGCGCTAAGCGGGGTATTACTGTATATATATATATATATATATATATATATATATATATATATATATATATATATATATATATATATATATATATATATTTAAATTTTAATGAATTATTATTTATTTTGACATTATTTACAATCTAGAAAATCAGAAAAATATTCATGATTTTCCAGGATTTTTCTCATTTATGTGACCTCCTTTGTTTTTAATTACTGCTTTACAGAGTTTCGGCATTCTGTTTAGTAATTTCTTCAGAGTTTCTTCGGTTATTTTAACCCATTCTGCTTGTAAAAGTTCCCCTAAGTGATTTTCTGATGTTGGATTGAGTTTTCGAACACACCTTTCCAAATGGTCCCACAGCAGTTCGATGGGGTTCAAGTCCGATGATTGCGGAGGCCAAGTTATCACTTCCAGGACGTCATCGGATTTCCATTGGTCTAAAAGTTCTCTAATTTGTTTAGCAGAATGTTTAGGGTCGTTATCATGCTGAAAAATAAATTTCTCCTGAAAAATATCTCTTCCAGAAGGAACTTTACCGTTGCCAAAACAACGCCAAACCATTACTAAACCTCCACCATGTTTTACTGTAAGCATTCTCTCTTCAGCTGACGGCCGCACGTAAACTCGTCGATTTGAGCCGAAAATTTCGAATTTAGATTTGTCGCTCCATAGGACGGAATTCCATTGTTCTGATGTCCAATTTTCATGTTCTCGGGCCCATTCTAATCGTTTACGTTTATTCACTTGCCTAAGAAGTGATTTCCTCACTGCAACTCTCCCGTGTAGTTCACCTTCTAACTAACCGGTCCTTCACGGTTATCACGCTGATGGGGATGGGCCGCTCCAGATTTACTTGAGTCGTGATTTCTGGTGCGGTTAGGCAGCGATTATGTCTGCTGGATATTATTATAGCTCTGTCTCTAGAGGGAGTCGTTTTTTCGAGACCTTCAGAAACGTTTTTGGTTGGGAATTCTATGTCCCGCAGAAAATTTTTTTATGATGTAGTCCACTCCTTGGCATCCGCATATCACTCGGGATTAGTCGACTTGAATGACCATTTTGAGGTCTCGCAATTATCAGAGCCCGATTTGCAACGGAATCTTCTTTCGTTCGGGCATTTTCACAAAACAATTGGGCATGTATCAATGACAAAGTACTGTTTGCGAATGGTTAGTTTCCAAAATGGCAATGGTATTTATAGCATAGTTTTTATCATAAAATGTCACTAGGATTTTCCATAATCCCTAGAAACTTGAAATGAATTCTTACTTCAACTGGAATTCTCAGAAATCACCTCAAAACGATTATCATGCAAAACTTAAAAATTTGTTCTAATTGGTTTTTAAATTGTGATTTCACGAAAAAGGGTTATCTAAACAATTTTATGATGGACACTTGTTAAGAACAATTCAATTGACCTAATATAATAAAAGGGTAATTAGGTATTAAATTTTGCCAGTTAAATTGAAATTTCTAGGTGGGCAAATACTTTCTGACCGTAGTGTATATATATATATATATATATATATATATATATATATATATATATATATATATATATATATATATATATATATAGAATCTACTGATATTACTATTGCACTAGACCAGGAGGAAGGGAAATTTCAAAATATGATGAAGAGTCAATTGGGATTTTTTTTTTCAATTTTCACAGTTTACTTAAATTATAATAGCAGATTTAAATAAAAAAAGATAGAGTTATTTTATTTAAGTCCAGAAATCTGCCGAGAATTTTTTTTTGTGAAATATTTGAAGATTTTGACAAGTGTGTTACGTATATATAAAGTGATATTGCTGGAACTTTGGTGCAAAAAGTTTTTCTAACAACTTGCTTAAATAGAGAAAAGTAGTGATTTTTTTGCTATATGTGTCATAGCTAATTATTAACCTATATCTAATATGTTTTATACACTTCTCCTAAAACATTTTCAATTGCCAATTCTTAAACATACAAATAATAAAATATCAGTCAGTTAATTCACCTACTGAAATACTTTTCGCTAAATAATTAATAAGTTCACGGTGAGTCAAACAGTGTCAGTTATGATTTTAGTTTAAAAGTTAGAGATTTCTTTGAATTAGTTTAATGTTAAATTTTCAAGAATCATATGGAGTGCATAAAATTTTAACCAATGTATCTATGTTTTATCTGGATAATAGCCAATTAGTTATTCAACACAAATAAATATTTTTTATAAATTCATACATATTTAATATGAAGACTTAAATTTTTCAGTAATATTAAATTATTTGCTCTGTTTTATTCAAGGAAAATATTAAATTTCTGTTCAGTTCCGCCATTTTAACATTGAATTATATAGGCCTTTTATTTTCATTATAGGCCATAATAACTTTTTGAAGTTAGCAGAAGTAAACTTTGTTGTAATAAATTTTCAAGGGATTTTCAGGGTACTCACATCCGTAATATTTCAATGAATTTTGTTTTTGTTTTCAAGATAAGAGCTATAGAGAAGTGTGTTTATATAAATATATACAAGCAATTGAAAGATATAAAAACAACTTGATATAATTTGTATAAGACATATTACAATTTTTTTCAGTGAAATTTATACTAAATGGGGTGAAAACTTCAGAGATTCTTGAAGAAAAAACAATGATTTTGCCAAATATTGATTTTATTCTTCAACATATTTTCCTTCAAGCGATATACTTATTCCAGTAATCTTCTAAAGTTTGGATAATTTTCATATAGTACGATTTCCCATTCCACTTCATCATTTGAGCCGGATCTCTTTAGCTGGAGCCACCCTCGCAAATTTGAGAAGAGGTAATAATTATTTGGGGCCACGGCGCGGCTAATGACGAAGCAATTCATAGCATTGGTCTAATTTCACCATCGATTTTATAGAGCTGTAAGCTGGTACATTATCTTGTTTCAACTACACTTTTTTCTTCGCTAAATGCGGCTTTTTTTTTCTTGATTCCCAGTTGAATTCGCCTCTTCCTAAGGATAGTCGATAAGTATTATTCTATTTACATCCCAAAAAAAATTTGCCGAAACCTTTCGCCGACGTCTGTGTTCTTGGGCGCTTCGGTCGGCCTTTACGCGATTCCAGCCACACTGTGAACTGTTGGACTCAGGTGTGTAATGGCGGATCCATGTTTTATCTATTGTTACGAGTCGACGCGAGAGCTCCAGATACATAGTTTTTATATGCAAATATTCTTGCAAAATATGCCTCACGAGTTCTGTTAATTATTTTTTATCACTCTCACTTTGCTGCCATTCAGAATCTTCTTCTTATATGTGCCATATCAGGTCCCCCTGACGTTGGCTATCACTCTGGTATATTCATCCATGTTCCCTGCGATTCGGAATAACTCTGCGACGCCATGGATTCCCGTCCAATCTCGTATGTTTCTCAGCCAAGAGGCCTGCTTTCTACCAACGCCGCGCCTGCCCTCAATCTTTCCCCTCATTATGAGTTGCAATAACTCATAATGTTTGCCATAAAAGACATGTCTCAAATACTCCAGTTTTCTGCACTTTACTGTTGACAACTCTCGGACTGCATTCGCTCTCTGCAGTATTTCCTGATTGTTTCTGGCTGCTTCTACTCTGCACATAATTTCTTTGTCAGGGTCTAATTGGTCAGTAATGTAGCTTCCAAGGTATTTAAAATGGTGAACTCTATCGCTTGACCGTTGAGATGGAGATCAACATCTGTATTAAGGCCCATATTTTCATTGAATTTGGGCTAAATTTATGAATCTGGTTGTTAACTCCAAAATAAAAACGACTGATATTACCGTCATGACTATTTTGGAGTTAATATTAACTCTCCAATGGTCTGGTCGTAAGTAAACTGATTCCCAATATCTACTGGATTAGCCATTTTACTTTTTTCACCCACAAAAGATTAACAACTTTTACTGCACGCAAAATTAATTCAATCTCTTTTAAAATGAACGTTTATTGTAAAACGTAATGTTTGTGATTGAATTAAATTATACCGAATTACCCTTTCTAAATGACAAAATCTTTTAAGCGGCTTGACAGAGATCTGTCTAACCGTTTCTTGGGATTTGGTAAGATTATCTGTTAATAACTGACATTATTCGTTGTGTTGTTTGAAATGAATTTATATAAATTTTGTATATTACTTTTAGATGTATGTATGTATGTACGTATAACTTACGCCGATAGTCCTAGTATTTACATTTTTATTATATTATTTAACATATATGGGTCATTCTTTTACAAACCGTACACCTATTTTGACTTCACATTTTTGATTTGCCTAAAAAAATTTTTATGGCTTGTATACACGAAATTAGTCGACACATATATCGAGATTTTGTTTCCAAATGTATATTTTGCAAAATATTGATGTTATAAATTATCGTACCTTTATGTTAGCTTTCGCAAATTATAACCGTGGAATTTTTTAATTATTTATTTATAAAAAATAATATTAATAAAATTGTTTAAATATTTTTTTCATGCTTGCCCCACAACTTATAAAACTGAAAAAAAAATACCATTATAATCGCTATGTGTTCGTCTAAAAAACCAATATTTTTGAAAAGTGAGGTCTCTATTAGGTCGAAAAATATAAAATAATTTCCAACGTGCGTCACGCGGCTCGCGCCGCGCGCATAGGGTTCCAACGGAGTTTCGTTCACGTTTGCGCCCATTTCTTGCTTTTGAAAGATCATCGTCAGAGTATTAAAATAAATGAAGAGATTATAAAATATTGTCATAAGCAGATTTATTTGCAAGGAGATGATATAATACTACATACAATGTAATTTTCGACGATATGTTACAAAGTAAGTAATTATTTCATAACTGCAACTTCAGTTGAATGTTCCTGCAAAGAAAAATGCTTCGCTTTTGCTTTTTTTTTTTCGTGACTGGTGTCATGTCATAATATATGAACGTCCCTTTTATAGTTAGAGCCATCTTGCCTCTAATTTTTTTGCCTCGATGAGTGTGCATTTACACATTTAGTCTAATAATAAGGATCACTTTCTACTTGTTCGTTTTTTGGATAATGTTTATATAATTTTCATATAGAAGTACTTTCAAAAGCAAGAAATAGGCGCAAAGGTGAACTAGACATTGTTAGAACTCTACGAATGCAGCGCGCGCTCGAAATTGTTTAATATTTTCCGACCTAATAGAGATCTCACGTTTCAAAAATATGGGTTTTTTAGATTAAAACATAGCGAATATAATGGTATCTCTTAGTTTTATAAGTTGTACGGGCAAGCATAAAAAAATATTTAAACGATTTCATTGTTATTATTTTTTATAAATAAACAATTAAAAAATTCCACGGTTATTCTTTGAAAAAGCCAACATAAATAGCAATTAAATGGCGGAAGAACGAAGTTTATACGATAAATAGAACCGGAGATATTGTTTTTTTTAATGTGCCGCCGATTAGTGGACTACGATGACACAGGCCAACGATGAAAAAACTTTTTTAATAATTTTACCCGATTTCTAGGTTTTTTCGTGTGCTGAGTCCGAAAAGAATAATAAAAAAGTCGTATCATCCACTAATTTTTCACATCTTAACATTCAAAATGCGAAAAGTTTATTTTTTGTCATTCGAATGTTATTAGGTTGGCAATAAAATCAGAATTTTATAAGCTTAGCAGTAAAATCAAATGTTATTAGGTTGGCAGTTCGATAAATGTCACAGCTGTTTGTTTTTTTCCAGTTAATATAACCTCGTATTGCAGATTTTAACCCATGTGCTTTAATTCACACTGAAAGTATGGCTAATCGTGGTTGTAAAAACTCTCCCAACATTTTTTGTTATATATGTGGTGAGTTTTTACAACACACACACACAATATCAAAGAAACATTACTGACTTTGTAAAAAAAGTATACTTTGCATATTTTTTGGTGTAGAAATCGATAATCAAGGAAAATGTCGGGCTCCTCAAAAAAGTATGTTATGTTTGTGTCGAGGATCTTAGGAAATGGTATAAGAAAGAAAAGAAAGCTTTTAGATTTATAGTATACATATGGAGAGAGCAAGAAAATCATTCAAATGATTATTGTTTTTGCGGTGTTGATGTTTCTGGATATGACTCCAAAAGTAAGAAAGTAATTGTCTATCCTAACTTTACTGCAGCTAATCGGCCAGTAGGACATGGACCGGGACTTCCTGTCCCTGAGCCACCTCAGTCTATTGATGACGTTTTACAGTCTAGTCCCGAATTTAATGAAAGTCGACCGAATGATGATAAGTTTCAATGTACTCTAGAAAATTTAAAACCACAGTTGTTTACACAAGCTTAGTTAAATGATTTAGTGAGAGATTTGGATTTGACTAAGGGAAAAGCAGAATTGCTTGATTCTAGGCTGAAAGAAAACATTTATTGGAATCTGGAACATCTATTTACCATTATAGAACAAGAGATCAACAGTTTGTTCAGTTTTTCAAGCAGGAAGAGGGTTTGGTTTACTGCCATGATATTGGTAGTCTAATGAACGAATTTGGCGTTGAAGGAAGATTAGGGGCTTTTTATAGGCTCATCAAAAACTAGTTTAAAAGGTGTTCTGTTACACAACGAAAATACTTATGCTTCACTGCCTGTTGCTCATTCAGTCCATATGAAAGAAACTTACGAAAATCTGAACGTGATTTTACAGAAAATTAACTATCCAGATCACGATTGGATGCTCTGTTGAGATTTAAAAGTTGTCTCCATGATCCTTGGTCAACAAAAAGCATTTACAAAGTTTCCATGTTTCATATGTAAGTAGGACAGCAGAGCAAGGGATCAACATTGGTCCAAAAAACAATGACCCATAAGAAAAACTTTAAACACCTGGCGAGAAGAACAATTTGCATAAAACTTTAGTAGACCCAAAAAACATTCTTTTGCCGCCACTACACATTAAGTTAGGCTTAATGAAACAATTTGTGAAAGCCTTGCCTGAAGATGGTGAATGTCTTAAATATTTGTGTAAAAGATATTCTCATTTATCAGAAACCAAACTGAAAGAAGGGGTTTTCGTTGAGCCTGATATTCGTAAAATGATGTTCGATTCCAACTTTGAAGCAGGGATGATTATAAAGGAAGGAAGAAGTTGTGACTAAGTTTTTGGGCAATGTGAAAGACTCTAACTATGAATTTATCGTAGCTAATATGACAGACAAGTTCAAAAATCTGGGTTTTCATAACCTGTAATTTAGATGACCATGTGAGTCTATAAAACCTTAAAGGGTTTTTTCATCCCCTTTAAATTATTTATCTATAATAATCATGTATTTAGTTCAATTATGTATGTTTTAAAGTTTATTTTCAACAGAATCTCCACATGAATTATTAAAATATTTGCAAACCCTAAACAGAATGGTAAAGGTTATCTAGTGTGCCCCCCAATTTTATTTTAGACAATTTTGTGCTGATGATGTAGATTTATGTCTACGAAACATGTCCGCAATTTAAAGAGTGTATGTTACCAAGGTTTTCATTATATTGTGTGGAGTAGACAGTGTTGTTTTACTATTAAACTCATCAACTCCACGGAGAGAAATGGACTGTTTCCATAAAAAAAACATGGCATGTTTCGTCACAACGTTACGGGTTTTTCGACATTCTCGTCGATATCCTCAGGATATGAAAAAGGATAAAAAATCCCTATTAAGGCGGGGGGAGGGTGAACAATAAAAAGAAACGAACAAACGAACGAGTTAACAAGTTGAAACGTGCCATACAATTTCAAAAAATCTGTTGTTATTTCTTTCTGCTTTGTATTTTTAACGCGGATTTTTTTTATGGTGTAATGTTATATAAACCACCCTAATCAACAATCTAAGATCAGTTGGGTTTGACACGCACAATGTGCTAGAGACTTTTTTTCCATAATTATAAACATTAAATTGTAATCTCACAATGACGGTGTGCATATGTTTAGATTTAAGTGCATGTATATGTATCGGTGTGCTTATGATTATATAGTGTAGATTTAAATAAACTGCATATGTATATCACTCGATATTTAGGATTTATGTGAGTGTTTATAAACGTATGTACATATATGACGGTCATGCAATTCTATATGTGTATCGTGTATTTATTTGGATGTGTCTAGGCATATATATGCTATAGGTCCAGGCAGATGCATATAATAATAATAATAATAATAATAATAATAACCAGATCCGACATTGTAGGTGATGGAAATTGCCTTTTCCGTGCAGTTAGCTTATACTTATATGGCCACCAGAACCATCATGAGAAACTCCGAGAGGTTGCTCTAAGATATTTACAACAAAAACTGGTCGGAACTTCACACATTTTCATTAATTGAAGTCGACGATATAAAAGACTTCAATAACTATTATAATTATATGCGGAAAAATGGCACCTATGGAACGAGCCTAGAGATACTTGCCCTCTCGGAAACACAAAATAGCAACTTTCATATCTTCTCAAAACAACGAAGAACAAGACATACAAAAATAACTTTTACGGACAGACCAACAATAATAAGCACGGGAAAATACAACAAAAAACCATTTACCTTCTACTAACAGGCAACCCAATGTCGGGACACTTTGAGCTTCTGACACCCACAAAACACTGAAAACATTCCAGAGAACAACAGACCAATAAAAGAAGCATCGGGCGAGCGACGTAACGGTCGAGGACGTCGCGGGAAATGGCAGCTCGACCAAAAACGATGAAGACCAGGCAACCGAAAATGGACCTGCCAAAAGTGTTGTGTTGGCGACTAAGCCGACACCCACCAAGGCGGGAAAATCACAGCAGCGCATGAGTTGCACCACAGGAATCAACGAACACGCCATGCGTTGCTGTAATGAAAACACAAAACCTGACAAAGAAATCACTGAGAAAAGAATCACTCGCCGCTTGGACCCACCAACATCAATCCCAAGCGCAACCGACGTAGATACGGGACAAACACAACCACCAAAGCCAGGCCAGGGCCCGTATGTATTGCAAGGACAACATGCAACTACCAAGGCTGGAAAACCAAGACAGCGGTTAAAGTGGACGGATGAGATGAATAGGACGGTGATGCGCTGTTACTACACCGCCACCAAACTCGAAACAATAACATCGGGCTACAGACAGCAACTGCACAGACTTTTCTTGACCGAATATCCACATCTGCAATTACTTGTTTCAGAACAGAGAGTAGTAGACCAAAAAAGAGTTATTACCAAGAACAATCGTCTCACACCTCTCGAATTGCAAACCATCAAGGACACAGTGGCTGTTGAACTGAACACAGACCAACCAAACAATAGAAACAATAAAGCAGATTCCGAACCAGCCTCACACACACAAACCACCCAGTCGAACACAACAATACCCACCACCCAGGAGGAGCATAACGCAAAATAATATTGCGAGTACCGCGCAACACCATATCACAGACAACAACATGAATCACTCGCCACCCTCAACGACATCCACGCAACATCACCCCGAATCACCTCTCATACAAACACTTAAAGCAAAAATGGAGTCACATCTAGCTCGATGGTCAGGCACCGACCCCACAACAAGAAATCCCATCCCTCGTTTAATCTTCAGACAGAGCACGCAACCAATCCTCAACACACTAAACAAGCACATAATACCGCAGTATATAACAGACTCAAGCACAATCGAAGACATTCACACAATAATATACGCAGCAGCAATCACCACTCTAACCCAAAATAATCAAAAACTCCCTCAACGACAAGGAAACCCCAACAGGACAAAACCAAAATTCAAATGGCAAATAAGAATAGAAAACAAAATCAACAACATCAGGAGAGATCTAGGACATCTTACCCAGTTTATAAGCGGGAACGCGTCCAAACGTGTCACACAGGGGGCAACCAAGATCAAATCTAAGTCTCCCAACAGAACACTGCCAGAAATCCTCGATACCTTGAAACAAAAACTATCTGTATATGCCGCAAGACTCCGTAGATACAAAGAATCAAATGAGAGGAAAGACACCAACAACCTCTTCCGAAGAAGCGAAAAACAGTTCTACCGGAAAACTATGTACAACAAACAGATAGCAGTGACTGAACCACCAAACAAACAGGAACTCACAGATTATTGGAAAAGTATCTGGTCAGAACCCAAACAACACAATAATAACACCCCCTGGATCAAGCCGAAGAAGACAAACATAAACATGTGACAGAACAAGAAAATACCACATTTAATACACAAGAAATTACAGAAACTATCAAACACACACACAACTGGAAATGTCCTGGAATAGACAATATACAAAACTTCTGGTACAAACAGTTTACCACCACACACGAAGCACTCGCACACCAAATCAACAAAGCCATTCTACAACCACACACATTTCCCACTTTCCTCACACAAGGAATAACATACGTTAAACCCAAAAGCTCAGACACCACAAACCCGTCAAACTACCGACCTATCACCTGTCTTCCAACCCTATACAAGATCATAACAGCCACAATATCGAAGAAAATAGAACAACACCTAACAGACAACAATATCCTCACAGAAGAGCAGAAGGGATGCAGGAAAAATAGTCGAGGATGCAAAGAGCAGCTGATTATAGATAGCGTGATTATGGGACAAACCAGAAAAGAACATAGAAACCTTCACATCGGTTACATAGACTATAAAAAAGCCTTCGACTCCATACCCCACAGCTGGTTAATCAGGGCCCTAGAAATCTATAAAATCAACCAACACTCAGGCAGTTTCTCGCGCAAATTATGAAAACATGGAAAACCAAAATACGCCTAGAAACACAAACCGAACGGATCCAAACAGAAGAGCTGTACATCAGACGGGGTATATTTCAGGGAGACTCGCTCAGTGCTCTATGGTTTTGCCTCTGTCTCAATCCACTCTCAAATATACTAAACAGAACAGAGCATGGCTTCAATATCAGACACCAAAAAGAGAATCAACATAAAATAAACCACCTCCTATATATGGACGACATAAAACTCTACGCTGCCACACAAACACAGCTGAAAGAACTCCTCAAAATCACAGAAATATTCACCTTAGATGTCAATATGGAATTTGGTATAAGTAAATGCAAAGTGCTCCACATCAACAAAGGCCAATGGAAGCACCACCATGAGACAGAAACCATCAACAATGAAACGCTCGATAACATGTTCGATAAAGAAACATACAAATATCTAGGCTTCCAACAAAGCACCAAACTCAACCACACTCACATCAAAACAGAGCTCAGAACCGAATTCAAAAACAGACTGACGAAACTTTTGCAAACAAAACTCAACTCTAAGAATCTCACTAAAGCCATCAACACGTTCGCTATACCTATACTCACATATTCATTTGGTATCATCAAATGGTCACAAACAGACATAGAAAATATTCACATCCTTATACGATCTCAATTCACTAAATACAGGAAATTACACCCCAACGCATGCAAAGAAAGACTTACCATCGAGAGGAAGGCAGGAGGAAGAGGAATTATAGACATCAGATCATTACACACAAAACAAATACAAACACTTAGGAAATTCTTTCACAGCAAGCAAACCAGCCTCCACACAGCGACAGTGAAAGCAGACAAAAACTACACACCTCTCGACTTAGCCCGGGCAGACCACTCAGCAGACACACACAGTCACACCCAATTACAACAGGAAAAGATGAAAGCGTGGTCAGAGAAAACACTCCACGGAAAACACAGATACCACATAGAACAAGACCACGTAAATAAAAAACAATCATACACCTGGTTACGGGATGGGCAGCTATTCCCTGAGACTGAAGGCTTCTTACTTGCCATCCAGGATAAAGTCATATTAACCAGAACTACCAAAAGCATATCATCAAAGACCCGACTATTGCAGAGGACAGATGTAGGAAATGCCACCAGCAGAAAGAAACGATCGAACACATAACGAGCGGATGTAAAATATTGGCCGGAACGGAGTACACAGCCAGGCATGATTCAGCTGCCAAAGTGGTTCACCAAGCACTAGCCACAACATACAGACTCATAGAAAAACACAGATCCCTACTACAAATACACGCCAACATCCATACTTGAAAATGAAGATTACAAGCTCTACTGGGATATCGGTATCCATACAGATAAAACAGTCTCCGCCAATAGACCCGATATTACTTTTCAGTGCAAAAAGGAAAAGTCACCTATCTGATTGACATAGCTGTCCCCAACGACACAAACATCCAAGCGAAATACACAGAAAAAATTTCCAAATACACAGACCTTGCAACGGAAATAAAAAGGCTATGGAGACAGAAAAAGTCATCATTGTCCCCCTCATTATATCAGCCACAGGCCTTACACCAATAACATTCACACCACATTAGTGCAATTGGGACTCAATACGGACATACACAGAAACATTCAGAAGTCAGTGATTTTGAAAACATGTAACATTGTCAGGTCATTCCTTAATACGGAATGGTAATAGCGTTTGTGCTGACTTGGTTTTGGCCCGTCAGCCAAACATGGAACCACATTGATCAAATGTGAGAAAGAAGAACGAGAACAATAATAATAATAATCTATATCTATAATATATATAAAATACAACGTCTCTCTGTCTGTCTGTCCGTTAGCGCGCTTATCACAGAACCACTTATCCGATTTACGTGTCTTTTTTTAAATTCATACATATATTCTTTGGCCAGGTTATATAATGATAATAATAATAATAATAAATTATGAAAACATGGAAAACCAAAATACACACTAGAAACACAAACCGAACGCATCCAAACAGAAGAGCTGTACATCAGACGGGGTATATTTCAGGGAGACTCGCTTAGCGCTCTATGGTTTTGCCTCTGTCTCAATCCACTCTCAAATATACTAAACAAACAGAGCATGGCTTCAATATCAGACACCAAAAAGTGAATCAACATAAAATAAACCCCCGGATACCGGGCGCCCTCCGGAGTAAGTAGCCTTGCTGTGGCATCCAGGCTCTGCCGCAGTCGACCTTTCTTTCCTAGGATACTCGTGGGAATACTATGTTAAACAATAATAATTATAATAATGAAAATGGAAGGGTGTTGCGGAGGCGGACCCCTGTCGTACAAACAGCTACAGCAACACCACAACAACAACTACAGACGAACCAAACAACCGCCTCAGTCGAAACTACTCCCGATAGTTTTACCAGATCCGACATTGTAGGTGATGGAAATTGCCTTTTCCGTGCAGTTAGCTTATACTTATATGGCCACCAGAACCATCATGAGAAACTCCGAGAGGTTGCTCTAAGATATTTACAACAAAACTGGTCGGAACTTCACACATTTTCATTAATTGAAGTCGACGATATAAAAGACTTCAATAACTATTATAATTATATGCGGAAAAAATGGCACCTATGGAACGAGCCTAGAGATACTTGCCCTCTCGGAAACACAAAATAGCAACTTTCATATCTTCTCAAAACAACGAAGAACAAGACATACAAAAATAACTTTTACGGACAGACCAACAATAATAAGCACGGGAAAATACAACAAAACCATTTACCTTCTACTAACAGGCAACCCAATGTCGGGACACTTTGAGCTTCTGACACCACAAAACACTGAAAACATTCCAGAGAACAACAGACCAATAAAAGAAGCATCGGGCGAGCGACGTAACGGTCGAGGACGTCGCGGGAAATGGCAGCTCGACCAAAACGATGAAGACCAGGCAACCGAAAATGGACCTGCCAAAAGTGTTGTGTTGGCGACTAAGCCGGCACCCACCAAGGCGGGAAAATCACAGCAGCGCATGAGTTGCACCACAGGAATCAACGAACACGCCATGCGTTGCTGTAATGAAAACACAAAACCTGACAAAAGAAATCACTGAGAAGAGAATCACTCGCCGCTTGGACCCACCAACATCAATCCCAAGCGCAACTGACGTAGATACGGGACAAACACAACCACCAAAGCCAGGCCAGGGCCCGTATGTATTGCAAGGACAACATGCAACTACCAAGGCTGGAAAACCAAGACAGCGGTTAAAGTGGACGGATGAGATGAATAGGACGGTGATGCGCTGTTACTACAACCGCCACCAAACTCGAAACAATAACATCGGGCTACAGACAGCAACTGCACAGACTTTTCTTGACCGAATATCCACATCTGCAATTACTTGTTTCAGAACAGAGAGTAGTAGACCAAAAAAGAGTTATTACCAAGAACAATCGTCTCACACCTCTCGAATTGCAAACCATCAAGGACACAGTGGCTGTTGAACTGAAACACAGACCAACCAAACAATAGAAACAATAAAGCAGATTCCGAACCAGCCTCACACACACAACCACCAGTCGAACACAACAATACCCACCACCCAGGAGGAGCATAACGCAAAATAATATTGCGAGTACCGCGCAACACCATATCACAGACAACAACATGAATCACTCGCCACCCTCAACGACATCCACACAACATCACCCCGAATCACCTCTCATACAAACACTTAAAGCAAAAATGGAGTCACATCTAGCTCGATGGTCAGGCACCGACCCCACAACAAGAAATCCCATCCCTCGTTTAATCTTCAGACAGAGCACGCAACCAATCCTCAACACACTAAACAAGCACATAATACCTCAGTATATAACAGACTCAAGCACAATCGAAGACATTCACACAATAATATACGCAGCAGCAATCACCACTCTAACACAAAATAATCAAAAACTCCCTCAACAACAAGGAAACCCCAACAGGACAAAACCAAATTCAAATGGCAAATAAGAATAGAAAACAAAATCAACAACATCAGGAGAGATCTAGGACATCTTACCCAGTTTATAAGCGGGAACGCGTCCAAACGTGTCACACAGGGGGCAAACAAGATCAAATCTAAGTCTCCCAACAGAACACTGCCAGAAATCCTCGATACCTTGAAACAAAAACTATCTGTATATGCCGCAAGACTCCGTAGATACAAAGAATCAAATGAGAGGAAAGACACCAACAACCTCTTCCAAAGAAGCGAAAAAACAGTTCTACCGGAAAACTATGTACAACAAACAGATAGCAGTGACTGAACCACCAAACAAACAAGAACTCACAGATTATTGGAAAAGTATCTGGTCAGAACCCAAACAACACAATAATAACACCCCCTGGATCAAAGCCGAAGAAGACAAACATAAACATGTGACAGAACAAGAAAATACCACATTTAATACACAAGAAATTACAGAAACTATCAAACACACACACAACTGGAAATGTCCTGGAATAGACAATATACAAAACTTCTGGTACAAACAGTTTACCACCACACACGAAGCACTCACACACCAAATCAACAAAGCCATTCTACAACCACACACATTTCCCACTTTCCTCACACAAGGAATAACATACGTTAAACCCAAAAGCTCAGACACCACAAACCCGTCAAACTACCGACCTATCACCTGTCTTCCAACCCTATACAAGATCATCACAGCCACAATATCGAAGAAAATAGAACAACACCTAACAGACAACAATATCCTCACAGAAGAGCAGAAGGGATGCAGGAAAAATAGTCGAGGATGCAAAGAGCAGCTGATTATAGATAGCGTGATTATGGGACAAACCAGAAAAGAACACAGAAACCTTCACATCGGTTACATAGACTATAAAAAAGCCTTCGACTCCATACCCCACAGCTGGTTAATCAGGGCCCTAGAAATCTATAAAATCAACCAACACCTCAGGCAGTTTCTCGCGCAAATTATGAAAACATGGAAAACCAAAATACGCCTAGAAACACAAACCGAACGGATCCAAACAGAAGAGCTGTACATCAGACGGGGTATATTTCAGGGAGACTCGCTCAGTGCTCTATGGTTTTGCCTCTGTCTCAATCCACTCTCAAATATACTAAACAGAACAGAGCATGGCTTCAATAATCAGACACCAAAAAGAGAATGAACATAAAAAAAACCACCTCCTATATATGGACGACATAAAACTCTACGCTGCCACACAAACACAGCTGAAAGAACTCCTCAAAATCACAGAAATATTCACCTTAGATGTCAATATGGAATTTGGTATAAGTAAATGCAAAGTGCTCCACATCAACAAAGGCCAATGGAAGCACCACCATGAGACAGAAACCATCAACAATGAAACGCTCGATAACATGTTCGATAAAGAAACATACAAATATCTAGGCTTCCAACAAAGCACCAAACTCAACCACACTCACATCAAAACAGAGCTCAGAACCGAATTCAAAAACAGACTGACGAAACTTTTGCAAACAAAACTCAACTCTAAGAATCTCACTAAAGCCATCAACACGTTCGCTATACCTATACTCACATATTCATTTGGTATCATCAAATGGTCACAAACAGACATAGAAAATATTCACATCCTTATACGATCTCAATTCACCAAATACAGGAAATTACACCCCAACGCATGCAAAGAAAGACTTACCATCGAGAGGAAGGCAGGAGGAAGAGGAATTATAGACATCAGATCATTACACACAAAACAAATACAAACACTTAGGAAATTCTTTCACAGCAAGCAAACCAGCCTCCACACAGCGACAGTGAAAGCAGACAAAAACTACACACCTCTCGACTTAGCCCGGGCAGACCACTCAGCAGACACACACAGTCACACCCAATTACAACAGGAAAAGATGAAAACGTGGTCAGAGAAAACACTCCACGGAAAACACAGATACCACATAGAACAAGACCACGTAAATAAAAAACAATCATACACCTGGTTACGGGATGGGCAGCTATTCCCTGAGACTGAAGGCTTCTTACTTGCCATCCAGGATAAAGTCATATTAACCAGAAACTACCAAAAGCATATCATCAAAGACCCGACTATTGCAGAGGACAGATGTAGGAAATGCCACCAGCAGAAAGAAACGATCGAACACATAACGAGCGGATGTAAAATATTGGCCGGAACGGAGTACACAGCCAGGCATGATTCAGCTGCCAAAGTGGTTCACCAAGCACTAGCCACAACATACAGACTCATAGAAAACACAGATCCCTACTACAAATACACGCCAACATCCATACTTGAAAATGAAGATTACAAGCTCTACTGGATATCGGTATCCATACAGATAAAACAGTCTCCGCCAATAGACCCGATATTACTTTTCAGTGCAAAAAAGGAAAAGTCACCTATCTGATTGACATAGCTGTCCCCAACGACACAAACATCCAAGCGAAATACACAGAAAAAATTTCCAAATACACAGACCTTGCAACGGAAATAAAAAGGCTATGGAGACAGGAAAAAGTCATCATTGTCCCCCTCATTATATCAGCCACAGGCCTTACACCAATAACATTCACACCACATTTAGTGCAATTGGGACTCAACACGGACATACACAGAAACATTCAGAAGTCAGTGATTTTGAAAACATGTAACATTGTCAGGTCATTCCTTAATACACAATGGTAATGCGTTTGTGCTGACTTGGTTTGCGCCCGTCAGCCAAACATGGAACCACATTGATCAAATGTGAGAAAGAAGAACTTTTTTGTAATAATAATAATCTATATCTATAATATATATAAAATACAACGTCTCTCTGTCTGTCTGTCCGTTAGCGCGCTTATCACTCGAGAACCACTTATCCGATTTACGTGTCTTTTTTTAAATTCATACATATATTCTTTGGCCAGGTTATATAATGATAATAATAATAATAATAAATTATGAAAACATGGAAAACCAAAATACGCCTAGAAACACAAACCGAACGCATCCAAACAGAAGAGCTGTACATCAGACGGGGTATATTTCAGGGAGACTCGCTTAGCGCTCTATGGTTTTGCCTCTGTCTCAATCCACTCTCAAATATACTAAACAGAACAGAGCATGGCTTCAATATCAGACACCAAAAAGTGAATCAACATAAAATAAACCACCTCCTATATATGGATGACATAAAACTCTACGCTGCCCACAAAAACACAGCTGAAAGAACTCCTCAAAATCACAGAAATATTCACCCTAGATGTCAATATGGAATTTGGTATAAGTAAATGCAAAGTGCTCCACATCAACAAAGGTCAATGGAAGTACCACCATGAGACAGAAACCATCAACAATGAAACACTCGATAACATGTTCGACAAAGAAAACATACAAATATCTAGGCTTCCAACAGGGCACCAAACTCAACCACACTCACATCAAAACAGAGCTCAGAACCGAATTCAAAAACAGACTGACGAAACTTTTACAAACAAAACTCAACTCTAAGAATCTCACTAAAGCCATCAACACGTTCGCTATACCTATACTGACATATTCATTTGGTATCATCAAATGGTCACAAACAGACATAGAAAATATTCACATCCTTATACGATCTCAATTCACCAAATACAGGAAATTACACCCCAACGCATGCAAAGAAAGACTTACCATCGAGAGGAAGGCAGGAGGAAGAGGAATTATAGACATCAGATCATTACACACAAAACAAATACAAGCACTCAGGAAATTCTTTCACACACCAAGCAAACCAGCCTCCACACAGCAACAATCAAAGCAGACAAAAACTATACCCACTCGACTTATCCCGGGTAGACCACGCAGCAGATACACACAGTCACACCCAATTACAACAGGGGAAAAGATGAAAACGTGGTCAGAGAAAACACTCCACGGAAAACACAGATACCACATAGAACAAGACCACGTAAATAAAAAACAATCATACACCTGGTTACGGGATGGGCAGCTATTCCCGGAAACAGAAGGCTTCTTACTTGCCATCCAGGATAAAGTCATATTAACCAGGAACTACCAAAAGCATATCATCAAAGACCCAACTATTACAGAAGATAGATGCAGAAAATGCCACCAGCAGAAAGAAACGATCGAACACATAACAAGCGGATGTAAAATATTAGCCGGAACGGAATACACAGCCAGACATGACTCAGCGGCAAAAGTAGTTCACCAAGCACTAGCCACAACATACAAGCTTATAGAAAACACAGATCCCTAACTACAAATACACACCAAACATCCGTACTTGAAAATAAAGATTATAAACTCTACTGGGACATCAGTATCCATACAGATAAAACAGTCTCCGCCAATAGACCCGAATATTACTTTTCAGTGCAAAAAAAAGAAAAGTCACCTATCTAATTGACATAGCTGTCCCCAACGACACAAACATCCAAACGAAATACACAGAAAAAATTTCCAAATACACAGACCTTGCAACGGAAATAAAAAGGCTATGGAAACAAGAAAAAGTCATCATTGTCCCCCTCATTATATCAGCCACAGGCCTTACACCAACAACAACTCACACCACACTTAGAACAATTAGGACTCAACACAAACATACACAAAAACATTCAGAAGTCAGTGATTTTGAAAACATGTAACATTGTCAGGTCATTCCTTAATACACAATGGTAATGCGTTTGTGCTGACTTGGTTTGCGCCCGTCAGCCAAACATGGAACCACATTGACCAAATGTGAGACAGAAAAACGAGAACAATAATAATAATAATAATCTATATCTATAATATATATAAAAATACAAACGTCTCTCTGTCTGTCTGTCCGTTAGCGCGCTTATAACTCGAGAACCACTTATCCGATTTACGTGTTTTTTTTTTTTTTAATTCATACATATGTTGTCTGGCCAGGTTATATAATATTAATATATATATATATATATATATATATATATATATATATATATATATATATATATATATATATATATATATATAAAGCAAGGTATCTCTGTCTGCCCCGTTAGAATGCTTATCATTCAAAAACCACTTATCCGATTTACGGGTTTTTTTCAATTTTTAACTTAATATTTATTAAAAAAAATCTATAAGATATATAAAACGCAACGTCTGTCTGTCTGTCTTTTTTTATGGGTTTAGCACACGTGCTACAGGGAAATCTCTAAAGCGCTACAGGAGCGACACGTGTGCTTACTACACTGTCGTCTGTCCGTTAGTGCGTTTAGGACTCAAGAACTGCTTATCCGATTTACGTGTTTTTTTTATAAAATACATATATTCTCTGACCAAATACGCAGTGGCGATAATAGTGAATCAAGACAACGCGAGCGGAGGCGCGGGCACAGCTAGTTCCATATAAAACAGGATCATTAACAAAAAGAAAATAATGTAATTTTTGAAAAGTGTAAATCATAAGGGCCCACGGTGGGACCCTTGTAATAAACTAAAAAGCATGACAAATTCAATATATTAAAAATTATTATTCTTTTCATATTGGTAAGGACTCATTAAAAAACTCTCCAGCCTTTTCAGTCTATGATTTAATATCCCATTTCGCTTAAAATATACAAAAGTAAACTTATATTACGTTAACCTTTTAAAAATGCAGTTTTTGGTTTCTAGATAAAAACAGAGAAACTTAAGAATCGTTGTCATCTATAGATCCTCCAATATTCTGAACTACTTCAAGTAGTTGCCCAACAAGTTGCGATTTTTAAAATAAATAACAAACTTAGTAGCATTATATGAAATTTTTCTGGGTTTTTTGTTCCAAGGAATGAGATTTTTAAGCATTATTATTTATATAAGGGCATGAATGGGGACGATTTCCAATGTATCTTATTACATGTCCTTCTCAGGATTTCGGGAGTCTAGGAATACTTTTATACTTTCAATGTTAACAGAAATAATATGTAGAAGTGTCTAAGATGTGACTAAATGATGACCTCAAAAGATTTTGGATTGATAAAGTTTCAGAAATTAATGATTACCCATCGCACTATAGGTAAATAATGACTTTTTTCTTATAGCTTCTGAAATTTACAAAAGTGATTTTTTAACATTTCCAGCAATATTTCATATTAAGAAATGTTTTCAATACATATAATCGTTTTTTGATTTCTTAACTTATTGGATCTATTCTATAGGGGTGTACAGTGCTCTTGATTACCAAGTGATTATAAAACGTTGTTTAAGCTATATATTTTTGGTAATGTATTTAAGCTAAGGATTGATCATTGCCTTCTGTAATGTATCAGATATTTCCCTTATGCTTGCATTTTGTTCTAATCATTTTTATTAGTGTTCCGTACGGAACACTTATAAGATCACTTCGGTGTCTGTCTGTCTGTCTGTCACACCCCGATTTCTCCGAAACTGTTTGTCATAGAAAGTTGAAATTTGGTAATATAGGAATTGATAGCCTCATCAGAGCCATGTAGTTTTGAAAGGTAAATTTTGATTTAAGGGGTTAGTTTTGGGGGGTGAAATCGGAAGTGAAAAAAAAATTTTTATTAGATCATCCAGTATGGTGTCAAATGAAAGCTTATGAAAACACGAGTAATATATATATATATATATATATATATATATATATATATATATATATATATATATAATGTAAGACTTGTGCGCACTTTGTCCACCCGCCTTATCTCGAAAAGTACTTATCAAAAAATTTTGAAAAAATTCTGGAATATTCTCTACGGGGTGTAGATTGAACGAAAATTATCACGAGTGCATTACCTTTAATAATTTATCTGATATATAAAAAAAATAACAAATTCAAGGTCATCAATTTTCAGTGAAGATTGGAAACAAACTTTGTTGATAACTCATTTGGGATGTGTTTTGTGAAGTCACTGATCATTTTATACCTCCGTAACAAAATTTTTATTTTAAATGCAATCAACGTACGGAACACTAATTGCGCAAGTTCGACTTGCACTTGACCGGTTATTATATATTTCGTATATATCCCGTTTTTACTTACTCTTAATATAAATGATCTAAATAAATGTAATTGTCAAATTTTGTTAATAGCCAAAGTTAGAAAAGAAAATGTTTCCTTATTTTGTATTACACCCAGACATAAATGTGGAGCATCTAGAATTAAGAGTTCTCTAATAGTGAAAAATATTATACAGGGTGTTTGTGTTATATGACAAAAAATGCGATGCGGGTTTGTTTCTGTTTTAACTCTATAGTTAACATTTCTGCGAAACTGGTTAAATACGTAACAGATTTTTATAATTGATAACCCTGTACTGTATCCGAAAGTATTTTACTTATAAGAACACTCCATGAAGTTTAGCACTATTAAAAGGCAATGTTTTGGAATTTTACGTCCAAACGTACTGATATTACTTCACTGGAACTCATTTTGTTGTATCGTATAAAATATAATATAAAAGACTCCAGTTCAAAACTAATGGACACTGTGATTTATGGAATATATACGGTTCAGGATAGAATACCATAACAAATAATAAATAAAAATTTACCAATAACTCACCAATATTCGGATATTTCAATAAGTTAGTTTGATTTAAACTAGTTGGTGGCTCGTTTACCCAAAAACAACTCCCATTGTTAAGGGTGAACACTATAAAAACTGCAAGAATCTGTTTAACCTTTCGGTACCACATGACAACAAATAATGAACTGTAGGTACATTAGTTTAATATTGCATTATTTTGCTATTTGCGTTATAACTAGGACTGGCTTTGCCCATCTTGTTCTTGCATAAAAATTCCGATGTCCTACACTAAAATCTCAGAAAAATACACTAACAGTTTTAAAGAGTTTCTCCAAACCTAATCTCACGGCGTGTTATATGTAAGTTAATGACGTCAAAATTAATATAAGTTGGTGGATGGATTAGTAGGTGACATAACGTCAACCAAGAATATTTGATATTTAGAAGCGGTTGTCATTTTTGAGTTATACAGAAAAGATTATACAGGTTTGATAATAGTTTGAAGAGTAAGAGAGTAAGATTTTACATTATTGAATTAATAAGAATCATAGGTAATGATATAGCACAACCATAATATTTTATTTTTGAATTAGGATTAATAATACTGAGTTCCTATTATCGTTACTAAAAAAACTTTTACGCTTAGAATATTTTTCACTATTATAATTCTCTCGCTTTTAAAGTGTTAGCTATCCAAGCAATAGGGCATCAAAACAATTATTAATCTTCAGGTATTATTTTCGTTAATATTTCATACAAAATTGAAAAACAAAAAAAAAAAAAACATAATAGCTTTTAAGGCTCCATATAAAAATTATTAAAATATTGTTACTGTTGAACTTAAGTGTATTTTTAGCGGGAAAGAAATACTGCATATAACCTCTAAAACTGGTGTTAATTCGTTAGCAAATGTCTTGAGTACGCTAACAGCGACAAAAGCCTGTTTCATTATGATATATTTTATGACTCGCTATCTGGGAGTACTATTGGACATTTTTGATTGCACGTTGAGAATAATTGGTGATATTGATAGCAGAGAGTTAGGACAGACCAGCATTTTTTTTTTAATTAATTTTTTTTTCAAGTTTGTGACGGAGTCTTTATACTACTGTTGGTAGGCATGATGTCAACAGCTTCTTTGTACCTTAGTATTTTTTCCAGAAAAGAATGTAAACTGCAATGCTTGCCAAAATGATATCAGAAACCTTTTTAATATAATCAGATGGGTCATCAGAGCTAAAAGAAGAACTAAGTGAATAACATTTACTATGTTACTTTTATAAATCTAAAGAGTTATCTCCATAAAGTAGAGAAATCTTCGTATGCAAATATCAAGAGAAATTTTAAATAAAAAAAAAAATTATAGTATCCTTACTGCATAAACCGAAATTCATATTAAAACAGAATTTGTACGATCCTGTCCTAAAATTATTCTTTTATTGAAATTACCAGTAGCCTTATTCCCGTGTGATTTGACATGAAGATAATAAAAAAAATTACATTTGTTTATCTAGTATGAGCCGGAAAATTATCCTTAAAACAATTTGCTACTGACATACGGAAAGTACTTGTTTATATGAAAGGCAGCAATTTGCATATATAGTTCTTCAATTAATACTGAAGACAAAATTGAAATAAATGTTTGTAATTTTGTCACCTGTGTTGGTGGCCTAAATGTCTTGCATTTTTAGTGTACCTAGTCTACTTGAAGGTCGCCGAGGGTAACCTTTAAATGGGGCAGATCTATTCCAGATTGAATCCTCTTAATACATTCCTGTCCAGAATTACTCTCGTGATTGTCGAACAAGAATTAATAGAGAAGAGCATCTTAGACCCCAGTATGAATGAGGTGCTCGTTCTTGGGGTATTGTCCTGTAACAATTTCTGTTACCATATTCAAATCTTTCCTGCACAATTCCAGCAAAGCACTCCCTCAGATTGAATTGTCACTTCTTCTTCACTCTTATCTCGGGCAAACTTTTTGTTCAACAGATCTTCAAAAGCAGCTCCTAATAAGTCCATGCCCCTTCGGATTCATTACATCCCTCTATTTAGCCATTGCATGAACCAACTTTAATACCCGTATGGCCATCTCCCTGAAGGAGAAGCAGGTTGTTTCTTTCCTCTAAGAACTTTCCTCTAGAACACCTCCAGTCTGTTTCAAGGACTTCAGAGTAGCTATCCATTCGAGCAAATATTTACAGTCCTCTATGTTATGTTTCGCCGCGGAATGTGTCAGGGAACAAAGAAAGACTGTCTATAACCGACGAGCAAACAAGTGACTCATTTTCGACGAAAATTCGGAATCGACTGATACTTTTACTAAAATGGGTCGTAGACAAAAGTTCCCTATATCGACTTTTTGTTGAATCGCTAGAATCGCATCTACTAAAAATGAATTATCGGCGACACGTTCTTACCTCACAGACTGTATTTCTGCCTGGAAAGTATATCTATAACCGGCCGTGGACGCTAATGATTTAATCCCTGACTGTCAGCCTGATTTTGCGCCTTTTTAGTGTTCCGTACGAAACCCTTATAAGATGACTTCAGTGTCTGTCTGTCTGTCTGTCTGTCTGTATGTATGTCTATCTGTCTGTCTGTCTGTCACACCCGATTTTCTCCGAAACTATTTGTCGTAGAAAGTTGAAATTTGGCAATAATATAGGAATTGATGGCCTCATCAGAGCCGTGTAGTTTTAAAAGTTAAATTTTGACTTAATGGGTTAGTTTTGGGGGGTGAAATCAGAAGTGAAAAAAAAAAATTACTAGGTCATCGAGTGTGGTGTCAAATGAAAGCTTGTGAAAAACCTATATATATATATATATATATATATATATATATATATATATATATATATATATATATATATATATAAATATATAATGTAATACTTGCGCACACTTTTCTTTGTGTTATTTCTAAAAAATCGCGAAAAAATCGCTGTTCCACCCTTATCTCGAAAATTACTGATCAAAAAATTTTGAAAAAATTCTGGAATATTCTCCACGCGGTATAGATTGGACGAAAATTATCACGAGTGCATTACCTTTAATAATTTATCTGGTATATAAAAAAAAAAAATCAAGGTCATCAGTTTTCAGTAAATATTGGAAACAAACTTTGTTGAAAACTCATTTGGGGTGTGCTTTGTGAAGTCCCTGATCATTTTAAACTATAACAATTTTTTTTTATTTTAAAAGCAATCAGCGTACGGAGCACTAATTGCGCAATTTCAACTTGCACTTGACCTGTTATTTCTTTTTATTTTCATCTGTATACCAGAAGAGTCCACTCGGTAAGAATATTGTTCCACTGGTTCTGTCCTCCCTCTCTGGCATCAGTATACTTTAGGGATTTATTGTTGAATACCTTTTGGGGCAGTTAATTTTTACCTGTAGTATAGAATACTTATCCTTGTGGGTATGTGTGTGTGTGTGTGTAAACAAATTTGAGAAACTCCATTATGTTTGAAATACTAAACAAAAAACTAAGTAGATTACTGAATAAATCTTTTTCAAATAATTTGGCGAGAACAGGAAAAAAAAAAAACAATTATTGCTTTCTCATTGTATTACTTGATTCCCTTTTGAAGTAATAAAATAATATCCTATAACAACAACAGAGTTGAACTACTGTGGCTCTAGGACATTCGAGGATAAAAGGTAATGAAAAAAGAGGCGAATTAGCAAAATTCGGAGCTGCGAAACCACTCAGGAGTCCAGACCCAGCCTTTGAAATACTAAAACAAGTAGTAACAACGACGAGTAACAGATGGTTATATTAGCAACATCTGCATCGTCAAAAGACGTAAAATCTGGCAAAAGCCATACGACGGACGTCCTTTATTTAACAAGGGCACAGGCTAAATTAGTGGTGAGACTGATCATGGACCACTGTCATCTGAGGAAACATTTCCAGAAACTTGGTATCCACAATAGTCCCACAACATGCAAATCACGTGGTGACGAGGAAGAAATTTCCATGCACATCTAATAAGAATCTAAACTCGAAATAGCCATAAACTGTTCGGATATCTACATCGTGCCGATAAATTGCCACATGAAAGGCTTGGAAGAAAGGTAATAAAGCTTCTTAAAGGCACAAAGCTCATGTAACCAACAGAGGGAGTACAATAAGCCAACATGCTGTAGTGTACAAACAAGCACAATCGCCTACATCCCAACAACCAGCCAAGTAATAAACTAAATTAATTACAGTAAGCATTTTTTCAAGTTTTCCAGATCGTCCGTTGGTTGTTGTTTTCAAAATAATTTACTTACCGGCGTTTTTACCGGTGTTCTGACATCAGTACATCATCAGACACTAAAACCCAGGCATTAAATCTTCTTGCAAAAATTTGATATTATATATTTTTTACTCTCTCTGATTCATAAATTTAACTAGTATGGTCTCAAATATATAATATTAATTTTAAGCCAATCAGATTTAAAAATCTTTTGAGCTGATCAAAGCGGGTTAAGATAAAAATAACCGGCCAAGTGCAAGTCGGACTTGTGCAATTAGTGTTCCGTACGTTGATTGTTTTTGAAATAAAAATTTTTGTTACGGAGGTATCAATGACTTCACAAAACACACCCCAAATGATTTTCAACAAAGTTTGTTGTTGAAAACTGATAACCTTAATTTTTTTTTAATATGCCAGATAAACTATTAAAGATAATTAACTCGTGATATTTCTTGTTCAATCTACACCCTGTGAAGAATATTCCAGAATTTTTTAAAATTTTTTGATCAGCACTTTTCGAGATAGGGAGGGGGACAGCGATTTTTTGGCAAGTTTTTAAAAATAATACAAAGAAAAATGTACACAAATATTACATTATATATATTTTTGAACTCGTATTTTCACAAGCTTTCATTTGACATCCTACTCGATGACCTGGTAAAAATTTTTTTTTCACTTCCGATTTCACCCCCAAACCTAACCCTGTAAGTCAAAATTTAACTTTTAAAACTACACGTCTCTGCCATCAATTCTTATATTAGTGCCAAATTTCAACTTTCCATATCAAATAGTTTTAGAGAAAATCGGGTATGACAGACGACAGACAGACGGACAGGCAGACAGACAGACACCGGAGTGATCTTATAAGTGTTCCGCACGGAACACGAACAAGAAAAATTTCATAAATATGTGTTTTTGCTTAACTCTATAATAGTATTTTAAATATTCCCGTATTAATGGGGGCCACTTGATATACATTACACTAAACGGTCTGAGAACTGGACCGTTACAAATGCCGTCACAAAAAGAACATAAAAGAAACGTGAAGCGTGAAATTTGCAACGCAGACGTGTGCCTTCAGTGAGCATGCCATAAAATTACCTGTTTCTTTTATTTATTTAAATTATTTTTTATTAATTTTTGTTTTAACTTTAAATGGAAGCTACTTCTTAATGATTTCATGTAATGAAATTTTTGAGTTCATTGTTGCACTTCTCTGCTGTAAATGTAGTGGTAACATCTTTTATCAGGGATCAGTCAGCGGCGTTATTGACAACTTATTAATCCACTTATATCTCTAGGATATACTGATATTCTTGTATCTGAAATGTTACATAAGAAACCCACCTTTTATGTATACGTATATACATATATACCATATATATATATATATATATATATATATATATATATATATATATATATATATATATATATGTTTATATATGTATATATATATATATATGTATGTATACACAAAGAAATAGACCAATATGGCTGAAACTTGGTGTGCGTTCATTCAAGAGATGCTACTAACTAAACACGACCTCGATACTCGCCGGCGGTGCCACCTCTCGGACTTATATATATATATATATATATATATATATATATATATATATATATATATATATATATATATATATATATATATATATATATACGAGGCTGGCTTGAAAAGTCCGTGCAAAGTCCGAGAGGTGGCACCGCCGGCGAGTATCGAGGTCGTTAGTAGCATCTCTTGAATGAACGCACACCAAGTTTCAGCCATATTGGTCTATTTCTTTGTGTTTGGCATTCGTGTGAATCAAGGAAGTCGAGTGATTTTCAAGAAATGGACGAAAA
>CM032456.1:82070359-82310359 GCA_019049505.1 Pachyrhynchus sulphureomaculatus
TTTTACAAGCTTTTATTTGACACCTCACTCGATGACCTCGTAAGATTTTTTTTTTTCATTTCGGATTTCACCCCACAAAATTAACCCCTTAAGTCAAATTTACCTTTCAAAACTACACGGCTCTAATGAGGCCATCATTCCTAGTTAGAAGAAAATCGGGTGTGACAAGACAAAGAGACGGACAGACGGAGAGATGGACAGACAGACAGACACCGAAGTGATCTTATAAGTTTTCTATACGGAACACTAACAGCTTTTATATATGGGGTGTGGCTAAAAAAATAACCGGGCTGAATTTATAAAACTTTTCATTTTTGAACTTTGACATTAAAATCCAATCTCTCCCAATATACGATCCGTCTCGTTCCAAACACCACTTCATACGAATTTTCTATTGTTGAAAAGACCAAGAACAATCATGACCTCCCTAGCTTTTTTCTTTAGCACGTGAACGCACGCAAAACGAGTTCCTTGCAACACACTCTTCACTTTGAAAATAATAAAAGTCACATTGATTAAGGTCAGGTGAGTAGTGCGGATGCCACGAGGGGCTATCAAATCTGGTTGTAGCAAACTTGATTTAGAATTTGACCTTTTCAATGTTGTCGTGTGTTTTTGCCGTTCGTGGACACCCAACTGTTGTCTGTAACTTCTTCTCTGTCATCTTTGAATCGGTTTACCCATTCGAAAACTTGAGTTCGTGATAAGTAATCATCACCATACACTTCTTGCACTTGAACTCGTTGCTCAACAACAGTAAAGATTTTTCCGACCTGCTGCAGCCGAACTCAGTATTATCGGCTTAACAAAATCAGTCCGGCTATTTTCAGCCCCATCTCATATAGTGCGAATGTCTAACATTTAAATCATAAATCCTTGCTGGAGTAAGTTTATATTAAACAATTGTCATTTGTTGATTTCATTTGTTTCTAAAATCATTAGTGCACACTAACTGTATTTTAAGAAATAATTTTTCACGCACATGTCATTTTTCACGCATATAATGATTCAGATATTACTGAAAACGCTTGTGAAGAGAAATTACAGTAAATTTGACAGAAACAGTTCTCTTTTATAATTAATTAATTAAATAAATCTTATACGGCACAGAAGTCATAGTCACAGATACGCGACAGCCCATAATTCCACGTACATTTATTATGACTACTTTTATAATTAACCCCAATAATTTTTTGAAAAGCAGCATTTCAATTTTACTGAGTTAATATAATCTGGATGCTGTATTTAACCTAAAATATATTATATTATATAGGATGTTTCTGGTTCTTGGAGCTATTAAAATTCAGGAATCATCGTAGTAAAGAAAATTCTGAAGTTGAAGAATAAACTAGAAGTGTTCACTAGTATTTAAAAAAATATATTTCAAATTTGTAAAACATACGTTTTTATTTTTCCCAATGTGCGAGGGAGCGCCACAACTGAGTAATGCGACAAAGTGCCCAGGTGTTTACACAACTCTTCCTAAAGCATTGTTTTTAGAGTATCTTACTAATACGTTGCCACATGCAATTTTTACGTACAAAATTTTAAAGAAGACCTTTGTTGATTATTTTCAAATTTTACTTACTCTTAGGATTGGTCACAGTGTATTATGAGAAGCCGATATGGAAACTGTCTCTTTATTCTAAAACATGATAAGGTATTGTCATGAAAATGAGAATGTCAGTCATTACAATAGAACTGCATCATAATTTTTTCTAGATGAAATTTCAATTACCAGTATGTAGTAATTCCAAAATTTCAGTTTTTAATTTCCATTTATTTTTATTTTCTCGTAGCTACCATACAAAAGTTTCGCAACATTGCTAATACAATTTTAAGATTTCTGATGTTGCGTTTCATTTCTGTACAAAATGGTGTAACAGTATCGAGTGCGAACCCCTTGTTGTTGTATAGTTACTCTCCAATGTGTTGTACATATATGGTAGCCATACATCAAAAGGAATAAAAATTTAAACTAAAATTTTGTTATTTTATTGAAATGGCCACAGCAATCGATTACCGTAAAATTAAAAAAAAAAGTTGAATAGCTCAAAGAGGGCATTTACAGAGTTAATAACATTACCAATATCATTTTTGAATTTGTTGAAAATTTTTAGATGATTTTAACCAAAGTCAACTAATTCCTGGTACCTAAATTCATTTGCTTTGGTTTCCTCTTTACATTATGAAACTGGTCTAGACTCAATGGATACCGGTATTTACGAAGGTCTCTATTGTCACCATTATTGCTTAATATTTATACGGCATTGAGATCACTATAATAGAATATAATAAAAGGCCGTAAAATAATACCAATTGGCTCCACGCACCTCAACAAGTTATCGAATAGGTTCAATAATTGGGGAGACAAGGACTCACGGATATATAACAAGAGGTAAAAGACGATATGGGAATGATTAGGCTTCACGTGCAACAGCTAAATACAGAGCTTTGCTAAAAGACTTTGTCCACTGCCTAATGGTCCTAGCAAGCTCTTACTTCAGAACAAACTGACAACATAAAAGATGATTTTCTGACCAAGGCTACTGTATACCTGTAAAATATTGACTTCAAGCTTTACAGAATAAAGTCATTAAAATCATGGCCAATGCCCCTCGATTTGTCAGAAACGACGAGTTACAATTCAGCAGGAGGTAACCGCAGTAACAATCCGACTACTTGCTTCACGTAGTAGAACCCAAGTAAACCGTAATAGCAGAAAAGGTAGGAATAGTCCAAGAGGTTCAATAAGATGTCACAGTAGTTTAGTGGAATCAACAATGTGATTTTTTATTTTTGATAAACCAATTATTTGAGTTTTGACATCACATGAAATACTTATAATATTTTATAATATTATGCATCATTGTTGCTGTACTTTTATTCCTAAGGAAACAAGCTTACACTTACATTGAGGAATCAATAAAAATTAATAAATAGTTTTATAAATTTCACTTAACCTGTGTAAATAACAGAGCCATAATAATGTATTTACCATAAGGAGTGGTTTTAAATTGCTAGTTTTTATTATACAGATTCTAAACCTAAATCCCACTTTAAATAATTTACCTAACGGCACTGAATTGTTTTAACGTGAATTTGAAGAATTTTCTTCAATTATATATTGATTTCTAGCAACTTACCGATAGTATTATTGAACAAGGAACATATGTCTAATTAACTTAATCCGATTAGAATTGCTTGTAATTATTTAAATCGAACAAACAAATCAAACAAAAATTTTACTGAAATAAAGTCACGAAAGGAAAAACAAAGTAGTTGAAAACAAACAAAAAGTATTGTTGCATTTACAATTGTAAGTGCCAGTTGTTTCCGCTTCAAGTAATATTTCACAAAAAAAAGTATTTTATAATTTTGTTCCAAATTAAAATACTTCAAGAAATAATAGCCTAAAGGAATTTTGTAATCTAAATTATTATTTACTTTTATTAGCTAAAAACTTTCCATTCTTCTTTTGATAATTATAATTATTATCAGGTCATCATTATTATCATCCACATCCACTGCTGGATATAGGCCTCTTTTGAGAACTTCCACCGATCTCTGTCCTGAGCGTTGTTAATCCTATTTCCTGCCACTCTTTTTAATGTTATCGCTCTACCTAGTTGGTGGTATACTTCTGTTCCTTTTGTCTTGTCTGAGTCTCTATTCTATTAATCTTTTACACCATCGATGGCCATTCCTTCGGGCTATATGGCCTGCCAATCTTCATTTACATTGCGCAATTTTTTAATAACATGTATTATTTTATTCGTTGTTCTATAGTTATGTTTATTATTCTATTATTCCTAGTGATACCCACCATAGCTCTCTCCATTGCCCGTTGGGATACTCGGCTCCATATGTAATTACCGGCAAAACACATTGTTTATAAGCTTTCCTTTTTAAGCATATTGACCAATATTCGCTGCATGGGCCAATATGGCATCTCTCAACTTCACAAAAGCCGTCCATCTCAAATCCACATGACGGCGCATCTCACGGGTTTGGTTATCTTTGCCAATGTGTCAATCATGATCTAAATACTTGTAATTTAGAACTTAATCCACGCTTTCATTAAATTTCATATTATTGTTCGTAATTAGGTTAGTCGTAAACTTGGTTTGCTGAAAATTAATATTTAGATCAATATTTGCTGATGTTACTTGCAATTCGGTTGGCATTTATTGAGCATCACCTAGATTGTCGGCTATTATGACAATATCATCAACAAAGCGCAGGTGGTATTCGTCATTAATGTTTATACTTTTTCCATTCCAATTAAATTCCTTAAAAGTATATTCTACTATCGCCGTAAAAAGCTTAGAAGAGATCGTATCACTTTGTCTAATATCAGGTTCTATTCGGTATTTACTTTAATTCACTTACTGTTGCGTTATTATAAATAATTGACTTTATTTTCCAAAACCCCCCAAAAAGTCTAATGCCTCACTTCTATATGGGGAAAGGAAAATAGATTCATAGCACATATTTTTCAATTCGTTTTTATCAAAAACGAGACATTCGGCAGTTCTTTTATAATTTGTACATTGTTACTACGTTAATTTTTAATTATTTACAACAAGAGATACATAATTGTATTAACAAGATTATTTTTTGGACGAAATTAACGGGTTTAATTCATACTCCATCAAATTTTGTATCGTGAATCGTTTACTTTCCACTGTGAAAAAAATGTGAAAAAATGGACTGCTCTTTTTAATATCTGGTCACAAGCCTCAAAGATGATCCACGCGAAGGTCGTCTAACAACTGCTATAACACCACAAATCATTGAACAAGTCCATGATATGGTGTTAGATGATCGTCGAGTGAAAGTGGATGAAACAGCTTAGGCCATAGGCATCTCAAAATATTTTGCATGAAGAATTACATATAAAAAAGCGTTGTGCAACATAAGTGCCGCATTTACTGACAATTGACCAAAAAACGCATTGGAATGCATATTTCTCAAGTGTGTTTTGGATCGTTTTAAGCAAAATAAAATTAATTTCAAGCATCGTTTCATAACTGTTAATACAACTTGGATCCACTACTATACACCAGAGCGAGAAGAATAGTCGAGACAGTGGATTGAAGCTGGTGGAAGTGCATTAAAAAAGGCAAGAGGGTTCCATCAGTAGCGAAGGTTATGATAACAATTTTTTGGGATTACAAAGGTGTTTTGTTAATCAATTATCTTCAGAAAGTAAAACAATTAACTCTGAATATTATTGTAACCTTTTGGATCAATTGGATGCAAAAATTCGTGAGAAAAGACCTGCTTTAAAGAAGAAAAGAATCATTTTTCAACAAGACAAAGCATGTGTTCACACAAATGTTTTGATGAATTAAAATACGAATTGCTTGAACAACCAGCGTATTTACCAGATTTGGCTCCCCCTGACTATTATCTGTTTCCAAACCTGAAAAAATTCCTCGCTGGAATGCATTTTACATGAAATGACGAAGCTATTGCAGCCGTGGATGGATATTTTACAGACCTTTCGGAATCACTCTTTAGTGATAGTATTGGATTATTGAAAAAACGTTGGAATTAATGTACTGAAATTTCAGGAGATTATATTAAAAAATAAAACACATTTCACATCAAAAAAAATTTTCTTTCATTGTTAAACCGAGAACTATTCAGACAGCCCGTAGTAACTAATAACCAATTAATGGTGCAGTCAAAAATTTCCTTTAGCTGACAAATTGGCTCGATTTCAAATGCAAGATTTTTACTTTCCTTTTTCTTGCCCATTTTTTGTTAAAATTAATATCAAGTGGGAATGCCTATTTTACATGTTCATTTTATTTAATTCACGTAAATTTTTGTGTTTTAGGATAATCTAGTATATACGATCTTCTTCTTCCCTTTGCATATACTAATTGTAGTAAAATAGTAAAATAGTTTCAACCAGACGTGATTTACCGAACACTTTCTATAGTTGAACTACATAATTTGTACTTATCACTGACGTCAGCAACACTAGTTATTTTATAGAAGGCCTTGGTAAATGGCACTAGATTCCATATCTCATAAATGAGCCCATTATTATTCCAGAACAAGGTTGTGCTCAAGTACGCGATTTTTTTATAAGGATTGTGAAAAGGTGTCTAGCCCTGAACATTGTCAGAATTTCCTCAATGTTACCCACAGCTGTAACTTCCTCCTAGTCTGCTCAGATCAAAACTGTATTGGCTACAATAACAGCTCGTGGAAAGCTGTATTCTTTCTTACTCGCTTAGGTGCGACCGCCAATATTTTTCGGTAAATACGGTTTGGTGGTTCAAAAGGAAGTCTTGTGTTATCGGTATACTCACATTTTCTTGATGTTAAACTCTATTTCTTGAAGTTTATTCTTAGCCATGTCAACATATAACTATTTTTTTCGGGTATGTATATATTAGCTATTGCGACTTCTCTCCTTTTTTTTGAATCTATTCTGTTTTTGGTATTACCAAATTTGTATTCTAGTGCCTGTAGAATCTCAATCTCTACATCGTCCACTAATTTTCAGTTTCGTTGTTCTTTTTTTTATAACGGATAACTGACTCTGTGATTTAGTACTTTCAAATATAGTTTATAATTGATTTTCAATAGTAGAATATGATTCCACCACAAGCATATACTTTAGATATGATAATTGGATGTTATTTAATATTTTATTGCCCTACCTGCTTCCATGCTTTTTGAAGAGTCTAGCGTCAATAGGAACCAAATTAAATTGAGGCTATAACCTTGAAAAATACTTTCATTAGTAGTAACGTTGCCTGTTTCGTACCACGTCTCGCCTCCTGTGACTGAGAATTTAATGTTTAATATTTTTTGTAAGACTTTTTGAGAGGTTGGCTACTGATACTTAATGTTATCCAGCTGTAATGACTCGATCAACAGAGTGCGACACAAAATCTTAGGTGTTTTTAAGGCTATCAATATTACTATCCTTATTCCTGTTAGGCTATGTATTTCAAAATGATAAAAATGTATGGCCAAGGTACACCTTAAAGTATTTATTTGAGTGTTCCCTTTCAAAATTGAAGAACGGAATACTTATGGAAACACTTCGGTGTCTGTCTGTCTGCCGATTTTCTCGAAAATTATTTGACATAGAAAGTTGAAATTTGGCACAAATATAGGAATTGGTAGCCCAATCATAGCAATGTGGTTTTTGAAAGTTAAATTTTGACTTAAAGGGTTAGTTTTCGGGTGTGTGAAATCGGAAGTAAAAAAATCTTTTCAAGGTCCTCGAGTAGGGTGTCACATGAAAGGTTCTGAAAACACGAATTCAAAAATATATATGATATAATACTCGCACAAACTTTTCTTTATATGATTTTTGAAAAAATGCCAAAAATCGCTGCCCTTGTCTAATCTCTAAAAGTAGTAATAAAAAAAATTTGGAATATTCTCCACAATGTGTAAATTGAATGAAAATTATCACAAGTGATAATTTTCAGGTATATAAAAACAAAGGCCGGTAAAACAATTATTTTAAAAGAAATCACGGAACGGAACACCAGCTGCGTAAGGCCGTCTTGGACTTGGCTGTTTTTTTTTCTACTCTAGTCGTAATATTATCTTGGAATAAATAAAACTATATTGGATAATCTCAAGATTGGTTCCAAGAACTATGAGACTTACGCTCGATAACAGTAAGTAGATGTAAAATTCTTTGGTACTTTATACATAAAAGAGAACACTAATGCAAGAACAGAGAAAATGGACTTGATATAGATTTAATATCAATCTGATGTCGCAGCGTGAATTATCGAGGTTGGATAACTTGCCGTTTATTGTTCTGGACAATCTCCGCTCACCATATTCCAAATCCAATTTTATTTACAACTATTAACCTTTTTTTCCAGTCCACATTTACATTTTTCTGCATGAATAATATCTTCAAAACATCTTCCTTTTTCCATTACGCGGTCAAATTTGTAGTGGGATAATTTCTTGACCCGTTAAATTCAGTAACAATTTGATATTCCTAAATATTGAAAACTTTAATCAATTTTGTCAATTAATGTCATTATATCCAATAAATTGTTGTTCTCGAAATAGCTTAGATAAAAATAAAAAAAATTGATATTAAAATTAAAAAATACAATATGTGGATTATATTATATTTAAATTTAAAAAATTTAATATATAGAGTGTTTGGTGAACAAGAAGCTCTTCAAGATAAATATTTATCGTTAATATGAATTAAATATAATCTATAAATCACAACTGAAAGTTTTAGACACATTTTCTCATTATTTATATTCGCTTTAATTCCTCTTTAGTCGATTTTCTTTTATGACGCATTTCTTTTTGACTCTATTTTCAAATGAATTTCATTAAAATTGAAAATAAAAACTATAATGTTCATATAATATCATCAATAGAAAAATTAGACACGGAATATACAAAAAAAAGCTTTTGCAGTGTTTTTGAACACTAGTGCAACTCGACGCATTGAGCTGCAATAACAAGTTTCATACAACTAACCTCATAATATTTTTAATGACCATCTCTATTTCTTATTAATGCATCTTTTTAGTGTTCTGTACGGAACACTTATAAGATGACTTCGTTGTCTGTCTGTCCGTCTGTCACACCCGAAACTATTTGTCATAGAAAGCTGAAATTTGGTAGTAATATAGGAATTGATGGCCTCATCGGAGCCATGTAGTTTTGAAAGTTAAATTTTAATTTAATGGGTTAGCTTTGGGGGTGAAATCGGAAGTGAAAAAAAAATTACTACGAGTGTGGTGTCAAATGAAAGCTTGTGAAAACACGAATAAAAATATATATATATATATATATATATATATATATATATATATATATATAATGTAATACTTGCGCATACTTGTCTTTGTATTATTTTTAAAAATCGAGAAAAATCGCTGTCCTCCCCTTTTCTCGAAAAGTACTGTTCAAAAAATTTTGAAGAAATCCTAGAATATTCTCTACAGGGTGTAGATTTAAAGAAAATTATCACGAGTGCATTACCTTTAATAATTTATTTAATTTCAGTAAAGATTGGAAACAAACTTTGTTGAAAACTCATTTGGGGTATGTTTTGTGAAGTTCATTTTATACCTCCGTAACAAAATTTGTTATTTTAAAAGCAATCAACGTACGGAACACTAATTGCGCAAGTTCAACTTGCACTTGACCGGTTATCGTGTTTTCAAATGTTTATGTTATGGTAAACAATAGCTACCGGAAAAATTACTGTAACTAACTGTATAAAGTTGAATTAATAAGCGAAGACCTGACCTGGCATGACAAACATAACTGTATCAGTGACAAACCGTAGCTCAACTTTAATATGACATATTTTCTATTTCCACCTTTCTTCTGGTTAATGGTGATCATTATGTCCACTTTTTAGTCCCATGACAGCCGCAAACAAAGCGAAGAAAAATCCTGCTAACCCTGTTGCACCCGTAAGTAAGACAAGTCCTCCAATTAAAACAGGAATAAGAGTGAAAAATTTAAGTTTGTATGCTATCAGTAAGGGCATCATGTATTTTTTCATTTTCTTCTTCATTCCTCCTTTTTTTCCTCTGGCCTGTCCTGTGGTCTCTTCAAAATCAGTAACTAAAAATTAGAAAAATGATTACTTTTATATAGAGTTCATATACAGATATATCGTGTTCAAAATTTAATTTTTCTCCAATAATACAGATTATTTTAGACATTTTTAGCGATAAAGATAATTTACAAATTCTAATATTTTTCCTATACTAGTAGTACCCCAGTATTGTGAAAAATCACTCCGCGGGATTTTTGTATTTCATGACTTTTCCGGATAAGATAGTTTCCATTTTCCATGAGTATTGATCCATCTGTCTATCTATTGACCAATTTGTACATATATAATATTTAAACGTATAGATAGGACTAATTTTTGTGAGTAAATCTGATAAAGCTTCAATAGTATTTTGAGACTTTTTTGTTTTAGCTGTTGGTTGAATACTAATCACAGTTATGAATAGTAAAACCCATAGGATTCAAGGCCTGCGGGAGCTGGTTATATATATATATATATATATATATATATATATATATATATATATATATATATATATATTTATATATATATAAACACATGGGCTGAAAAGTCCCGGGCCTAACAAAGAAAACACGGTTTTTTTGGTTCAAAATTAGCTTTATTCATCAACGTAATCTCCATCAAGAGCAACGCAATCATTCCAGCGCCGCTCTAACATTTCAATACCACTTTTGTAGAACGATTTATCTTTTGCCTCAAAATAGGCCTCAGTTTCAGCGATAACCTCTTCATTCGTGCGAAATTTCTTACCGGCGAGCATTTTTTTTCAGGTCTGCGAACAGCCAGTAGTCGCTGGCGAATACGGTGGATGTGGGAGCAATTCGAAGTTCAATTCATGTAGTTTTGCCATTGTTTTGATTGACTTGTGACACGGTGCGTTGTCTTGATGAAACAAAATTTTTTTCTTTGCCATATGCGGTCGTTTCTTTGCAATTTTGGCCTTCAAACGCTCCAATAACGCTATATAATATTCACTGGTGATGGTATTTCCTTTCTCAAGATAGTCGATGAATATTACACCACGCACATCCCAAAATACCGAGGCCATAACCTTTCCAGCCGATTGTTGTGCTTTCGGGCGCTTTGGACGAGGTTCACCAGTTGCTGTCCACTCAGATGACGATCGTTTTGATTCCGAAGTGAAGTGATGGATCCATGTTTCATCCATTGTCACATATCGACGCAAAAATTCCGGTGGTTACGTTTAAACATGGCCAAACACTGCTCAGAATCATCAACACGTTCTTGTTTTTGATCAACAGTGAGCAAACGCGGCACCCACTTTGAACAGAGCTTTCTCATAGTCAAATGTTCATGCAATATAAAGCCAACACGTTCTTTTGATATCTTTACGATGTCAGCTAACTCACGCAACTTCACTTTTCGATCATTCAAAACGATTTTATGGATTTTTTTGATGTTTTCTGGTGTTACCGCCTCATTTGGACGTCCACTGCGTTCTGCATCATCGGTGTCTCTACGACCACGTTTGAAGTCAGCAAACCAACGTTTTATTATTGTTTCTGATGGAGCGGAGTCCCCATAACACTTTTCAAGCCATTGCTTCGCTTGAACGGTATTTTTTCCCATCAAGAAGCAGTGTAAAATTAAAACACGAAATTGTTTTTGATCCATTGTTTTGAAAATAACAAAAGTAGCGTCACTCTTAGCACAATAACTCACAAACTAATGAATAGAATATCATGAAATTTTAACAGCTGTCTTTTGAAGGTTAGTATTAACTGAAAAAAAGGTGACTGCAATAAAACTAGCGCCATCTATGTGTTAGGCCCGGGACTTTTCAGCCCATGTGTTATATATATATATATATATATATATATATATATATATATATATATATATATATATATATATATATATATATATATATATATATATATATATATATATATATATATATATATATATATATATATATATATATATATATATATATATATATATATATATATACCTATATATATATATATATATATATATATATATATATATATATATATATATATATATATATATATATTGGTTGTTTATTCTTACATATAGTTTGGTTCGTGGTTATTTCTATCATAAAAACACAGATTTTAATGATTTAAACGGCTCTAAAATAAAAACACTTTCTCTTTTCTCCTTTTGGTACGGCTAGACATTTTTCTTTGGAGGTGCGTTAAATCTACGTTTTTTTCAAATTTCATTAAATAAACTATATTGTTTATTACTAAGTCTTTTATTTTTTATTTATAAAACATTGCTTTTATTTTAGAACATTTTTAACATCATTTAGTTTGTATATATTCTATAAAGTTTATATCCAATTTCTGGGATACTGTAAAAAAGTCACGGTTACTGTCGCTTAAAAGTGTTCATATTGCTTTGGTTTGGCGATGAGATAATGGTTCAAATTGTGGGGATAATCGCGAATTCAATTTAAGAAGGTCGAAATTCTCAAAAAGTTTTACACAGTTAATTTGGGGCTCTCGAATTGATCATCAGTCTCTTTAGAAATCTTAAATTTTAAAGGAAATCACGCACTTCCGGTCTAGATTTTGGACCTGTCAACTTTGTATTTCACCATCATTTAGAAACCGTTTGGCCTACTCATAGACGTCGGTAGGGCAAAAGTATTTTTAATCGTTTTGGTTTTTGAAGTATTTGATGCATTTTTGTGACAAAATTTATCAAATAAGCCTATCGCGACACTTTGAAATTTATGCCCATCGTTGCACAAATCACACCACTATCCTCACCACGCTAATAGGCAAGGAGTGTATGTTAGTTTGTCATTGAATTTCTAACATTGCCGACTCTAAATAAAATCGAAATTAAAAACTTCTGTGTTCCGGTTAGATGCCAAAGAAAATGAAAAAAAAAGGAAAAAAAAATCTAAACTTTCTCCACTATGATACTCATAGATATAGTTAATATTAAAAAATCTAATAACTTAATACGTATAGCAACGTACCCTAAAGCATATGTATCTACAATTTATTAATGTTTGATAGAAATAATGTAATTTCTAAAACCCTACTTCAGTTATTAACTATCAACTAATTAAAATTTATTAGCCTTTAGTTTTGAATGGTAAGCACATTTTTCAGTCTAGAAAGTTATTTCAAAGTTAATAATGATTTAGTTAATATAAAACTATAAAATAATCTGTATCATAAACTGTTTTAGCAACTATAGGAATAAATGATATAGTTAATACTTTTATGTTTAGTTCTTATAAGAATAAAATAAATTATTATGTCCTTAATACGCATATCCTAATTATTCTGTAACAGATGTAAATCAGTCGTCATAACTGCTGTATCAGCTTTAATTGGGCCGAGTTCAAGACTATAGTAAATTATTTTACCTTGACAAAAACTCATTTTAAATATATTTGGTAATTATAAATATTTTATTTCTATCAATTTAGTTAGTTCTGAAAATAAAATTTAGTCCAGATTTTTAATGAAGCTAGACACCGACAAAGTTTCTGGCGGTGTTGGAATACTTGCCATAGTACTCAAAAAATGCTCGAGCGAACTAACTACAGTTTTCTGTAGACTTTCAACTTATACTTCGGAGAGTAAACATTTCCTTCTTGCTGGAAATGTGCTGCAGTTCAGCCGATAGTCAAAAAAGGCAAGAAGATCTTGCCAAACAACTACCGATCGCACTTCTTTCGAAAATATCGAAAGTTGTAAAAAAGACCTCTAAAAGAATTTAATATTATGAGCGACAATCAATCTAGCTTTCGTAAGCAAAGATCTTCTAGCTTATGTAACACATGTTTGGAATAACCCAAATGAACATTATGGAGAATCTCGAGCCTTGATATATCCAAGGCAAGATAGTGTTTGGTATGACGGATTGTTGTTACGCTCTTATGGTATGTCTGAAAAATTTTATTTATGGCTCTCGTGTTTTCTCAGAGAGTATTTTTTACGAGTGGCAGTCGACAGATTTTTTTCTAGTACCTTCACTGTCAACGCCGGTGTGCCCCAAGGCCCCATATTGTTTCCTACTTCCTCATTTACATTAAGAATCTGCTGGATAGGATCAAGAATTCAATCTACAGCTTTGCAGATGCCAGTGGGTCTATCTCTTTATTAATTTTGAACGCTCGAACATTGTCTTCTCACACAAATATCTACAGACAGCAGGAAGTCGTTTAACTTAACAAACACCTGGAAGAAACTCTATCATAGGGTGATAGTAGCCAAGTAAAAATTAACGCTACAAAAAACCCAACGAATTTACACCATTTCTTGAAGCAATTTTAATTGTAAAGGTTGGAATTAATTCTCTAATTGATGTTACATAAATGCCACAAACTGCACCATAGCATAAATATATATGAGCATTTCCGTAAATTGTTGCTATGTTAGTGGTTCAAAAAAGAGAGAATTTTTTTTCTAGTGACACTCATTAGACTCGATTTAATTCGTTCCTTGGGCTTCCGAAAACAATTATTCACAAACGAATATGATTTTTTTAAGAACCTTTTTTTACAGCTCATTGTGCAAATTTTTGAGAGTAAAATGAAAAACTTGCTAAATTTCCGAAAAAAAAAAGCGTCAAAAATCACTAACTGAAATTGGGGTTTTGAAAAAAAAAATTTTTTTTGTCATAAATGGAAAGATCATCATATAAATTTTATAACAAAACTATTTTTTTCGTTATAATTAAAAAGTTATATCAAATTGAAAATAAATTTTTAAACTACCGATGATACGCCGACGGTTCCCGAAAAAACCCAAACGCGTGTGACGTTACACAGTGTTTATTTCTCCTCAACATCACAGACAGCTGATAGAGTGTTTTAGTTTTCAATCAATTTATTCTTATTATTATCATCAGTGTATTGATAAATTTATTGTAAATGTCTAATCTAAAAAGTTATCGTGCCTGTTTTGTACCATTTTGTATAAATTCTACAAAAACAATTCCCGAAAAAAATGTTTTTAATGTGTCATAAGATGTTAAACGTCGAAATCAATGATTCCAAGCAGTCCAACGTATTAATCCTAAAACAACATCAAATTTTTTCTGTTGTCGAGATTACTTCGATATAATTATAAGTATTTTGTTTCTTATTTACATTTATATTATTATTTTTTAAAAAAACTCACGTTGATACTTTAGCACCTCGAACTTGTTGAATTGAACCGAATGTCATTTTTGAGAAAATCTGTGACGATAAAAAATATCCACAGGAAATATATTATCCGAAATGGCCTTTATGAACCATTTGTCACGAATTACTGAATGAAATTAGTAACCAACAATATTGTTTTTTGCCCTAAACTTCAATAATTTTGACAGTATATACACAGGTAGAAGCTGTTGACAGTACTTACGTGAAAACACTTTAACATAATGACGTCACAAACATGGCAGCCAATCGTGTCGCTTTCGTAGTCACGTGATTTTTTTCTTAATTTTATAAATTTTAATTTACTTATAATTAATTGTAAGAAATTTTTAAAAAGTTTTTCACATCGATTATCAATATTATTTATGATAAAGTTTTTAAATAAATTAAAGGAATCGATAATTATTTTTTATTCAAAAATCCCATTATTCATTGTGAATCTTGATAACGTTTTCCTCTTTTATATAATGGCCATTTTTGCCTCTTTTTTGCCCATTTTGTATCTATTAGTAAAATAAATTTCCAGGTACACTTTTATTATGTTCTTTGACCTGCTGACTTCGAATTTCTATGTACCTTGTTGATATTAGGATATTATTTTCAATTGTGATCAGATTTTAGCCACTTTTTGGTCAGAAATGAGCATAACTTGGAAACGATATCCTAATATCAATAAGGTACATAAAAATTCGAAGTCAGCAGGTCGAAGAACATAAAAAACTGTACCTGGACGTTAATTTAACTGAAAGAGATAAAATGGGCAAAAATGGTCATTATATAAAAGAGGAAAACATTATCAGGAATCACAATGAATAATTTCAATAAATCGCATGGATAAACTTATAATACGGTACCGTATAATAATATATTGATTTTTGTCGCTTTTTACAGCAATTTAGCGAATTTTTCCATTTTTTTTTAGCAAAAATTTGCATATTGAGCTGTAGTCCTTAAAAAGTCGTGTTCAACATGAATAATTGTTTCTGGAGGCCCAAAAGATACCGACCACGGATAGCTTCTGAAGTTAATAGATACACAACAAAAAAAAACAAAGCAATTACCAGCTAGGTATTTTTTCACTTGAGGTTCAGATGTAATTACTTTGTTTAACTTCTTACTTAAATGCCTGATAATTGGGTTTTTGCAAACATATTCTAATTAAATAGTAGTACTAGTTACAATGTTCAGTTCTTGGAAAGTTTAATGAATATATTTAAAATTTATAGCAACTACCTGGTAAAAGAATATAAAATAATTTTTATTACGCACGCTAATGTATATAAAATATTTCTTAGAAAATATGTTTCTGCCATAAGAATTTATGTCTGTGTTAATGTGCGACATATGACAGAAGCTTTAGGGGGACATTTTTATTGTAAAATATGGCCAATTTAAAAAGAAAAATAACGGATATGTTAAAAGATTTGTAATGTAATGACCTTCTTTTTTCTGTATTCTACAGATGATAAATAATACGTGTTTTTATAGGTTTACTATCAATACCTTGAAAATAATCGGGTCTGAGAGTAACAAATTTCCTTCAAATGTTAAAAATAATAAGAACAATTAAAAACTTGAAAATTCAATAAGCCTATTTCATAAAAAAATCACATAGATTCAGATTTAATTTAGTTAGTTAGTTTAGAACGCTCTCTGAGGAAACGTGAGGGCCATAAATAAGACTGTTCAGACATACCATAAGACCATAGCTTAGTCAACAATCCGTCATACCAGACAGCGTCAAATGCTTTAGTTATATCAAGAGCACGAAATGCGAATCTGCTAAATGTTTAATTACGTTGTTCCAAACATGTGCTACATATGTTAAGTTAGAGGGTCTCCTGTTGATCTTTGCTTATAAAAGTCATATTGATGGTCCCTAAGAATAATCCTTCTAGATATTTTAGAATATGCTGATTGATAGCCTTTTCCGTAACTTTTGATATTATTGAAAGCTATGAGACTAGTCGGTAGTTGTTTGGCAAGGTCTACTTGCCTTTTTTGGGGTACTGGCTGAACTGTAGCACATTTCCAACACGAAGGAAATATTCTCTTTCTGTAGGATAGGCTGAAAAGCCTACAGAAAACTGGTATTACTTCACTTTCTTATTTTTTTAGTACTATGGCAGGTATTCCTTCATCACCAAAAAGAAGCTTTTTTGGTATCGCGCTTCCTTAAAATTTTTTTATTATTATAGTATATATATATATATATATATATATATATATATATATATATATATATATATATATATATATAATATATATATATATATATATATATATATATATATATATATATATATATGTATATATGTATATATATGAGTATAAGCTTTTATACTATTATTAGAAATAAAGAAGCAAGTATGTCTTGAACCTGGTGTCTCTTTTAAACCTGATAGTAAAGCTAAACACAACTTTAGCCTTTAAATGACTCTGCTAGGACACGAAACCTGTAGTGACTACTCTGAATAAGATAACCCGTAGATTCAGAGAAAAACAAGAGGTACATAATCCCAAGTACTTCGAGCCTCAGCCATGGCTCTATGCATTTCAGCAGCCGCTGTACAGCACCTGTGTGGAGGAACAATGTAGATACGTGGATATGGCAACTAATCAAGTCGCCAGTATAGTGGCTGGTTTGTTCAGCTTAAAACACCCTCTCTTTAAACACCAATCATGTAAGACTCAGGGCAAGGAGAAGGTTCATAAAAACCACAAAACCCATTACTACTATGCCAGAAGATCTAATGCCAGAATTTTGGTATCATTTTTGCCTGACGCAATATCTGATGGTTAAGAGGAAATCTTTGCTGGCTGCGAACTTCCTTATCCTGAACAGATGCACAGATGGGAATACGTAGAGAATCCTGGGTGTGAATGCGGATTAATGCAGATTCCTGAAGATCTTCTAGTTCGTACAAACCTACCAGTGTGCTGTACTAACTCGGACCTCCCTTTACACAATGACGAAGTTCAAAAAGTAATTGATTCTTAGAAGTACTTAATATTAATTGAGTATAAGAAATAAGCATGAAAACATTTCTGAATCGCAAAGTAAAAGAAGATAAGCGCCATCTTTATTATACTTCAGTTAACTTGTCAGTACTTGTCAAATTAAACAACTATATGTCTAGCTAGTTGTAAAGTTATCCCTTACAAAGGAAAGAATTGCTTTATAAAAAAAAAATTACATCAATACTTTTACATTCTCTATCTTATAGGGTCCCTAGATTGCGAGAATTATATTTTTAACCTCAATTCGTCAGTATACCTGTTTCTACTATAATTTCTTAACCACAAGGGTAGTGATTTCAAATTTAGTATATATAAACTGTGATATAGATTTTGAACAATATCACTCCAGAAGAAAGAGGTGCACCTGAATGAGGTTGATAAAATTTTTCAGTTTTTCTTCTTTTGGGTAACATAGTAAGTTAATTTTAAGTATAATTATAAACAAAATCAAATAGAAACAGGAAAAATTGGAATATATTTCATTACATGTCATTGTGATGGTTCCTGGAGTCTAGGAAACTAAAAACTACAATGATTTTTATTGTTTTCTGTAGTAACTAACGCAGAAAGTAGAAGGAAGAAGAATGGAATTAAAAAAGTTACCTCAAAGACATTTCTTGATTTTTGTCTCTAAGATAATTATCTTGAGGTTACAAGTTTCCATATTCCGTCTATATGTCCGATCGGATTGTAATAACGATATCTCAATTTCAAATTTTTAACATGAGTAATACCATCATCTTATACAGAATGACAAAGAGGGTTAAGAAGGTGCCTTTGAATGTATTTTTTATAATTCATTTTCTATCCTTACTAAGCTAACATCAATATCCAAATCTAGCCAAGAGACCTTCATGGGATTTGAATCCGCGCTAACCTTTACGGGTTTATTTCAACAGGAAGTATTTCCCTCTCAAATAATAAATATTAAATTAACTTCTTTAGTGTCCCGTACGGAATACTTATAGGATCACTTCGGTGTCTGTCCGGCCGTCCGTCCTTCTACCACACCCAATTTTCTCTGAAATTATTTGATATAAAGAGTTGAAATTTCGCATAAATATAGAAATTGATGGGCCAATTAGAGCCATATAGTATTGAAAGTTAAATTTTTACTTAAGGGGTTAGTTTCTCAAGGTCACCAAGTTTCAACGCTTTGGTTAACAACTTATTTGGGGTATGTTTTGTCAAGTCACTGATCATTTTATACCTCCGTAACAAAGAAATTTATTTTAAACGCAATAACCCTACGAAATACTAATAGCGCAATTTGTTATACTAAAAAGAAGTAACCGGTCAAGTGCAAGTTGGACTTGCGCAGTTAGTGTTCCGTAAGTTGATTGCTTTTAAAATAAACATTTTTGTTACAAAGGTTTAAAATGATCAGTAACTTCACAAAATACAACCCAAATGAGTTTTCAACAAAGTTTTTTTCGATCTTTACTGAAAAGTGATGACCTTGAATTTTTTTTTTATATATCAGATAAATTATTAAAAGTGAATACAATTTTCATTCAATCTACACCCTACACCCTGTGAAGAATATTCTAGAATTTTTTCAAAATTTTTCGTTTAGTACTTTTTAAAATAAGGGGGGGGCAGCGATTTTTTTGCAGTTTTTTAAAAATAATACATAGAAAGTGTGGGCAATTATTACATTATATATATTTTTGAACTCATGTTTTTACAAGCTTTTATTTGATAGCCCACTCGATGAACAAGTAAAAGAAATTTTTTTTCACCTCGGATTTCACCCCCAAAACTACCCCCTTAAATCAAAATTTAACTTTTAAAACCACACGGCTCTGATGAGGCCATAAATTCCTATACTAGTGCCAAATTTTAACCTTTTATGTCAAATAGTTTCGCAGAAAATCGGGTGTAACAGACAGAGACAGACAGACAATCAGCCAGGCAGACAGACAGATGAACGAACGAACACTGAAATGATCATATAAGTGTTCCATACGAAACACTAAAAATGACTTAATCAAAGCTTCCAAATCCATATTTGTTTCAAAATAAAAACATAATAAAAGTTAACTAGGGCTACAGAGATGCTTACAACTGCCATATGGCATTTCTATCTACCATACTATTTATGGTAAAATTATATATTCGACTATATGTAACGATTATGTTTAAAATTTTTTCATTATCGAAGCTACAATACAAAAGAATTATTATAATTCCATAAAAAGTGTTTCAAAATTAAACATCTCTACACTTTTCACCCTCTTACTCTGAAGCGACATCGCTCAAAGATTATTGGTTCCTTTTCTACTTCAAGTATTATAAATGTACCAAATTTGAAATCACATTTTACTTAAAGGTTATCGTGTCATTAGACAGAATGGAAATACTAAATTATCATTTTTGTGGTCTAAGGATCTTGAACTCTGAAAAAATATAAAGGTCTCGGAGGGTGTTGCTTTCACGAATACAATACTAGCGACGGAATTAAAAGACAGGATTAACTTCCATTAAATATTACAGTTTTTAATAATACGATCGAAAAAAAAAATTTAATCTAGCCCAAAATCTCACAGTACTTGTCATTAGAATTCATGGATTTTATTCGCTTTAAAAAATTGCCAATGCACGTGAAATCACATTATGACGCCTTTTTACCTACCTAAAATATTTCTACATTTTACAGTCTTAGCATACATGCAAAAAATATCAGTATATCAATATTTTTTACCTGAATCCTCTGAAGACATAGGGATAGTAGTGTGTACAGTCCAAGTTGCTACTGTAGGATACATCGTAAAAGCTTCCTGCCATTTTTTTTTAACTGCACTAAATTTTTCAAAGGCTTGAGTCCTTGACAGGATGCTATTATCCTCATCCCCGTACGATTCGTTGTCTACCTCATTGCAACACCCGTAAACACATTTTATTAAAAAAATCATTAAAATGAACCAGAATGTTTTTCTCATTTTAAATAAAACAAAACTAAAAATTAACTTTAAAAAGTCACTTTTCGTACAACAGGTGAAGCATAATAAACCAGCTAGGTCATTTGTTTTGTTTACAGCGATTAAGAACGCTCAAGTGTTTTTTTCAGTTTGCAGCGCGTCCCACCACAGATACAGCAGTAATGCCAACTTGGCTGGTTGTCATTTTCTTAGTGTTTGCCACTTTATGAAAATCAACTGTTTCAGAATAATACTAGATATTATGTCCGTTTACGCATGAATTCGCTCAATTGACTTGGACGAACAGTACAATTTTTGCGGTATTACAGTGGCGCACTTATGTCAACCTACAAGAAATATAGGCGATTGATTGATAGCAAAAAATAGATTGTTACTTAAATGTCACCCACTCTGTTAGGTGAACCATTTTTTTGGTAGGGTATTAGAGTAATGGTTCAATGGGTAAATAGTTCATTAAAATTGAAAAGGCTTAATTAGATACTCCTATTAATTGTTATTATTAAAGATTTTTACATGGTTTGTTATAATAATAATAAAAAGTGATATTTGTAGCCTAGTTTTTTATATTTGTAGATACAAATTGCTACGAATCGGGATCATTCACGCATTTTAAAATTTAGTAAATTTACACAACAAAATACTAAATTGGTTGGTTGTAGGCGCGGTATTCGATTGTGCCTGTTTGTGCACTGCAGTGTCTTGGCTTATGCTGCTCCGCTCCTTAGTTATTTTTTGTCTTCCCTTAAAGAAGGTTTTTAGCTTTCTTTCAAGCCCTTCAAGTGGTATTTTATCGCCAGAATGTAGATCTCTGAACACTTTATATCTGTTTCGAGTGGAAGCCGCACATTCATATGTGGCCTGTCAAGTAAAAACGTGACAGCTCGTAGTTTTGAAAAAATGTATTTCGAGAACATTTTTTTGCCATCTTTGGTGTGCTAACAAAGGCGCAATTACCTTAGTAAGTTGTCTAATCGCCACCTGCATCAGTAATCGTCTGGCATCTTCGAGGCATGCTATCGACGAGATTTTCTACAATGAACTCGAAATTTTTCGAATCTTACGATGCAACTGAATCAAAGTTCTCAGATTCTTTTCTCTCAGCTTTCTCTTTACAAGAGACCAAACGTTTTCAATAGGGTTGGCGTCCAGCGATTGTGAAGGCCACTCTAGTATGAACGAAGATGTTGTCGAATGGTCTCATGGAACACATTCAAATTCGATCCTGTTAATTTTGCCGCTCTTTGACGCAGCGTCAATTTCGGGTCCTGTGAAAACAGACAGGATTCATTTTTCGACGAGCGACGTTTTGGCAAGTCGTCAACATTTTTCGTCTAGTTAAAACGATTTATTCACTTCTTCACAAAGTTTTTAATATATTTAGGGGCCGCGGAATGTATCATGTTAGGACCCTTTGGATGGGAATAAAAAAAGGCTGCCTCGAACCGACGCGCAAACTAGTGATTCATTTTGGATTTTACGTGATTTCGAGGAGAATTCGGACTCGACTGATACTTTTACTAAAATATGTTGTAGGCAAAGGTTCCCTATACCGATTGGTTCTTGAATCACTAGAATCGCATCTACCAAAAATGAATTATCTCATATACGTTCCTACTTGACAGACTGTAACATGTACATAGAGGTTTCTTCTTCTTCACCATATAACCCGCATGTTGTGGGAGTGTTGTGGATACTCATTTTTTATGACAGTGGCCAGTGGTCAGTACCAGCATTAGTTTGGTCTGGGCCCTGATTAAACGAAGGACATCAATTATCTGAGGGCCTGCCCATTAAGTCCGTCGCATGTCTTTAGCCAGATGTTATGATCTGATGTTACTGATATGACTATCTCATGATTGCTGTTTCTACCACCTCTTTTGGTATACCAAACCTTGGTTCTGGACCCCTGTATGGTCTTTTAGCTCCGAATTTTGCTAATTTGTCCACTTTTTCATTACCTTTAATCCCCGAATGTCCTGAAACCCTCAGTAGTTTCAGTCTGTTGTTCCTAGAGAATAATTTTTACTCGTCATGTTTACACTCCACTGTGATATTGGAGAATATATAGTTCTTGGTTGCGGTAGTCCCACATAATATTCTCGTAAACACATGCTTGTATTGCATGAATTTTTGCCTGGAGTATTGTTGCACTTACCCTTAGTGGAATTTTAAAGCTCTACTTGGGCTTTTCTGCGTATAAGCTTCCTCCGCTAGAAGTTTTTGATCTGTCTGTGTAATAGACTAGACCCATTCCTTTGTTGGAGTCTTTCCCTTTATCCATGGGTTTTACGACGATGTCATCAAAATGCGTATCCAAGTGTTTATCGTTGATTAGATCCACAACTCAACGATCACTTACTAAGGTCTAAAAAGATCCAGCTGTCACAAAAAAATACAAAATTAAGATTGCTATCCAGCCTTAAGCTTACCATAGCCTCTGACACATCGGAAACATGGACCATTAAACAAGTTGACAAAAGACAAATCGCAGTGTTTGAGATGTGGGCATATCTAAGAATCCTAAAAGTACGAACACCGTACTAATGTATCTATTCTTGAAGAACTTTCAAACATAATTAATAGATAGTACCTGAAATATTTTTGTTGCATTATCAGGAAAGTGAATGCCATGGAACAGCTTGTAGTAACGTGGAAGGTAGAAGGTAGAAGATCAAAGGGACGGTCCACAACAAGATGGTCCGACCAAGTAAGATCTCTTCTTGGTATGGGTATGCACGAGTCAAGCCAGATCTCCTAGGATGTAGATGCCTGGAAAATGACTGTTAAGGCAGCAACTGCATAGTATCACCGATACTATGCAGTTGGGGTGAAAGGATTGAGAGAAAGATATCATTACCTATAATTCTTATTGATTCAATAATCTAAACTCTTACTAACTTTTCAAACTCTTATTGAACCTTATAATCTTTTCTGTAATAACCACTTCTAAATAATATAAATTCTTGTTTGTTGTTATGTCATCAGAGAGAGAGAGAGAGAGAGATCCATAATTCTTGTGTACCCAAAATATACAGGTTGTTGTTTCCATTTTCCATTTCTCCTCATTCGATAAACGCCATTGATAGCGTCACTTTTTATGTATATATTTATATAGGGATATTAGACCTACAATTATTTCCACAGCTGTAATAGGGTTGCTGCTTATAGCCCCGGTGGAACGCAAGCAAGGTAAGCTCTGCAGTCGATTTACCTCCATGGTTGTCATTGCAGCTCCGTATGTAACCATTGGTCTAATGATCGTTACGTATCGTCAAAACATCAATTTTGGTTTAAGCCCTAGGTTTTCCACACAACCTTCTGCATCTCATGAGACACATTTTGGTTTTATTGAGGTTTTTTGTAAATTTGTTTGTTCCACGTTAATTCCTGTCTAGTATCAAGCGTAGATATTTGTGCTCATCAGCGGATTTTTTCCGTTCTCCGAAGATACTCAAGTTTTAATTGTCTGGAATTCTCCGTTTTGTGAACGTGATGACAGCGCCGTACATTGTTCAAAGCTCTTTGCATGAGTTCTGCTACAGTGACCGTATACTTCCGTTGAATGAGTATAACTATATCATCAGCATATCTCTGCGCGTAAAAGCCTTGTGAGTCTAGCTGGATGAGCAGCTTATACACCACTAAGTTCCAGAGGAGTGCCGATAGAATTCCTCCCTGTGGGTTACCTCTTGTTTGAAAGTGTCTCCATGTCACATGGCTTTTTTTGCCGATATAAAATTATGTTGTTTTTCCACAGGCTTGTGGTGTCATGGATTCTATGTCTTTTTAGGGCTGTAATCATTGAGATAAAGGAGACATTGTCTCAAGCGTCCAGGGCAACTGTCATAATTGGTTAATAAGTTAGTTTTTAAGGTGAACTTCTATAGTTCATGTTGTATTATAGAGCGTGAAAAAATATATTGAAGATTGATGTATGTGGATTTAATATTTGATTTGGTTTCCAAACCACTTGACCTTTAAATTGATATTTCTTTAATATTAGGTTAATCTATAAATTAATAAATTATGAAGCAATTAACTCTAGAATTAATTATTGAGAAACTGCAATTAAAATCAACTTCAAAGTTTTATCAAGTCAAGTTATGTGATTCGATAAGCCCTGAAGGTATGGTTGTAAGTCGGGGTCAGCTCAATCTACTTAATAGCGTCTTGAATAAAATCATTTAGTGGGATCGGAAGTCGCTGTCATCAATATATCTTCTTTAACTTTTAATCATTTCATATTAAATAAATTGCTAAAAAGACAATTTTAGATTATCAGTTTCTTCGTTTTTCTAAATTTTGGTATAAACCATGTCACTGAAAAAATCATAAATTATTCTAATGTCTGCTTGGAGGATTATACGTTTAGATATTTCTTTATAACTGTGTTTAATACTAAAAGCCCCATCGGATAATTGACAATCTATCAAAAAAAAAATTATAAGAAAAATGATCGAAAATGAAACATTTTTTTTCTAATATGTACTTAACCTAACATCTGAGTTAGGCTAAGTATAAATAAGGTAGATTTGTACTTTACCTTTAGCCAATCATCGCTCCTGATGAAGCTAACATGGTTAGCGAAATGCGCGTCGAGTGCAAAAGACAAAGTGTTTGGTGTAGTGATGATATACGAGTATACTGAGAAGTTAGAAGCTACGTTTTTAAATGGGAAAATTTTCAATTTCCTGATTTTATAATGTGGATAGAGGTAAGAGGTAAAGTAGAGTTAGTTTTATAAAATGGTTGCTTAATTTAGATTTATTTGAACACAAACTAAACTTAGTAGTTAACTTTTTCCATCAACTTTTTAAATAAGTGAGTTAGTCTGGTGGTCAATTTTTAATCATTAACCCAGTTAGTAGCTAGATCCTCGATTAATTAATTAATAATTCAAAAAAAATTAAAATTCAAATTAGATATTCTGAAGAGCTTTTAGCAATTGCTAATCCAACCCTTAACCCAAATCTAGCGCGATGGAAATTATTTCTTTTTTGTGGAAATCATTTTACTATAAGATCACGGCGGTATCTCTCTGCCTGTCCCACTGTCTGTCCATCTGTTACACCCGATTTTCGCCGAAACTATTTGACATAGAATGTTAAAATTTAGCACTAACATAGGAATTGATGGTCCCATCAGAGCCGTGTAGTTTTGAAAGTTAAATTTTAACTTAAAGGTTTAGTTTTGGGGGTGAAATCGGAAGTGAAAAAAAAATTATCAGGTCATCGAGTGGGGTGACAGATGAAAGCTAGTGAAAACACAAGTTCAAAAATATATATAATGTACACTTTTCTTTGTAATATTTTTAAAAAATCGCCAAAAATCGCTATCCTCCCCTTATTTCGAAAAGTACTGACCAAAAAATTTTGAAATAATTCTGGGATATTCTCCACATGTTGTAGATTGAACGAAAATTGTCAGGATTGCATTACCTTTAATATTTATCTGGTATATAAAGAAAACAGAAATTTCAAGGTTATCAGTTTTCAACAGAGATCGGAAACAAATTTTGTTAAAAACTCATTTGGGGTGTGTTCTGTGAAGTCATTGATCATTTTATACCTCCGTAACAAAAATTTTTATTTTAGAAGCAATCAACGTACGGAACAGTAATTGCGCAAGTCCGACTTGCACTTGGCCGGATATTAGTGTTCCGTACGGAACACTTATAAGATCACTTCTCTGTCTGTCTGTCGCACCCGATTTTCTCCGAAACTATTTGTCATAGAAACTTGAAATTTGGTAATAATATAGGAATTGATGGCCTCATCAGAGAGAGAGCGAAAATTTTTTACTAGGTCATCGAGTGTGGTGTCAAATGAAAGCTTGTGAAAACACGAGTAAAAAATATTTATATAATATAATACTTGCGCACACTTTTCTTCGTATTACTTTTAGAAAATAGCGAAAAATCGCTGTCCCCTACCTTATCTCGAAAAGTACTGATCAAAAAATTTTGAAAGAATTCTGGAATATTCTCCACGGGGTATAGATTGAACGAAAATTATCACGAGTGCATTACCTTTAATAATTTATTTGGTATATAAAAAAAAACAAAATTTCAAGGTCACCAGTTTTCAGTAAAGATTGGACACAAACTTTGTTAAAAACTCATTTGGGGCGTGTTTTGTGAAGTCACTGATCATTTTATACCACCCTAACAAAAATTTTTGTTTTTAAAAACAATCAAACACTTCAACAACTTGCAGTTGACCGGTTTTTTTTTTAATGATCTTCGAACTAATCCATTATATCACTGTACTGTTAATACTCAAGTCCAAATGAAAGTTGTAATCGTCAGTTACTTAATACCCAATACAATGAATATAAAGTAGTATTAATTAGCTTAAAAATTAACTTTACAGTATTTGTTTACACTCTACTTATACTATGTTTTTTTTTTTTAAATTGGACATTATCTTTTCTTAGTTGTGGTACGTACTATTGAAAATCTGGAACACGCGGCTATTAAAACTGTCATTGGACTACCAAGAAGTGAAAGATTTAATTCATGAATGACTGACAAAATATTGAATTTATCAAATTTGTGAGGCTCTAGCCTTGCTGTAACCAACATTTAATGTTATATTTATAGTAATTACATACTTATCTAAGACTTAAATTTGCTCTTAAAACAAGGCTTGCTTCTTTTAGGAGACTCTCTAGAACAGTGATTCCCAAAGTGGTTCAGGTGGACCCCCAGGGATCCACGGGAGACTCGACGGGGGTCTACATTGGCGTGAAAAAAAAAATGGGGGTTCACAAGTTGTAAGTGGGGGTCCACGAAAATTTATCTGGTTTCGATAGTAAAGAACACTACTCAAAAAAATTAAGGGAGCAAAAAAAAATTCCAAATTTTTTTTCGGTGATTTTTGACAGGCTGTATTTCGGTGAAAAATGGTCGTATTGAGACTTTAAAAAAAAGCATTTTGAAGCTTTAGGATTTTAATGTTCAGATTTTTTTGGCTAAAATTTTTTAGGAGCTACGGTTCTCATGCCATCCTAACAGATAGCGCGAAAAAATAATATTGCAAATATTTTGCTATTTTTTAGGTCCACGGGCATGAAAAAAATTTTTCAGTTAGGCCGGCATGTGGATCAGATAGCCTGTTTATTTAGCATTAATTTCCTTGTTTTAAAACTTCCCTTATTTTTTTTGAGTAGTGTATTTTAAGCAGGTCAGCGACTGTTACTTGTAAAAACTTGCATATTCAATATTCAGTACAACGCGCGTCGAGACTTACAAAGCGCCGCCCGCCCGCCTGCAACACAACCCGTTCAGCCGTGCAAAGGCACGAAATACGACTTGTGCTGTGCTTGCAATCTTGAATGAACTTGTTTGATTCTTCGCCAATATAAATACGAATGCCAAGGACAAATGTTACTCATTTGTTTCCGGAATTTTGAAAAGAAAAGTGTGAGTGAATCGATGCCAGTGTTTGCCAGTGCCGGAAAAAGTAAGTACCTGCCTATTTCTTATTCATACTTTTATTTTATATTGTAATAATATTATATTTGTTATGTAATAAAAATTAAATACTGAACAGGGCCATTATTCGAGAATTCTATAAAAGAACAGAAAGCCGAGAAAAGATTGAACTTTTAGTACTTTTTATTATAAAATTATTTATTTACCCGACTGTGGTGATTCTCTAAAGGATATATGATTGACCTGCATGTTTGTACATATTTCAGTGTCCTCGTAGTTGTTAATGCTAAATGACTAAAAATATTTTCATAAATTGTACGTGTCTTTATGTACCACTCGTAACGTACAACAAAGTAATAAATAAATCATTAAAATCGCGGAGTTTTGATGTCAAAATATTCTTCAAAAGTATTTTCTCTCGAATTTACAGAAATGTATCAGAATATAATTAATCAAAAAATATTTTATATTACTTTAAAATAGGTTCAGCCGTTTTGTGAAAACCTCTATATGGGTCTTAGCAATTTATTGCTTTTAATATCGAAGCTCGAAGATCATCTAGAAGGTGTCATCCCGATAAAATAGGTAAAGATTAAAAAAATATTTTCAAACATTGAAGGAAAAATATGAAAAGAGACCCACCGTGCACAGTATGTTCGCTTCAACATCTCAAAGTAACGATGATGGCTTGCGGGCATCTTACAATATTTCATTGCTTATAGCGAAATCTGGAAAATCGCACACCATCGAAGAACAGTTAATTTTACCCGCTGTTGAAGAGGTTTTAAAAACTGTTCTGCACAAACCTCCATTTGACGTACTCAAAAGAATTCCTTTGAGTAACAACACTGTGTAAAGACGTATTGATGAAATGAGCTCTGATATTGAAAGCTTCTTGTGTAATTATCTGCAAACAACTCATTTTTCTATTCAACTGGACGACTCAAGTTTACCTGGTAATGAAGCATTATTATTGGCATATGTTCGATTTGTTATGGACGAAGAAATCCATGAAGAGCTGCGATTCGCGAAAACTTTGGAGACGGACACTAAAGGCGAATCAATATTTAATGTCCTGAGTGATTTTTTTAAAGAAAAATCAATTCCATTTACAAACATTATTTCGGTGGCAGCAGATGAAGCTCCTGCCATCTTCGGGCGATATCGTGAGTTTATAAGCCATCTTAATAGAATTATACCAGGAGTAACTGCAATTCACTGTGTCATCCACCGACAACACCTGGTAGCGAAAAATTTGGGTGATAGATTGCACCAATCGCTTCAATATGTGATTAAAGCAGTTAACAAAATAAGAAGCAATGCGTTGAATACCCGTTTATTTGCACAATTGTGCGACGAAAGTGATGAAGACTTCCAACGATTGCTCTTACATACTGAAGTACGCTGGTTGTCGAAAGGTGCATGTTTAACAAGATTTTACTCACTTTTTGAATCAGTTTTAGAGTTTCTGGAAAGTAAAGATTCAGATTTAAAAGAAAACCTGATCAAATTGAAAGCAGACATCGCGTATTTGACAGATTTGTTCAAAAAATTTAATGACATTAACTTGCCGTTACAAGGAGACAGCCTAAATTTAATAAAAACAAAGGGTGTAATTTCGGCTTTTCTTGGAAAATTGAAATTTATGAAGCAAAATATTAGTCGGCGCGAATTCTCCCAGTTTCCAAACTTGTCACAGGCAGAATGTTCAACATTTAAATGCCCTGCATGATGACTTCAAAAAATAGATCTGAAGATATTCTGACGATGGAAATACCACCATGGATCATAAATCCATTTGATGAAACGGAAGTGGCGAATGTGGTATTACAAGAGGAGCTACTCGAGCTTAGTACCAGTGAGGGGCTGAAGGTGAAATTTAAAAAAGGCTATCAAACATTTTGGCTGCAGGCAGAAATACTCGAAAAATATCTTGGGTTGTGGGAAATTGCAAGAAAACTTTTGATAGCGTTTCCCTCATCATACCTTGTCGAAAAAAGTTTTAGTGTCGTTACAAACCTATTAACAAAAAAAAAGGAGCAGATTAAACATCACAGAACGGGGAGATTTGCGGTTATTCCTTACAAAACTGAAGCCAAATATTGATAATTTGCTGTCAATCCATCAAGTACATCCCTTCCATTAAAATTATGACTATTTTTTTTTTTAATTTTTGATTTGCATTGTTGAAGTTACGGTACGTTATTAATGCTTAGTTTTAATTCTATTAAGTCTGTAATCATATTATTTTAATAAATAGAACACAAGAAAATATATTATTTTTCTTTTTATTTTTACCACTCCGAATTTAGGGTTGGAACTCAGACACGACGCAAATTTCCATCGTTAGATCTAATCTTCACATTTTTTGACGAGTTTTGGGAATATGGTAGAAATATAGCAGCAGGGGGTCCACCGAAACCAGTAAAATTTTGAAAGTGGTCTACGAGAAAAAAAAGTTTGGGAACCTCTGCTCTAGAATAATTTTACTTACGACTGGTAATTTTTCTATGAAATGGCGGGGAATTTTGTTGGGCGGTATGATGTTTGTAATGGTCGTGTTCAAAGTTTCAAACAGATGCACCACGCAGTTATTTGTTGGCAGCTATTGCAAGTGATCGGGGTTACATGGAGTAATAGATTAAGTGCAGTAGAAAAACATTGTTATTGGTGGGCTGCGGCCCACATAGAAACTGAACTGAAGCAACTTGGGGTCTCTGCACCAGCAGTCAAGACCATTTATTACTGGATAAATTAATTTAAACGTGGTCTTACGAACACTGCAGATACTGCACATTCAGGATACCCGATTAAGATATCTTCTGAAGAAATGATCGATAAAATTCATGGTGTCGTGGTGAAAAATAGTCGCATTAAGCCTCGCGAGAATACTGAGATAGTAAGCATTTGTTATGGACGGATACATAATATCCTGGTCTAAAAATGAAAAAGCTGAGGGCTCGATGCGTGTCGCGTTTGTTAACGCCAGACTAAAGACGCAGGAGGAAGGACATTCTGGAGAAATCTTGGAAAAGTTGCAGTAGACGTGGGTCCACCATTACACCATAGGCATAACGTGGCAGTCAAAATAGTTGGATGGGAAAGGTGAAAGTGCACTGAAAAAGAAAACGGTTTTGTCGGCAGAAGAAGTGATGGCAATTATTTTTCAAGACTCACAGGATGTCATTATGATTGAATATTTAAAAAAAAAAAACTGGTTTGAAAGGAAGAAATTTTCTTCGATTGAAGAAGTGATCTGTATCTATAAACGAGTATGAGGCACAGTTCGAAACATTCTTTTTTTCTGAGGGAATAAGAAAATTGGAATATCGTTTAACTTAATATGTTGAGCTCAATAGTGATTATGCTAAGCAGTAAATTTTGAGCTTACTGATCGAAGGCATAGATGACAGTATTGGTACAACTAAAAACGAAAAAATCGTATTTCTAGAAGTTACCAAAGTGTTCTTCGTATTTGCCGAACAATCCAAAGACCTAGCCCAGCTGATGAGCCGTGATACAGCGAAACGCGTCTTGGGATGGTTCAGCAAATACGAAGAACACTTTGGTAACTTCTAGAAATACGATTTTTTCGTTTTTAGTTGTGCCAATACTGCCATCTATGCCTTCGAGCAGTAAGCTCAAGAAAGGTGCGGTGCGTTTCTACAATAAGTTGCCAGCCGTGCTGTGCCGCTCTGCTTGAATAGACTTAGTAAGTCACCGACAGAGTGCAGTATAAGCATCTATTTGTTATAGTTTTCCGTTAGTTACTTGGATAAAGGACTAAAGATGTCTTCTCGTATTTGCTGAACCTAGCCCAGCTGATGAGCCGTGATACGGCAAAACGCATCTTGGGATGGTTCAGCAAATACGAAGAACACTTTGGTAACTTCTAGAAATACGATTTTTTCGTTTTTAGTTGTACCAATACGGCCATATAAATTTTTTTCAAAGCTTTAAACTGCAACATGGTTTCTGAAAAAAAGTATTTTGATATGATATCTTTCCTGATAAAATTAACTTTAATAATAAGAAGCAAAGTTGTTTACCTTAAATTCCTTAAAATAATAGTTCATATCAAAATATTTTTTTAATTCATTTTTTCCAGTTCTCTCTTAAGCACCAAATAAAAATTTTTTAATAGTCATATTAAAACTAATATCACAACTAATAATCAGCAGTAAAATATTTTTATAACCTGGTTATTTTAGACAAAAACTCCATACTTTACTGTCAAACTCACAAAGTATAGGTATGGTCAACAAAGAATATTAATTACAAAAAATTCAAAGAAAGCTATTTGGCCTTCTTTTAGCATGTAGACCGTTAAGATTCTCATGTGAGGACACACATTTTTTATTATAAATAATTAATATAAAAGCTTCCAAAATCCAAACAAATAGCATTTGAATGTTTAAACAAATTATTATTGTCAAACAGGTAATTTTTTCTGTTAAATTAATGAAGCCTAAAAATACTGTGAATTCTATTTTTTGTCCATGATGTTTGTAAAACTATAATTAGGATATACAGTCTGTCAAGTAAGAACGTGTCCTCAATAGTTCATTTTTGGTGGATGTAATTCTAGCGATTCAACAAAAAATCGTATTGTATATGACGCATTTTAGTAAAAGTATCAGTCGATTCCGATGTTTCATCGAAATCACGTAAAATCCAAAATTAGTTACTTGTTTGACCGTCGGTTCGGGGCAGTCTTTTTTTGTTCCCATCCAAAAAGGCCTACAATGACACATTCCGTTAAACATACTAAAAAGTCGGTATCGTTTGTGAAGAATGGGATAAATCGTTTTAACAAGATGAAAAATGTCGACGATTTGCCAAAACGTGGCTCAGTAGGCGAAGTCACTCCGAAAGTCGAAAAACGAATCATGTCTAGGTTTTCACGGGACCTGAAATTGACGTTGTGTCAAAGGGCAGCAAAATTAAGAAAATCGGGTTTGAACGTGTCCCATGAACCCATTTGACAACATCTTCGTGCTAATGATATCAAATTCCGAAGACCGTTGAAGAAACCTTTGTTGGGCGAAAATTACGTCGCGAAGTGGTTCGCTTTGGCCCACGATACGATACTAGAGTGGCCCTCACAATCGCCGGACGCCAATCCTGCTGAAAATGTTTGGTCCCTGGTAAAGAGAAAGCTCAGAGGCGAGACTCTGAGGATTTTGACTCAGTTGCCTCACGAAATTCGAAAAATTTGTGCCACGCGAGTATGCAGCAAATCTTGTCGGCAGCATGCCTCGAGGATGCCAGGCGATTATTGATGCAGGAGGCGATTGGACAACTTATTAAGGTAATTCTGCCTTTGGTAGCACACCCAAAGAATACATTGATGACAAGAAATTTTCTCGAAACACATTTTTTCAATATCGTCGGTAGGTGTACTTACAAAACTCAAATGAACTGGTAGTACAAGTATATTATAGGAGAGACAAAAACTGTCTTATTCTTACTCTTGAAACTTCTCATTTATCAAAACGCCTTTTTATAATCAGTACAACATAGATGGGCTTTCGTGTTGCTTATTATGATGGATAGTTTAGTTTTGTACATGGCAGGTTTTACGAACAGCTGGTGAACCAGGTGACACATGGCTGGTTTTATTTTTATCAGTTTTACCAACATACAAACGTTAAATTTGACATTTTTCATCACGAGTGGCTGCTCTCCGACCTAATCTTATTAAATACATAAAAAAATATTTTTTGGGAAAACTGTATATAGCGAGGTTTGAATGCGCACCGACGATATGTATGTCGTCGGAAAAATTAATTGCCACTTTCGCAGAACGAGCTCTGAAGAAACTTAACAAGTTTCTACATACCCTAAGAGTGAAGCTTAACCAATAATACGGATGGAGGGTATGGAAAAACTCGTAGGCTTTACTTAACACGTAGGCTGAAAAGTTTTTGGTCTGACTCATAGATGTCACCCTTTCCAAAAAATCCATATGATTTTTAGGAAGTACCAACCTTCAGACGATACGTGTCAAAATTTTCTGTCATTTCGCCGGTTAGTTTACAAGTTACAGTGGTTTTAGTGACCCTACTTTTGATATTTGCAAAATGATGGGAAAAAATCGAATTTCAAGTGTTGATTAAACCCTTTTTTTTGATGGAAAAAAATACCGTTCAAGTAAAGCAATGGCTTGGTAAGTGTTACGGGGACTCTGCTCCTGGAAAATCACTCATCATTTACTGGTATGCTGAATTTAAATGCGGTCGTACAGATACAAATATTACTGAACACTCTGGATGCTCAAATGAGGTGGTTACACCGGAAAACATCAAAAAATCCACAAAATTGTTATGGATAACTGTGATGTGAAATTGCGTGAGAGGGCTGACACCCTACAGATATCAAAAGAACGTGTTGGTCATATTTTGCATGAACATTTGGGCATGAGAAAGCTCTGTTCGAAATGGGTACGGCGTTTGCTCACAGTGGACCAAACACAACAACGTGTTGATGATTCTGAGCTCTGTTTGGACCTGCTTAAGCGCAATAAAAAGGATTTTTTTATGCGATATGTAACAACGGAAGAAACATCGACCCACCACTATACCCCAAAATCAAATCGGCAGTCAGCTGAGTGCACAGTAGCCGGTGAAAGTCACCCGAAGCGATCAAAGACATAACTGTCGGCTGGAAAGGTTTTGGCCTCTGTATTTTGGGATGCGTATGGAATAATTTTCATCGACTGTACTGAGAAGGGAGAAACCATCAATTTTATATAAAGTTATTAGTGCGTTTGAAGGCAGAAATCGCAAAGAAACGCCCCCAAACGAACAAGAAAAAAGTGCTCTTTCATCAAGACAATGCACCGTGTCACATGTCAATGGTTACGATGGCAAAATTGCTTGAATTGAAGTTCGAATTGCTTCCTCATACACCGTATTCTCCAGATTTGCCCCCCAGCGACTATTATCTATTCGCAAACCTCAAAAAAATGCTCGCGAGAAAGCGATTTGGCTCCACTGAAGAAGTTATTGCCAAAACTGAGGCCTATTTCGACAAAATCTCCTACAAGAAAGGTATAGAAATATTAAAATTGCGATGAATAACGTCGAATTTTGCAAAAAAAAAGTGTTTTGAATAGCTAGACCAAAAACTTTTCATCCTACGTGTTATATTGCTTTTTATTTCTGATTGAATATTAGAATCTTTGATTCCAGCAGTCCTGAAAATGACCTTTAATATATTATAATCAAAATTGATTTAATATTGATTCTTTATCAATGTTGGAAAGGTATACTGACACTCAGTACTTTCACATTTTTTTCCATATGGATGACAGCGTTCAAAATTATACATTTCTATTTTATGCAGGTTATTGCCGCAGCAAGCAGGTAGTTATAAGGAAGTGTAACACTCAAGGTTTTAACAGTCGTAGAAAAAAAGATGATGCCAATGTAGTCGCCAAAGGCTAAATTTTGCGAGTTTTGCTCTCAATTCGAAGTAGCAATACGCCTTGTTTTTAAATGTTATGGTTTGTAACTGACTCCATTTAACAGTAATTGGTAATAGTAGTTAACAAGATTAGATTCCTAAATGAGTAGGTATGGAAAATTAAAAGACGAACTGTTGTTCAGATTTTCACTATATTTTATTTTATTTATCAAAATGAAATAAATAAAATAATAAGTTAAATTAACCGTGACATGTTTCGACTATTTTGTCTAATAAATTCAGGTACAATTATTTAAACTCTAACTTAATTATATGGAATTTTCTAAAAGTGTTATAAATAAATTAAAATGACCGGTAACAAAATTATTATTTTTGCAGGATTTAACATAAACCAATGGGGAGATAATTACATGAACTTAAGATTTTACAAAGGAGTGTTATATAAATCTATTATTAATTCTTAAATATTATTACATTAAATTAGGGTCAATCTAAATTAGATAAAAGTGTAAAACCTAAGGGCAGTTTTGAAATTTGCTAGTTTACGTTTAAACTTTTTCAAGTCAACATAGTTTTATTACAGAGGATGTTGAGCGAGAAAGACAAAAGTTTTTTCTACAAATGTTTACTATTCTGGCATATATCAGTGGCCGCTATATTCCCTTGGTGTTCAGTCTATTGCACGACAAAAAGGAAACTTTGTATTCTTTTGTATCCTCTGCGGTCCAGCAAATAGGATGTGTCTTCTCATCTACAAAGGTAGGTCGTATCAGATTTTGAACGCGCTATTCACTGTGCGGTTTCAACCGAATTTCCATTGACAAGGCTTTTGGGATGCAGATTCCATTTAGAACAATCCTGGTGGAGAAAAATTCAGAATCTAGGATTAAATAGAGAATACAAAGATAAAAATTCCGATCACGTGGGAGATGTTTTCGTCCAATTATTAGAAAATCAGCCAGTCCACCCACAAGTAACATTGTTTGCTGACTACATAGTTGAAAACTACATCAGTGATAATGCTCCTTTCCTTACAACCCTTTTGGCCGCGCTCGACGCCAGCGTTTGGAGAACTAATAACGGAATTGAAGCTTTTCATTCAAAATTTGAAAAGGATACTCTTTCGCCTCATCCGAATTTTCATGAATTTTTAGAGGTGATCGAGGGTTTTCAGACTGAAACATACGCGAAAATCAACGCTGTACAAACCAGTGTACCAAAGTGTTCGACTAATAGGTACAATTCAGCATTTTAAAAAAAATAAGATAATTCAATATGTACATAAAGAAATTGATGCTGTAACGTTTGTCAAATGCATGTCTTACAAATATAGTAATTACTGAAATATGTCTTTTGCTTTAATTTTCACACATAATTTGCATACTTATAGCTCTATACCTGCTTGTGACGGACTGCGACTCGACCGTCAATTTTCGGTTCGAAAAAGGTCTGTACCGCAACACGGAACTTTTTATTGCCTTTCACCGACCTTTACCACAACTCGGTATCAACTGATTATTTAGTAATACCTTGGAATTTTTTAATTTGTTAATTTCGAATGGCTCAAGCAAATTCAACTTTTATTTTTGTTATTGGTATATTGTAATATGTCGAAGTTATCACCTAAACTATGATTTTCAGAAAACAAATGAGAGGCATAATGTGAAACTTCAGTCTTATTCTCAAATGCTTTTTTTATGTTCTTTTATTCTCTGTTTGAATGTTCTACCCATTTGACCTATCTAAACTTTGGGGTAGGAGCCACACTTTAATTTATATACCCCGGATTTATTATGTTTTTTAGTTTTGTTGTTTTTAATTATTTTACCCAAAGAATTGTTTGTTTTGAAGGCTACCTTTGATCCAATATTTTCTAATTGTTTCGAAACTTTGTAACTGTGTATGCCACAATAAGTTAGTGTCTTAAATTTAATATTTTTGTTAACTGATAAAGGGTAAACCAAATTAATAGCTTTTTTCTGTTCTTTTTTATATAATAATCTGTCTATTATCCTGTTACATAAATTGTTTTTTTCTATTTGTTTAATTATATTTAATTCTTTTTGAAAATTCAAGTCGTTCATTGGAATATTGAGTAGTCTATGAATTTGACTGTGGAAAGCTGCCATTTTATGATTGTAAGGGTAAAATGAATTCTGATTGATTACCGTGTCTGTGTGTGATGGTTTATGAAATATAGTCCGTTATTAGCATCGAAAATTTTTTCATTAAATTCAAAATAATTTTGATCTAGCATAATAGTTAAAGCGTCTAAAATATTTTCTTTTATGAAATGCCTGATTCTATTATTGTTTAATGTTTAATAATATTTATGACATCGTTAGGTGGAATACTTGGAAATAAATTTTGAACATCAAATGAACTGAGTTTTGAATGGTTAATGGGTGGTAAATTCATGTTTTGTACTTTATCTATAAGTAGAAAAGAAATGAGGATGCCGAATTTAGGTGTGATATTTGTATGTGACATAATGATTTCAATTAGTCTATTAGAGACTTTGACAGGTCGCAGTTGTAAACGAGACAACAGATCTAATAGGCACGTTATCTTTATGTAATTTGAATAGCGAATATAATTTAAGTGCTTGGGGGTTCATTAAGGTTAATAAGAATTTTTCTTTTTTTTATCTGTTTTTGGTATTTGTTCGTAGGAGTAGGTATGAGTAAATAGGTTAAATGTGGGAACAACTGCCAATTTTCAAACATGTGTGGTACGAACTTCGTTTTGGCATGAAATTATTTTATTAAGTCTTCAGACATTAATGCAACTCGATGCAACTAATCGCACCAGCAATTTTCTAGGTACGACCTGTCATCTTTCAAGAGAGGTGAGAAGTCGTACCTAGAAGAAGAATGATAAGCTGCAAATCCAATTGGTATATAATCATCAGACGTTTGCTTTTATTATAGCAACGTATTATTACTAATGTATTATATATTTAATGTGGTACATATTTAATTTAAATAAATAATAATAATAATACTTCAAAAGCTTTAAATAACAATTCTCAAGTTCAGTATTCATTCAATATATCAATCATATTTTAAACTTGAAACCAAAATTTTCCGATGACTATAAAATACCAAAATGGGTTGAAAAGTCCTGACAGTTTCCGTGACATGGCAGCAGAAACAAAAAAGCATATGATTTTCAATTAGTGTCAACTCTCAGAGGATTCGTGTAAAATTTTCATGATATTTTGTCCATTAGTTTGAGTGACAGTATTTTTGATTTTTGCAAAACGATGGAACAAAAAGATAGCTCCAAGGAAAGAGACTTGGCTCAAATGAAGAAGTGGAAAACTGAGGTATATTTTAGAGAGCTCGACAAATCGTACTGTATAAAAGATATTCAAAAGTTGGAAGATGGCTGGAATAAGTTTCGGGACTTTTCAGCCAATGAGTATATATCGCAGCAAGATAGTGCAGTAAAAAAGGTCAAAATAATGATGAGATAGGCATAGTTTAGATACAGTAATATTACGTTTTTATCCTCTCTGGAGTTTTGGACCTCGAAAATCTTGTGCTCTTTTGTTTATAAACAAATTAAGTTTTAAAAAACGCGTTTTTTGAGCTTAAAATGTGAATAACACCAATTATATAAGCCTTTTGTTATAGTAAAAATATGCCTTTTGTTATAGTAAAAGTACCTTAAAACTTTGGTACAAAAATATTGAACCCAGTGGGCACAAATGACTTTGTTATTTAAAATTGAATTGCCCGCCATTTTATGCCATGTGGTCCAAAATGGATCTTTTTTTTTTCAAAATTTGGGTCTTGACGCCTGCTTTCCGATGCCATTAAATTTTTTTCTTGGAGTCATTTTAACCGTTAAACATCTGTTTATTAATCAAATAACAAATGATTTTTTTTAAATGAAAGTATCTCGATTCTTTAGCAAATATGATAAAAAATTTTCAATTTTTTTCAAAATAACCGTTTTGTTTTTATTTCATTAATAAACAAATGTAAAAAAAAAACAGTTAAAATAACACCACAAATTTGTTTTTTAATGACATCGGAAAGCTGGTGTCGAGACCTAAATTTTTTTTAAAAAAAAATCCATTTTGGACCAAATGCATAAAATGGCGAGTAATTCAAAATTTAAATAACAAATTCAAATGGGCCCACTAGGTTCAATATTTTCGTACCAAAGTTTCAGGGTATTTTTACTACAACAAAGGGCATATTTCCCTGAAAGTTTCACTACGACCTGTACAATAAAATGAAAAAAAAAAAGTTTTTTGCCTGTTTTTTCAATTTTGTAGGTTTTGTACACACTTCAGTGACTTAAATCCAGTAAATGGATTTTACACGAAGAGTTTTTTTTTTGTCTTGATTCGACTTATATAACCGGGGTTATTCACATTTAGAGCCCAAAAAACGCGTTTTGAAAACTTAATTTGTTTATAAACAAAAGAGCACGAGTTTTTTCGAGGTCCAAAACACAGGACAATACCACAGAGGGTAAAATCATAGTATTGTTGTATCTAGACTGTGCAATTTCGAATGCTTTTTTTACTGCACTAGGAAAAAATCAATTTTTGTTGTATTTGTGAAGTATTTGAAGTATTTAAACACGAAGGGTTACTTGTTTCTAATATAAGGCAAAATTACTTTCTAATAAAAACATCAAACAATTAATAGTTTTATGCTTAGTTAATATGATTTCGGTAAAAATCAACTACAATCATGGAAAATAAAAACTTTAAATTGACACTAACCCTATCACAATTTACCAATGACATCACACTGCCAGTAACTAGAAAAGGACACCCACTTGTAATACCCTACTTTATTTTAAAGCATATAATAAAAGTATTTTATATTTTCCATTTATCCTACACCCGTCTCGCTGATAGGCAATGCCCTGGCAACCCGTCAGGGATGCTTTGCACGTTCCCAGGTTAGGATGTTGTATTCTTAGAGAAATGGATTAGTCGACCAAAAGCTCCTTATTTTTCATTTTAAAATTTAAGGTTACTGATAAATGATCTGCTCATAAAGCCTTACTGGTTACCGAATGTAACTCTGTCAGACCTTCAGTTTAAAAAAGCACTTCTCGCAAAAAACACGTGCACATCTGATCCAATTACATAAACTCAAACAGATGAAAAAGATTAGGTCCCCTACTTAGCAGATGGTGAACGCTCGTTCCACAAGCCGTACCCCAGGATTCCGACTTCTGAATCGGGAAAACACGTCCGCTTGTTTCGAACTGTCTGCTGAAAGTCCAATATTTAGGTTATATCCATATATGTACTACTCCTATATAGCTAGCGCCCTATCTTCGCCTGTAGGCGAAGCTAGGCTCATTAAGGAGAGAAGCAAGAAGAGAGCAGATTTCTAATGCGTATGTGCGCCTCATATAGTCTATGCAGTTTCGCATTCATTTCGTGCAAAAAAAGTAAATGGAAAATTTTTATGAATTAATATAATAAATTATATTATATTATATAATAATTAAACTCACGCGCAGTTCGTGCAAACTTTCGAGCTAGGGTGCAAGAGAGAAACGATCGTCTATACCAGGGTGCTCAAACGGTCGATCGCGATCGATAAGTCGATCGCGAGTGCTTTTTGAGTCGATCTCGAGAAAAAAATTCCGATATAGAACTATTCACAGATTTTGTTTTAGGTAACTAAAACAAAATGTAATGAATAAACTACTAAAATTTATTCGATCCACAATTACGCCAGAATAACTCCCTCATCACTTTCTTTTATCGTAATAACCCCCTGCTAGCGGCAAAACGCGCGGTACTTGTCAAAGAAAAGCCGCTTTTGATTCCCGCCGATTTTTCTAGAAAATTCGGGCGGCGTGTTTGACAGGAACATTCGAGACTTCGTTCGCGCCGATATAAATGTTGTGCTTGCAGGAATAGGAGTCAGTCTGAGTTGTAACTTGAGTTTATTAATAGTCCAAAATGATTGAGGCGAAGAAAAGTAAAACTTTTCATTTTAATAACGATTGGGAGGAAGAATTTTTCTTTTGTATGGCAAAGGATAAGTGCATTTGTCTCATTTGCCGTGCATCAGTTGCAATACCTAAGCGTGGGAACTTAGAGAGGCATCATAAAACGGTTCATAAAAACTATGAAAAGGATTTTCCGTCACAGAGTGAATTAAGAAAATGAAAAGTACGTGATTTGATAACTTGTTTGAAAAAAGAACAAACCATGTTCACAAGAACAGCCAAACAATCAAAAGCTGCAACGATCGCGTCATTTAAAATATCTCATATACTGGCGAAACACAAGAAACCATTTGATGATGGATTGGTTGTGAAGGAAGCATTTATTGAAGCGGGTGAGACTTTATTTGGAGATTTTAAAAATAAAACAGAGATTATGTCTGCTATTAGAGAACTTCAGTTATCTCGTCCGACTGTCACAAGGCGTGTTGAAGTCATGAGTCAGGACATGGCAGATAAACTAAAACATGATATCATGGAATGTACATACTTTTCTTTACAGTTCGACGAATCCACCGATATGACAGACACTGCCCAGCTGTGCATTTTTATTCGAATGGTATTCAATGACATGTCGGCTAAGGAAGGGTTTTTTGACAATGATTTCTCTGAAAGGAAAGACCCGTGGCGAAGATATATATGACGTTTTCTTCAATTTTATAACAAACTACAATCTACCAATATATAAACTAGTGTGCATTACAACCGATGGAGCACCAGCAATGACTGGAAACAAAAACGGTTTTGTGGCATTGTGTCGAGCTAATGATGATTTCCCTTCATTTTTCTCCTTCCATTGCATTATACATCAACAAGTTTTGTGTTCAAAAGTTCTAAACATGGAGGAGATTATGGGCATTGCAATAAAAATTGTGAATTCTATCAGTGCACGTAGCTTGCAACGACGGCTCTTTAAATTGCAGTTGGAAGATAGTGAGTCAGCTGAACACACTGATCTAGTTCTTCACACGGACGTCAGGTGGTTGAGTACCGGAAATTCCTAGAAAGGTTTCAAGAATTATTGCCCGAAATAACAGCTTTTCTGGACTAAAGAGGTGATGACACTCAGATGTTGAAAAACGGAAAATGGCTGACTGATTTGGCATTTTTGACAGACATCACAATGCATTTAAACACCATTAATTTGGAGCTTCAAGGTAAAGGAAAAACTATTATTGAGATGATTACCGCAATAAACGCATTCAAAAGTAAATTGCAACTTATGATAGATCAACTGAAAAGAAAGGATCTGAAAAATTTTCCGTCTTTGAAAGCAAGGATTCCTCAGTTGAATTATGATATTTATGAGGCAGAATTATCAAATATTTTGGGCCAATTCGAAATACGTTTTTATGATTTCAGTTAATTGGCAAATATCGCATCATTTATGAGTTATCCTTTTTCCTATAAAAACATTGAGGAATTAGCTACTGAAATAGCAAGTCAGTTTAACATGGACTCATGTTCTGTTGAAAATGAGTTAGTGCAGATTATATCAGATATACATCTCAAAGCCACAGCATCTGATACAAAATTCTGGTGTTTTATATCTGAAGATAAATATCCGAATCTAAGGCAAATCGCCCTTCAACTGATGGCAATGTTTGGGTCAACTTACTTGTGCGAGTCTGCATTTTCTGAAATGAAGATAATTAATTAGTCAAAATATCGCAATCGACTAACTGACGAACATATGTCATCATGCTTGCGATTAGCACTCGGTAATTACGTACCATCTTATGAAAAGTATGCTGAGGACATGCAGCTTCAACATCCAAAGTCACTCTTTAGTTAAGTTTAGACACTAGAACTCGTTTGTTTTGTAAGAACCAATAAACTCGCAATTTTGAATAATTATGAGTTTTTTCATTGACATTTTAGAGCAGACCTACACTTACCTTGACTAAAAAAATGCATATTGTGCGGAAAACTAATATCTATGCCACGATACACCCTACCTAGACGACAATCCTGCATCACACTTACTTGCAGCCTCTCAGAGTCGATCGATCGTAGTCTAACAATATTGAGGTAGATCGCCAGCAGTTCAAGTTTGAGCACCCCTGATCTATACCTTACTAACGGCAACACCGTTCTCTTTCAATCTAGCCATATAGGAGTAATATATATGTATATGGTTAGATCAACCAGATTAGGTGATAATTCAACAGCTTCAACGATAATTCAAAAGATGTTGACAAACCTGGAGAAATAGTAAAAGTGTTATTTAAGGAAATTAATATATTACGAAAACATGTTATTTTCTGGATTATAGAATATAATATTTATTTAATGGATTATAGAATATAATATATTTCTATGATATGTCACTTCATGAAATACGTCAAATTAATAAACTTCTTATAATGCAATAAGTAGTAGCAAGTTATAATATTTTTACAATCTTGTATATACTTAAAAAGTTCAAAAAGATTATTAATAATGTCAGATTTATAGTCAAAATGACTTCTTTAAACAAATTCAAGCCTGTTCCTCATAACAGTTCTTGTATCAACTGATTTATTATAAAATAATTCTATCTTGACAAAATGGTGATGAGAGAATTTTTTTTTTTTAATAATTAATTTAAAATATTTAATACTCTTGTGTTGTTACGTGCAACTTAGAACGGTCAAGATATCTTATTGCATAACTAATGAAAGTGGTCCGTAATCTAATTAATGTGTTTGCATTTATCTATGTGATGTTAAGGTTGTATCTGGTGGTGTTTGGCTAACATAGTACTTAGAGTGAGAAATTTTTTTTTTAGGTTTTTAACAGCCTTTTATTAATTAGGAGGACGCTATTGGTTTCGTGTTGTCCGATCAGCTATATAAATATATATATATATATATATATATATATATATATATATATATATATATATATATATTATATAATATATATATATATAATTATATATATATATATATATTTATATAAAAATCAATTCGTCTAACAATGAATTTACACGACGTTTTTCTACGCGCCAAAATCTCATTTGGCATTTTCAACATATATATGTATACACACAGTCGACACTGTTTCTAGTGAAACTCTATATAGTGAAAATTTCGGTCACCATTTTGGTCTTTTACTATATAGAGGGTCGACTATATATATATATATATATATATATATATATATATATATATATATATATATATATATATATAATCAGTATTGTGTTCTTGGGGTAAGCGGTCTTTGGAAAAGAACTAAAAAGTTTTGGACACCTTTTTAGCTACGCCAAGCTTTCGAAAATATTTCATTTTCTTCATCCGGGCTACAATTACAGTAGAATATCAGTATTTTTGAGATTAAAAGTAAAGAACAACCCTATTTTATATGTAACATTAAAGTACTTACTGCTAAGTGGTGCGTTCAAAAATTGTTATTTGTGGGGGCACTTTATTGCATTTATTCATCAGAAAAAACAGAAAAAAACACAAGAAAACTCGACATATTCATCTCTGGGAAATATAATAAAAGTTTAGTTCATTTTGTTCGAAGAGTACAGAGAATTTTGTGGTCGTAAAATGATTTTAGTTCATAAAGGATTTTTTTTGTTATGTTTTCTTGTCATTTTGCTAAGGGCAGTGTGTTTCTATCTCTTAGTTAAGTTGTGGTTAATTTATATTTAAAAATAGAATGACGTTGACCTTTTGTTTGATTGTTTTAAAGCTGAAAAGTTAGTGAAAATTAGTGGGATTATTATCAGAGATATGTCAGATATATTGTAAGAGATCGTCAGTGTCTGAGTTTTAATTTTCTCCAATTTATTACAAATAGGCAGTCAGAGTGAAAACTCTTACAATATATCTGACATATCTCTTTGATAATAATCCCACTAATTTTCACTAACTTTTCAACTTTAAAACGATCAAACAAAATGTCAACGTCATTCTATTTTTAAATATAAATTAACCACAACTTAACTAAGAGATAGAAACACACTGCCCTTAGCAAAATGACAAGAAAACATAACAAGAAAAATCCTTTATGAACTAAAATCATTTTGCGACCATAAAATTCTCTGTACTCTTCCAACAAAATGAAGTAAAATTTTATCATATTTCCCAGAGATGAATATGTCAAGTTTTCTTGTGTTTTTTTCTGGTGAATAAGTGCAATAAAGTGCACACCACTTAGCAATAAGTACTTTAATGTTACATATAAAATAGGGTTGTTCTTTACTTTTAATCTCAAAAATATTGATATTCTACTGTAATTGTAGCCCTGATGAAGAAAATGAAATATTCGAAAGTTTGGCGTAGCTAAAAAGGTGTCCAAAACTTTTTAGTTCTTTTCCAAAGACCGCTTACCCCAAGAACATAATACTGCTGTTTAACTAGTCGGTCAAGACTACCCTTCTCCTCCATATATCTATAATATATATAAAATGCAACGTCTCTGTGTCTGTCTGTCCGTTAGTGCGCCTATCACTGAAGAACCACTTATCCGATTTACGTACTTTTTTTTTTCAAACATACATATGTTCTCTGGCCAGGATATAGGCTATATTTTATTACGATAGGTACCATAAGGAATGAGCAGTGACGTAAAATATTGAATGATGTAGGAAATAAGTTTGCCGCTAGCGCGTGCCTTTGCAATACACAGCCTAAACCATTAAATATGGAACAATATTATGTAGCAAAGAATATCTGTAATGTATAATCTATAATATATATAAAATGCTATGTCTCTCTGTCTGTCCATTAGTGCGTTTATCACGCGGGAACCACTTATCCGATTTACCTGTCTTTTTTTAAATTCATACATATATTCTTTGGCCAGGTTATATAATAATAATAATCTATATCTATAATATATAAAATGCAATGTTTGTATGTCTGTCTGTCTGTCCGTTAATGCGCTTATCCCTCGTTAACCACTTATCCGATTTACGTGATTTTTTAAATTCATACATATGTTCTCTGACCAGGTTATAGGTATATATTTTATTACATCTATAATATATATAAAACTAGCCGTGCCCGCGGCTCCGCTCGCGTGGACTTGATTTACTACTATCGCCACTGCTCATTCCTTATGTTACCTAACGTAATAAAATATCTGCCCTTATTTACCCTTAGCTCCTATTATTTCTCCTTATCTCCCATTATCTCTACATAATTTCCATTATCTAAGCTTATCTCTGCTCATCTCCCATTATTTCTCCTTATCTCCCATTATCTCACCTTATCTCCCATTATCTAGGTTTATCTCGACTTATCTCGCAATATTTCTCCTTATCTCCCATTTTTTTCCTTGTCTCCCATTATTTCTCCTTATCTCCCATTATCTCACCATAACTCCCATTACCTAGACTTATCTCTGCTTATTTCCCATTATTTCTCCTTATCTCCCATTATTTATACTTATCCCCAATTATCTCACCTTATCTCCCATTATCTAGGCTTATCTCGACTTATCTCGCAATATTTTTCCTTATCTCCCATTATTTCTCCTTATCTCCCATTATCTCACCATAACTCCCATTACTTAGACTTATCTCTGCTTATCTCTCATTATTTCTCCTTATCTCCCATTATCTCTACATAATTTCCATTATCTAGGCTTATCTCTGCTCATCTCCCATTATTTCTCCTTATCTCCCATTATCTCACCATAACTTAGATTACCTAGACTTATCTCTGCTTATCTCCCATTATTTATACTTATCTCCCATTATCTCACCTTATCTCCCATTATCTAGGCTTATATCGAATTATATAGAACATATCATATGTATAAATTTATAAAAACACGTAAATCGAATAAGTGGTTCTCAAGTGATAAGCGCACTAACGGACAGACAGACAGAGAGACGTTGCATTTTATATATATACTGTATCCTTTGCAACATGATATTGTTCCATATTTAATGGTTTAGGCAGTATATTGTAAGAGAACACGCTAACGGTAGCCTTTCTTCCGACTTGATTCACTATTATCGTCACTGCTTATTCTTTATGTTACCTAACGCAATAAAATATATCCTATAACCTGGCCAGAGAACATATGTATGTTTTAAAAAAAAGCACGTAAATCAGATAAGTGGTTCTCCAATGATAAGCGCACTAACGGACAGACGGAGAGACGCTGCATTTTATATATATTATAGATATAGATTTATTATTATTATTATATAACCTGGCCAAAGAATATATGTATGAATTTAAAAAAGACACATAAATTGGATAAGTGGTTCTCGCGTGATAAACGCACTAATGGACAGAGAGACAGACAGAGAGACATTGCATTTTATATATATTATAGATTATAGATTAAAGATATTCTCTGCTCCATAATATTGTTCCATATTTAATGGTTTAGGCTATATATTGCAAGGGAACACACTAGCAGCAAACTTTTTTCCGACTTCACTCACTATTATTGTCACTGCTCATTCCTTATGCTACCTATCGTAATAAAATATAGCCTATAACCTGGCCAGAGAACATAAGTATGTTTTAAAAAAAAAGTACGTAAATCGGATAAGTGGTTCTCCAGTGATAAGGTCACTAACGGACAGACAGACAGACAGACAGACAGAGAGACGTTGCATTTTATATATATTATAGATGCAACGTATTTCTGTCTGTCTGCCCGTTAGTGCGCTTATCACTGAAGAACCACTTATCCGATTTTCGTACTTTTTTTTTCTAAAACATACATATGTTCTCCGGCCAGGTTATAGGCTATATTTTAATACGATAGGTAGCATAAGGAATGAGCAGTGACAATAATAGTAATTAAAGTCGGACAAAGTTTGCCGCTAGCGCGTTCTCTTGCAATACACAGTCCAAACCATTAAATATGGAACAATATTATGTAGCAGAGAATATCTGTAATATATATAAAATGCAATGTTTCTCTGTCCGTCTGTCTGTCGGTCTGTCCGTCCGTTAGTGTGCTTATCACTGGAGAACCACTTATCCGATTTACGTGCTTTTTTTTAAACATACATATGTTCTCTGGCCAGGTTATAGGATATATTTTATTAGGTGACATAAGGAATAAGCAGTGACGATAACAGTGAATCAAGTCGGAGAAAAGTTTGCCGCTAGCGCGTTTTCTTGCAATACACTACTACAATATCATGTAGCAAAGAATACAATATATAAAATGCAACGTCACTCTGTCTGTCTGTCTGTCCGTTAGTGCGCTTATCACTCGAGAACCACTTATCCGATTTACGTGTTTTTATAAATTTATACATATGTTCTATATAATTCGATATGAGCCTAGATAATGGGAGATAAGGTGAGATAATGGGAGATAAGGAGAAATAATGGGAGATAAGTCGAGATAAGCCTCGATAATGGGAGATAAGGTGAGATAATGGGAGATAAGTATAAATAATGGGAGATAAGGAGAGATAATGGGAGATAAGCAGAGATAAGTCTAGATAATGGGAGTTATGGTAAGATAATGAGAGATAAGGAGAAATAATGGGAGATAAGGAGAAATAATGGGAGATAAGGAGAAATAATGGGAGATAAGGAGAAATAATGGGAGATAAGTCGAGATAAGCCTAGATAATGGGAGTTATGGTGAGATAATGGGAGATAAGGAGAAATAATGGGAGATAAGGAGAAATAATGGGAGATAAGTCGAGATAAGCCTAGATAATGGGAAATAAGGTGAGATAATGTAATTGGGATAAGGAGAAATACTGGGAGACAAGGAGAAATAATGGGAGATGAGCAGAGATAAGCCTAGATAATGGAAATTATGTAGAGATAATGGGAAATAAGGAGAAATATTGGGAGATAAGGAGAAATATTAGGAGATATTTTATTACGTTGGGTAACATAAGGAATAAGCAGTGACGATAGTAGTGAATCAAGTCCACGCGAGCGGAGCCGCGGGCCCGGCTAGTATATATATATATATATATATATATATATATATATATATATATATATATATATATATATATGTATATATATATATATATATATATATATATATATATATATATATATATGTATAATGGTATTTATATATATATATATTTTATAGTATATATATATATATATATGGAAATTGATATATATATATTTATATAATATATATATATATATATATATATATATATATTATATAATATATATATATATATATAGAGTTTTTCTGTAGTTCCTTTCGTCAGAGTTAGGGTTTCTGCGCCACAGGTCAGAACTGGCGAGTTCCACTGATTAAATGCTTTTCGTTTTAGGGGTAATTAGGATATCTGATCTAAAGATGTCCTTCATTCGCTTCATAAGCCGCCCATCCTCAGGTAATCAGTTTCGTTAACTCACAGGTCTGGTTATCTCTACGTATTTTGATTTAATGGCCCAGGTACACATATTTGTCCACTAGTTCTCCGGTACTATTATCAATTTGTATCTGGTTAGTCATCACATTAGTCTTTTTAAAATTAATTTTCAATCCTATTTTCCATCATGGCTTCTTCCAAATTTTTTTGACTTAATGACGATATCATCTGCAAAACGTAGATGGCTTAACCTCTCTGCATTGATAAGAATACCTTTCTGTTGCCATGTCAAGATTTTAAAGGCGTGCTCGAAAACTGTAATGAATAGTTTTCGTAGTACGGTGTCGCCCTGCCTAACTCCTTTTTTTTATTTTTATCTTGTTGGTTGTGGAACGTAGATTTACAATTACTGGGGCGTTGGCATGTATATTTTTGATTATGCTACAGTACTAACGCGACGGTCGATTCAATAACCTCGTAATGCTCTTAGAATAGCTCCACCGTATCAAACGCCTTTTTAAAGTCTAATAATAAAATATCAGTACTGAGGGTTGATTATATTCTATGATTTTTTCTGTTAAGGTGTTTAAAGCATTGCAGATGATCGTTTGTACTGAACCTAGAGCGGAAACGAGCTTACTCTCCGGTAAAAGTCAAGTTTTGCTTCTAATATTGTTGCCTTAATTCTGGTGTACAGTTTGTAAAGATAGTTAAAAAGGTTGACGGGTCTATAAGTTTCCAGGTCTACTATATAACTATTCTTATATAAAAGTATCGTTGTTGAGTTATTCCACTTAGCTGGGATACTTTGATTATACAAACATAAGTTGAAAAGCGTCTGAATTTTGACAAAAATCTTTAATCTTTATCGCCTCTACAAGTATCACAGGAGCTCAATTGCGTTTCATCTTTTTTTTCTCCAATATCCTATATATATATATATATATATATATATATATATATATATATATATATATATATATGTATATATATATATATATATATATATATATATATATATATATATATATATATATATATATATATATATATATATATATATATATATATATATATATATATATATATATACATATATATATATATATATATATATATATATATATATATATATATGTATATATATATATATATATATATGTATATATATGTATATATATATATATATATATATATATATATATATATATATATATATATATATATATATATATATATATATATATATATATATATTATATATATATATATATATATATATATATATATATATATATATATATATATATATATATATATATATATATATATATATATATATATATATATATATATATATATATATATATATATATATATATATATATATATATATATATATATATATATGTATATATATATATATATATTATATATATATATATATATATATATATATATATATATATATATACTATCCATTGGCGTATTAATGGGGGGAGGACGTAACAGGGTAATAATAAAAATGTGAACCCACCAAATGAATCTACGTTAAAAAAATAAGGCTAAGCTGTAATCAACATAAATATTGTTTAAAGATAGTTTGGTTTGTAAATTCATTTTTGAAAATAAAAAATTTTCTGAGAGTAGATATAACTCTCAAAATAAATTGTAACAGATTAACAAGAAAATAACCAATTAAATTATTATATGGTTAAAACCTTAGTAAATCATCAATGAATTCTGAGAAGCTATCTAATCAGAAAATATAAAATTGTAGAAATTTTAATGACTCGTAATTAATAGCAGTTAAAATGCTTACAAAGTTATAATGAGGAAGTTTTGAAAATTTAGAAACAAAATTTATGAAAACTACAAATTAATAAAATTGGAAACAACCGAGTTTCTGTGTATTTTCATTACAATACGTCCAATGAACAAACGTGCACTCAAAATTGGTTGATTACATCGACAAAAACGAACCGATTATATATGCAGAGTTGTCACACTTTACGAAATTTAAAAGATTCCTTGGTTCACCTGCTCTCACAATACCGTTAATCTAACCTTATAAGGTTCATAGTTATTGCTAATAGAGACGAAAGTAAATAGTATTATATTTTTAAGTAACAGCTGAATATTGTCTTAATTTGTATTTTAATAAGTTAAATGTAACAATATATAAGTTATTAAAATTAATAAATATAAGTGACAACATTGACCCGGTGTTCAAAGCAGTTTGTAGTACAAAACAGCAGGTGTTTATTTCGTGTTCCAGTTTTCTTTGCGACGTTGCATAGCTATAGTGTAATGTAAATTTTTTGAATATTTTCTTGACGCTCTGAAGGTGGAATAGGATTGCAATTTAGGTGGATTGATAATTGATTTAGCGGGAAATAAATCTATGAATTACATACCTAGTCTTTTAATGTAAAATATCCGTGAAACCAAAACTTTTTGTCTATTAACGCTAATTCCTCAATAACTATCTATCCAATTTTATGCAAATATACGTGTCACATAGAAGCTTCCATGAATCGACAAAAACTTTTTTTCTATATAACGTGAATTTCCTCAATAAGCTGTTTATAAATGTTATGGCAAATATACGGTGTCAAATTTTACTTCCATGACGACAAGAAAATATCAATAAATCAAAAATTTATTTATGCGCGCCTAACAATATTTAACCGTAGATTTAATTTATGTTCGTATAACCGTTAGTTAACAATCCTCTGTATTTTTTTATTATTGTCATTATTTCTATTGTGATATATTCAAATAGATTTTTTACAATTCCAATAATAATTTTGACGAACTTGAATGATCCTTAACTGATTTAGGATCAATCTGATTTTAATATAATTCAGATACATCAGGCAGTATATAGGGTGTTAGATTAATAATCTAATATATCGTAAAAGATGACTCCTAGAGTCAAGTAAACGTAAATTTTATATTTTTTCCCCTAATTTCCTGTTGTTAATCCTTTCAGAAATCTTTAGACTTAAAGCACTGTTATTTTTTTTTCTTAAAGAAAATGAGAAAAGCATTTCTTAAGATAACGTGATTCTAAATTTACAATTATAAAAAGTGAATATAATAACAAGTTATTATTTTGGTCAATAATAACATATTATTATCTAATAATAATACATAGAATTTATGGTATAAACGTAGCAACTATATCCAGCTATTATCTATCCCAATGGCAGCAAAAATAAAGTTTCCGTTAAATGAGTAGACGAGTCTAATCAATAGATAAATACTTACAAGTTTTGCTATTTGGTAAATTTGAGAACTAGTATTGAACCTGGCAATATTTATTTCGTTCGAAAAGGTATTTTATACTTTGTTTTCTAGGTTATAAACCCTGTTTTTGTGATGCTGATTATTTTCAATTTTTTTATTCTTTGTTTTAGCACTGATGGAAAACTATATCTTAGACTTATGTATATGGACATTTTTTAAGTGTGTCACCTAAATCAATATTTTCCTATTCTACTATAAGGAAGCTAAATATGATAACAAAAAATGTTTTGTCACTCTTCTGGGGACACGGCAGTGCCCCTGCCAAGTCGAGCAGAAAGCACAGCCGTACCATCCTTTTCTCGAAGCCACTCACGGCACTTTCGACCCCCCTGTAACTTCGTTGTGGATAAAGCTAGAAGTCTGAATTTTCAGTGACCAAGAGGACATACTATCGCGAGTCGAAGTTCTTTAATTCTGTCACTGACACACTCACCGATCATCAAATTTCTAAAGCACTTCTAGCAGACACACAAACTTCAAATTTTGAATTTAGTTAGTGTTTAGCCTATAAAGGAAGGAAAAACTGAAACATCCCAAAATTTCAGTCCCGTTTTCTAAATGGTACAGTCACTTAAGCCAAAAAGAGAGTCAACCTCGGAATAAGAGATAATAAGCTGTAAACTTGTATAAACCTTTACTTTGGCATTCTAAAAGTTGTCTCAAAAGTCTCATAAAATCTCGTGTCCGCGTCTTAAGATATTCAAGGTCAAAGGTCACAAAAATCGGTTTTTCGCAAATATCTCGCTTCCTATGGTTTCAATAATATTTGCATTTATTATAAAAATTGTAGAGCATAAAATTCTCTACAAATTTTGTTTTAAATATTTTTTTATACGCTTAACCATTTTTGAGATAGAGTGCGGAGAGCGCGCAGCGCTCAGCCATACATAGCATAATGCAAGGTCAACCGTGAGTCCCGGTAAATAATACGTCGTATAAAGTTAATTAATCACTCAAAAATCCATAATTATGAATAATTTGTATTATTGATTTATTAATATATTATATTTAATAATATTTTTCATTTATCAAATATATTCGTTTAATAATACTTACCTACTTCGTGTAATTAAAAAATTGTTAAGTGAAATACTTTAAGCATATTTTAATTATAAAAAGTATGAAGATGATGCTTCCATGACAGCAGGGCTAGAAGAGAATATAGTTATTAAAATTGGAGTAAAAGTCAGGTTAAGACGAAATATTGACGTGAGTCTTGGCTTAGTCAACGGTTCTATTGGTATAGTACACGGAGTAAAGGTTGATCCTGAAAATACAAATAAAATAAAAAAAAATACATATTATATTTAATAATGAACATCTTTACGAGCTTGGTCCAGTCAAAACTAAATTTGAAATTATTAATAGAGCTTATGTTCATCGCGAACAGTTTCCGATATGTATAACCTATGCTATTACACAGTCTAAACAGTGCGCTGATAGACATCGGTTCTTCAGTGTTCACATGCGGTCAAGCATACGTGGCACTTTCGAGAGTCACAAGTCTGGGCAGATTACATCTAATTAATGTCGACTTCGGTAGTATCAAAGCTCAGGAGTCCGCAATCGTTGAATATAATCGACTTAGAAGCACTTATCGTCCAGACTTGTCAAAAATTGTTACATCCTAGGCTTTGCGAAAAACCAATAGAGACAGGGAGTGGGTTTTAAGAAAATCTGATGTACAAGATGTACTGATGTACAAGAAATATTACCCGAGAAGAAAAAAAGAGGACTACCTAGAAAAACAAATAAGATCTCATCAAAAACATAAAATGTAAAAAAATGCCAAGTCTCGCAACGCAGTCCTTCCACCACAAAAAGTTGTGAGATCTCATGTAAAACCAAGTCAGTTATTTTAGTTAGTATCTATGGAAGCACCTATTCAACAACTTTGTCATAAATTGTTATCTTTTTAGTTACCTACCAACATTTATAGTGACCGTATCAATATTAAACATCTTTATTTCTATAATAAATATAATGACTTGGCAATCGTACGGCAACATAATCACATACGAATAATCTACTATTTCGATTGCTAAGTAAGTCTAAACAGTGCACTTAAGAATAAAGTATTTTAAATAGTAGATTATTCTTATGTGATTATGTTGCCGTGCGATTGCCAAGTCTTTATATTTATTATAGAAATAAAAATGTCTAATATTGATACGGTCACTATAAATGTTGGTAGGTAACTAAATAGATCACAATTTATGACAAAGTTGTTGAATAGGTGCTTCCATAGATACGAACTAAACTAACTGACTTGGTTATACATGAGATCTCACAACTTTTTGTGGTGGAAGGTCTGCCTTGCGAGATTTGGCATTTCTTTACATTTTATGTTTTTGATGGGATTATATTTGACATATTCCAAAGCCATCTAGGATTTTTTTAAATGACTCCCTTTACATATGAGCACATTAATAAATAGCACTTTTCAGTCCTTATATAAAAATATATACCACTTGCTAGGTGTTTTCAGTCGTTACCAATTTCATGGCACGGCATTCATGTTATCGAACCAAATTTTAACTTTTAAGTGGCTAATCCAATTTACTATGTTCCCATTTGGCATATCAAAAAAATGCTGTCACTTCTAAACTTAATTTTTTATGAGGATGCCAAATATGATAACAAAAAATTTGTGACCTGTCAAATTTTACAGATTACAAAGCTAGCTAGGAGTTTTTTAAATGGCACCCTCTATATATGGGCACATCCTTATATAGTACTTTTTCAGTACGTTTACAAAAATATTATCACTTGATAGTCATTTTCAATCACTACCGATATACAGGGCATTCAATTTATTGGACATAATTTTAACTTTTAAGTGGATTACTCGATTTAATATGTGTGTGCTTATATGTCTGGTAGAGCGTACCATTAAAAAAAAAATCCTAATTGGCTTTGTAAACTGTCAAATATGAGAAGTAACAATTTTTATGTTATCCTGTTGGGTTCCTCACAAAAAACTAAAGTTTATTGGTAAAATAATTTTTTTGATATCCCAAATAGAAAAAGAGTAAATGAAATGAGCCACATAATAGTTAAAATTCGGTTCAATAACTTTAATGCCCTGTATATCGGTAACTACTAAAACTATATATAAAGTACTATATATTTCTGTTAACGAATTGAAAAATATTACTGAATGGTATGTTCATATGTAGAGGATACCATTTAAAAAAAATAATAATTACAAACCTGAACTAACCTGTCAAATTTACCAAGTGACAAATTTCTAGTTATCATATTTGTCTTCCTTATAAAAAACTAAGTTTAGTACTGGAAGAATATCTTTGGTATGTAGAATAGGATAACAGTACAAGGACACTTGCACACTGTGTCATTGTGTTGAAAATTGTTTATATATATTATTTTTTAAGTAACTGAACTTTAATTGTCGTTTGTTTCAACAGCATCAGGTGACCTTTTAACCAGGTTAACGTCTAATAACGTGTCCATAATGTTAAATAAAACTATATATCTGTAAGATTGATTTTCTCATTTGTTTTAAAGGAGTGCCAGTTATCATTATATTTCCGCAGTTGCGTTTGTTACAAGCACTAATCAGTTTAACCATTTTTATGACACCCTGGACACATATGTTTTAAGCGGAGGAATATTTTTACCTGATTATAGTAGTCACAAAATAGTATTCAAACTACTGTTTTGAAAAAGTTTAATGTATTATAAAATTGAATGTGATCCTATCAATATTAAGTATACTGTTAGCATTCCGGCAATACTATATCATCGCTGCTATATTTAAACCGCACGGTATTATTTTGTCTTTTTCTGATACGTTTCTCCTCTCAAAGGCTTATATTTGTTCGAAATCTGAACAAATTCGTGTTAGCTGCACCCATAATTTTAAAATTAATTAACTTTTTAAAGTAGGTAGAATACAAGAATTTTTTTCAGAGCTGATTAAAATTATTAATAATTTCATTAGGTCCAACCTTCTTTATTGCAGTAGTACTAAACCTGTTGAAAGGACTCTCTAACTTGGAAACAGTCCTGTGTAATCATCTTATATATTTAAACAGTTAACATAGGAACCTAAAATAATACTCTAAACCCTTTTTTCCTGAGCTAGGCTGAACAAAAATTACATTAAAATCTGAATAATATTAGGAATTTTTTATAATACTTATTTTGACACTCTGTATCGGTCTAACTAATTCTATCTTTATGTACAAATTCTCGTCTTTTAGTAATGCAGACTAAGCATGCATACATACAGGCATAGAGTTAAAAATTTCAAAAATTATTACCTTGGTTTCTCCATGCAATAAAACATCTCTCTAACCGAAAGTTTTAAAAATATTTTCTATTGTCAAATAGGTATAGATGAAAGGTTTAGTATTTTTTACATACATTTTACAATTAGATGTTCAATATACCACAAGAATAAAATAGTACCAATGAGTACTATGAGTTTATTCCTATTATGCTAAATATTACCGCAGAACGTCTTAAGTTTTACCTATAGATCCCATGAGATATATGAACAAGAGAAAGTAATTTAAAGATATTTTGCTGCTATTTCAAAAGCTACTTTTTAGTAGTTGTATATTTTTCGTCACTTTGTGAGTTAATATAAGGAATTGTTAAAATAAGGACATTTTATTTCAATATTTTAACAAATAAATATTTTTTAATTAATTTTGAAAGGTTACCGTCCTCACTGATTATTAATATCTCTTGAGAAAAATATTCCATCATTCATTAATGTAAAGAAAAAAAATTACCTAAATTCACAAAACGGTTTTTTTATTGCCTATTTAAACTACTTAGTAGGTATGCTATGTTTTCTAATGAAGATCGTGATAGGTTTGCTAAGTGTAAATTAACTTAACAAATAAAAATTTGATTTAATAGTAAACATAACAAGACTGCTTTCACTTTTTACTAAATCTAGTCACGAATCGTTGTAAAAAAAAACTGGGAAATTATTTGATAATTAAAAAAAAATGGTTTATTTACGTTTTTTTTAATAATGTACCTCACGCACGGCAGTGAAGTCACTATAAGAACGGCGCATGTGCAAAAGTAGCAGTTCACGTTGATCTTAAGTCTCTGCATATACTCGGTGGGAAACGCAGCCTCGGAGTTTATCTTATTTTTTCAGCATTTCCCATTTCATCAGAAGTAGTATGTGGGAAACACTACGTCAAGATTTAGTTATAAATATCTCCGAAGTCCTTCCTTGGCTGAAGTCTTTCTTCAAATTAATATCTCATTATATAGTACCGATCGTTTAACATATCAATCCGTAAGGCGTGATTTAAATTATTCTTTATCCTGAGAAAATTGAATTCTCATCATTCTATTTCTTAAACTACCTAAAAAGATAATTTTCACAAAAGAACAGTAGCATATATTTTTTTATATAATTTACATGTATTAACTAGGAACAAAAATACATGAAAACGGCGGACAGAACATGATATCAAGACGCCGTATTCAACTTGGTCGAACTTCTAGAGGAACAGAATATTACGAAAATAATCAAAATTAAATTTGTAAGCACACTTGTATACTGAGTTTTCGTATATGATTCTGAGACATGGGTCTTTCATCAAGCATATCAAAGGCGAAACTTTGATGGCTAAAAGAAATTCAGCCAATTCAGAAACTATCTATTATGATATATCAAAAAATGTTAGGGTTGTTCGGTCACATCACACGTAACGACAACATAGAAAGTGAAAGAAATAAGAGAAGATCACCCACTAGATGGACAGATGTTGTTTTTTTAAAACGTATGTGTAAAATACTAAATTATTTACGTATTCATATGTCCATAGAAAATATGTTGATAAATTTAAGTTGGAAATATGCTTTATTGTTTAGTAAACCCAAGATAATTATTCCTGAAATTTCAACTCTGTATCTGGGGGTACGTATGTTCACTCCATAATTTTCTATTTTTTTTTTTTTTAACTAAATATGAGGTGGATAGGGTACAATATAGAATCAGTTTTTATTAAAACTTCCCTTGTTCAGGAAATTATTATAATAGTTTAAAAAGAGCCCATCGCCAATCTAATTGGGTAGAAACCTATAAGGCGCTACTCCGCAGTAATTATTAGCAACTTGCTGGACAATTCTTTTATCAGTCTGTGGCCTTAAATATACCCCCACAGAGGTCAGATACACCTTCAAAACAAGGCTTACATCAGCCAAAGGTGCAAATTATTTGTATCTTACTTATTTTCTACGCTAATACTGTGATAAATACTTTAAGCTGTTTATTTTTTTCCGTCGATCCAGCTGAAGAGCCATGGTACGGCGAAGCGCATCCTGAGATGGAATGTCAGATAAGCGAACGGTCAAAAACTGCTGAAAAATAGATTTTGTCCAGTTCTCGTTGTTTTTACTGATTTTCAATAACATAGTTGTTCATATGATATTTTAAATCTACTGTGTAATATAGGAGGAGAGGGAGCCATGAAAGGCTAGTGTAAGAATAGGGTAGCTCCGCATATTTCACATGGTATGATATTTTTAAGATTAGGGGAGTTAAGACATTCGATATATATATATATATATATATATATATATATATATATATATATATATATAATATATATTTATATATATTTATATATATATATATATATATATATATATATATATATATATATATATATATATATATTAGCCGGGCCCTAGGCTTATCTCTGCTCATCTCCCATTATTTCTCCTTATCTCCCATTATTTCTCCTTATCTCCCATTATTTCTCCTTATCTCCCATTATCTCACCTTATTTCCCATTATCTAGGCCTGTCTCGTCTTATCTCCCATTATTTCTACTTATCTCCCATTATTTTTCCTTATCTCCTATTATCTCACCATAACTCCCATTATCTAGATTTATCTCTGCTTATCTCCCATTGTCTCTCCTTATCTCCCATTATTTATACTTATCTCCCATTAACTCATCTTATCTCCCATTATCGAGGCTTATCTCGACTTATCTCCCATTATTTCTCCTTATCTCCCATTATCTCACCTTATCTCCCATTATCTAGGCTTATATCGAATTATATAGAACATATGTATAAATTTATAAAAACACGTAAATCGGATAAGTGGTTCTCGTGTGATAAGTGCACTCACGGACAGACAGAGAGACGTTGCATTTTATATATACTGTATTCTTGGCTACATGATATTGTTCCATATTTAATGCTTTAGGGAGTGTATTGCAAGAGACCGCGCTAGCGGCAAACTTTTCTCCGACTTAATTCACTATTATCGTCACTGCTTATTCCTTATGTCACCTAATAAAATATATCCTATAACCTGGCCAGAGAACATACGTATGTTTAAAAAAAAAAAGCACGTAACTCGGATAAGTAATTCTCCAGTGATAAGCACACTAACGGACGGACAGACAGACAGACAGACAGACGGAAAAAGAGACATTGCATTTTATATATATTATAGATATTCTCTGCTACATAATATTGTTCCATATTTAATGGTTTGGACTGTGTTTTACAAGAGAACGCGCTGGCGGCAAACTTTGTCCGACTTCATTTACTATTATTGTCACTGCTCATTCCTTATGCTACCTATCGTAATAAAATATAGCCTATAACCTGGCCGGAGAACATATGTATGTTTTAAAAAAAAAAAAAGTACGAAATCGGATAAGTGGTTCTCCAGTGATAAGCGCACTAACGGACAGACATACAGACAGAATTCATTTTATATTAATATTATAGATACGTTGCATTTTATATATATATTATAGATGTAATAAAATATATACCTGGTCAGAGAATATATGTATGAATTTAAATCACGTAAATCGGATAAGTGGTTCTCGAGGGATAAGCGCATTAACGGACAGACAGACAGACAGACAAACATTGCATTTTATATATATTATAGATATAGATTATTATATTATTATACCTTATATAACCTGGCCAAAGAATATATGCATGAAATTTAAAAAAAGGCAGCTAAATCGGATAAGTGGTTCCCGCGTGATAAACGCACTAATGCACAGACAGACAGACAGACAGAGAGACATTGCATTTTATATATTATATGGATTATACATTACAGATATTCTTTGCTACATAATATTGTTCCATATTTAATGGTTTAGGCTGTGTATTGCAAAGGCACGCTCTAGCGGCAAACTTATTTCCGACATCATTCACTATTTTACGTCATTGCTCATTCCTTATGCTACCTATCGTAATAAAATATAACCTATAACCTGGCCAGAGAACATATGTATGTTTAAAAAAAAAAAGTACGTAAATCGGATAAGTGGTTTTTCAGTGATAGGCGCACTAACGGACAGACAGACAGACAGACAGAGAGACGTTGCATTTTATATATATTATAGATATATATATATATATATATATATATATATATATATATATATTATATATATATATATATATATATATATATATATATATACATATATATAATATACATACATATATATATATATATATATATATATATATATATATATATATATATATATATATATATATATATATATATGGTCCCTATATGTATGGAATAATGATTCCACATCATGTATTAATCAGTATTTTAAAAAAATGTTTAAATAAATGTTATAGGGTGTTATACGGCTCACATGCTGACGTTGACAACAAGATATTTTGAACTGTCAGAAATTACGCCATCTTAAATTTTTTAAAATGGAAAACCCTGTGTATTATTTTATTTTTGAGTCGTACTAAAAATTCTAGATATTATTTGTGTAACATTTCATATGTCTAAACTGAACTGATTTGGAATTATTAATATTTAAAATCAAGGCGATCAAATTAAAAAAAAAATTAAGCTGGCTTGTGTCAAACATTGATTGTCAGGTAACGACTTAACGCGTCAAAAAATGATTTATTGACGAAAACGTTTATTACTGCATTTTGTTAAACAGCAATTTGAGCGTAATATTATAATGACTCATTTAACAGAAACTGAATAATAACTTTGTTAATGATGGCTGGTTACGGCGACCGTAGAAGAACACATCAAGAGGTGTGTGATTTTTATAACGCGGAATATCCGAATCGAGAACCTATTACCCAATCCGTAGTTAGCAAAACATTAAAACGATTTAGACAATCAGATCATGTTAAGGATCGTTTTAAATGTGGACCTCCAAAAGTTTAAACAAGCGGTGATAAAAAGCTAGATGTTTTATTGAAGATTACAGAAAATCCCCATACAGCCACTCGTCAGCTTTGCCTAGATCGTAACATAAGTAAAGGTACCTTAAGTCGTATACCGAATGGAGAAAAATTGCATCCATACAAACCCATTCTATTGCAAGAATTATCTGAAGATGACTATGACATACGCGTTGAATTTTGCGGGATCATGATGCAACGAATCAATAATGATGCTAACGTAATTCATAATATTGTTTTTCTGACGAGGCCACATTTTCTCTTAACGGAAGAGTTAACTGGCATAACTTCCGGTGCTGATCTACTGAGAATCCTCACTGGATACTCGACAGTCACTCACAAAGACCACAAAAGACGTCATATCATTGGTCCCTTTTTTATCGATGAAAATCCTACAGGACAGCGGTATTTACAGTTACTCCGAAAGCAAGTCATTCCAACTTGTGCAGATCTCTTTCCCGATGAAAATAATTTGGATACCCCAACAGGAATCTGTGTTATCAACAGGACGGAACATCTCCTCACTATGAAATCAATGTTCGTAGATATTTGGATGCGATTTTTCCTAATCGATGGATAGGCAGAAGAGGTAGTGTAGAATGGCCTGCAAGTAATCCCGACCTTACGCCACTCGATTTTTTTTTATGGGGTCATTTGAAAACCAAAGTTTACCTAAGTCGACCTGAAACTGTAAAATATTTACAACAAAGAATTCAATATGAATTAGTACAGATCACCCCGGATTTTCTGCAAAACTCTATTTAGACTGTTTATGACAGATTAGGTCATTGCCTCGCTCTTAACGGTAGCCATTTTGAGCAAATGTTACCTTAAAAATAAACCTAGAGGATTCATTAATAGTTTTTTTTTGGCTTTTTTTTATTTTAAATTTCAAATGACAATGATTCGAAAACAATTCAATTTAGACATATGTTAGAAAAAATAATATCTAGAATTTTTAGTAGAACTTAAAAATAAAATAATATACATGGCTTTCCATTTCATAAATCAAGATGGCGTAATTTCTTCGAACTAGCAGTTCAAAACATTTTATGGTCAACGTCAGCATGTGTGCCGTATAACACCCTATAACTTTTATTTAAACATTTTTTTGATACACTGATTAATAAATGCTGTGGAATCATTATTCCATACATATGAGGCACCCTGTTTATATATATATATATATATATATATATATATATATATATATATATATATATATGTACCATATATATATATATATATATATATATATATATATATATATATATATATATATATATATATATATATATATATATATATATATATAGTCAGTTTCGAGCGGCAGCAGCAGCAAGAGCACTTGAAAATGCCAAATAAGACTTTGGCGAAACATCGGTGCAAAGTCATTATTAAACGAACGAATTGAAACCCGGAATTTTATATATATATATATATATATATATATATATATATATATATATATATATATATATATATATATAGTGGTGTGACTGCAATGTCTATTGAATTTATAACTTATGTTTTGAGAAAAGTTTTCTTTTTTATATAAAGTAAAAATGAAATTCAAAATTTGGTTATAAAAAAAACATTGGTTTTTAACACCAACACTCTCAATATTTACACCTGTAACTCAACCTATAGCTATAAGTGCCCAGCATAAATAACTACCGAACAAGAAACCGGTTTAATTGGCTACAGGTGAAACCAAAGTATAGTTTTAATTGTTCCGCTTTTCTGTAAAAACTGCATATGTCTGTAACCACTAGTAATCATGTAAAAGGAAATGCGGTCATCAAGGAGCATATGTCCTCGTTCCCAAGAAAAAAAAAGAAAATATTTAAGATATACTATCGAATAGATCACTCGTTCGCAATTATGTTAATAGCATTTGCTTGTTTAGATTTTCTTACTTTGTACATTCTCTTTACTTGACTGAATTAGGGAAACATTCTTCTTTATTAATGTTTATTTTTATGGAGAAAACCCAAACTTGTTTATCCCATTATTATTAAATTATACGATAAAAAGTTCCATCAGACATCAATCTAATTTTCTTCAATTAATATTTTCATACCCAAGTTTCAGCTAAAACCACCAATAAATTAAACTACTTAAAATAATTCTTTTTTTATTAAAAAAAAATACAAAAATATTACTTCAAAAATTGAATGTCATTTCGTCATTGTCAAAAATAAATACGTTAATCACAATAAATAGTTCGGCAAAACATAGTCCAAAATTACGTAGTCCAATTTATAATTAAAAATATAAAAATAAATTAAAAATTAATCTAGCATTTACCATTCCAAAATTGATTTTGACAATATTCTCGACTTATTTAAAATATTAATTGAATAGATTTTTTAACAAACATGAAAATTTAATCATAAAAGTAAGAAAATCAGAAATAACCCAATATTAAATATTAAATAGTTATTATCTTAGAAGGAGAAAAATGTTGATAATAACTATGTAAGGTTTTTGTGAAGTTTGATAACTAATTTTGGTTTATTTTTCAGAAATTATCTATACAAAGTATAGGTTACTGGAAAATTGGCAACTTATAATTGTCGAATTTTGCAAAATCCTCTGGTGATAATTATAAAAACTAAAATAAATCTGACCTTCCAGTGAGAAGTTGTGAAACTTCGGTTTTCTAATACAGACAGACGAGGAGACAGAAGCTTGAAAACTATAACTTAATGCTAGAAGTATTATCTGACTAGAATGCACATTAAAATAAAATATGGTATCACCATAAAAATAAGCAAATTATAATTCTGTGAGAATTAAATCGGACTAAAAAGTAAGCTAACTAACGAAATTATTGTTGTTATTATTACGATTTTATTAATTTTCTGCTAATGCTAAGAATCCAATCATTTCTACTAGAAAAATGAAAACATAACTTGAAGTTTTATTGTTTGACAATGGACACGATATGCTTTCAAAATGGTATTTCATCGCTACTAGAAATGGTAAATGCTTGCTTTATGACATATTTTCCAAATAATAAATAAAATGACCAAAAAACTGATCAAAACTTTGTACATAAAAAGAAATTCTTTTAAATATCTAAAGAAGTAAATTATGGCTGCTTATAGGCTTTATATGCCAGCTCTTGCGAAGCATCTAGCGACCTCTTGTCCCAACCTCCTCCTCCTCCTCCTCCACCTCCGGAGGGTTGCCAACCACCTCCTCCGCCTCCTCCGCCTCCACTAACATATGATACGTGGGCTCCTCCATGCCACCTCCACCTCCACCTCCACCTCCTTGTTTCGAGGCAAAGATTTTCTTGAGAGCAATAATTCCTGAGATCAGCAAAGCTATTTTAGCTGTGATTAAAGCTTTTCCTGCTAGAAGGAAAAGTCCCGCTATGACTATTGGAATTAAAGCGGCCATTTTTGCTGCTATAGCCATCATCATACCTCCCATCATGTTCTTCATTTTGCCTCCTTTACCGCCGCCTCCACCTCCACCACCTTTTTTACCACCGCCGCCGCCGCCGCCAAAGGAACCAAAATCACCGTCTCGTCCTAAAAAAAATATAATATAAATATTTAAATAATAGCACATCGGTGCAAAATATATATTTTAGAGAAGCTAGTGACGTGCTTCATTATGCTCCTTGGCCAGTACTTACATATTGTAAATATTCGTAAAGTCGTTTTGAAAAATAAAAGTTTAAGTCTCTTGGATCTCCTGAGTAAGTTAGGTTTTTGCAATGTTTTCTCTAATGGGCTTTGGACTTTAACGTTACTATGTTATTTTATGTGGTAAATTGCGCGCGGCCAATTACACCCGGTAACGAATTATTTCATTTTCGGGTATGCAACGTTGCTATGTACGATTTTTTAACTATGCTCGTCTATAAAATTCTACAGACATCTTTCGTCGCTATGTTAAAATCGTACATAAAAAAGTATATTCATTATAAACGAAATATGTGTGTGATTAAATAAAAAAATATGCAGAAAAATGTATAAAGTCTTTCCAGACAAATTCTGTCAGAAGATTTTCTTCCCCTCTATTAAATTTTAATTTTAACGCAATGGCAACACTTACTAGCGATCTTCGTCCGATAAGCTTTTATATGCTATCGGCATATTTTTCAAATTCACTAGCACAGATTTCGTAACTTTTAACATCGGCGTATAGGACGTCCTCTGGAGAGATCTTAAATACGATCTTTTTTGATTTTGTAACATTGTGAAGATGGTGTATAAAAACGAATAGTGGTCTTTATCGGAGTCAGCATTGTTTCCATTTTCACTATTGTTTTTATTTTTAGAGTTATAACAGTATAAGTACGGCAGGTAATGGACAAATAGTTTTAGTGATTTCACATAAGATGATTACGAGGTTTGTTAGCTTCTAAGATCCTTTAATATATAGTTCTTAAACCTTTGCTGCTATGAGGATTGTGATACAAATTCCAGAGTACTGTTATCTCTACTAAGGCTAGCTGGCGAATTCTGAAGTGGACTGAGAAATGATGTCGAAATTTGGTGTTTGGTAAACAGCATGTCTGGATTGTTCGACTCCGCGTAGCTTTCTTGAACGAGTACAACAACTGACAGTCTTGACTGATAAGCCACTACATATTTTCTGGGCATATTTATTGTTTTATGAGTATTTCGTGGCGAGGTCAAAAGCAGCAACTAATTGCTGCAACTAATCGCTTTGTATTACCTTAATGTTCGCAAACTCTTGAAAAGTTACTAAACTAAAAGCCAAAAACCGACTTTTGCAATTATCAATTTTTAAAATAACTTATGATATCATTGGTATATCCAATTTAAATGGATTTTCTCTTGGGATTGTGGTTTAAATTCTGACCGTTTGGTAATCAAGTTAGAAACAACTTAATATATTTTATAAATATATTGATTTATCTCCTTAGTCTACTGACGTTTTAAATATTGTAATTAGTTTATAAATAAAAAACAGACATATGTAACTGTTTAATCATTGTAGTCTATATTCAACCACACTTCCAAGGTAGTATTCCTATAAATTCATATCGGTTCGAGTAGTTCCTAAATTATATATATATATATATATATATATATATATATATATATATATATATATATATATATATATATATATATATATATATATATATATATATATATATATATATATATATATATATATAAATGTATATATATATATATATAATATATATATATATATATATATATATATATATATATATATATATATATATATATATATATATATATATATATATATATATATATATTTGAAACAATAAAAATTACTAAAGATATTCATTTGTATTTATTTTTCTAAAGAAAATTAATAAAAATATTATTAGTAGTATTTACCTTCTTCAATCATTTCTGACACTGTCGGCATTGAAATCTCAATAGTTCTTGATCCCAATAAGTTGCTAATTTTATTTGAAATCATATTGTTAAGGGCTTCATCTTTACCCTCAACTGATCTGGGTAAATTTTGTTCGATTTCATTTTCAGACGTCGGTTGTTCCATTAGGATAGCATCCTTTGATTTAATTAAAGTAACTCCTTCCATAAGTGCAAGTTTATCCATTCGTGCCACTCTATCCAAGAATGTTACGGCCTTTTTCTTCAAACATGGCGAAAATCCATCGGAATTGACACAATCATCGTACATTTTCAAAATAAAACGAACACTAGCGCCTTCATAATTGTCTGTCTGTGATAACACACTAAGGGCGCAAAACGCCACCACAAGTATGTAAATTTTCATTATTCACGCACTTCTCACCGGAAGGAATTTAATTCTACTAGTAAAATCATTGATCATACAGGTCGCTTTATAGTATCTTCCTTGACACCAAGATTGACCTTTTCTCCACGATATGACCCGGTAAAACACGACAAAGGGGGGACAATACGAGCACAAGAACAAGCATCAATGGTACGTTTTCTTATTCTTGCTACCCTAAAGCAAATTCATTGCCGTCATTGGTTGTTCATGACCTAGAATCTTGAGTCTCTTCACCTTATTGGGTTTCGGAGAGAGTTGCGCCTGCCTTGCACCTTACGGTGAGAATTTAACCTGTTTGACCTAGAGACAGTGAATCTTATTCCGCATGAAAAAGTGATTCTTGAAATTGAAATTGGACGGACGATTTGGTTTTGTTTTGGTTTATTGGAGTTCATTCAAGTGTGTCTATAAAATTATGCAAGTGATCGTGTTTTAATATTTATAGTTCGGTTTATTATTAAGAGTAAATTTTGTTGTTGAAAGCGAATTTTGTTTTGGCCAATTAATAAGTATTCACCAATATTTGACAGAACTGTGACTTTTAATAAAATGTTACATAAAAAATATGTATAGTATAATTAGCTGATTTGCGTAAAGACTTTATTTTTCTTTGCAATATTGTTTCGGAATATTAATAGTTAATATTAACTTGTTTATTAAAAAATATATTTCGCTTACTAAATTTTTTTAAAAATCAACCAGTCCTAATGATATCTCAAAAATCTTTTTAATTTAAATTTTCCGTGGTAAATTCTTAATATAAAATTAATCAAGATATTTTAAGATACTTTTATGTAATGTATGTACCTTTACAAAGGGCCTTTTTTAACTACAATCCTATTAATAACGTGTCAGAACAGGGAAAAAACTGCACTTCAAAAGGAATAAAGTTTCTCTTTTATTAATAAATAAAAATTTCAAAAAAATACTAATAATTTTACCTGACATGAATATTTAACCAAATGAATAGCTTTTCTATAACAATATTAGCCTTTGGGTTTTACTTTTTCTGTAATGAACGAACAAGGAGTAATTAGGTACCTTAAATGAAGATTTTGTGGAAAAAGACTTCAATAAACATGTCAATAATAGATTACTGATTTTTAAGAATATCTAAAAACTATAATTAGGATAACAATTAATATTATTGAAATTGCCAATCAAAAAACCTATAAGTACAATTTTTAAGTTTAATGCTTATCAATCTTATTAAATTTTTTTACAGTTTTTGTATTTAATGAGAAACAATACTATTTTTTATGAAAGTGAAATGAACATAAACCAATCAATATTTTAATGATAATAATTTTTATTTGTGCTAGTAATAACAATAAATAAACTAATAAATATTAAATTATAGAAAATTATAACAAGGAAAATTTCAACGTATTTGTAGAAAACGAGAAATGCCAGTAACTTGACAAGCACATATGCATAATATTTTGAATAAAAATTAATTATTCTTCCAATTTAACCTCGATGGGATAGTATATATTTTTTAAAGTTAATTTTGAAGGTATTTTGGTTTAAATTCTGTAGATTGGTAGATGGTCACCGTAATAAATACATAAACAATGTATTTTAACAAAAAACTGCATTTCTCAGTTTGATGTAGAGATATTCCTAAATGATTTAGAATGCTCATATTAAGATTATAAATGTTTCTTCTACATTAAATTCTATTAAATAAGTAGTCAGATTTTTATGTTAAAATTAGATCTTGTATTAAATAATTTCCATAGATTTTACGTCTAGTTAATGTTAATGAAATGTTGATAATCATGGATAGTTTTGTATCTGATCGGTAACCTCTAGACATCTTTTTATTAGCGTTCCGTACGTTTCCATAGATTTTACGTCTAGTTAATGTTAATGAAATGTTGATAATCATGGATAGTTTTGTATCTGATCAGTAACCTCTAGACATCTTTTTATTAGCGTTCCGTACTGAACACTTATAAGGTCATTTCGGTGCCGGACCGTCTGTCTGCCACACCCGATTTCCTTCGAAATTATTTAACATAGGAAGTTGAAATTTGGCACTAACTCTAGAAATTTATGGCCTCAGCCGTGTAGTTTCGAAAATTAAATGTTGACTTAAGGGGTTAATTTTGGAGGATGAAATCGAAAGTGAAAAAAAAATTTTTTAGCGGGTCATTGAGTGGTGAGTCAAATGAAAGCTTGTAAAAACACGATTTCAAAAATATATATAATGTAATACTTGCGCACATTTTCCTTTGTGTTATTTTCAAAAAATTGCGAAAAATCTTTGTCTCCCAATTTATTTCAAAAAGTACTGATCAAAAAATTTTGAAAAAATTCTGAAATATTCTCAATAGCATGTAGTTTGAACGAAAATTATCACGAGTGAAGTACTTTTAATAATTTACCTGGTACATAAAAAACAAAAATTTCAAGGTCATCAGTTTTCAGTAAAAATCAAAAAAAATCTTTGTTGAAAACTCATTTGGGGTGTGTTTTGTAAAGTTATTGATCACTGATCATTAATCCCTAACAAAAATATTTATTATAAAAGCAATCAACGTACGGAACACTAATTGCGCAAGTCCGACTTGTACTTGGCCGGTTTTTCATAATACGGTAAATTTTAATGGACGTAGTCTAACTCTGATTGATATTCGGAAAAGGAGAGAGACGAAGAAAGAAAAAATGCAGCTAAAGATTAAAAATTTCTGATTTTTTCTGGATTTCTTTTTGGACATAGCGTAGGAGCTACCATGTCTACCTTTGACGCCTAAGACCAGAGTTCGATTTTTGGCTCGGTAAATGATAAATTAAAAACAAAAAACATTACAACGTGACGGTCGCCTCTCTTGGAAAGGCAATGGCAAACAACCCGTAGTATCATGCCTGACTTGAATTGATATGTTCTTTATGATAAATAGGTGTGTGAGCATGTTAGTTTGATCAAAATATTTACGAAGAATTTTGTTCAAAAATTTAATGATCGTCTCTATATTTATGCCTCTATAAATAATTCTAATCGATATACATTTTGAGAGAATTATTATTAAAACTTTACTTAGTATAGTTAGTAACGTGCTAATAGTGTACCAATATGGAGCACTAAAATTTAAAAATGACCTTATTATGTATAGATTAATTTCGTTTTTTTTTTATAAATCTTACTTTCCTTTCCATAACATGTGGGTGTCGGAGAGCTTTCGAAATTTACTATATTATTTTTCCAGCTTAGTCTTTTGTAAAATTAAAATCCCAAATGATTTTTTTCTGAATGCCAGTCAATTTCTTGATTGTACACATTAAGGTTGATTTGGGACAACGATAAATTGCTTTCCTAAGATAAATTGCGTTTGTTTTATCAGAATGTAATTTAATCTTCCAACTTAAATTATTTTTGTTGTATTTCAATCTTCTTACAACTATTCTAGGTCACTAGTAAACGGCTGTAGTAGCTATATTATTAGCAAATAACTAAAGATAGCTGTGGTTCAAATTATTCCGATCAAATTTTGGAATATTTTCCGTAAATAAATTAAGCAGGATGGACAATAGCGGCGAAACTTCCGGTATAACTACCCTTGTCAATCTGGAGTTAGAGCATTCAATAAAAACTACGAATTTATGGTTTTTCAAAAAAAAGTTAATTACGCGTCGGATGATCAAGTTTGGCATTTCCATTCTAGTTAGTCTAATAAAAAGTCTATTATGCCAGACTTTAACAAATGTCTTGTTGATGTCGAAAAAGATTGCATTAATATTAAGCTTTCTATTCAAGTTCATCATAACACTAAAGGTTCGTCTAGTCGTCAGACGAATCTGTTGTTGAATAATTGTTCATTTGGTAATATATTTCTATCTTCAATGAATTCATTTATTTGACACGTAAACAAATTCGTTCCTATATTGGACAAAATGCAGATATGACTATAATTATTCGCTAGCGATTCATCCAATGCTTTTAGATATTAGATATATCTAAAATTGTTTTAAAAATGTGGAACGCCTCACTACTTTGGCCTGCTGTACATCTGGCACAATAACTACGTAGCTGTTTAAACAATAGTAGTAGATGTTAACACAATAGCAGAGGAATCTAGTCCAATTAAAATAAAAGAATCTGCAATTTTAAGTTTTGCATTATTATTTAAACATTCTTGAGAATTGTATACAATTCACTTAAGATATGCATTTTGGTATTAATACCACTTTTAGTGTTTTAGATAAGTTGAATGAAAGCAGTATGGGTAATAAAATTCTTACATTAAAAAACGTCATTTATTTCAAATCAAAATTGATAGAAATACATTTACAAAAAACAAACAATAAATTATTTATATTGTAACAGGTAACAAAAAAATAAATTAATAAATTATGGCAGTCAAAATACATCATAGACCAGAAAATCGGTCATACTTGCAAACATTGAAAATAATGTTCGTTTATACAGTGAATATTAGGCATGGCTAGTGAATAAATTATCCGTTTAGGAAAAAAATATTTAACGGAATTTACATTTAAGATATATCATTAGAATGGCGTGAATCACAGCATTTTCTGTGTCACACTTTTTTGACACGGATATTATATCGACAACAAATATTAAAAAAAAAATTGATAGCCCTTAATAATATTCAATAAATTTGTTTAGGTCTTCAAAACTCTCCAAATTTTTTGATACAAGTACTCGTTGCCATCCTAATATATCGATCTGTATTACATTATTAGTAAAATTTTTACCCAATTGCCGCTACGTTGGTTTTTGGCCACTGTAAGCCATGGTTTGTGGAACTTCAATTGATCTCTTGTCCCAACCACCGCCGCCGTAGTCCCATCCTGTAAATGGAAAAAAATAGTATTAATAAAATAAAACAATGTTAAATTTTGGAAATGTCTTAGGACGCCAATTTTTGAGCAAAGGTCTATGTCATGGACGAGGCTCTACGTATTTTTATTCAATTTTACATGATGAATATAACCATGATAAACGCCTTGGTAAGAAAGATTGTGATTTGTCAACATTTTAGAAATATCGTGTTCTACTTGTTGTCTGAAAGCATTAGGTTCTTCTCCGCATGGCAAAATTTTCCGTGTTCCCACTTTCTTAGAAAATACGTAATTTTAAAACAAACACTGAATTTGACTTTAAATTTGGAAAATACCAAATATTACAATATTAAAACTTGAAATTTTAAATAATACGTACTTTCTGGTAAGATCTTAAATGTAAGAGAAGTCGAGCAGAGGATAAGTTTTGGAGATATTTACAACTGAAATCGCCCTTTAAATAGTTTTTCGGTAAAAAAATTATCATATTCCTCGACTCAAAGAATCCTGAGAAGGGTGTATAATATAAATGATATATTTGAAGCTTCCACGCTTCTAACCTCTCATGTATTTTCCTTTAAATATTAATGCTTAAAGTTTGTACATCATCGGTACCAAAAAGCAGACAAAATTCTAATAATACTGGTTGAAACTATAGAAAATTTAACCTCCTCCACCACGTTTACAACTGTAAGTTCTTTTCTTATATTAAGTATTATATGTCTACTAAAATTATAAATCGGTATCTTATTTGGTTCGAAAGTTATTTCGTCAATAATTAGACAGATCAACCTGTCTTCAGAAACTCGAAACTATGTTCTTGAATCATGAAAAATTGCAGGAATCTCAGCGGTATATCTTAGTGAACTGAGAATGGGAAAAGATCGATTGAAAGTCTCCGTAGTATTTAATAGGTAAGATCCAGAGTATTTAAATTCGTGGTTTATGCTGAAGATAAGGATTATTTATGATACTTTAAATTTGATACTACAAAGAACACTTACTAAAAAATAAAAACACGAAGAAAAAATTATAAAAAAAATCGGAGAAGTGCAAGTCGGACTTGCGCAATTAGTGTTCCGTATGTTGATTGCTTTTAAAATAAAAATTTTTGTTACAGAAGTATAAAATGATCAATAACTTCACAAAACCTATCCCAAATGAGTTTTCAGTTATAATTTTCTCTCAATTTACACCCTGATGAGAATATTCCAGAATTTTTTAAAAAATTTTTGATCGGTACTTTTCGAGATAAGGGAGGGACAGCGGTTTTTCGCAATTTTGTGAAAATAATACAAAGAAAAGAGAGTGCAAGTGTTACAATATATATATATATATATATATATATATATATATATATATATATATATATATATATATATATATATATGTATATATTTATATATATATATATATATATATATATATATATATATATATATATATATATATATATATATATATATAATATATATATTTTTTTACAAGCTTTCATTTGACACTGTACTCGATGACTTGGTAAAAAAAAATTTCACTTCCGATTTCACCCCCCAAAACTAACCCCTTAAGTCAAAATTTAACTTTAAAAACTACGCGGCCCTGATAGCGCCATCAATTCCTATATTAGTACTAAATTTCAACTTTCTATGTCAAATAGTTTCGGAAAAAATCGGGTGTGACAGACGGAGAGACAGTGAAGTGATCCGTATGGTAGACTAAAAAGATCTATTTATTTTAATTCACCATTATTCGTAAACGTGATACACTTTAAAACAAAGGACGACTTTCTTAAATTAACGTCGATGTATCTTATTAAGATGCTATCTTAATAAATTCCATAATGATGACAAAACTACAATAAAACTGCTATTTTTTGAAAACTCTGAAATTCATCATAGTTAGTCTAATTAAAACCGTATTTTTAAGAGACTAACACGTTTGATAATTCTTATTAGATTTTTTAATAATAAAAAAAAATAACTATATCTTTTAAGAAAATTCAATCCAATAAGAAGTATGATACCATAATAATAATAAAATAAAATTTGCAATATTTAAACAATTATGTGATGTGCAGTTGACAGTGGTGATATAATACTACTTTTTTAAACCGCAATTTGAAATAACTTTTTACTTACCACCTTGACCGCCGCCATAACCGCCGCCGTAAGACACGCTGTGACCACCTCCGCCTTGCCATCCACCATGGCCGGCAGATACGTGGTGAACTTGAGTTCCACCCCCTTGAGACTTACCAGCAAGTAAACTCTTAAAGAAAGTAACTCCAATTATTAAAAGTGCTATTTTAGCTGTAATAAGTGCTTTCTTAGCTAAGAAGAAAAGAGCACCAAGATAGAGAGGAATCATTCCAATTGTTTTGGCCGCTAAGGCTGACATGAATATCTTCATTCCCAGACCTAAAATAAGAATATGATAATTTTTGTATGTGATCATCAATGTGTATTTTACGCGGGTGGATCATAAAATATGAAGACTTTTTTTAGTTTTTTTTTAGCACTAATAAAACCTTTTTTGTCCTAATTACGCCAAAGATACAAAGTACGCTAGAGTACTAAAAATAACCAAAATTAATATACAGTCGGTCAAGAAATTATTTTTTTATGTGATTGTTGGTACCCCTGCAGACGTTTGTGAAAAATAATTCATTTCTAACCTTATTTATGGCTATATAGTATATTATAAAATATGAGTGCTGCATACGCTTCGCGCGTCGAAGTTGTGTTCCTACGTAATTATCCAAAAGGTCCGAAAATGACGCCCACAGCGGCTACTCCGTTTATGGGCGAGTCATGGATACTTGTTAACAAGTGAGTGAAACGATGCTCTTAGTTAAAAAATGTTGATGATCTCCCAGAACGCGGATCGAGAGGAAAAGTGTCTGACAAAGACAAAAAAATGATATATTTTCCCGAACTCCTCTTAACTTTGCGCCAAGGAACGCAAAAACTAAAGCCGAAAGGTTTGAATATATCATATGAAACGATTCACACTCATCTCCGGGCTGACGATTTAAAGTGGCGGAGTGTAATCAAGAAAATATTGCTGAGCAAAAAATACAAGGAGAAACGACTCACGTAGACAAAGCATAAGATAGTTTGAGACTGAAGCAATATAATTTTTCCAATGAAGCTTCTTTTTGGGGTCCTGCTACAACCCCACGAGCCTCGTAAATTTCCACTAACCGATTGGTATAGCACACCGTGAAACACTTTCTGTGAAGATCCATGTTTGGGGATGTCATTCGGAAAAAGGTTTTGGGAGGCTGTCTTACCTACAATTTGATCACTGAAATTATGCTCCAGATTTACAAGAAGTCATTAATACCGACCACCAAACGGTCATCATCATCATCATCATCACCAACTATGCAGTCGATCGTCGGACATAAGCCTCCCCTAAGTATGTCCGTTTTCTTCGGTTTTGGGCCTTGTTTATCCAGTTGTATCCTACTAGCTTTTTGATGTCGTCAGACCATCGAGTTTGCGGGCGTACTCTACTTCTTTTCTCATTCCAGGGCCTTAAGTTGATTACTTTGTGGGTCCACTGATTATCAGAGAGTTTGATTACTCTCTCAGATACATTAGTTATCTTGGACTCTCCTCGAATTTCTTCATAAGTCAGCCTATTTCTCAACTATATTTCCAAAATCCTCCTTTCCATCTCTTGTTGAGCTACTTAAAGGCGATTCATAATTTCTTGGTGCAAAGCACACGTTTTCGTTCCATATGTCAATACTGTCAACACGCATTGCTCATGTGTATGTATTTAGGACATTGGAATGGAAGGTGTCCCGCATTTTACTAAACGCCGACTAAACCAATGATATTCTACTTGATAAATCCACTTTCATGTTTTCTTTGCATATTACCATTTTTTGTCCAAGATGTACGTATGAATCCATTCTTGTGATTTTCGCGTTTTCAATGTTCAGTACTGCTTCTTTATCACAGTGGTCATTTGTCATGAACATGGTTTTGGCGATGTTTATCATCAGACCAATGTCTCTGGACTTGTTGTTAAGATCGTTTAGTATTTCCTCCAATTCTTTTTTATTGCTAGATATAATCACAATATCATCCGCGAATCGCAAATGATTGAGTTGCTCTCCTCCTATATTTATACCCTTACTTGTCCATAGAAGTTGTTTGAAAAGATCTTCTAGCGCCAACGTAACCAATTTCGGATAATTGGTGTCCCCTTGTCGTACCCCTCTTTTTATTTTTATATTATTGGTATTTTCTTTCAATACTATCCTAAATATTGCATTTTTATATATATTTTCAATAATCTGTGAATCTCTGCTGTGAATTTTACAGTTACTTAGGCTGTTAAATGTTGCTCAAATTTCAAGGGAGTCAAACTCTTGTAATTCACAAAAGCCACCCAAATCTTAAAATTATACTCGTTTGACCTTTTCTATTAAGGTTCTTAATACTTGAAGTTGGTCCAGTGTACTAAAGCTTTTTCTAAATCCGGCTTGTTCTCTGGATTGGTAAGCATCCATTTTCTTTGTAGGTCTCGTAGTTATTATTTTCATAAATAACTACTTATCTTCTTTTTTAAAGAGCAGGACCACCATAGCATTATATCAATCTCAAGGTACATTGCACATATCGAGACACTTATTATATAATATATCTAGCATTCCTAATATGGGCTATCCGAATTGTTGCAACATTTCGAAAAGTTTGCCGTCTTTGCCTGCTGCTCTTCCTCTTGCCACCAAAGGGTGATTTATCGATAAAAATGATGAATGATTTCTTCAAAAGGATAACAACCACGAACATCGAATTAGCCAGTGAAAAGGGGATCCTGTATCGTCACACCAGATTGGCCATCCCAGTTGCCTAATACAAACCCAATCGAGAACGTGCCATAATATATCAAGCAGAAGCTTCGTAGTAAACAAGTGTACACAGCGAAACAGCTGTCACGGCAAATTAATGCAATTTGGAAATTTTTGCCCCAATAATACGTACAAAAACTCATCGAAATTATGTCCCGAAGATGCAAGGCGATCATCGACGGTGATGGAGACTGGACGAACTACTGAATCATTAGCATTTTAATGGAAATTCCTTACTGTCGAATGATGTAAAAAACTTTTAAATAAATACATTTTTTAATTAACAATGCGCGACACGTTCTTACTTGACCGCCTGTAAGTTTCATATATATATATATATATATATATATATATATATATATATATATATATATAGGTACATATATATATATAGGTATATATATATATATATATATATATATATATATATACATATATATATATATATATATATATATATATATATATATATATATATATATATATATATATATATATATATATATATATATATATATATATATATATATATATAATTATTTATAAAATGAAATCTTTACCAGGCAAGAACAAGCAAAAATCACGTACCACTATTGAACAGGACTCTAAAATTAACGGTAGGATTCAAATTTTAACAGTAAATTACAAAAAGTGGTAAATTACCGGTGACACTACGAAATATTTTAGAATTGGTTTTTTTCAAGACAATTTAATTATAATGTGAAATAACATTGTTTATATGCTTCAGTGTTATCCACTATTTGTTCCTGCTTAAACACATAAAAACTGTCCCAGTCTTTTTCTTGTAGCAATCTAGCGGCGACAGTGTGAATCTTGGCTTTACGAGTAAAACAACAGATAACAACTTTTAAAAAAGAATGAAATATGTAAATTTTAAGTACTAAGTAATTTTGTCGGCAATTTTGACTAAATTTTTACCGGCAATTCATTCTTTTACCAGTAAAATTATTATCTTTAAAACCCTACTATAACTTATTTTTTTAAGTCTCTTTGTAATCACATTTCAATCCTCTCTTGATACTACGTATAATAAGATAATAACAAAAATAACTTAAATATCAGACTTATCAATTGCCGGAACCCCGAAAGGATATATAGCGTGATATATTCGAATATATTTTTTTTCTCGCACCTATAGGTTTGTTCATCCTTCTAACCAAATACTAGGAAACATATTTTAAATCCCTAGAAAATCTGTCAACCCCTACCTTTATCACTTCTATACCTGAAGCGATAGTATTCGAAATCTATAGGTTCTTTCACTACTTTAAACTCTATATACGTAACTAATTTGTCTCTATCTATATTTTCCGTGATCTAGCCATCCCTCAATGAACACACTGTTTTTGTTTGAGGATTGACGAATGTACGAAATAACACATTTAAGAATTCAACTTGGTCTTTACTCAAAATACCTTAAGGAATACACAGTACAAAATACTTTTGTCCGGTAATTTAAGAATTAACTGGAAGACCAATAAAGTGACACCGGTTTTTCCTTTACAATTTTATGGTGAGCAAACTCAAACGCATAAAATGAAAAATCTAGAAGTTCACGTAACTTAGGTGAGAACAAAAATAAGGAGAAAAATTCACGAGGTCTAAAGAACCGTTATCTCATCCCAGTATTCGTATTTTGCATTTTACCAGTTAGACTAGACTAATTTGGAAACTGTGAATTTTAAGTAATATATTAATTTATTTATTCGTACGATATTTTAATAAACATTCACATTTAGACATGTTCCAAATAACTGTTAATCTGCCCAGGACTGGGTAGCATTTTTAAAAATCTGCTCATATGACTAAAATTACTTTTCTCGTTGACTATTTTCTATATAAGGCATTATTTTCAAAATGTAATTTTTTTCACCTATTTCAGAATAATCTAGAATTTCTCAGAACTTACCTTTAGTCTTTTTTTCCGCCTTTTTTTGTTTTTTGTCCTCTGTAAAACCGAATTTGCCGCCGTCGTCTTCAAAGCCCCCCAGTCTAAATCCTCTAGCTGTAATAAACCAATAAAAAATATTTATTCGCCTAATTCATAAAAATAAAATTAATAGGTGAAAAGGAAAAAAGTATAAGAGATAACATGAGATAGGGATTTAGAGAAAAATATTTATGTTGTCCAAATGTGACTAAAAATAATTAAAATTTTAGTGATAGGTAGATATAGCATTAAAGCGCAAAATATAGTACTTTAGTAGAAAATTGTCTGAGGTCACAAAGCCACCCTTTTTGATCTTTTTATAGCATATTATTGTTAACATAAAACACATCAAAATTTGAACAATGTTTTTCAAAAATATCGTTAAATGAAAACTGATAGAGTATAGTAAAAGTAATTTGAGAACATCACATTTAATTGAAATATGTATTGTATAATTTATTTCCGAATTTTTCTAATATATCTTAGTACATGTACATGACATGTAAGAGAAATCTTATTTTAGATTAAACCAAGAAAACGAAAGGATCGAAAAATATTTTCCAATATAATGAATGCCTGCTCAAACAGCGCCATCGAAAATGCCTCATTTTCAGTTTCCAGTATAGTTTTATTTTAGAAGAAAGTTTATGCATAACGAAAAATTATTTTTGACAGTAGCAATTTATTGCTAAGTGATATTTGGAGCTGAGCCAAAATGTCATTTTGTAAAAAAAATAGGGTCAGAAGATAATTAAAATAAGTTGTATAATTCATGTTTCCGAATAAAATAGTAGGAAAAATATAATTGTTCATTTAATTTTTTAAAGAATTAATAATGAAGTGAACTTGGTGACACAAATAACATTTTTGGCTGGGCATGGTTTAACTTAGTCCTACTTGAAATATCTAAATATCCTGTTATTAAAACGGCTTAAGAAGAAGACAGGAACTGTGACATGTGCCATCCTGGGCGACTTTAATGTCCACAACATCAACTGGCTTAAATATTCAAATACTACCGACGAACAAGGTCGTGAAGCCGAATCATTTTCAATCAGTTGTGGCTTGACTCAGCTTATTGATGAACCAACACGGATCCCTGATCGAGACGGAGAGTTCGCCAGTCTTCTTGATCTGTTTTTAACCACCAATCCGGAGATTTACACGGTCAGCGTAAATCCACCGTTAGGTTCTTCCGACCATAAACTGCTTTCGACATCGAGTATTCTACCAATCAGTGACAGAGAGACGCCCAAACCGCGCAAGATTTGGCACTACAAATCTGCTAAATGGGAAGATCTCATGGAATATTTTCGAACTTTCCCTTGGTTGGACGTTTGTTTTCGATCCGACGACCCATCTGACTGCGCCAGGGAGGTTTCCGAGGTTATTTTGGCCGGTATGGATGCTTACATCCCTTTTTCGAAGAAATGCCCTTCCAACGGCAAGCCTTGGTTTGACCTAAAATGCAAAGAAGCTGTTGCTTCTAAATATCTTGCATACCGACAGTGGCGTGAAGATCCTAACACCATAAATCGTAACATCTTTGTTCGTACCAGGAACAGATGCAAAGAAATTATCGACGAAACCAAGGAGGTACACAATCAGCGGATTAGAAACAAACTTCTCGCTTGTCCCGGCAATTTCAGGTCTTTTTGGTCGGTCGCTAAGGCAGTTAGTCAAAATTTCACCAAATCCACCATACCGCCACTCACACGGCCAGATAATTCTATTGCAACGACACCTGTTGAGAAAGCGAACTTGTTGGCTGAACTCTTTGCTTCACATTCTACTGTCGATTTCCAAGGAAAAACACCACCTACTATTCCCATAGTGCAGTCAAGGATGCCCGATATTGCCTTCAGACAGCGTATCATCATAAAACGTATTTTGATGAAGCTAGACACCAAAAAAGGCTTCAGGCGCTGATGGAATACCTGCCATAGTTCTCAAGAACTGTGCGAGGGAACTAACACCAGTTTTCTGTAGACTTTTCAACCTATCCTACAGAAAGGGAATATTTCCTTCCTGCTGGAAATGTGCCACAGTTCAGCCGATACCTAAAAAAGGCAAGAAGACCTTGCCAAATAACTACCGACCAATCGCACTACTCTCAATAATATCGAAAGTCATGGAAAAGGCTATCAATCAGCATCTTCTAAAATATCTTGAAGGATTCAACATTATTAGTGATCACCAATATGGCTTTCGTAAAAATAGATCAACAGGAGATCTTCTGACTTATGTAACACATGTTTGGAACAACGCAATTGAACACTTTGGAGAATCTCGAGCGGTTGCTCTTGACATATCCAAGGCATTTGACCGTGTTTGGCACGATGGGCTGTTGGCTAAGCTACGTTCTTATGGTATGTCTGAAAAGTTCTGTTTGTGGCTCTCATGTTTCCTCAGAGAGCGTTCTTTACGAGTGGCGGTTGACGGATTTCTTTCTAACACCTTCACTATCAACGCCGGTGTACCCCAAGGTTCCATACTGTCTCCTACTCTCTTCCTCATTTATATTAACGATCTGCTGGAAAAGACCGAGAATCCAATCTACAGCTTTGCAGATGACAGTACACTTATCTCTTCATTCACTTTGAACGCTCCGACATCGACTACTCAGACGAATATCCGCAGACAGCAGGAAGTCATTCAACTTAACAAAGACCTGGAAAAAATTCTATCTTGGGGTGACAGTAACCAAGTGGAATTTAACGCTACAAAAACCCAGGCGGCAGTTTTTTCTAAAAAAGTTAACGTTGCAGAACCCGACATAGTTATGTCGGGGCACTCCATCCCTCTAACATCGTCACTCAATCTGTTAGGCGTTAATTTGGGAGCAAATATGTCCTGGCATGAACATGTTGCAGGCATAGCAAGAAGAGCTTCTCAAAAGTTGGGAATATTGTTTCGAACCAGAAAGCTCTACACTCCACAACAACTGTTAATTCTTTACAAAGCTCAAATTCGACCAACTATGGAATACTGCTCCCATGTTTGGAGCTCCGCTCCCAAACATACACTGCATTTGTTGGATTCTATCCAGAGAAGAGCTGTTCGTCTGATTGGACACCCGGAACTGACCGACGGCCTTGATTCGCTGGAACATCGAAGAACGGTTGGCGACTTGAGCCTATTCTACAAGTACTTTCATGGAAAGTGTTCGAAAGATGTGGCCCGTTTAATTCCTCCCAGAGCGGTGCATGTTAGAAGTACACGTCGCGCTAATGCTTCACATCCGTATGAGGTTCAGCTTGTTACTCCTCGTACAACGCTTTTCAAGCAGTCTTTTATATGGAGAACATCATGCCTTTGGAATGGTTTACCCAGGACTGTGTTTCCCATCGAGTACAATCTACAGCGATTCAAGAACAGCGTGAATCGCTTTCTCCGCACACGTGTCGCTCCTGTAGCGCTTTAGGGACTTCCCTGTAGCACGTGTGCTGGACCCATAAAAAAAAAAAAAAAAAAAAAAAAATACATCAAAGCTATAAAATTAAATAGCATATTAAATTGGGTTAGGCCTGTTGAATCACGATCATCTAAAAAATGACTTTAAAATTTCTTTATGGCAATTTTTATAGCCGTTTTATAAGAATATAGGATCGTTTAAGTATTTTGTTTTCAAACATTTGTTTGGTAAAAAAGATGAATAATGAGTAAATTAAAAGAAAATTTTTAAACATTGAAATGAAAACTAATTTATAACATAGATATTCTCAAATAAAAGAATATTAATCTATGTAAAATTATATTAATAACAATTTCTGTGATACACAAAAATAAAATCTAATCCACAGAAAAATTTCATGCTAAAATTATGTTTAAAGAATTAAAGAAGAAAATAAACATAGAAAACAAAGTATTCATTGGATATATCGTGACATGCTTGAGAAAATCGAACTCCTACTTGACGTTACTTAATTTACCACTTGCTATTCATAAAGACAAATAATTACTTATGTTTACTTTTGCATACAACAGATGATTACATTTCTTGCAGCATAGGCGTACTTTCAAAAATTATTAAACCATGAAAAGATTATTATTAAAAAAAAAATTAAAATTTATGAAAAACTTTTTTTTTAATTTTAACATATGAGTCGAAAAACATCAAGTATTCGTAAATTAAGTGATTTTGAAACACAGGATTTTTCCCAAAATAAGCAATTTATATTACTGTATTAATCTCAGAAGAATTGGTATAAAATTAATTTAGAAGTAAAGATACTTTTTTAATTCCTTAAAAATTGAAAACTTATAGAAAAGATCTATTTTTAATATATTTTAAATTTAGGTGTTTAATGTTTTTGATGCAATTTCGGAATTGACTTAAACTAACCTGATTCAATAATTTTTGGCATCGAAATTTCAATGGTTTTAGAGCCAAACATCCTTGCTACCCTGGTAACGATTAAATCAGTTAGAGCATTATCTTTAGCATCCAGCGCTCGTGGCAAAGTTTTTTCTTCATCCTCTGGCGAAGGTAATTTTTTCGCTTCCTCGGGATTTCCTTTCAGTGTAATTCCATCTATGAATTCAATTTTTTCCATTCTAGCAGCCCTATCGACAAGATCGAGAACTTTCATTTTTAAACATGACCCGAACCCTTCAGCCTTTCGACATTCTGTGTAAAGTTTTATAGCTTCACTGACACCTTCCGGAAAAACACCGTCCTGTGCAAAAGCACTTATAATACATAATGCGAACACTACAACACTAAGTGAATTCATTTTTTTTTTCGCTTCACCTCCCCGAGCGCAACTGATGATATTTTTTTGTCGCTCTTCTTTTTATAGTTTAAATCTGCATTTTAATTTAATTATTCACCAAATGTTACTTTTAAACATGAGCACTTCTGACAGGACAGATATATGGACCTGTTAGATTAAGCGTCTATTAACCTTGACATAGAAAAAAGCGAAAATTGTGGTGCTTTAATAAACTAATATTATTTTAAAGATGGACACGCAACATTGGGATGAAAAAGAAATTTTGATGCAGAGGCGTTAGTAGTAGTACTCCACCTAACTGGTTTTCTTAAATTAGCTTATCTTAGATTATATTTAAAATAGATAATTTACGATACTTTATGGTCTTTGGACTGGATTACTTAAGGTTTTAAAAATGCATGATTCTATGTTGAAAAAATGTTTTAAACTCATGTTTAATGTTTGATTATTTTATTAAACGAAGTCGTAAGGGGATAATTAAAGATTTTCATTATTGCCGATTTTGAAACTTGGCTAATCATTAGATACAAAAGCCTTTAATATTACTTTTATAAATCTATTTATTTATTATTATGTAGACTGCAGAATGGTTATATAACGGATTTTGAAATAAGAACGGGAGTTAGACAGGGTTGTATTTTGTCACCCATGCTGTTTAATTTATATGTCGAAAGAGCCTTCGTTGAGGTGGATATCAAAGTAAACGGTATTCCAATAGACAACATCAGATATGCAGATGACACTGCCATTCTGGCAGATACCGCAGATGTTCTTCAAGCATTATTGAAGGCTTTACACAAAGCAGGAGAAACCATGGGCTTAAGCATCAACATAAACAAAACAAAATTCATTATCATCAGTAGAAAACCAATTCAAGACGTCATATAAATGGCCAGAATATAGAACGGGTTAACAAGTTCAAATATCTGGGATGCCTTGTGAATGACAAATGGGATCCGTACATGGAAATTAGGGCCAGAGTTGAGCAGGCAAGAGCAATTTTCATCAAATTACGTAAATTCGTTTGTAAAAACCTTAACCTACAACTCAGGTACCGGATGGTTAAGTGCTAGGTTTGGTCCGTTTTCCTGTACGGTGTTGAAACCTAGACATTGAAAGTGTCATCTATTAACAAACTGGAGGCATTTGAAATGTGGATACTCGGAAGAATGCTGAGAGTATCTTGGGTTGATATAGTCAGGAATGAGGAGGTGATCGAGAGAGCCAACCTGGAAGATCGCGAATTATTTGAAAACATAAAAAGGAGAAAGATTTCGTACTTAGGTCATATTATTTGTGGGGAACGTTATAGCTTTCAACGCCTGATACTGCAGGGTAGAATTCAAGACAAAAGGGGAATAGGACGAAAAAGACTATTATGGCTGCGCAATATTCGTCACTGGACAGGAATAAATGATTTTCGGTCTCTCCAATATGCGGCTTGAGACAGGCTCATCTGATGAAAGAAATTTGGTACAGACGCCTATGCAGGAATCAGCACAGCACCTTAAGAAAAAGAAGAATTTGTGTATTTACTTAAAATAACTCTAGCTCATTATACTTTTTAGTGTTCCGCACCAAAATTGAAAACGAGCCACTTATGGAATTACTTCAATGTCTGTCTGTCGGTCCGTCAGTCGATTTTCTCCGAAAGTATTTAACATAGAAAATTGAAATTTGTCACAAATATAGAAGTTGATGGCCTAATCACAGCTGTGTATTTTTGAAAGCTGAATTTTGACTTAAGGGATTTTGGGGGGTGAAATTGGAAGCGTGAGTGGGGTGTCAAATGAAAGCTCGTGAAAACTTTTCTTTATATTATTTTGCCAAAATCGTCAAAAATGGCTATCCCCCCGACGCTATCTCTAATAGTACTAATCAAAAAGTTTCGAAAAAATTCTGGAATATTTTCCGTAAGATGTAGATAGAACAAAAATATTCACAAGTGATTCACCTTTGATCTGGTACATAAAAAAAAATTGGAATTTGTTAATAATAGTCTATCCACCCTGAATAGCATTGGGTTCATACAAATAGTAAAAGATACTAGTTCTACTAGAGATAAAACCTTGAAAGTCAAAGCGTTTTGCAATTTTCCTGATGATATAGAAGTTCACGTTGCAGAAAGTTTCTTTAGTCATCACAAAAAAGATTGTGTCCGAATCCTAGATACTGATTTTTGAAAACGCATTTGGGGTGTGGTTTGTGAAGTCACTGATCATTTTATAACTCCGTAACAAAAATTTTTATTTCAAAAGTAATCATGGTATGGAACACTAATTGCACAAGTCCGACTGGCACTTGATCGTTTTTTAGTGTTCTGTACGGAACACTTATAAGATCACTTCGGTGCCTGTCCGTCCGTCTGTCTGTCAGTCTGTTATACTTGATCGTTTTTTAGTGTTCCGTACGCGAAAATTATGACGAGTGCATTACCTTCAATAATTTATCTGATATATAAAAAAAAACAAAAATTTCAAGGTAATCAGTTTTCAGTAAAGATGAGAAAAAAACTTTGGGGTGTGTTTGGTGAAGTCATTGATATTATTTTATACCTCTGTAACAAAAATTTTTATTTTAAGAGCAATTTACGTACGGAGAACTAATTGTACGAGTAAAAGTCCGACTTGTACTTGACCGGTTTATTTTTATTACACACACTTGACCGGTTTATTTATTTTTATTAGACACACTTGACCGGTTTACTTATTTTTATAACTTTTAAAAGTAAACTGTATTAGTTATTCTTGATTTATGTACTAGGTAAAATATAAATAAAAGTAAAAAATAGGAGTTATCTACATACGATAATTTGCAAGCAATTTCGATTCCAGTTTAACTCCATATAAGTACGCTACGGTAAAATATGTTAACAGTTATTGCAGGCTCCTTGTCGGTATATTTTGAAATTTATTGTGACTTCTGCTCTCTTAATGTTCTAAGACCGTAGGCTGAGCTGAGCACGTAGTTAATATAGTTTAAGTTATACAATATACTACATCAGGATTTTTTTTTAAAATTAACTACATTTACTAGATAATAATACAATAATACAATGGTATTACATAATTGTAAATAAATATTAATAATAAAATTAAATTTTAATAAAGTTTAATATACCACATTTTGATTTAAGTATGTAGTTAAAGTACGAGGATGGATTGAAAAGTTCGCGCCCTCACCAAAAAATAATTATAATATTTTTATTATAGTACCCTCAATAAGTTTATACTTTCTTTGGTTGTCACGGTGTAAAATTTTGTTGCTATAGAATTTGTGGTTTTTAAGTTAGAACGAGTTTATTGAGACCAAGTGCAGCGTTTTTGGAAAAATGGAAAAAATTGAACAACGTGCGGTCATGAAGAACCTGTTTAAAAAAAGATTAACACCAAAGGAGATCCACGATGATATGAAAACAACACTAGGGGAATCTGCTCCGTCATATACCACTGTGAAAAAATGGGTTGCAGAATTTAAACGTGGACGAGAGAGCATCGAAGATGACCCTCGCTTCGGCCGGCCCACGACGTCTACGACTGAAGAAAACATCGGCAAAGTGTGATATTGAAAGGCCGTAGATTAACTATGAGGGAGATTGCAGACACTATAGGTATCTCGTATGAACAAAGACAAAACATCATTGCCAATGAACTCAGATTTTCTAAGGTATCCGCTAGGTGGTTCTCCACATTGCTTTCAGTTGAACAAAAATGAATTCGACTCACTATTTCTCGCGACTGTTTGGAGATATTTGAGGCTGATCCGCAAGGTTTTCTTAACAGGTTTGTGACACTACTATACTCTAGAGTCAAAACAACAATCCAAGCAGTGGAAGAAATCTGGTGAACCGACCCCAAAGAAAGCGAAGGCAATTCTGTCGGCTGGAAAAATTATGGCGTCAGTTTTTTGGGATACATGAGGTATTATTATGGTGGACTACCTTTCGAAAGGCGAAACAATAATCTCGACTTACAATTGCACCCTTCTGCGTAGTTTACGTCAAGAAATTAAAGAGAAACGCCCAGAATTACTGAGAAAGAAAGTATTGTTCCAACAGGACAACGCTCGCGTTCGCACGTCTGTTGAGCCTATGGCTCAAATTCGTGATTATGGTTTCGAATTGTTGCCCCACCCGGCTTATTTTCCTGATTTGACACCTTCGGCGCCTTTCATCTGTTTCCAAACCTAAAAAAACACCTCGGTGGCCGGAAATTTTCATTAAATGAAGAAGTCTAAGCTGCGGTTAACCAGTATTTTGAAGACCTTGAGGAATATTTTTTCAGGCAGGTGTGGAAGCTTTGGAAAGCAGGTAAAAGAAGTGCATAGAGCTAGGTGGAGATTACGTCGAAAAATAAAAATGTTTTTGTACGTATTTTATTTTGTATTCTTGACTAGGTCGTGAACTTTTCAATCCACCCCCGTACATGGAGTTTACGGAGGTAATATAACATTTTCGTTACATTGTCTACTCCTGCCTACTAGTCTTTTGACTTACCTCTCAGTTATTAATAAATACAATGTGTACATCTATTGGTATTAATTACTTTTTTTGGTACATGAAATGCACTGTAGATAGTAGGAAATTTGCTACAAAAGCGAAGTGTGCGGAGAGGTAGCGAATCACATTGGTTTTAAATTGCTGAAGATTCTACTCTGCAGGAAACATTTCAAAAGTATAAGATTCTTCTTATAAAAGTGTTCCGGAAGTGGGTCGGATAAGGAGGAAGTGTGTAGTGTGAGGAAAAGAAATTAGAAAAAAGACCTTTGACAATACAGTAAATGACAGAAAAAATTTAAAATTCCTCGCAGAAAACCTAAATTTAAAATTGACAATATGGCTGGCAGATATTTTTTAACTTTTAGACGTTCGCAACCACAGACTGGTCAGAGCTAATCTCAAGATAGGTCTAAAAAAAAAGGAGTGCGACTAATCAATAAAACCAAACCAACTAAATGGTACACTGCGACTAACCATAAAGCCTACGAGAATACCAGATATCGGAACCCTTAATACAAACATAACCAAAGCAATTAACGAAGCAGAAAAAATTCACTGTCGAAAACGAAACCATGAAAACAACAAACTTAGTCAAATCACTAAAGTCCTTATAGAAAAAAGGAAACAACTACGAACCAATAATGGACGCGTATATTCAAACGAACTCAAACAATTGAATAGAACAATAACCAGAGAAATTAGAAAATATGTTAGAAAATACAACACTGACATCATTAGAGACATAATTGAACGAAATAAGAACAGAAAAGTCTTGAAGAATAAAATAACAAATGGAAAATGTGAAATCTTCAAACTTAAGAACGAGAACAGCGTAACTACAGGAGCTTTAAACTATAGCAAAGAACTTTTACAGGGAATTATATAAAAGCAAACACATGAACCGAAGAGAAAGACAGGTTCGAGAGAGGAAAGTTCTAAATCAAGGATCTGAAGATTTGCCAGACATAAGCATAGGAGAAATAAAAAATAGCTTAACACAAATGAAAAATAACAAATCAGCTGGCGAAGATCGAGTTGAAGATAGGAGGAGGCAAACTATTAGAGACAGTACAACACTATTATTCAACTTATGTCTATATAATGCAACTCCCCCTCAAGCTTGGAACAACTCCATCATGATTGATGAAAAAGGTGACATCACTGATATTTCACATTACAGAGCAATCAGTTTTCAGTTTCTCACCTATATAAGCTCTTCATGAAAATAATCTCGATGCGCCTAAAAGCCAAATTAGATTTTTATCAAAGGCGGGAGCAAGCTGAGTTCTGAACTGGCTTTGGTCTAAATGATAACTTTCTAACGCTAAAAATATTGATCGAAAAAGTCATAGAGTATAATAAATCACTGTATTAGTTTTTATTGATTCCCTAAAAGCATTCGATACCATTGAACTGCCAGCAATAATGGTAGCCTTAAGGTAATGCGGAATCGATTATAAATACGCAAAATTAATAGAACATATACACAGCACTGCTTCAGCTACCATTAAGCTTCATGAACCAGTACCATCATTTCGAATTGAAAGAGGAATCCGACAAGGAAACACCTTTTTATAGCAACGTTGGAGTATGCATTTAAAACTTTGAACTGGGATAATATGGGAATTAGTGTGGATGCCGAATATCTAAATCATCTTAGATTCGCGAACGACATCCTTCTGATTGCAGATAATATGGGAGATGCAATAAAAATGGTAGAAGAACTGAAACGAGCTGTAGGAAGAACTGGTCTATAACTAAATATGAAAAAGGTCAAACTCATGACTAATCTGATATTAAGTGAAGAGGTAAACATATCTGGAAAAAATATACAGCAAATAGACTACTACAAGTATTTGGGGCACGAAATAAGATTGGGCAGAGACAATCAAACATGCGAGATCTAGAGAAGAATTGGGTTGGGGTGGGCAGTTTTTCGAAGTTTACGTGATACGTTTAAGAACAACGCTATACCTTTAAGTCTAAAACGAAAAGTATTCGATTAAAGTATAATGCCAGTCATGACATACGGAGCTGAAATCTATCTCTGACAAGGAAGACAACACAGAAATTAAAAGTAGCACAGCTTGCAATGGAAAGGTCAATGCTAGGCGTTACAAGAAGAGACAGAATCTCGAACAGAATCATTAAAGATCGGCCAAAGATAGTAGATTTTATAAAATGTATTACGGAGCTGAAATTGAGGTGGACCGGTCATGTGGCGCGCTTGACGGACAATAGGTGGACAAAGAGAATTGTTGAGTGGAGACCACGGCAAGACAAAAGAAGCAGAGGCAGACCACCTGGCCGATGGACGGACGACCTAAAGAGAATTGCCCAGAACTGAATAGCGAAACACAACGTTGAGGGGACTGGAAGGACTTGGAGGAGGTCTATCTCCAACAGTGGACGAGAGAGGCTGGATGCTGATGAGCCGTTCTCTACGTTCAGCTTATAATCTTTATTTAAGCAAATCCATCTATATAATTGATAATATAAATGGAAATACAAGGTGTGACTAGAAAATAACTGGACCGATTTTATTACGCCGATAATATTTGTGCCGCTCGGTTGGTAATGGTGGGGCTTTCAGCTCGAATACCACTTCTACCTATTCCGCCATTTTGATACCCCTGCGGTTTTCAGTTCGTCTGCAGCGCTAGTTTAAATTGGATCGTGCATTTGCTCTGCGTTTGAAAAATGCTTAGTGTCAATGTCGAGCAACGTGTGTTAATATTGAGTTTTATGCAAACAGTATATGATGATTGCTTATTACGAACTCAACTTTCCGAGTATGTAAAACGATTCGAAGATGGCTAAGAAGGGCGGCCATCCGCAAAAACAGACGACGACATTAAAAAAGTCCATGAAATTATTAGAGAAAATCGCCGTCCGAGTATTAGACCTGTCAGTGAGTTAACAAATATTGCCAACGAAAATGTTCGGCAAATTTTACATGACAGTTTTAACATGAGTAAAGTGTGTTCAAAGTTGGTACCGAAAATCCTTTCTGCCAATCAAAAGCAAGTTCTAATGACCATTTGCTCTGTCATACTGAAGATTATTGAATCTGACCCTAAATTTTTGGAAAAGGTAGAAACATGTGATGAATCATGGTTTTTCACGTATTTCAAAACAATAATGGTTTTTTGGCATCTATGGGATGGTTCACATTGAGTGGGTGCCCGAAGATCACACTGTAAATCAAGTTTACTATAAACAGGTTTTGACTACCCTTCATGAACTTCTAAGGAAAAGATCTGAAATGTAAAAGAATCGTTCTTGGATCCTCCACCAAGACAACGCACCAGCGCACCACAGCATCCAACTCTTTCAATCAAGGAATTTTTGACGAAGCAACCGCCCTACTCACTTGATCTTACTCCATGTGGCGGCTATTTGTTTCCCAAAGTGAAGAGTGAGTTGAAAGGAACCCATGTTGAGTCCGTTAACGCCGTGAAGAAGAAAAACGACGGTAGTCATTATTAAACCTGTCAGAAGATGACCTACAGCACTACTTCCAACAATAAAAAATTCGTATGAAGCTTTGTAGGGATCTAGAAGGACTGTGTATTAAAGAAGATTAGGGTTTTAATGCAAAAGTTCAAAAATAAAAGGTCTTCTCAATTCATTCCAGTTATTTACTAACCGCACCTGGTATAGTTTTGTCGTTTGCTTGACATAAAGTACCAAATTCATATGTGCGTCATATTAAGATTTACAAAACAGATTCAAAAATTTTAACGTGCTGTGGTATATTTTTTCAAATAATTTGGAAAAAATATTCAATTTTGAAAATTAGGCCCCATTAATACAAGAAGTTCCCATTTATAGTTTTTAGTAGTATATTAGTTCGTTGCAAATAAGCAAATACAATTTCTACCTATAATACAAATTAAGTAATATTACAGAAGTAAGCATGATGCATTTGATTGATCACTTTCAATGATGGTATTCAACTCTCAATTAACAATGAAAGTAAGTTTTTGAGAATAATCTTAAACGACATTTTGAGGTCAAACAGCCATATATGTTATATAACGAAAAAATAATTGTGTACGAACTAATTTGATGTCAGAATTATTTGATTAATATGTTCAACAGTCTTGTTTTCCCTCATAACAGTTATATTATTGTTTTGTGGAAATCAGCAATCAATTTATATAGAGTGTTTGTTACCTAAAAAAATAATTGGATCTGAATTTGGAAGATCGAAAAACTTGGATTCAGGATATTCTGTCATTGCCCTATTTGTACGTATATAAACCATTACTGTACATCAAAGGCAACTCTCATATTCTCAATAGACATAACAATTTATGTTTTACTCGTAATAAATATACTTCTATTGTTAAAAGAATGTATTTTGTTTAAATTGGTGTTAAATTGTATAATCTCTTGCCTTAAGGCATAAATAACTGTAATTATACAATATATATATAATAAATAAAAATCAATATAAACTACTAAAATTGAACAAAGTCAATTGTGCAGCAGTGTTTGCCTGTTTTCTCATCCGATAATCCATCCCAGGACTCGTTTCGCTGTATAACGCTTCTTCAACTGAGTTAGGATTGGCGGAAAAAGAGAATAAAAGTTAAGGTACTTATCGCAGTACTTGTGTTATGATTAAGTTAGAAACTGCCCTATGTACTAGACTTTTCAAGGACACAGTCGCCTTCAGAACTAGGCTTATATCAGCCAGACGTGCAAATTACTTGTATCTTACTTAATTAAAAATAAAGAGAAAATAATTTGTCTGCGAGCAATGTTACCACTAGGTAGATGATTTATTAGGTGGTGCATATGAGAATTATACCTGCCAAGAATTTGCTTAATTATTTACGATAATATGTTCTTGTGTTTTTAGTTCTAACTAACATGACGTAAAAGATTTTATAATTATTTAATGCAGTTATTATATTTTTCTTTTTCCGACATATACAGTTGTTCTAACTGACGTAAGTGTAAAATTTACTACTTGAGTTCTAACTGTATTTAGTAGTTGAAAAGTCGTTTCCATATAATCATAGATTGAAGAATTAGTAATTCTTTAACCTACCTAAGCCTATTACGAGGGTGGATCAAATATAAACGAGTCTCTGTACTGAGCGCTTAGTATCTTTTAGAGCGGGCTGTCGCTTCTAGCAATGGTTGGGTTTGTTAGGAGTGGGAAGAATGATCGGCTGACCTCGCCCGGTGCATTCAGTAGTACAGTTGACGATGTCGGAGCGAGATGTGCACCGTTCGATTGCGCAACGCGTCACTATTAAATTTCTCACTCGTGAAGGCGTGAAACCGACCAAAATTCTGCGAAAATTGTCGGTACAATTCGTGAATCAAGCACTGTCGAGGCCTCTTGCGTTCGCCTGTCATAAGGAGTTTATGGGAGACCAAGAAGAGGTCGAGAATGGGAGCCATGATCGTCGTCAACGGATGAGCATTACCGAGAAGAATATTCGCACCATTCGTGACCTTATTGAGGGCAACCGACGTTTGACGGTTTCCGAAATATCTTTTGAAGTCGAAATAAGTTATGAGAGCCCTCAAGCCATCATCACAAAGGACCTAGGATTCTGTAAAGTGTTTGCCCGATGGGTGCCTCTTCTTTTCACTTCAGAACAGAATTTGGCACGTTTACAGATCTGTGAGCGAAGAACGGGATGTATTTTTAAATTGCGTCGTAACCTTTGATGAAACTTGGTTCCACCACTATACGCCCAAGTCAAAACAAGCCAATATAGAGTGGCGAAAGAAGGATGAGACAGCTCCAGTGAAAGCCAAGACTCGGCTGTCAACTGGCAAGGTGCTTGCCAGTTTCGTGGCGTTTTGCACATTGATTGTTTGCACGAACGTCGCACCATCAATATGCTGCGTACTACTACAACTTTTTCAACTTGCTTATAGCCGCAAAAGACGTGACACACCGATAAGAGACGTAATTCTTCTCCATGACAACGCTCGATCCCACACTTCAACTCTCACTGGCGAAAAATTGGAGAAAATGAGTTGGACCCCCTCTCTACAGCCCTGACCAATCGCCCTGCGATTTGCATCTCTTTGGGCCACTCAAAGAAGCGCTGGGAGGCCAACGATTTGATGACGACAACTCGGTGGAGGGCTTCGTGCGTAATTGGTTACCGACACAGCCCGTTTCCCTTTATGTCGACGGTATCACAAAGCTGCCGATACGCTGGGAAAGGTGCATTTCCAAAGCAAGAGATTATGTTGAAAAATAATATGTACTTGGTTTATTTGTTATAGTAAATAAAAACATTAAAAAAAATCTCGTTTATATTTAATCCACTCTTGTACGTATATATTAATAGTTTATTTGTGAAATTTAGTCATAAAATGATTTAGTCAGTAGGGATGAGTGATGAATCTCTGGTTAAACGTAAAATAGTTTTACAGCTGAGCAGAAGAAACACAATATGGTGTAAAAATAATCTCAAATATATAAGATAATTAATATAAACAATAAATAGTTTCCTGTGTATATCGAAAAAATACTAAAATTGAACTAAATTAGCTTATATTATAATAACAAGGGAGTAATGATACAAATAAATAAATTGTTTGTTTAAGCTATCATTACACATTTTACGACTATTAGCAAAAATTTCCATTATTATAGCAAAATTATCTTTTAGTTTTTCAATTATATGTACCTAATACGAAATAGTTAATCTAAAAAGAAAGTCTACGCCACTGATTATTATGATGATTTTGTAATTTTTTATAAAGCTCAGTTAACTTCAGCTCTAGGCATAGCTTTATTGTACCTATATTAATTACCTATAGCATAGGAGCTACTAACATTAATCGGGTACTTTTTAAAATACTTGATCTCAAAATAAATGGTAAAACAAGAAAAATCGCCGACTAAGTGACGTATAGTGCTTTAATAATAATGATATTCTCTGGAATTTTCAGTTGCGGGTGTCAATGTTTAATCGAACTGTCTATTGTGAACTACAATGTCTGAATTGTGTACTAACAAGCTAATAATCTAAGGTAGTATCGCGTTTATTTTCAGAAAAAACAATTTCCCTACCTATTTAACAATTTTTATAAGAAATTTGTCTATCGATATAAAGATTGTGACCAAACCTGATCTTTCTGATCTGAATTTTACTTAATGAAAAATTCTTTGATTTTCATAATTCTTTAGAAAATATGCATCTCGAACGTAGATTACGTCATACACTTCATAATACACGTGCCGCAGAGAAATTCCTAAAGCTCTACAGAATATTCCCAGCTTTTGAGAAACTCTCTTTGCTATGTAGGCAACATGCTCATGCCAAGACAAATTAACCCCAGCAAATTGAGTGACGATACTAGTGGAAAGGAATGTCCCGCCATAACTATGTCGGATTCAGCAACAATGACTTTTTGAAAAAAAAAAACTGCCGCCCGGATTTTTGTAGGGTTAAATTCTACTTGGTTACTGTCACCTCAAGATAGACTTTCTTTCAAGACTTTGTTAAGTTGAACGACTTCCAGCTTTCTGCGGATATTTGTAGGAGTGGCCGATATTGGAGCATTTAAAGTGAATAGTGACAGTGTACTGTCATCTGTAAAGCTGTATGTTGGATTTCTGCTCCTTTCCAGCAGATGTTTAATGTAAATGAGAAAGAGAGTAGGAGACAGTATGGACTCTTAGAGCACACCAGCGTTAATAGTGAAGGTATTAGAAAGAAATTCGTCGACTGCCATTCATAAAGAACGCTCTTTGAGAAAACACGAGAGCTATTAAAAATACTTTTCGGACATACCATAAGAGCGTAGTTTAGCCAACAATCCGCCATGCCAAACATGGTATAATGCCTTGGACATATCAAATGCCACTGTTCAAGATTTTCCTACTTGTTCAAATGCAATATTCTCAACATGTGTTACATAAGTTAGAAGACCTTTTGTTGATCTTTGCTTACGAAAGATGGTCGCTAATAATATTGAATCCTTTTAGATATTTTAGAAGATGCTAATTGTTAGCCTTTTCAATAACTTTCGACATTATTGAAAGCAGTACGACTGATCAGTAGTTGTTTGACAAGGTCTTCTTGCCCTATTGGGTATCGTTTGAACTGTAGCGCATTTACAGCAGGAAGAAAATTTCCCTTTCTGTAGGAGAGGTTGAAAAGTCTACAAAAAACTGATGTTAGTTCACTCGAGCATTTATAAAGGATGTAAGCTTTCATATCAGCCAAAATTACATCAGAAACTACCTTAGAGTAGTCCGATAGGTCGTCGGATCTAAAACAATGGTCAAACAAATCTTACGCCGTTTAGGCCCCTCTATGTCGATAATCAGTAGGATACTCAATGTCGGAAGCAGTTCATGGTGGAAAGAACCTAAGACAGATTTACGATGATAGTGTAAATCTTTATATTGGTAATTAAAGCAGGTTTAAAAAGACTGGTGAACTCTCCATCTCGATCAGAGATCCGTTTTGGTTCATCGATAAGCTGAGTAAAACCACAACTGATTAAGAATGATTCAGCTTTATGACCTTGTTCGTCGGTCATATTTGAATACTTAAGCCAGTTAAAATGGGAAACCCAAATAATTTCAAAAAAACCATTAGGAGTTCCCAAAATTTTTGAATTGTGCCTTACTGTGGATTTTTGAGGTATTTGAATTATTTATAAATAGAATATATATTTATATTATACTACCAAATATCCACGGCCTCGCCTGCGTTGAATGCACAATTTGGATCACTGAAATAATTACGATTAATAGAGTTTTCAGATGAATCGTTAGAAAACAACGTTTCCGGTTTTCGACTGGAGGAGTAAATTAGGTGGTTATTTATTTTAGGGATCAAAATTCTTCTTTTACAACTAGAATTATAACTGTAAGTACTAAGAATTGCGTTCAACATGTAAAAATAACTCAGCTTCAAAATTATTGTCCAATTATCTGTTGTAAAGCATCTGAACGACATAAGAAGTATTATTAATTTTGTTTTACCAAAATCACTAAAACCTATTACACGTTTTGGTAAAGTCTTTCTCTCCCTTTATTTTTGTCTTGATTAAGTGTAATGTTTTATCATCCGAAGGAGTCGAAAATAAGGTAATCTTGGGTTTCAGTAGATACAATAAAAAACAATTTTTTCAGTTACAGTTACTGTTAATTTATTGGCTAATTAGATAGCTTTACGCCATTACTATTATACATTCACTTGATTACAGAAACATAATATACATATTGCATCTTAATAAGATATATACATGTTAGGGACCTAACTAATTTAGCCTAGGTAAGGAGTTTATATGAATGTTTGTGATGTTAAACTAGAAATTAATTATTGCTAATCTGATGGCATGAGGTCCGAAGGGGCGACGTTGGGGATGGCGGGTCTTGCCTACGGGGTTGAGGTAGTTCGTCGTCTTGCCCAGGAAATTTTTTTCCGTACTGCTGACACAAGCACTTAGAGGAAAAATATTAGAAATGTAATCAATTAAAAGAATGTCGATAAGTTAAAAAATTGTCCCTACATTGTATAGACTCGTTAATACAATGGCCTTTCTTATCAAAATGTTAAGTATTATTTTTTAATATTGAGAGGCTGTTTTTTACAACGATATGTTACTGTTTAAATTTCTTTTTTTTAAAAGATAGGCGGTTCAAATCAATTCAATTATAGATAGTCGACAAAACAATACAGAAATATTTGCATTCCTCTACAAGAGTACCACGAGACTCTCATCGGTGTGACATACTAAAAAGGAATTTATTCTAATACACCTCATTATTCAATAAAATATATTAAATTATACAGAACCGTAGTTACAAAATAAACACTTATTCTGATCTGTTCCTAAGATTGTCTCGTCTTTCGACAGCAAATAGAAAAAACTAGTGGACAATTTTCTTAAGTAATGTCCATTTTGACCATTGGACATTACTTATTCTGATGTATATTTTCAGCTTGAATGTATTTAAAATAAATAAAAACTATTATTTTAGCAAACCTATATCGTCCTTTTTCTTAATAACGAATTACATTATATATATATATATATATATATATATATATATATATATATATATATATATATATATATATATATATATATATGTATGTATATATATATATATATATATATATATATATATATATATATATATATATATATATATATAAAGATATATAGTTATCAAATAAGTACTATATGTTTTGAAAACGTCATAATGGCCATGTTGCTTTTTTCTGATTCTCACCAAAATTTACATTTGTGTTTAGTATTGTTTGGAAAATCATCATGGAAAGATATATTGTTGCACAGCGTATAAGAATTGCTAAAATTTATTACAAAATAATGAATCTATCCGGACTTCGTTTAGTGAAATTTGTGGTTACATAATCGATCTACAGAGCTTACTATTTGTAATTTAATTCAAAAGATCGATCGAGTCAATAGTACCGTTGTAACCCACCGGTTACAAAGCTAAATGTATTGTTGAAAATATCAGTGCTGTAAATGAAAATCCAGAACAATCAATTACACGTCATTCTTAAGAACTTGGACATTCTTATGGTACTACATGGATTACTTTTTATAAAGATTTGCATTTGAACGCGTATAAAATGCAGTTAACCCAAGAATTTAAACGAACTGACCATTTATTGCGTAGAAATTTTGCAGATTGTGCTTTTTTCACGAAAAAATCATCTTCAGGGATGAAGCTCATTTGTGGTTAAATGGTATCATAAACAACATTGCCCCATTTGGAGTAATTAACACCCACATGCTATTCTTGAAACACCTTTACAAGCCGCCAAGTTGTCAATGGCAAGATATCCCGATAGGAGGCACCCACCCAACAATTATTGTTTAAAGGTAGAGTAGCAGTTTAGAAAGCGACCGATTGAACCTGCTGAAGTATTTATTGGTGACGAAGAGTCAGAAATCAATGTACTGCCATTGTTCAGGTAGATTCTACAATTTCTATAAGACATTTTGAAGAACAAACCGGTGTAAATCGTGAAACCGCTGGCCGCATTTTAAGAAAATATAAATTCAGGTCCTACAAATATCAAATAAATCAACATTTATTTCAAATAGATTACCAAAGAAGAATGGATTATTGTAAATGGTTTTTGAAAAGATACCACCTAGTGCCTATCAAGAAAGATTCGGCTTTAACGTGTTGTTGGGTATTCCTGGCACAAGAAAGATATTTGGAGTTCATTCAAAATGATGTTGAAGATTTTTTAGAAAGTTTACCTTTAAATCGTGGAGACATTATTTTCCAACAGGATGGCGCTCCAGCCCACAATAGTAGAAATGTAGTAAACTAGTTGAACAAAAGAGTTGGTGCTAATTGGTTAGGTACAAATGGATCTAATAACTGGCCTGCAAGATCGCCAAATCTTACGCCTCTTGAGTTTTTTATATGGAACCATCTAAAAGAAAAAGTTTACAAAAATCCACCAACAGAAATGCGCTTAAGAAGAGCAGTAAATCAAATTACTGGAATTCATTTGGAGAACGTTATGAGAGCCATGGTGAGAAAAACAAGATTGTGTAGGATTAACAACGGACAGCATTTTGAACATTTGGAATAAATACCTAGCAAATTTATATCTAGTACAAAATTGTTTTACCTATTTATTTTTATTCGGTTACTTAGTTAAAATATTACTTCTTTCTAATACTAAATAGTTACAACTATCGGTTTCTGAAAATAATAATAAATCCAATTGGCGTTAGATAGTTCTGTTAGATGTATGTTGGCAAAAGACCTGTAATGTGTAACTAGGTTAAATAAAAAATACGTGTTTCTACCTTAATTTCGATGATATTGATCATTATTTAAAGAGAAAATTCTGTAACTGAATGTAAAGTATAAAATTCTGTGGAAGCCACTTAAACTTGCGAAAATGGCACGATAAATGAATAGTCTTAAATTCTTTCCAAAGTCACATGAAACAAACAAAAACAATTGTTAGTATATCCGCCATGGCCGCCTAAGTTTAAGAGTTTAAATCAGTTTTTGCCGGTCACCTGTCAAACAAATGTCAACTTGTGATACATCGTTGAAAAAGAATTTTAAAGCGAATTGAAATTGATAAAAAAATATACAGGGTTCCATTAAATAAGTGCGGTCACTTCCGGTCAAACGAGAAGTAGTTAAAAATATTTCTTAAGTGATAAAAAAGCCTAATAATGTCCCATTCTGGTAACTTTCAAAATAAATAAATTACAGGGTGTTACATGTTGACTGTGTCACCCGGTATATATATATACATATATATATATATATATATATATATATATATATATATATATATGTATATATATATATATATATATATATATATATATATATATATATATAATATATATATATATATATATATATATATATATATATATATATATATATATATATATATATATATATATATATATACATATATATATATATATATATATATATATATATATATATATATATATATATATATATATATATACATATATATATATATATATGTATATATATATGTATATGTAAAAAGAGCATTTTTAACGTTCCACATTCACCTATAGGAAAATAATGTCCCATTTCGATTCTATAAAAATTCATGTTAGTTCAGCTAAATTATGTTCATATCCTTTACATCTAATAATAAAATGAATGATTGGAGATAAAAGTGAACATAAAAATATATTGATCAATTTGATCTGTGTTAGATATGAAACAGGATCAATTATGAGAATTTGCAAAGTATGGGAGATAAGACGAGTATTTTCAGTATTAATCTTCCGTATACACTGATACTCCAATTTTCTATTTTATATAGTTACATAAAATTACTTGATGTTGCTGGTAAATCGGGAGTTGGGAAAATTGGACAAGAAGTTAGTGAAAAATTTTAAGAGGCTTTGAACAGAATTAATACGTGGACAAAACGCTGGTGTATTAAAGTCAACAAAAGCAAATCAGTACATATCAGCTTCACAAATAGAGGTACAGAATAAATCGTAATCAGTCTTAACGTTGCGCGAGTACGTCAGCGATGCCACATATGTAAAAGTTATTTTTGATGTAGCAATAATTGGAAAAAATATGTGCGGTATCTCTGAGAAACAAAACGAGGTACATTTGGCGATCTGATGTTATGCAACCGGCTTCGTTTTGCGACGACGTTTTGTATCACGCGATTGTCTTTTTATAGCCATAGCTATGTTTCCTGTGCCTTAGCTTAAGACTTTAGACATAAAATACTATTAGACAAATATTGCTCATTTATCTTATTTTCTAGATTAGTGGTAAATACAATTTAAAAGAAAAAAATGTTAGTGATCCGTCTCTGGCAAAAGAAATGTAGAAAGTATTTGATCTTGACTCCGCCATACCCGTTTAGTCATTTTCGTAGTCATTAATTATTATTTATTGAAAAAGATATTTCTGTTGATATATATTTAACAATATAATAAAGTGATAATTTGGTATATAATATATATATATATATATATATATATATATATATATATATATATATATATATATATGTATATACATTTATATATATATATATATATATATATATATATATATATATATATATATATATATATATGTATATACATATATATATATATATATATATATATATATATATATATATATATATATATATATATATATATATATATGTATATATATATATATATATATATATATATATATATATATATATACATATATATATATATTTATATGAGACAATTGTATATATTTTTTATATATTTTAGATATATGCAAAATAAATAAATAGAAGAATAGAGTTGCACAGGATATTTTCACAAGATCCTAAAATGAGTGTAAAGCTACTTCTAAATCGGTCTACACAGCCACTCAGAGGCACATAAAGTATGTATGACCTAAATTATTTAACGCTATCCCTAGGGAATAATTTCAAATACAAGTATATTCTCTATTAGAATTACAGTCTGGATTAGGGAGAACCCTAAACAGCTAACTACGAGTAATACAGTTTCATTTTTAAATTTATAATTAATGTGTGTTCCTTGTTTTTTCCTGATTTTCGATTTAACATTTAATGGGTATTAAGTTTTATATTTCACTCTCCACTTTGAGCAGTTTATATACTATGCTTAGCAGAATTTACAGGTAAAATCTAAACTCCGATAAGGTTTTCAGTCATAATTAAAATTGTAAATATATACGAAAGACATAAAAATATTAATTTCCTAAATTTTGACTGGGTGTGATTATTTAGGCATACCATTAAGCTAAATACACAAATAAAGCAAGATGGTTTAAGCAACTTTCTTTTTATGAGTGTTCCTAATTAAATATTATTGTAATAGATTCAGTAAAACATACCGGTAGATTTTCATTAAGTAAAATTTCTAGACATATAAGAACCTACTTTTAATGAACCGACATTTTTTTATAATCTAGGTAATTGTGATTTAAATTTGAATAAAAATAATAAACTTGAAAGAAAGTATTTATGAAAGTATACACGTGTGTGTAAAGTTGACTAAATTTACTACTCAAATTACGTCATAATGGTAATTCACGTTGGCTTGAGAGACATATAAGAGCAGGATGTTCTATTTATTTACCTGTAGGATAATTGAAGTAGTGGAAAAAACCGTCCCTACAACATATCCGAAAATTATATATAACCCACCTTTTGCAAGGAAATCGATTTGTTTGGTACCTATTGACTGGATTAGTCTTTATAGCATTCGACTTGATTTACTACATAGCTAAAATTTTAACAAAAAAACTATTTGATTTAATTGTATATCAGCCATCTTTTTGTAAAAATTAGTGACATCAACTTCAAGTGCTTTTTCTTGGAAAATTTATACATTAGTTTTACAGCAAATTATAGTACTTGCTAGCATCATAGAAATAAACGTACGAGGGAGAAAATTACATTTTTCTTATACCAAATTGAATTTTGTCTTTATCTAAGAATTACATTACAAGAAAATTAATTGTTTGAAATACTTGTATTTAACAAACAGATAGATGGATAGATTCAGTTGAAATTAGAAAATCTGCTGATGTTTTATCGATTTATAAATACAAGCAGAAGCTCTATCAAGTGAAATAAAAATGAGATAGATAATTATTGTTCATATGTCACAATTTGTCTGACTGATTTGAGATACTGACAAACACGCATCGTGCCTTTTTCTTATAGTCCACCTCCTCGCCCCAATAAGGATTAACCCTTATATCTTGAATGTATCGGCGAGAGTGTCTTGTTATCCGTCTCTAAATTCCAAAACATATGTTTGTAATTTACGGTACATTTTAGACTAGGTCGAACTACGATCTATAAATTGGTTGTCTTGACGACAGCACTTGGCCTTCCCAAGCAATCACCCATCTTAGTATGAACCGAGGTCATTGTAGTTTCTTCTTCAACCAAGCCTAACCGATCGCTATTGAAAATAGTGAAATTATTACGGAAAATTATATTTCCCGCACTAGTAGGGTAAAAATTATCCGAACAAAAAATCATTTAGTTCCAATGTATTTATTATTCGCGAATATGAAAATAGATATTGGGAAATTTTTATGATTTGATGTTTCTTTATTTATCAGATTTTGTCCACATTTGCCAGTCACAGGTGGTTTATTATAATAAAGTAATTTGAATTGTTGTCAGCATCCAAGGTTTTTAATGGCATCCTCGTTGTAAATGCCATCTTTTTAAATTAATATGTTAGTGTATAGTGATTGATTTACTTAATTGTTAGTCGCTTTTATGCCATTTGTTATTTATGGTCGTTTTTGGAAAATTAATGTCGCACTCCTCATTTTGTGCCCTGATGAAAGTCCCAACTTAGGCCCGAAATATTGGCTAAATGTACACTGTGTAAACATCTATTGTGCCCTTTGCCGAGTTCCCCAATTAATTTCATATTTAAGGTTTTTGTTAAATACGGCAACTTTTGCTTTCTTTATTTGTTATATATATATATATATATATATATATATATATATATATATATTATATATATATATATATATATATATATATATATATATATATATATTTATATATATATATATATATATATATATATATATATATATATATATATATATATATATATATATATATATATATATATATATATATATATATATATATATATATATATATATATATATATATATATATATATATATATATGTATATATATATATATATATATATATATATATATATGTATATATATATTTATATATATATATATATATATATATATATATATATATATATATATATATATATAATATATATGGTCGCCTATTAACAGCAAGACTATTTTAATGATGTGTTCTGGAGCTTTAAATCTAGCTACTATGCATAAAGTGCAAATAAGACAACAGAAACTAATTTCTAATGAAAGTTGTTTGTTTTTGATGTTATGATTTATTTACTAGATGTGTGTAATATGCGCTAGTGTTTTTTTTTGCAAGTTTCACTTTTATCAAACACCTGAGAAATGTGAAAGATATTCAAATCTACGTGCTTATTTTAATAAAATCTGTTATATTATAGTACGCTGCATGCTACGTAAATTTATCTTTAATCATTCAAGATAATATATATGTAAGTGAGAGAATGTATTCGTATATAGCCTGCACATTACTTCTAACCCTTATAGAAATGCCAGAAATATAAAGTTAAGCAAAAGTATTAGTATATTCTATTTAACCAAAACAATTATAACCGACGAAGTGCAAGTCGGACTTACGCAATTAGTATTGATTGCTTTTAAAATAAAAATTTTTGTTATGGAGGTATAAAATGATTAATGACTTCACAAAGTACAACCCAAATGAGTTTTCAACAATTTTTGTTTGTGATCTTTGTTGAAAACTGATGACCTTGAAATTTTTTTTTTTTTTTTATATCCCAGATAAATTATTAATGGTCATGCAATCGTGATAATTTTTGTTCAATCTACACCCTGTAGAGAATACTCCAGAATTTTGCCAAAATTTTTTGACCACTAATTTTCAAGATAAGGTGTGGCAGCGATTTTTGGAAATTTTTAAAAATAATACAAAGAAAAATGTGCGGGAGCTTTCACTTGACACCCCACTCGATGACCTGGTAAAAATTTTTTTTTTTCACTTCCGATTTCACCTTCCAAAATTAACCCTTTAAGTCAAATATTAACTTTCAGAACTACACGATTCTGATGGAGCCATCAATTCCTATATTAGTGCCAAATTTCAACTTTCTTTCTCAAATAGATTCGGAGAAAAGTGATCTTGATGATTAGTCTTCCGTACGGAACACTAAAAATGCATTCAAAAAACTATTCCAAATTTGATCTTTATATCATCAAACCATTCGGCTAATATTTGCTTCATTAAATTGAAATGCTTATAAAGTTTTAAATAAGTTAAAAGATTTAAACAAGTCTAAACAATTAATACGAATTAGTATCCTCGTAAATTTCAGTTTTCTGTGATTTCCTACTTTTTTAATAAGAAACAATACATTAGTAGTCTCATACCATCGCACCTTATAATTTATAATGAACACCACAAGCTGCAACCCAAATAAAAGCTAGGTATTATAACAATACCTAAACATTTAAAAGTGAAATCAAATGAAACTTGAACGGTATGTGAGATGCCTACTGTTAATGTACCTTAGATGTGAACCTAAGTTATCATTTGCTGCAATTTGTTCCACTTTAACTGTATCTGTGTCGTTAATTGTTAATAATTTCTACGAAATTTTAAATTACTTGATATTAAAATAATTAATAACTATCGAATTAATTTTAGGTATATAAAGTATAAAAAAAACTATTTTTCCTAGAAATTTCTACTACATTTGATTAAAATGGCCATAATATGTTTCACTAAACTTACACTTACTTACCATCTAAAGAAACTACAGTGTAGTGAAACATTTTAATACAACATAGTGGAAATTTCTAGTAAAAATATCTTAATTTTACTTTAGTAACCTAATATTAGCTATGGATTTCCATCGTATCGGGTGATTTACTTAAACTGCCAAAGTTTGACAACACAAATGTACAATCAAAAGAAAGGATTATAAAAATTCATAGATTAACCCATAGATACAAACTATGAGGTCTAATACCCCTTATATACTAGATAAATGTTTAAATAGGTACTATATTTTAGTATTTATTTTATTTTTATTTTAGTTACAGAACAGCGACTACAAAACTACAAATCTACTACATCAGATCTGCACAATGGCCTGGGATACGGAAAAATCGTCCGAAGATGGGATATAGTCAATTTATATCCCTCTCCACTACAAATGTGGCAATTATAGAACAATTTCCCTTAATAGCCAGGCCAACAAGGTTCTTCTACCGAACCGAACAACTAAAAAACTACCTACTTCCTTAGATCCTCCCAGAACAAGCAGGATTTATACCGGGACGCGGAACGCGAGACCAACTTGTGAACAAACAAACAATGCGACAAATAGTAAAAAAGGTGTACGAATACAATATTCCAGCTTTCTTGTCTACACCAAAGCGTCTCATACAGTATAGTGGAGACGATTCTGGAATATTCTGAGGGAGATGTGGGTTTCGAAAGATCTGATCCACATTACAAAGTCTCTGTACGACAATAACTCCACACAGATGAGAATAAAGTATCGAAAAAGGTATTAGACAGGGTTGCATCCTATGTCCCATTCTGCTTAATATCTACGGAGTACATTATTAGGCTTTGAAAAGTGGGATTGGAGTCTGTTGATGGGAAAAAGTGCCAAATTTACGATATGCGAATGACATGATCGTTCTAGCTGAAAACGAGCATGGAATATTTGAACTTCTCCAGAGTCTCCAGAGACAAGCAATAGCGTTATTTATCTCGTCACACAAATAAAGAACAAAAGAGAATCCGAGCCAGAAATAAAGCGAAGACTTGGGATGGCAAAGGAAGCTTTAGGTAGCCTGGTTAAAATCTGCAAGATTACAATATCCAGAAAGCAACTAAAATAAGTCTTCTCAAAGCACTAGCTTTCCCTATTGGAACCTCTTGGTCGGCATCCTGGTCACTGAACGCAGCATGCCGCAGAAGAATGGAGGCATTCAAAATGATCCTCTAATGTAAGGATGCTAAAGATCCCGTGGAAGGCTCATAGAACGAATATCTCTCTAATAGATCGAATATACGGGATCATGAAAAGCTATTTCTAACGATTCAAAGACGGATTTGAAGTCTTCAGTCACGTAATAAGAAAGGATTGTAGGGAAGATAATGATCAGATATCTGCATCATCATGTGCAAGTGAAAATTTCACCGAATGTGACGTCAGATTTAACATTATAAAACATAATATGATGTTATATATATACCGTCATGGAGTAAAGTAAAATTGGGGTCACAAAGCTTTACAGCAGCGATTTCTTTGAGCTATTTAGGTAGTAAACTAAACCGTAAATTATACATTTTATATTGTATCCGTTAATACAATTTCTTCTTATCTGTCCATTTAAATATTAAAACCGTTTTAATAATAAAGTCTTTATAATTATTACCGTTTTACTTGCCTATAGTAAATTTTGGCTAATAGAATAAAATCACGGATAAATTTTGTAATGTTGTATTCATATTCAATTTTTTATAAAATTAAGTTCAATATTCGTGCCAGAGTGACGTTGGAATTACTGACACTCTCATGACATGACCTTTGTATCTTCACCGCTTGGCCTCAAAAGTTATGGTCTGCAACAGATAAAGGAATAACATTCCATAAAATATTCTGACTATGAACAAAAGATAAAATATAAAACTTACCAAAGAAACACTAAAACCTGTCACAAGTTTTGGATTCTACATATACCGAAAATATTTTTACAGGGAAACAATAAAAAACGAGGTAAATAATATTTTAAAAAAATATTTCTCAACATAATCACCAATGAGCTTAATACATTTGGTGCAGCGAGATTCCAATTTTTGTATTTCTTCAGAAAAAAAACTCGGAACACTTTTATAGCTCAGACTCATTCAACGAAAACCTCTTTCTCCCACGCCATTTTTTTAGGGTTAGGAAACCGAAAAAAAAGTTTTTAAAGTCAAATATAGAAAATGGGTAAGTAACTATTTCGAAGGCCAGCTCGTGCACTTTTGTCATTGTAATGGCCGATGTATGAGCAGTCTTGGTGAAGGAGCTCTTTTTTGCTAGGTAACGTTGGTCGCTTGTGCTTTAACTCTCTATGTAATTGACCAATAACGTTTCGTAATAAGAGCTGCCGACAAAGCACCCCTTAAGTGGGAAGAGGGTGTGAAGAATCTCCCGGTGGAATCGAAAAGGAAAATAGGAACTGGGAATGTCAGAAGTATTCTTGAAACGAGTAAAGCTGCAAATCTGATAGGAAAGATGAAAAGACTCAACATCGATATATTGGGATGTAGATGTGAGATGGCCGAACACGGTCAGCTGCAGGATTGAGAACTACACCGTTTATTACTCGAGAGATGAAACCACGGAAAATAAAAACGAAGTCGCAATAGTGGTCTCAGAAGAAGTGGCAAGAATAGTGGAAGGATTCTTACCGATGTCAGACAGAATAATCTTGATTCAAATAAATTGCAATCCCCATAAATTTAACATCATACATGTCTACGCTCCAACATCACAAGGTACTGATGAAAAAATCTAAATATTTTATGAAGATTCAAATAAGACTCTACAACACACTAAGAACAATGAGATAAACATGATAATGGGGGATTTCAATGCCAAGGTAGGAGATGAAAAAGAAGAGAATATTGTGGGGAATTATGGCTTGGGTAATTGTAAAGATAGGTCACAGACTGATCCAGTTCTGCAGCGAAAAGCACCTCTCTATTATGAACACTTATTTTAAATTGCAACCTCGACGGTTATATACGTGGAAAGTCCCTGCAGATAGAAAAGATAACAAAGTTATCCGAAATCAAATAGACTATATAATCATCAATAGAAGACAACGAAATATAGTCAACTCTGTCAAAACTTATCCTGGAGCAGATATGCCTACAGACCATAATTTGCTGCTTACAACTATCAATATTAGACTAAAAAAGTTAAAACATGAACAAACAAGAACAAATATTAACATCGACAAACTCAAAGAAGAAATCATAAAGAAGAGGGTTCATGAGGAGGTTGGTAGACTTCTGGATGCAAACAAGCTGGGAACTCATCAAACACCGGAAGAAAAATGGCACCACATCACAGAAACACTGGAAATGTTAAAGGAAAACCAACTGAAACAAAATACAACCAAAAAGAAACAATCATGGATGACGGGGGAAATATTGAATATAATGAAAGTAAGAAGAAAGAATAATATAAAATACAAAGAAACGCACAACCTAATAAAAAGAAAGATAGAGGAGGCTAAAGACATGTGGCCAAATGAGCAATGCACAGAAATAGAAGCATTAGAAAAGAAATAAGACATATTTAATTTACGGAAGAAAATCAAAGTAGCTGCTGGGCTAAGGTTACAAAGGCAACCACAAGTAATAGAGGATAAAGAAGGTAAACTACTACTGAACATACAAGAAACATTAGATAGATGGGAAGAATATATAAGTGAAATGTATAGTGACACAACTAGACAACATAATACAAATAATCTTAATATAACGCCCCATCCCCATAAATACAGACGAAATATTAGCAGCAACAAATCAACTTAAAAACAAAACGACAGTAGGAGAAGATAATATGCCTACAGAAATCATTAAAATATTTCATGAAAAACATATGCGTATACAACAAAGGCGATGTATCTCATGATTAATTGACATCAATTTTTATACCATTGCCAAAAAAGAATAACCCTTGAAAGTGCGGGGAATATCGAAATATAAGTCTAATGAACCACATCTTGAAACTCTTCCTTAACATATTCCACCAAAAAGTATACCAAAAAACTAGTTGAACGTACTGGACATAAACAGTTCGGCTTTAGGAACGGATTAGGAACGAGGGACGCACTATTCTCTATCCGCGTTCTGATTGAAAGATGTAGTCAACTCTGAGGTTTATTTATGCTCCATAGATCTCCAAATGGCCTTTGATACGGTAAATCATGAGAAAATGACGGAAATACTACAATCGTGTAACACTGATGACCAGGACTTTAAAATATCAAGTTTATACTAGAACCAGACTACCAAAATAAAAAATCGCATGTCCAAAGAAATAAAAATAAAGAGAGGCGTACGTCAGGGTTGTATTTTGTCACCACACTTATTCAATGTCTATTCGGAGGAAATCTTTAATAAAACACTTTCTGATAAAAAAGATATAATTACAATTAATGGTGTGTCTGTAAATAACCTCCGCAACGTTGATGATACTGTCATTCTAGAGGACAGTGAAGATGGCCTACGAAGACTCATGAACGGAATTGTTGATGCATGTGAAGAATATAGAATGAAACTGAATACGAACAAAACAATAACAATGGTGGTCAGTAAGAATCCTAATACAAACATAACTATTAAAATACATCAAAAACACTTGAAAGGGTAACAAAAATAACGTACTTAGGAAGCGTAATTAGTGAAGATTGGGACCATATTATGAGAAGCCAAAAGTATGAGTTTCTGCAACTTATAATTACGGAAAAAACAATCGGTAGGCGAAGACCAGAAAGTCGCCGCAACTCCTTACGACAGTTCACAAACATGACATCTATTAAACTGTTCAGAGCGGCAATAGATAAAGTCAGATGGGCAAATGTGATCGCCAACGTCCCTAGAAGATAAGGCACACTAAGAAGAAGAATAAGAGCTAGTCACTGTTTTACCCTTTTCCAAATGAGTCCCAAAAAATAGTTGCTATTACCTTTCCCACCGATAAAACAATTTATGCTTTTTCGGGTACACTTTCACTCTCGTCAATCCACTGTTTTGACTACCGTTTTGCCTCAAAAGTGTAATGGTCTAGCCACGTTTCGTCTACAATGACAAAGCGAAGGTAGAAGGCTTTCAGATTACGCTAAAACTCTTCCAAATCCGATTTGGAAATATCCCTCCTTGTGCATTTTTAGATTGGAGGCAACAAGCGCAGCATCCATCGCGCAATCAGCTTTTTCATTTTTAGACGATCTTTCATCACGATACCATGGATTTTATCCACCATTTCTTCAGAAAAAACCACAATCGGACGTCCTGAATGTGCAGCAGTGCTCGTGGGGATACGTTTAAATTCATTTATCTGGTACTAAATGGTTTGAGTGCTGATGCAGGATCCTCATGAACTTCCTTCAGTTTAGTTTCTATCTGGACCAAACTTTTAAACAAAATTTTTTTATCACTGCCCGACTTTATTCATTTCTACTAAACGTGTAACACCGATCACTTACAATAGCTGCCAACAAACCTTTGCGATCTCTTTGAAACTTTGAACACTAACCGTTACAAGAATCACGCTTATTAACAGTCATGCCTCTTAATAAAATTCATAGAAATTTAAGAAACTTATTAATTCATGCTCGTACGGCCTTGAAAGAGGTAAGAAATATAAAAGTTTTTAGAATTATAACACACTAGCCGTGCCAGCGGCTCCGCTCGCGTGGACTTGATTCACTACTATCGTCACTGCTTATTCCTTATGCTATCCAACGTAATAAAATATCTCCCATTATTTGCCCTTATCTCCCAATATTTCTCCTTATCTCCCATTATCTCTACATAATTTCCATTATCTAGGCTTATCTCTGCTCATCTCCCATTATTTCTCCTTACCTCCCATCATCTCTCCTTATCTCACCTTATTTCCCATTATCTAGGCTTATCTCGACTTATCACGCAATATTTATCCTTATCTTCCATTATTTCTCCTTATCTCCCAATATCTCACCATAACTCCCATTATCTAGACTTATCTCTGCTTATCTCCCATTATTTCTCCTTGTCTCCCATTATTTATACTTATCTCCATTATCTCACCTTATCTCCCATTATCGAGGCTTATCTCGACTTATCTCGCAATATTTCTCCTTATCTCCCATTATTTCTCCGTATCTCCCATTATCTCACCATAACTCCCATTATCTAGACTTATGTCTGCTTATCTCCCATTATTTCACCTTATCTCCCATTATATTGGCTTATATCGAATTATATATAACATATGTATAAAATTATAAAAAATCGGATAAGTGGTTCTCGACTGATAAGCGCACTAACGGACAGACACACAGACAGAGAGACGTTGTATTTTATATATATTATATACTTTGCTACAAGATATTGTTCCATATTTAATGCTTTAGGCAGTGTATTGCAAGAAAACGCGCTAGCGGCAAACTATTCTCCGACTTGATTCACTATTATCGTCACTGTTTATTCCTTATGTCACCTAACGTAATAAAATATATCCTATAACCTGGCCAGAGAACATACTTATGTTTAAAAAAAAAGCACGTAAATTGGATAAGTGGTTCTCCAGTGATAAGCGCACTAACGAACAGACAGAGAGATGTTGCATTTTATATATATTATAGATATTCTTTGCTCCATGATATTGTTCCATATTTAATGGTTTAGCATGTTTAAAAAAAAAAAGCACGTAAATCGGATAAGTGGTTCTCCCAGTGATAAACGGACAAATACACAGAGAGACGTTGCATTTTATATATATTATAGATATCCTTTGCTACATGATATTGTTCCATATTTAGTGATTTAGGCGATGTATTGCAAGAGAACGCGCTAGCGGTAAACTTTTTTCCGACTTCATTCACTATTATCGTCACTGCTCATTCCTTATGCTACCTATTGTAATAAAGTATAGCCTATAACCTGGCCGGAGAACATATGTATGTTTTTTTAAAAAAAAGTACGAAAATCGAATAAGTGGTTCTCCAGTGATAAGCGTACTAACGGACAGACAGACAGACAGAGATACGTTGCATTTTATATATATTATAGATGTAATAAAATATATATCTATAACGTGGTCAGAGAACATATGTATGAATTTAAAAAAACACGTACTCGTATATCGGATAAGTGGTTCTCGAGGGATAAGCGCACTAACGGACAGACGGACCGACAGAGAGACGTTGCATTTTATATATATTATAGATATAGATTATTATTATTATTATTATATAACCTGGCCAAACAATATATGTATGAATTTTAAAAAAAAGACAGGTAAATCGGATAAGTGGTTCTCTCCTGATAAACGCACTAATGGACAAACAGACAGACAGAGAGACATTGCATTTTTTATAGATAATATTACTCCATATTTAATGGTTTAGGCTGTGAATTGCAAGGGAATGCGCTAGCGGCAAACTTTTTTCCGACTTCATTCACAGGTAGCATAAGGAATGAGCAGTGACGTAAAACACTGCTCATTCCTTATGCTACCTATCGTAATAAAATATAACCTGTAACCTGGCCAGAGAACATATGTATGTTTAAAAAAAAAAAGTACGTAAACCGGATAAGTGGTTCTCCAGTGATAAGCGCACTAACGAACAGACGGACAGGCAGACAGACAGACAGAGAGACGTTGCGTTTTATATATATTATAGATTATTAATTTAATACAGTTGCATAACACATGGCACATATTTGTGAGGCATGAACCCATTCAGGATCATCATTTATCATTAATGCAAACTAAACATTTTTGGTCAGTAAAACTTTAAGTTTTAAGAAGTTGATTTCATATAAAGAAACTAACTAAAATATAATACGACTAACATATTTTTAAGCCCCTACTAAAGTATTTTTCTTTATATTTATTCATAGCGTTTCTACACTTTACCTGAAATAAAAATAAAAATGTAAATTTGTTTTTTCAACATAAAAAAAAATAACACTACGTTATGTATTACAAAACAGTCATGAATGAAATTGTAAGTTATCGTAAGTAGTTATTAAAGATGAATTTAGTAGAAGGTATTAATAAATCGTAACACTAAATATAAATAACTTTCATTAAGAACTAGATTCCTCTAAAACTGAACGTGTTTTTTTTGCAATCCGGTTAAGCAATATATTTCTTGTGTTTAAATAGTTCATTTACACTAAAAAATATGAGTATGTTTTAAAAACTTTATAATCGGGCATACCGCAATTAAATAATCTGCAGGTTTGGCCATAACCATAAAGTTTGAAAATTTCACGCTAATAGATAGATTTCGGAAATTTTAGAGCCAGGAGATAAATAAAAAATTCAGATTGAAGTTTGTAAATATTTTCTTTTACGAAATCTGTTGTTTTAAAATTGTCCATCAAGGTTGTAGTTTTATGTAGAGTAGGAAGATGGAAAAAATAAAGTAATTCCATATTAAAGAGGGCTAAATAGCTTGTGCAGAGACAAAATAAATAAATGTTTATAAAAAAACATGATTTTATAACACTTTAAAACATTCATCCTATATATATATATATATATATATATATATATATATATATATATATATATATATATATATATATATGTATATATATATTACATAGGCTGAAAGTTTTTAGTCTGACACATAAAGGTCGCCCTTTTCAAAAAATCCATATGATTTTTAGGTATTAACCTCCAAACGAAACGTGTGAAAATTTCAGGATATTTCGACGATTCGTTTACAAGTTACGGTGGTTTTAGTGACGCTGCTTTTGATATATGGAAAAAATGGAATTTCGTGTGTTGATTAAACCCTGTTTTTTGATGGGAAAAAATAACGTTCAAGCAAAAACAATGGCGTAATAAATGTTACGGGGACTCTGCCCATGGAAAATCACTTACCATTTACTGGTATGCTAAATTTAAACGTACAGAGACAAAGGTTGCTGAACGCTCTTGACGCCCAAATGACGTGGACACCGGAAAACATAAAAAAAAATCCACAAAATTGTTTTAGATGACCGTAAAGTGAAATTGCGTGAGATAGTTGATACCCTAAAGATATCAAAAGAAAGTGTTGGTCATATTTTGCACATTTGGCCAAAAACAACAACGTGTTGATGATTCTGAGCGCTGTTTGGACCTATTTAAGCGTAATAAAAAGGACTTTTTCATGCGATACGTGAGAATGGTTGAAACATAGATCCACCATTACACACCGAAATCAAATCGACAATCAGCTGAGTGGGCAGTAGCCGGTGAATGCCGCCCGAAGCGACCAAAGATACTACAGTCGACTGGGAATTTTCTGGTCTCTGTATTTTGGGATGCGCATGGAATAATTTCCATCGTCTACGCTGAAAAGGGAAAAACCATCAATAGCGAATAATACATAAAGTTATTTATTGCAGTTGAAGGCAGAAATCGCAAAGAAACGGCCCTAAATGAACAAGAAAAAAGTGCTCTATCATCAAGACAGTACACCTTGACACAAGTCAATGATTACGATGGCAAAATTGCATGAGCTGAAGTTCGAATTGCTTTCTCATCCAATGTAGTCTACAGATTTGGTCCTCAGTGACTATTATCTATTTGCAGACCTCAAAAAAATGCTCGCGGGAAAGAGATTTGGCTCCAATGAAGAAGTTATCGCCAAAACTGAGGCCTATTTTGAAGGCAAAGACAAATCCTTCTACAAGAAAGGTATAGAAATATTAGAAAAGCGCTGGACTAATTGTATCGCTTTTAAAGGAGACTATGTTGATGAATAAAGTCGAATTCTGCAAAAAAAATATGTTTTAACCAGCTAGACCAAAAACTACGTGTTATATATATATATATATATATATATATATATATATATATATATATATATATATATATATATATTTATAGGGTGCGTGACCAAAATCTGGACAAATTAAAACACTTAGGGCATGTATGCTAATATCAATTATTCAATGTATCCCCCATTAGCTTGAATAATGACCTTCATTCTCGGTCTAAAGCGCCGGAATGCCTTCTGTAATTCAGTGCTGTTCATATTGGCGAACGGCGGTCATTAATGATGTCACATTGGGATGCCGGAACTTGTTTGTGACTCTTTCAATTATTCTCCATACATAGCAGTTGAAGGAATTCATATCTGGACTATAAGGAGGCCAGAATTCCTTGGACCAAAACATGTCAAAGTTGTCTGAGAGCCAACCAGACCAAATAACTCATATGAGCCGGTACACCGTCCTGCTGGGAAACATACGGCTTTTCCCTCGCGATATCTTCTATCCATGGCTTGACTATAATGATCAGAACTTTTAAATATACCTCTTTACTGGATACAACACTTAGTACGTGGAAACTGACCGGAGAATTTGTTCTAGTAATAACTGGGATATCCCCAGCAATCATATTTTCGGTTTTTTTTTTGTGTCAACAATAAAAATTTTGCTTTCGATATGGCGACCATTTGAAGTTTAATACTATTTACTTACGCTTTGTGACTGTAGACGAATCGTGGATATTAAATTACATTTTTGAGACAAACGGCAGTCAAGACAGTGGGCTGACCGGGATGAAAGTGCACCGAAAAAAAACAAAAACTGTTTTATCGAGGGGAAAAGTGATAGCAACTGTTAGGACTCATTTAGAGAAGGGTAAAATAGTGACTAGCACCTATTACAATTATTGGACCAATTACATAGAGAGTTAAAGCACGAGCGACCAACATTACTTATCAAAAAGAGCTTCTAAATCTTGTTAATTAGTCCGCTTATTTAATCCCTTTTATCCCGGAATGTCCCGAAACTCACAGTAGTTTAACCTTTTGTACTTTTTTTTATCGTTTGTCTCCCCGTCTGAGTAGGAATTTTACCCTTTTTCATATCCTAAGGATATCAGCGAGGAGCTCGTAATACCCGTTAACGTTGTTTAAGTGCCGAAACATACATTTTTTGTATTCAACAGCACCTTTTAGACAAGACGATAATGCTGCCACGGACGTTATTGTATTTCTGTAAACAACTACTACCGGGATTGAACCCAAGACCTTCTGTATCGTAAGCAAGTACTGCGCCACGAAGCCACGGTCCGCCTCTTCATCTAACAGGTCACATTTACATCCCATCGTGATCTTGAAACTTGACTGTCTGAGAGAATATATATTTCTTGATTGCAGTATTAAACTTATTCATCATGCACTAACTTTTGTAGTTCTTTAGAATCTGACAAATAAAAATTATCTCCCTTATGGCATATAATTCCAAAGGCGATTTAAAATTTTCTGGAAAATAATCGATAATAAAAATGTCGATACATATCGAACATCCGTAAATGAGTAACGTAGGTGGCTCATAGATGCTTGCCGTTTCGCTCCAAATACAGAGTTGTAACTTTTCTTTAGCCCTTGACCTGTTTTGTGTCTCGAAGAAGATCTCACTTTAAAACGGGTTTAGTTTAACAATTATGGGTTTAAATTAACAAAAACACCAGGATGTCATCCCAAGTTATAATAATGTCGTGTACAAGCCCAGGTAATTCGGTTTTATTTATGATTAAACCTATAAAAATCAAATATTAAAAATTTTTAGAAACTTTTACACCTGTTTTAAGGTCTTATTTGTCGAGTAACATGTAACAGTGTCGAAAACAAAAGTCAACTAGACACGAGGGTTGTATGATAAATACCAAGAAAAAAACATTATTATTTTATTTTTCAGGCTAGTCTTTTTAGTTAGATACACTTAGTCCAACGTTTTTCTATCTTTTGTATTCCATTTAAAAAATACTATTTTCTTCTTCAAAATAGGCGTTTGTCTCAGCAATCATCTCATCGTTTGAGCCAAATTATTTTCCGCTGAGCCATTTTTTGATATTCCGAAATAGGAAATAATCGATGGGGGCTAAATCTGTCGAATATGGTGGATGCGAAAGCAATTTGTAACCTAACTCATGGAATTTTGCCATGGCGATGACACAAGTGTGCACGCGTAGATTGTTTTGTTAAAAGATAATTTTTTTCTTCGCCAGATGCGGACGTTCTTTTTTTACATCATGGTTGCAACGATCCACTTTTAAGATAATTGACGTGGATTATGCCGCTGTGATGAATCCATGTTTCGTCAACAATTATGAATCGACGCCAAAAATTATTCCGATTTAGATTTGACATCGCCACACATTCTTTTGAAGTGGACACACGTACGAGTTTATTGTCAATTGTGAGCAATCGTGACACCTATCTTGTGAAACGCTTTTTCATATCCAAATGAGTTGTTGAAATGTTTTGCACCCATTCAATGGAGATAACCACATTTTCAACAATCTCATGCACTTTCACTCTCCGATCATTTATCACCATATCGTAAATTTTTTCAATCATTTCTGATATGGTGACCTCATTCGGACGACCTGGACTATCTTCATCAAAAATATTTGCTGTCCAATATTTTATGGACGATAATGAAGATGCAGGGTCCCCATAAACTTTGCTGAGTTCCCCTTTTATCTCATCATTCGTTTTCTTTTTCAAAAACAAATATTTTATCACTGCTCGATATTCAATTTTTTCCATTAAAAGATATTCTATTTAAATGGCTGCCCCCCACAAACTAAATCACGCAGCGACTTGAAAATTGGACAGGATTTTTATGAAAGGTTATGTTTACGAAAAATATAATTTTTTAAATAGTACTAGCGCCATCTCTAGCCGAGGCCAGGTACTTATCATACAACTCTCGTAACTTAAAGTTTTAACTTTTTAGACTCTTTTGGTGAATATGGTTGGTAATAAGACCGGTGACTGGGTTGGATTTTGTGAAGTCAGAGTATTACACAGTTAAGGTTATAATGACGTAGATTTATACAAACTTTTTAGATATTATTAATGTATGATATATAAAATTATCAACTAATTAAAATTGTTTTTTTTTTTTAATTTTTATACTTTAAGAAAAGTATTTAAAGAAATACAGTATCTCTTTAATAGGCGTATACTTTAAAAGTAATAATTTTCTCAAGTTATTGTTTAAACTATTTTTAATAAAGCGAATATTTTCCCAGTAAATTTCTTTATTTAGATTAATTCAGCTTTCGATTTGTAAAGTAGTATTATTTACCTCGCCACACTTTTTGTTTCACACATCCGCATATAGAATTATATGAGATTCTAACAATGTGAAAATGCTTAGTGAAATAAAATAGCGAAGAAAAGTGTTAATTATTCGGATTTACTTAATAACAAATGACAGAGAGGTATTCGACTAGATAAGAAAATGAAAATAGTAACCTGGAAAGTATAAACTTTATTTGCAGCTGGAAAACCAAATAACTTGATACAGGAAAGGGCGAGAATAAGAATAAATATTCTGGGTGTTAGTGAAACATGATGTCCTGATAATGGAGTAATTCGGTCAAATAACAAAGTCTTTTACTATAGCGGTACAAGTGTTGCAGATCGAAACCATCATCATGGTGTCAGCATTCTAATAGAATCGATCGGCGAGAAATTTCGTACCCATCACCGAAAGGGTTATTCTTCTACAATTTTTCTAAGGGCCAACCAACATTAATATTATAAAGGTGTATGCTCCTACATCTGATAAATCTGACCATGAAATTGAAGAATTTTGCGCCCAGTTTGAATAGGCACTAAAACTAACAGAACCGAATGAAATAAGTATCAGAAGAAATAAAGAAAATTTATTTATGAAACACAATAATATTCATTCTATTTAAAGTATTTTATAATTTCAAAATATTTTTATTATGATCATATACAAATTTCTTTATATATGTAAACGATATCTACATACGAGGAACGTTTAATAATTAACTAGAAAAACAGCAATAGTGGGAAAACGACTAAATATTTTTACATAAAATTTTTAAGTTGGCAACCTTGGTGACTGAGTCAATCAGCTGTTTCAATTAAAAATATATTAAACATAACCTAATTTGTTCATTTTAACATGCCAACTCCTCTCGAAACATGTACGCCTGAAGAACAACGTTCGGTGATAAGATTTTTGTTATCAGAAGATGTAAAACCGGTCGAAACTCGAGAATGTTGAAACAGTATGGTGAAAGTGCCTCTGTCGCAGAAACGTGTATGTGATTGAACAGTTTAAATCAAGCAAAACAGGTATCATCGATCTTCATCATAGCTCGGTAGTTGAAGTTTCCTTCGACAGGCTGTAAAATCGCATAAATGAGCTTACCAGGATGTCCGACGTATAAAAATTACGACGATTGCTGAAATGTGTAATGTCAGTACTGGAACTGTATACTCCATCATTCATAAGAAGCTGAACAAGTGTTTGAGAGGGGTTCCAAGACAGCTTACTCAGGACTATAAAGACAACCAAATTTGCATTTGTCCTGAGCTCAAACGACGATTTTTAACCAAAGGTGATGACTTTTTAGATCATATAATAACCTGTGATGAAACATGGATTCACCATTTTGAATCTGAATCCAAACGGCAAAACCTTGAGCTCTCTTTCTTGATTCTCCTGCAAATAAAAAATGTATGCGTCCTCCGGTAAAGTGATGTTAACGGGGTTCTGGGGTTCTCAAGGCCCAATTTATTGTAATTATTTAAAAGGTCAACGTACTGTGAATAGTGAGTCCTATTCAAAAATTCTTCAATCGAAATTCAAACCCACGATGAGAAGAAAACGCTAGGGTTCTCTTTTAAAAGGTATAATTTATCATACCGCTCAGAAAACGTGAGAGACGACCAAAAAGTTGGATTGGAAGGTGCCACACCCACCTTATAGTTCCGACCTCACACTGTCCAATTTTTGTCCAGTCGGCCCGCTCAAAGAGTTTTTACGTGGCACCAAGTTGGAAGACAACGAAGCGGTCAAAAAAGCTGTACACGACTAGCTCAGACAGCAAAGTGAACAATTCTACACCACAGGAATTCAGAAGCTTACAGAATGATGAGAAAAGTACCTAGATATTAAAAAAAAGGAAGATGTAGATTTCATTATCATTGAACAAATAGTTTTTTGTTCACAGCCATTTGTCTTCTTAGGTATTGAACGCAGCCTAGAGCATTATTGTGCACTGATTATTATGAGATGTCATTAATTCTTAAAACTTAAATCTTTTTTTGGGTTTACTTAGGTTTACGTTTAGATTTATTTTATGTAACGTTTGTTTACCATTATCTGCCTAAAAAACACTTTTTAAATCTATTTGCTCAGTCGCTAGAAATCTGAGAAAAGTATAATTGTCATTATTATAGTTAATGTTCCAAGTTGTTCAGGCTCTCGCTTCTCAAAATACACGGGAAGCTGTAGCCTATGCTTTTTGGACATCTATGTAGTAAAGCTAAATTAGATTTTCAGTTAGTTGGGATTAATTTAATTTTAAGTTAACTACAATACTACAGAAAGTGTAACGTATCCTGTAGGCTGAAAAATTTGTGGTCTAGCTACTTAAAACACATTTTTTTTTTTGCAAAATTCGACTTCATTCATCAATATAGTCTCTTTTAAGAGCGATACAATCAGTCTAACACTTTTCTAACATTTCTGTACCTTTCTTGTAGAAGGAGAGGTCTCAGTTTCGGCGATAACTTCTTCATTGGAGCCAAATCCCTTTCTCGCGAGCACTTTTTGGCATATGTGAATAGATAATAGTCACTGGGGGCCAAATCTGGATAATACGGTAGATGAGGAAGCAATTCGAACTTCAATTCATACAATTTTGCCATCACAACCATTGACTTGTGACACGGTGCATTGTCTTGATGAAAGAACACTTTTTTCTTGTTCATTTGGGTCCGCTTCTTTGCGATTTCTGCTTTTAAATGCACCAATAACTTTATATAATAATCGCTAATGATGGTTTTTCCCTTTTCAGCGTAGACGATGAAATTATTTCATGTGCATCCCAAAATACAGAGACCAGAACCTTCCCAGTCGACTGTCTTTAGTCGCTTCGGGCGGCATTTACCGGCTACTGTCCACTCAGCTGATTGTCGATTTGATTTCGGTGTGTAATGGTGGATCTATATTTCATCGATTGTCACATATTGCATAAACAAATCCTTTTTATTGCGCTTAAACAGATCCAAAGAGCGCTCAGAATCATCAACACGTTGTTGTTTTTGGTCCACTGTGAGCAAACGCGGTACCCATTTTGAATAGAGTTTTCTCATACCCAAATATTCGCACAAAATATAACCAACACGTTCTTTGAATATCTTTAGGGTGTCAACCATCTTACGCAATTTCACTTTACGGTCATCCAAAACAATGTTGTGGATTGATTTAATGTCTTCCGGTGTAACCACCTTATTTGGGCGTCCAGAGCGTTCAGCATCATTTGTATCTGTACGATCGCGCTTAAATTCAGCATACCAGTAAAGATGAGTGTTTTTCCAGAGGCAGACTCCCCGTAACACTTATCAAGCCATTGCTTTGCTTGAACGGTATTTTTTTCCATCAAAAAATAATGTTTAATTAACACACGAAATTCAATTTTTCCATTGTTTTGAAAATATTAACAGTAGCGCTACTAAAACCACTGCAGCTTGTAAACTAATCGTCGAAATGTCATGAAATTTTGACACGTATCGTTTGAAGGTTGGTACTTCCTAAAAATCATAAGGGCGACATCTATGTGTCGGACCAAAAACTTTCCAGCCTGCGAGTTACAGTCGGTCAAGTAAGGAGGTGTCAAGCATTGTTCGTTTAAAATTTGATTGATTAAGTAGTTCGTTCAGTTCTAATCAGCATCGATTATCGCCTGGTATCTTCGGGGCATACTTTCAACGAGATTTTCCGTGTATTCTTGGGGCAACGATTTCCAGTTTGCCCGAATTTGCCGTGACAGATGCTTCAAGGTGTACACATTTTTACTACGAAGCTTCTGCTTGATTAGACCACCGTTCAACTGCCCTTTTTCAGCGTTCAAATTGTAGCTAAAGATGATGAGTCTCCCAAAATCTTTTTCCGAAAGATATTCCAAAACATGTATCTTTACAAGGTATTTCACGGTGCGCTGAACCAATCGATTAGTGGAAATTGACTAGATTCGTGGGGAGATAATATAGCCTCAAAATGAAGCGTGATCGGAAAAAATTACATTGCTCCAGTCTCGATCTATATTTTCCTCTGCCCACGGGACTCGTTTCTCTCTGTGTTCTTCGCTTAGCAATACTTGCTTGTACTCCGCTACTTCAAATCATTTGCCCCCATGAGTGCCAATCATTTCATATGATATATCCAAACCTTTCTGCTTTAATTTTTGCACTCCTTGGATCAAAGTTAATTGAAGATTTCGGGAAAACATGTTAATAATCATTTTCTCGTCATTGTTAGATACTTTTCATCTCGAACCACGTTCTGGTAGATCATCAAAATTTTTTAACTGATAGTATTCTTTCACCCACTCGCTAGCGAATGCTCTTGACTTGCCCATATAGTTAGCAGCCGACATACGCGTCATCTTCGGACTTTTTGAATGATTAAATAAGAACATAGCGTCGAAGCGCGAAGCGTATGCAGTACTTATGTGCGATATTGTACTTCTTCTTCTTCTCAACCTAAGTCTGTCCACTCTTGGACATACGTCTCTTCTAATCTCTTCCATGCTTCCCTGTCTTTTACCACTGCTTGCCCGCTACTATTCTTATATTATCGACTAATGGTTTTTGTGGACGTCCAACGCTTCTTCCTGTTTCGCTGGGTCTCCATTCCGTGATAGTATACACCAATCTGCCTCCGGATGATATAGCCACATAACCTGCCCATCGCCACTTCATCCCTGCGGCCTCAAGAGTTATGTCAGTGACTTTCGTTGGTCTTCTTATCTGCCCGTTATAGATTCTATCCCTAAGGGAGATAGCAAACATGTTGCTCTCAATAGCTCTCAGTGACGTCACGAACTTTTTAACAAATGCTTGAATGAGGCACATCGTTTCCAGTCCATACGTGCTGACCGGTAGGACATAGAAATTGTAGGCTTTAGTTTTTAAGTTTATGGATATTGTAGTACTTTTTAACATATGTCCTAGTTTCCCAAAAGCTGCCCATGCCAGTCTTACTCGCCTGGTAATTTCTGCACGCTGGTTCTCCTCTCCGATCTTAATAGTTTGACCTAAGTAGATATACTCTTCGACGCTATAGAGTTATTTTTGATCTGTATGTTGGGATCTTCAGGGCTCATAAATTTAGTTTTCAAAATTCATATACCTACCCTTGCAGAGACCTCATTCAGTTGGTTCAACATTTCCTGTAGCCCATTGGTGTTATTAACTATTACTACCATGGCATGTGCAAACCTAAGGTGACTCAGTTTAGTGCCGTCAATTTTCATGCCTTTCTCATCTCAAATTAACTCCTTAAATACGTCTTCAAGGGCCATAGTAAATAATTCAGGTGAGATAATATCCCCTTGACGCACTCCTCTTTTTAATGGTATGCTGTTAGTGAGAGTTGTTTCGTCAATTTTAATATATATAGATGCTTCTTTATATATGTTCTCTATTATTTTTATATATCTGGAATTTATTCCTGCATTTGCTAGAGATTTTAGAACAGACCAGATTTTAACATTATCAAATGCCTTATGAAAATCAATGAAGGCCAAATGTATTGGTACCGTAAATTCTGTACATTTTTCTATTACATTCTCTTTCTGAAGCCCGCCTATTCCACAGGTTGATAGAAATTTAGTTTTGGCGATTGATAAAGATTTTAGTGAAGAGCTTATATAAGTGCGACAGAAGAGATATGGGTTGATAATTTTCGATATCAGTATTACCGCCTTTCTTAAAGAGAAATAGAACCTCCGAATTACACCATTTTATTGGTATTGCTCCCTCATAGAGACATTTATTTAATAAGACTTTCAATGCATCTTTCAGAAATGTACCGCTAAGTTTCCTCTTTTCTACAGTAATTTGATCTTCTCCAGGGCATCTATTGTTTTTCATTTGGTTCAATGTAGCTTGTATTTCCTCCTCTGTGATATTTGTGCACTATTTAATTATAAATAAGGTTAGAAATGAATCTCTTTCTACAAAGCATTTTTGCAGGGTTGCCAACATTAGCCTCAAAAAATAAGGACTTTCTTTTATCGACTACAAAGAATATGCTACCCATTCTTACGTGACTGACTATAGAAAGTAAAAACTATTCAGTAACATAACTGTAGGAAATTTTTCATTTTATTAATATGGCCTGCGTAAAATTATATATATATATATATATATATATATATATATATATATATATATATATATATATATATATATATATATATATATATATATATATATATATATACCAGGTGACACAGCCAACATGTAACACCGTGTAATTTTTTTATTTTGAAAGTTACATATTTGTATTTTTAGATACCAAAATGGGTCATTATTAGGCTTTTTATTACTTAAGAAATATTTTTAACTACTTCCGATTTGATCGGAAGTGACTGCAACTTTCTTATCTTTAATGGAACCCTGTATATTTTTTTATGAATTTCAATTCACTTTCCACCGACCGATATCACAAGTTGACATTTGTTTGACAGGTGACCAGCAAAAACTGATTTAAACTCTTAGACCTAGGCTGTCATGGCGAATATATTAGCAATTGTTTTTGTTCGTTTTATCTCACTTTGGAAAGAATTTAAGACTATTCATTTATCGTGCCATTTTCGCGAGTCTAAGTGGCTCCTTCAAAATTTTATGCTTTACATTCAGTTACAGAATTTTCTCGTTAAATAATGGTCAATATCACCGAAATTAAGATAGGAACACATTTTTTTTATTTAACCTAGTTACACATTACAGGTTTTTTGCCAACATACATCTAACAGAACTATCTAATGCCAATTGGATTTATTATTATTTTTCAGAAAATAAACCGTTTTATTATGCAATAAGGTGATATCAACAAGTTCCATTACGGACTTAGTAGGCTGTGATAAAACAGACGAACCGAAAGTCATGGTTGCTGCGTGTTACCAAAATGGCCATTATTATTGTTTACGTTAAAAATAATTTCTCATTAACAAAGTCAGTTTTTGCCGGTCACTTGTCAAATAAATGTCACCTTGTGATACATCTTTGGAAAGAGAATTTCAAAGCGAATTGAAATTGATAAAAAAATATACAGGGTTCCATTAAAAATAAGAAAGTTGCAGTCACTTCTGGTCAAACCGGAAGTATTTAGAAATATTTCTTAGGTCATGAAAAAGCCTAATAATGTCCCATTCTGGTATCTAAAAATGCAAATATGTAACTTTCAAAATAAAAAAATTACATGGTGTTACATATTGGCTGTGACCCGGTATATATATATATATATATATATATATATATATATATATATATATATATATATGTATATATATATATATATATATATATATATATATATATATTATATATAATAGATTTTTCCTCAAGGTTTCAGTGTTCAAGTAATATGAGCATAGCTTCTGAGATCGAAATAAGAAATACTTTATCCAGCAATGTTCTCAAAAATAACATAAAATATCTTAATTAAATGACATTTTAAAGTGCATAAAAATCTTTTCGTAATTAATTAAGTCTTGCAACAAAAATATCAAGTCCAGTCCTGCTAAGTATGCACCATGCACTTAATTGTAACATCACTGGTACTACAATTGCATGCTTGATCCTAATTTTAATTATTTTACGCTCTGAAACTTCTAATATGCACACGAAATCTTACTAATAAAGCTTCTGATAACCGATGACTTGACCATAGTCATAAGATCTTTACATACCCGACAGGCCACTATGGACGCGAAAGGCCTCACTCTGTTAGTTTTATTAAACTTTTTAGTGTTTTGCAAATGTCAAAATAACCAAGATGATCAGCATAGTCCCACGCGTGTGTTAAAAAAGTTTTTTAATCAGTGTGCTCATAAAGAAGAACTTATTAAGTGCCTTAAAATACAAGCAATTAAAGTGGCCGAGAGGGCTCTCAACATAAACTCTTTTAATGTAGTGGATGGACTTACAATTGTGGGCAATAATAAACTGTGGAAAAGTTTAAATGGTCTGACACTTAATGAAACGAAGTTAGAAAAATTATCTGATAATGATTTGGATACTCTACTTGGTGATAAAGCTGCGAGGTAAATATATTTTATTTTTTCAATAACCAATTTCTTTCAGGTGCAACAGGATATTTATTTTGGACTATATAGTCTTCTTGAGTAACCAATTTTTAAAGTTGCTTGTTATAAAGCAACAACATTTTACTTTTATTTCATTAAAGTTGCCAAAAAAAAAAAAAAATTAAATCGTCTAATTGGATACCCGGAACTGACTGGCGGCCTTGATTCGCTGGAACATCGAAGAACGGTTGGCGACTTGAGCCTATTCTACAAGTATTTTCATGGAAAGTGATCGGAGGATGTGGCCCGTTTAATTCTTCCCAGAGAGGTGCATGTTAGAAATCTACGTCGCGCTGATACTTCACATCCGTATGAGGTTCAGCTTGTTACTTCTCGTACAACGGTTTTCAAGCAGTCTTTTATATGGAGAACATCATCCCTTTAGAATAATTTACCCAGGACTGTATTTCCCACCGAATACAATTTACAGCTATTCAAGAACAACGTGAATCGCTTTTTCCTCACACGTGTAGCTCCTGTGGCGCTTTAGGGACCTCCCTGCAGCACGTGTGCTAGACCCATAAAAATAAAATTTCCATAAAAAATTTGCAGTGTACGCAATGTACGGACTTTCGCAATTAGTGTTCCGTACGGTGATTGCTTTTAAAATAAAACAAAATCCTTATCTAGGCTAAGTTAATAAGGTCTCTGACATGTATATATATCTTAAAGTCCAATATGTATTTTTAAGCCTTTTCTTAATCAATCATGTATAATAGTTATAACATCTTAACTACCTAATAGCCAATAAATCAATCTAGCTCAATTTAGAATCTAGTCATAAAAGTGTAAATCAAATATTTACTTAATTATAAACAAATAAAATAAAATTATTTTCTCTGGGTAGCTATCCATTGGCTAGCAGTGTGTGTACTGAAAAGTATATTTAAAAACCTCCACCAGATTGTAAAGGCACAAAGTTTTTTTATACCAGATAAATTAACGTAACGTAATACACTCGTGATAATTTTATTTCAATCTACACTTTATGAAGACTATTTCAGAACTTTTTAAAAATTTTTTGATCATTACTTTTCGATATATGAGCGGACAAGGGTTTTTGGCGTCAATCTACACTTTATGAAGACTTTTCCAGAGTTTCTTTTAAATCTTTTGATCATTACTTTTCGAGATACTAGCAGACAAGGGTTTTTGGCCTTTTTGGAAAAATAATACAAAGAAAAGTATGCGCAAGGTATTACATTATATATATTTTTAAACTCGTGCTTTCACAAGCTTTTATTTAAGACTCGATAACCAGGTAATTTCTTTTTTGACTTCCGAATTTACCACCCAATACCAGCCCCTTAAGTCAAAAGTTAACTTTCAAAACTACACGGCTCTGACTGGGCCATCAGTTCCTATATTTGTTCCAAATTTCAACTTTATATGTTAAATAATTTCGGGTGTAACAGATAGACAGGCAGACAGACGGACACCGAAGTGATCGCACAAGTGTCCCTTATGGAACACTAAAAAACGAATACGTTGAAAATAGAAGAATTAGCATCGTGTCAGCTATTTTATGCTATTTTTATGCTATTTGTTCCATGGGATGTGTAGTTATTTTGATACTACTAACAGTGTGTTGTCACCAGAGATCGAAAAATTTCTTTCAAATTTTTGTTGAACGATCGTTACAGGTGATGAATCTTAATTAGTTCAGACATTGCAAAGACTTTTGGAGCAAAAACGAAACTTGTGTGCTAGGTCCTTCATATTCACTTGATTTAGTACCCTGTGACTTTTTTGTTATCTCGGCAGTTCATTTGCCATTAATATAAAAGCAGTGCAACATCACTGACTGAATTAAACTTAAAGACAAAAGGTGTACCATATTTACTTTAGTATTATCTCGGTGTGTGGAAAATTGCCGATTTTCATATTTTTCACCCAGAATATAATTACATAGTCTCGAACAAACAAAATTACATTAGAGGAAAAATAAAAATACTCTCATAGGAAACTTCCACTCTCCCAACTGAAAAAGCGAAGCTGAAGTCTCTCCGATCATCCTGTCGATCTCTTCAGATCTCCTGAAAATTGACTTCTACAGAATTTAGCACGAAACTCACTTATATAAAATAGCGAATTTTGAGTGCGCAAAGGTAAATTATACCTACCTGAAAAGTTGTGGCAACTAGAGAAGGCAAATCAACATGTTGAGCTAGATATCCTAAGATCTTTTAACCGAAATTTTGAATTTTCTTCCCATAATAAATTAGAAACCATTGTTATTAAATAATCTTCATAAATTATAATCCTATTTTTACTTAGGTTTTTGGATACCCATAAAATCGAAGTCAATATCCCACAGCTAGTCGAAAGTAGTGGTAGAAGTTTTACAGAAGAAGCAAGGAGAAGAAAAGGTGGTGGAGGAGGAGGAGGTAAAGGAGGAGGATATGGTGCAATGTTAGCAGCGCTGGCGATTAAAGGAAGTTTTCTAGCTATGGCATATAAAGGTAAATAATTTCGGCATAAAGTATCTTTTACATTTTGTAGTACAGAATATAATTTTTTTTTTTTGGCTTTTGAGCGCAGATTTGTTATAATGTTAATTTTTTTATTACTGATTACTTTTATTTTCTTCAAGTTCTTCTTCTTTCTTTTTTTTCTTTTACTCTTCCTATTTTTCTTTGACTTTTAATTAAAGATCGTTTCCAAGTTTGGTTGCCATACTACTTGAATTCAGGAATATAAGGAGTTACGCACTGCATTTTATTTTGATAACTGATTATTATTAAAACTTTTAGTTGTCAGTGTGGGACTAGATACAACAACGCTCCTCATTTCTAAGTTTTAGGTGTGTCTGCATAGTTTCTTCAGGTTTATTATGTTTGCTTATTAGTTGCCATACTGCAGAAATTAAATAAAATTATATAAATAAAAAATAGATACAAGTTCTTACACTAAAATAACAGAGGTATCAATATTTTTGCTATTTGCGTTCTATTCGTTCCGCTTGTAAACCTTACTGTTCTATTTGCTAACTGTCTGTTAAAATACTTAGTTTGGTAAATGGCGTGTGTCAACAAGGTAATAATATACCAAGAATGCCTTTTTATTATTATTGATCTTTATTGTCATACCGTGACGTATTTTTAGAGTACATTAATTTTTTTCGTAGTAGTAAAATTACACGTTTCTTATAAATAGTAAAATCTATAATTTTGTTTTGATATTGACTTAATGAGGCTAGGCTAAAAACATACTATTTATTAAGAGATCATAAATAGACTAGCGATTTTAGAGATACGGTATAGTCAGATGCATTAGAAATTATGCAGGCCAACAAAAAAATATTTGTAATAACTTTTTAAACCAATACATCTAAGTGTTATGTATTTTTGGGTGGTGAAACCGTATCTGGTATCAGTTTTTTTGTATCACCCACAGTTCTCTCACAATATGACATCGATTAAATTTCAAAATAGGAAAAATTTGATACATAAAAAATAAAACTTAAACCGAACTTTTTTTTGATTAGGCTACAATTTTATTCATGATAACCTATTTCACTTCAATGCAAATATTTTGGGTGCTTATTTTTTTTGTATTCCCTTTCCATTTTCTCTGTGAAGTTTCTTGTATAGCTTTTTCTCCGTTGTGATGCATTTTGTTGTTCTCTATGAAGTGACCAACAGTAATCACCCATCACCATCCCTGGTACTGTTTTTCTATCTCCTTTATGTCCTGGTGGAACGGTTCCCCCTGCTCTTCACTCACATCGCCTAAGTTTTTAAGAAAAAGTCCAGATGGCAAGAAGTGGACTTTACGGCTCATCAGACAACCCAGAAATTTTTGAACTTGTCTATCATATTATCTACGATAAATGCATAGTTAGGATCTTTCACATTGCCCAAAAACTTAGTCACAATTTCTTTAAATGATGTTTTTCTCGCCAGGTGTTAAAGTTTTTGTTACGGGCCATTGTTTTTTGGACCAAAGTTGATCCCTTGCTCTGCTGTGTCACTCACATATAAAACATGGAAACTTTGTAAATCCCTTTTGGTGACCAAGGATCATGGAGACAACTTTTAAATCTCCACATAGCATCCAATCGTGAGCTGAAGAGTTAATTTTCTGTAAAATGGTGTTCAGATTTTCGTAAGTTTCTTTCATATAGACTGAATGAACAACCGGCAGTGAAGCATAAGTATTTCCGTTGTGCAACAGAACACTTTTGAAACTAGTTTTTGATGAGTCTATAAAAAGCCTCCGATCTTCTTTCTTGTACTCAATGCCAAGTTCGTTAATTAGACTATCAATATCATGGCAGTAAACCAAATCCTCTTGAAAAACTGAGCAAACTGTTGATCTCTTGTTCTATAATGGTAAATAGATGTTCCAGATTCAAATAAATGTTTTTCTTTCAGCCTAGAATCAAGCAATTCTGCTTTTTCCTTAGTCAAACCCAAATCTCTTACTACATCATTTAACTCAGCTTGTGTAAACAACTGTGGTCTTAAATTTTCTAGAGAACATTGAAACTCATCATCATCCGGGCGACTTTCATTAAATTCGGGACTGGATTGTAAAACGTCATCAATAGACTGAGGTGGCTCAAGGACAGGAAGTCCCACTCCATGTCCTACCGGCCGATTAGCTGAAGTAAAGTTAGGATAGACAATTACTTTCTTATTTTTGAAGTTATGTCCAGAAATATCGACGCTGCAAAAATAACAATCATTTGAATGATTTTCTTGCTCTCTCCATACCATGGGTACTGCAAATATAAAAGCTTTCTTTTCTTTCTTATACCATTTCCTAAGATCCCCGACACACACATAACATACTTTGTGAGGAGCCAACATTTTTCTTGATTACCGATTTCTACACCAAAATATGCAAAGTATACTTTTTTTACAAAGTCAGTAATGTTTCTTTGATGTTTTTTAACTACAAACTCACCACATATATAACAAAAAGTGTTGGGAGAGTTTTTACAACCACGATTAGCCATACTTTGAGTGTAAATTAAAGTATATGGGTAAACGCTGTAATGCGAGGTTATATGAACTGGAAGAAAGACAGCTGTGACATTTATCGGAACTGCCAGCCTAATAACATTTCATTTTACTGTCAACCTTATAGAATTTTGGTTTTATTGCCAACCTAATAACATTCGAATGATAAAAAATAAACTTTTCACATTTTGAATATTAAAATGTGAAAAATTAGTAGGTGATACGACTTTTTTTATTATTATTTGCGGACACAGCACACCAAAAAACATAGGAATTTATTATTTTTTCATTAGTTAGCCTGTGTTATTTTATTTCTAGAAATTTATGGACATTTTATTAAGGGGTTACATACACCTGGGCGCTGCAAATATTTTAAAAAAATATATTTTAAAGGTTATTAAGTGAATAATATAAAAGAATCGCGAGAAGAAGAAAGAAAGATTATATATTTTTTATTATACTATAAATTATAAGAATAAATATGTTTTTATATGTTAACATTATTTTTTTCGGGTTAAATGGACCACTGATGAAAACTATGGAGCCTCCTCATCTGCAAGATACCTTTGCAAAAAATAATCCAATCTGCAAAAATAAAAATTAATCTCGTAAAGTAATGTAGTAGGAAGAGTTTTTTTCGATACTAAAAAATTTACGGTGTTTCAAACTTTAGTATACAATTTCGACCAAAAAATTTTTTTATTTATAAAAAATTTTCTATTAGAAAAATTAAAAAAACCTCTCGACTTTTTGTAGAAAAAGTAATTATTACGATTAAAAAAAAAAGGTAAAAATATTAAAAAATAACTGAATAATATTGCAGACAGTGCATTGAGACAGGTAGCGGTCCCAATCCGACGCCAGGTCATATTTCATGCCATTATAACTGTGTAATGGAACGAAATTTTCTTAAAATTTTTTTTAAAAATAGTTTAGAGAATAAAAATCCGTAAAAAAAAAAGAAATCGAATTTTTGAAAATTCGAGGTGTATGTAACCCCTTTTACCAGCATGTTTCCGCAACTTCGCCTGCATGTACACCACAACATGCATCATTTAAATAATAAAAAATACTGAAAAAATCCCAAAACTTCCTTTAATTTACTCATTTTATTCCTGTTTCTACCCTATACATTACTAATGCTGACACCGGTAGTTATTCCTCCGGCACCACCTAACCCATTATTAGTTAATACGGATTAACAATTTGGTACAGTAATTTACCTACATAAGAAAAATCGTTATTTCGTTATAAATAGACCTATATACACACTCGTTTACACACTCATCTGTCATCTACTTCGAAATAATGTGTTTAATTTCGTTTTATAAACTCCCAGAAGTCAGATTTTTTCGCTGTTGTCTTAAGAACATTGACAACATATGACATTTTATTGATCTATCTAGTGATAACTTCTATTCTAGCCATTGTTGGATACGAATCTCTCCTTGTTTGTTTTTATTCTTCACTGTACAATTCTATTCTCATTCATTTAGGTCTAGAGCATTTTTTAGGATCACCGGACCATCTCATCTATGTAGGGTCGACTGCTTCCTCTTTTGTATTCCCATGATCGACAGTACATTGATTCCATTTATCATCTTTTTGTCAAATGGAAGAAAATTTCCATTTCTGTCACCAGTTCTTCTATATCCTTTATTGTTATTATCCTTCCAATACTTAAGTTTCCTTTCTTATTTTCCATACTCTTCGATGCTGGATTCTTCCTCACCTATTGTTTTTCCCTAGTTTCGCAATGAAACTTCCTATCACTAATGCAACTTGGGTCTTATGGTCGTCTAATTTTCTGTATTTCTTCTAAGAATGTGCCAATGTCACTATGACCATAAACTGTAGTGCATTAAGTTGCCACAGTTTAATTGTGTCTGTTGTCAATCTTTACCTTTTTCTTCGGCTTTAGAAATACGCCGTTTAGAAGTGGAAATTTCTTTTAAAGGTGATTTATTTTATAAAAAATATTCACCACGCCTGTAATTGATTTTTAAGTTTAGTGTTTTTGAAGTTTCGCTGTGGGTACAAGTCTTTTTTTTTGGAAAAATCCCCTGGCCCTGTCATCTATTTTTAGTTTACTGAATTGTAAGGGTCTAAACTTTTAAAGTGCCACTTTCTTTATCGTCAAGAATTTGGACGCTCCCTTCCACGATTAACACTAGCCGCTCTTTATGTAGATCCGCCTTTCGCGGTTTGGCTTTTTTTAAAGAAATGCCTCGTGTATCCATGTGTCGTTCCCACCGGTAATGCCACTGATTTATCAATAATCTAAGTATTGTTTTTTTTAGGTATTGCAGTAATGTCTGGAGCGGCACTTCTTATTGGTAAAATGGCTCTCATTATAAGTGCAATTCTTGGTCTTAAAAAACTCGTTTCCGGCAATAACGAGAAAACAACTTTCGAAATAATTAAGACTCCAAAATACACTGAAGAACATGTTCAATCGACTGCTTATGAAGACGATTACCATCATGATCATTACAGACGAAATTATCTAGATGCAGCAGCAGCAATTCAGAAGAGAGTTTACAGATTTCAGTTGCCAGAAAACTAATAAAATGATATATTAATGATAGCTGTATTTTTTTCTCACGAGTACGAAAACTATCATGGATACTAATACCGTTAAGAAGGGGCTATTTCAGCAGTCGAATGCGGTGAAGATGCTTTCCCCAAAACAAAATTTTTTCTACAATAAAAATAATATAAATTAATATGTTAAAAAAATAATACACATAAGCAATTCCAATGTATTAATGAACTGTTAGCTGTCATGGTAATGCGTGCAAGTAATAAAGTAAAAGTTGGGTGGTGAAAGTATATGCAAGCAAAAAAGCACATCGAATACTCAAAAGTATGCTAAAAGTACCTATACTACTTTTCGCAAGCGCTGACTTCCATAGAGCAAATATATTTTGGCTTACCATAGTTTCAGTTACATAAAATTTTGTATTATGTTAAACTAGAGTAGCGTAAGTTAAAAATATTAAATAGTATTTTGCATAACGGGTGCTGAAAATGGCAGTTATGATTTCAGTATGTTCGTACAGTGATATAAGCTGTATGTAATGTAAGCTTGGCAAATCAACAAACGAATTCTTCTTGTTACTCTCATTGAACGTCTGAGAAAAATCAGGCAAACTGCACCTACAGTTTAACGTAGAATCCGATCCATTTGATTAGTAGATACCTAGATTTCGCCGTCTTGTCCTACAGTTCCCATTTACTGCTATCCACGGGGGGGGGGGGGCAGCCTGTTACCTACGAATGTTTTCGTGGCATTGTGTTCAAATACGTTTTTGTAGGTGACAACCCTCGATCCATCCAACCTGACTTCAAATATGTATCGTGCTCAAGAACGCGAAGCATACTATCTCCATTGCCAGACCTTTCTCGTTCAAGTAAGTGCTTATCCATAACATGCCACCGGAAGTTTCCACAATGTATTTAAGTCATGTTTTAGATATGGGACCCATCCAAGAACAGAGCAGGAAGGATTCTGTTTACATTGCCAATATTTTTCGATCCAAGTGGCCTCTCAGAAACATACATACAGCTTTGAAATTATGTTGATATTTACTGCGTACACTAAGACTCATCATCCTTAATACAACTTTTTTACTGACCTATAGTGATCAAATTTTCATAAAAATCTTGATATCCAACTCCTTTATAACGTTTCTGATGGTGTTTTATCACTTTAATCGATAGTCTGTGGCCCTTACCGCGTTTTCCACGTTAGAATGCAAAAGACTCTCCACGCACAGGGGAGATCTGTTCCTTCTTCTCTTGCCCTGAGGCTTTCCCTGAACCGTAATATTCCATCCAGCACTGCAGTTAGTAGCCGTTGAACGTGTACACCATGACTCCTGACTCTAAATTCACTTTTTGGGTATCGAAACAGTAACTCTCTCTTGGAAAGATCTAACCATAGCTGTACACGTGCTGTACATTATACTATTTTTGTATTTGCATCAATTATACTTAAATATGTCTATATTAATATGCCATTGTTTAATATTGATTTTCAAGTAGCATATAAAGAATGTGGAAAAAATTATTTGTTTCTGTGCCAAATTTGTAAACAGACAGATCTTTGAACAAGGTGCGCCAAATTTTCGCACTCATCCACCATGCTGAAACAAAAGCTAATTTTCAAGAATACTTAGTGTGTACTATATTTAAATAGTTTTCGTAAAAGGTAAGGAAAAAAATCTTGTGTCATTTTAACAAAGATGTTAAATAAAATAACACAAAATGATTAATGAAAATTTTATTACCTAAAATTCAGAAGTGATGTTTGCATTTGCTACTATCGACAGTTAGGAAAGAACTTAAAATAATTATTAAATTAAGAATAAGTTAAACCTAATGTGAGTGAATCCATTGTTAAATTCTAAAAAGTCCATGATGTCTTGGTCTTCTTCTTTTTAATAAGCACTTATTAGCGTAGTAAGTAGAAACGAAACCTTTCAATTTTTTTGCTACTTAGATGTAACTCATAAATATATAAATATATATATATATATATATATATATATATATATATATATATATATATATATATATACTAATACTTGGAACACATGTACATAACGGGTGAAAATCTTATCATATATGTTACTAATTTATTTTTTTTAGTAGATGTAGCAACTACATATAAAATCGCCCAGAAGGCAAATACTGGAGAGAAACGTACGGAATATTTATTTACCTAATTTATTTTTAGACTAATAAATACTTAATATGTCGTAATTTTGTCAACCAATAAAATATTTTACGATATTTAACGATTTTATACTTTTCAAATATACACATAGCTATTTCCGTTCTCATTGTAAATTGAATTAAATATATCTGAAATCTGATAATTATTTTTATTTGTTTTACTAATTTCATACACATTCATTAATTAAATTAAGTAAGTTAAGATTATTATTTTATAAGAGTTTTACCGGGTGTTCTCTAATTTAGAGCATATGAGAGATAAATGTAGGCGAAGAGATCTTTGAATTTTTGAAAAATTCTATACTACATATACTAACAGTTTAAGAAGAAAAAAGTCCACGTGAAGCAACTACCGACCAGTTGCATTGCTGCCGGTATTAAAGGTCTAACTCTTCCTAATAATGTCACAGATTTTTAGAAGGAGGCAGTGGAATATTGTGAACAGATTCGAGCGATTGTGCCCGATATATCTAACGCTCATTCAAGCGTTTTCAGTATGAGAATGGGATGGCTTACAAGGGGAAGTTAATGAATTTCTTTCCGACAGATTTACTATCAAAGCCGGTCTACCCCAGAGTTTGACACAGTCTTATACTCTCCTATTTCTTCATATTAACAGTAAGCTGGAAAATACCAAGAACCTAGTATATAACTGTGACCAAGATTACCCAAACTTGTTTGTTTCTCTGTTTACCTCGAAACCTGGATGTTTTGGACCATCAAAAAAAAGTTTTTTGACGAAATTCTTCAGTAAATGCATTGATATTCAAAATCAAATATTCGATTGATTCCTACTAAAGTGATGCATACTTCGCGCTAATAGTTCTCATTTATATACATACCACTTTATTTAAGAACTCTTCTATATGAAGAACCTCGTCCCTGGAGACTACATTTCCCACCTAGTACAACCTGCAGCTACGCTCTTGTGTTTATTCAGATTGGGGATTTTTTCTGTACTCTTCAAAAATATAAAGCTAACGGCATCGTTAAGACGAGTTTGCTTACCTTGCCTTTCAATCGCTACAGATCCATTTACGTTTTCGTGTAGAAGCAGGATTCCTAAAGAAGAAAAGTAATAGAAAAAAACAAAATAAGGTCGCAAAGATGACGACAATAGTATTAAGATGCTTGGTAAAATTAAGTCGTTTTATCAAATTTTATAATGGCCTTCTACACAATTTTATGTTTGTATATTTGGTTAAATAATTTGATTTTGTGACCATCAGATTAAACTAAGAACCCTCTATATAAATAATTAATAATGTGAAAATTATATTCAATATTTTTTAATTATTATAAGCTGCGTTTCTTAAAAGCTCTATGCAAGAAGGGAACATAATTAAATAAAAAAGTATTTTTTATTTTTAGTTTTTAATGAATTTGACAAATTGCAAGAATTTCTTATTCAAACTAGGGCATCTTGTCAAAAAAAAGTAAATAAAGCAAAATCTTAATTTCTTTCGTGACTAGTTTCGAGTTTTTATTTAAAAAAATATATATAATTAAAAAATAGGTAATATGGGCCTCTATCACCAATTATTTAAAATGAAAAAATATGTTTACTCTTACACCATAATCGTAATTTAGCCTAATGTCAGAAGGGCAGGCTTTCTAGGTCAGTGCTCTACGAATTGAGCTACAAGGACTCAGTCAAACCAACCAGGCGGCAACACCTTTTTTACATTTTTTATTTAACCACCTATAATTTCCGGAAATTACAAGCCCGAAGAAAGTTAAACAAGGGAAAAGAAGGGATCAAATTAAAAATTATTGGTCTTTTAAGACTCATTTGTCTTTTATTCAGACGTATTGCCGACATGGACAGCCAGAAGATAGCTAAAAGAATTTTTAGGATTCGTCTAAATGTTACAAATATAAATTTGTTAGGTTTACCAGGATAAGAAAATGTATTTGTTATTTGCAATTAGTCCTGACATCAACTGAACTAAGTCCATGAGTTACTGTTTTAGATTATTTAAATAAAAATTCCATCTAATGCGAAAGTTTATAAATCTGAGAGAAAACATTTTGTTTGCTTTCATTTTATGTAGCATTCTGTAAATTACACGTGTAAGTAAATTAATTGTTAAGGGTTTTCAATTTCAATGGGTATAGAATTATTGCTAAAATTAATCCATCGAATAGATATGTATATTGTAAATAAGTAAAAAATGTACCAGTTTATCAACTGCTTATTTACTTTCTTCTAACTGTGGTAGATAACAAGAAAAAATTCCCCAGAAACATTATTGAAAGACCAAGTATATGATTAATCAATATATAAATAAAATAATGAACCGATATGTATTACAAATACTAATATTACTGGAAGAGCAATATTTGGAAAGAAGTAAAGGTTTGTTTTTTAAATGCAAGACTTGGATGACATTTTTAGTGTTCCGTACGGAACACTTATAAGATCACGTCGGTGTCTGTCCGTCTGTCTGTTCGTCTGTTTGGTTTGTCTGGCTGTTCGCCTGATTTGTTCGTCTGTCTGTCTTTCTGTCACACCCGATTTTCTCCGAAACTATTCTACATAGACAGTTGAAATTTGGTACTAATATAGGAATTGATGGCCTAATCAGAGCCGTGTAGTTAAATTTTTACTTTAGGGGTTAGTTTTGGGGAGTGAAATCGGAAGTAATTTTTTTTTTACCAGGTTATCGAGTTTAAAAATATATATAATGTAATACTTGCGCACACTTTTTTTGTAATATTTTTAAAAAATCTCGGAAAATTGTTGCCTCCCCTTATCTCGAAAAGAACAGATCAAAAAATTTTGAAAAAATTCTGGAATATTCTCCACAGGGTGTAGATTGAACGAAAATTAGCACAAGTGCATAACCTTTAATAATTTATCTGGTATATAAAAAAACAAATTTCAAGGTCATCAGTTTTCAGTAAAGATCGGAAAAAAAAAACTTTGTTGAAAACTGATTTGGGGTATGTGACGTCACTGATCATTTCATACACCCATAACAAAAATTTTTGTTTTAAAAGCAATCAACATACGGAACAATAATTGCGCAAATCCAGCTTGCACTTTACCGGTTATTTTTTTTAATGAAAGTAAACAAGAAGGATTTGACTCTTAGTACATTTTTTTTTTTAAAAAATTATCTTACCGAAGCCTGACTTATTATATACCAAATAGCATGATGAGGCACCTGGATACAAAAAATTCCGGAGGTAAAATAGCCCCCCGTTCGGATCTCCGGGTGGGGGCTATTTCAGGGGCGTCGACATGCAGAGAACAGAATTTCAAAATGGATTTTTGCAACATACGAGGTTTAAATTCGAACATAAATTCAGTGCACCAACACCTGCAATCAAATAAACCTCATGTACTCGCTCTCTGTGAAACTAAGGTCAGTTCATCGACCAGCACAGTAAACTATCTTTATCCTGGGTACGATTTCTATTCCCGATTTAGGCGTAACTTTGGAATCTGTCTTTATGTCAGAAGCGACCTCTCTTGCCAACGAGAAGAGGCTCTGGAGCCCCCAAACTTTGATGTTATGTGGTTAAAAATAACGACTCAACCAACCACAAGGTTCGTCTGTATCCTCTATCGACCACCAAGTGATACAAACTTTAGAACACTTTTCGCTTCTCTTGCATACACCATAGACCATTTACAAATTAACTATCCAAATGCCGAAATTGCCATCCTGGGCGACTTTAATGTCCACAACATCAACTGGCTTAAATATTCAAATACTACCGACGAACAAGGTCATGAAGCCGAATCATTTTCAATCAGTTGTGGCTTGACTCAGCTTATTGATGAACCAACACGAATCCCTGATCGAGACGGAGAGTTCGCCAGTCTTCTTGATCTGTTTTTAACCACCAATCCGGAGATTTACACGGTCAGCGTAAATCCACCGTTAGGTTCTTCCGACCATAAACTACTTTCGACGTCGAGTATTCTACCAATCAGTGACAGAGAGGCGCCCAAACCGCGCAAGATTTGGCACTACAAATCTGCTAAATGGGAAGATCTCATGGAATATTTTCGAACTTTCCCTTGGTTGGACGTTTGTTTTCGATCCGACGACCCATCTGACTGCGCCAGGAAGGTTTCCGATGTTATTTTGGCCGGTATGGATGCCTACATCCCTTTTTCGAAGAAATGCCCTTCCAACGGCAAGCCTTGGTTTGACCTAAAATACAAAGAAGCTGTTGCTTCTAAACATCTTGCATACCGACAGTGGCGTGAAGATCCTAACACCATAAATCGTAACATCTTTGTTCGTGCCAGGAACAGATGCAAAGAAATTATCGACGAAACCAAGAAGGTACACAATCAACGGATTAGAAACAAACTTCTCGCTTGTCCCGGCAATTCCAGGTCCTTTTGGTCAGTCGCTAAGGCAGTTAGTCAAAATTTCACCAAATCCACCATACCACCACTCACACGGCCAGATAATTCTATTACAACGACACCTGTTGAGAAAGCGAACTTGTTGGCTGAACTCTTTGCTTCACATTCTACTGTCGATTTCCAAGGAAAAACACCACCTACTATTCCCATAGTGCAGTCAAGGATGCCCGATATTGTCTTCAGACAGCGTATCATAAAACGTATTTTGATGAAGCTAGACACCAAAAAGGCATCAGGCGCTGACGGAATACCTGCTGTAGTTCTCAAGAACTGTGCGAGGGAACTAACACCAGTTTTCTGTAGACTTTTCAACCTATCCTACAGAAAGGGAATATTTCCTTCCTGCTGGAAATGTGCCACAGTTCAGCCGATACCTAAAAAAGGCAAGAAGACCTTGTCAAATAACTACCGACCAATCGCACTACTCTCAATAATATCGAAAGTCATGGAAAGGGCTATCAATCAGCATCTTCTAAAATATCTTGAAGGATTCAACATTATTAGCGATCACCAATATGGCTTTCGTAAAAATAGATCAACAGGAGATCTTCTGACTTATGTAACACATGTTTGGAACAACGCAATTGAACACTTTGGAGAATCTCGAGCGGTTGCTCTTGACATATCCAAGGCATTTGACCGTGTTTGGCACGATGGGCTGTTGGCTAAGCTACGTTCTTGTGGTATGTCTGAAAAGTTCTGTTTGTGGGCTCTCATGTTTCCTCAGAGAGCGTTCTTTACGAGTGGCAGTTGACGGATTCCTTTCTAACACCTTCAATATCAACGCCGGTGTGCCCCAAGGTTCCATACTGTCTCCTACTCTCTTCCTCATTTATATTAACGATCTGCTGGAAAAGACCGAGAATCCAATCTACAGCTTTGCAGATGACAGTACACTTATCTCTTCATTCACTTTGAACGCTCGGACATCGACTACTCAGACGAATATCCCGCAGACAGCAGGAAGTCATTCAACTTAACAAAGACCTGGAAGAAATTCTATCTTGGGGTGACAGTAACCAAGTGGAATTTAACGCTACAAAAAAAACCCAGGCGGCAGTTTTTTCTAAAAAAGTTAACGTTGCAGAACCCGACATAGTCGGGGCACTCCATCCCTCTAACATCGTCACTCAATCTGTTAGGCGTTAATTTGGGAGCAAATATGTCCTGGCATGAACATGTTGCAGGCATAGCAAGAAGAGCTTCTCAAAAGTTGGGAATATTGTTTCGAACCAGAAAGCTTTACACTCCACAACAACTGTTAATTCTTTACAAAGCTCAAATTCGACCAACTATGGAATACTGCTCCCATGTTTGGAGCTCCGCTCCCAAACATACACTGCATTTGTTGGATTCTATCCAGAGAAGAGCTGTTCGTCTGATTGGACACCCGGAACTGACCGACGGCCTTGATTCGCTGGAACATCGAAGAACGGTTGGCGACTTGAGCCTATTCTACAAGTACTTTCATGGAAAGTGTTCGAAAGATGTGGCCCGTTTAATTCCTCCCAGAGTGGTGCTTATTAGAAGTACACGTTGCGCTGATGCTTCACATCCGTATGAGGTTCAGCTTGTTACTCCTCGTACAACGCTTTTCAAGCAGTCTTTTATATGGAGAACATCATACCTTTGGAATGGTTTACCCAGGACTGTGTTTCCCATCGAGTACAATCTACACCGATTCAAGAACAACGTGAATCGCTATCTCCGCACACGTGTCGCTCCTGTAGCGCTTTAGGGACTTCCCTGTAGCACGTGTGCTAGACCCATAAAAAAAAAAAAAAAAAAAATAGAAATATTCTGTCCTCTTGGTATTGTCACTTCACTTGCTAGACGAAGAAAAATTCGTAGAATACAACATTCCCGCGTACTTGTAATAGACTTAAAGAAAGCTTTTGATAATGCACAAATATGAGACGTTTCATCTATTATATAACAGGTCCCATTAGGGCTTTCAAAATTATCGGAAATATATATAAAGACAATAAAGTAGTCCCAAGATCAGCAGAAGGAATGACAGAACCAATCAACTATGAATTTGGAATCAGGCAGGGAGACTCTTTAAATCCTCTTCTATTTAATATTGTCATGTACGAAATTATAAAGAATGTCCAAAGAAAGTAGGAATATAGAAAGGATAATAGAGAACTTAAAATTTTATGTTATGCAGATGACGCAAAAATATTAACTGAGACAGAGAACAATCTGCAAAGGCTGCTATACCAATTCTATATAAGAGAAAGATAATATAATATATCAATCTCAACTGAAAAAAACCAAGACAATAGTAATACCAAAGGAGTCGATCAGATGTAAATTGGTGGGGGAAGATAAATCAATAGAACAGATGATGGAGGTCGATTACCTGGGCATCGAAATATCTAATATTGGAAGAAATGAGGCAGAAGTAGAACATCAAGTCAACAAGGCTAATAGGATAGCGGGATGCCTCAATGATATCATATTTAGAAATAAATTCATCTTCGTTGAGATAAAAAAAGAATATACAAGAGCGTAGTACGACCAGTAATGACTACTTATACATCTGAAACAAGATCCAATGCAAGTATAACACAGAGGATGCTGGAATTAACTGAAATGAGAATATTGAGGAGATTTACAAACAAGACACCAAGAAATAGAGAAAGGAGTGACGACCTAAGACGCAAATGTAACATTGAAAATATCAACCAGTGGATAAGAGAAAAAAAGAGGAAGACAAGTCGCGAATGGAAAAACATCAATATATATATATTGATGTTTTCCATTCCCATATATATATATATATATATATATATATATATATATATATATATATATATATATATATAGCTTTCAAATGCAATGTGGCCCTTTTGAAAAAAAAAAAACAAGATAGCGGCCCAATATGGTGTCTAGAAACAAAAAAAAAAAATCAGGATCAAATACAAACAAATGATGATTTCTAAGGGGAATTTAGTTAAATGAACTTCAAAATTGAGACAAAATGTAATATTAATATAATGATTAGAGTAACCAAAATAATTTTATGTATGACGCCTAAAACCGAAAACTACACGAAGAGTGAGCAATTATGGAAATTTTGCATTGAGATAGCACTTTTTCTTACAGAAGGACTATCGCTGTCTGATCATATAGTAATAGAAATTAACAACCAATCATAACCTACTCCAAAGAAAGGCAACTTTACCCAACAAAACTGAATGCATCATACCTTACAAAACAGAAAGGAAAATTAACGCAATAAAACTTTAGGAGTCAAAACTTACAAAGTAGAATGAGAGCTTAACCTAAGTTAACCTAATGTAGCAGATTCTAATCCAACTTAAGGCAGTTTAACCTAAATTAACCTAAGTTAGCTTAACCGAACTTAGCCTATGGCATGTCAATCGAAATAACCGGTCAAGTGCAAGTTGAACTTGCGCAATTAGTGTTCCGTACGTTGATTGCTTTTAAAATAAAAAATTTTGTTACAGATGTATAAAATGATCAGTGACTTCACAAAACACACCCCAAATGAGTGTTCAACAAAGTTTGTTTCCAATCTTTACTGAAATCTGATGACCTTGAAATTTTTTCTTTTTTTTTTAAATACCAGAAAAATTATTAAAGGTAATGCACTCGTGATAATTTTCGTTCAATCTACACCCCATGGAGAATATTCCGGAATTTTTTTTCAAAATTTTTTGATAAGTACTTTTCGAGATAAGGCGCGGGACAGCGATTTTTTTGCGATTTTTTAAAAATAATACAAAGAAAAGTGCGCACAAGTATTACATTATATATACATTTTTTACTCGTGTTTTCACAAGCTTTCATTTGACACCACACTCGATGACCTAGTAAAAAAAATTTTTTTTCACTTCCGATTTCACCCCCCAAAACTAACCCCTTATGTCAAAATTTAACTCTTAAAACTACATGGCTCTGATGAGGCCATCAATTCCTATATTATTACCAACTTTCAACTTTCTATGTCAAATAGTTTCGGAGAAAATCGGGTGTGTTGACAGACAGAGAGACAGACAGACACCGAAGTGATCTTATAAGTGTTCCGTACGGATCTCTAAAAAACATAAAGCTTCATAGTTTAGTATGGATTCGAGTATGAGTACTAAACTTATTAGCTAGACTGACTAATGTTTATCTACTTTTACACTCACGAAGTTTTTTTACAGTATTATTGTTAATAGCTTGTAATGTCAAGACTACTAGGTGGCTTTCAAAACTTTTAGAATAGACACAAATTATTAAATGCAAAGACACAACTATTCATATAATTATTAGGTACATTTACACAAAGGTAGCAGTTTTAAATAAGTTTAATGGGGATGTTATTTTAAAATAACCGGTCAAGTGCAAGTTGAACTTGCACAATTAGTGTTCCGTACGTTGATTGCTTTTAAATAAAAAATTTTGTTACGGTGGTATAAAATGATCAGTGTCTTCACAAAATACACCCCAAAAGAGTTTTCAACAAAGTTTGTTTCCAGTCTTTACTGAAAACTGATGACCTTGAAATTTTTCTGTTTTTTTATATACCAAATAAATTATTAAAGACAAGGCACTCGTGGTAATTTTCGTTCAATCTACACCCCGTGGAGAGCATTCCAGAATTTTTTCAAAATTTTTTGATACGTACTTTTCGAGATAAGGTGGGGAGACAGCGATTTTTCGCGTGTTTAAAAATAATACAAAGAAAAGTAAGTCCAGTACTACATTATATATATATTTTTTACTCGTGTTTGCATAAGATTTAATTTGATACCACACTCGATGAGCTAGTAATAAAAAAAATTTTTTTTCACTTCCGATTTCACCCCCCAAAACCCTTAAATCAAAATTTAACTTTCAAAACTACACGGCTTTGAGGAGGCCATCAATTCCTATATTATTACCTAATTTCTACTTTTTATGACAAATAGTTTCGGAGAAAATCGGGTGTCTCAGACAGACAGACAGACACCTAAGTCGTCTTATAAGTGCTCCGTACGGAACACTAAAAACTATATAAATCTCGAAATTTGCTCTTTTAACAACATTTTGTGAAACAACCCATTAAACTATAGTCTCATTGCCAAAGGACCCAATAAAATATCCTGCGGTTTTGTTAGGTAATCTATTGCAGTCTAATTATCTGACACATCTATATTGCCTGATAATCTTTAGTTTCGAATTTAGATTAGAATCTGCTGCATTAGGTTAAGCTTTCTTTCTGCTTCGTAAGTTATATTACGTTAATTTTGCTTTCTGATGTGTAAGGTATGATGCATTAAGTTTTGTTAGGTTAAGTTACCTTACTTTGAGGTAGGTTAGGCTTGGTTTGGTTACGATAGGTTGTTAATTTATATTATATGGTGAGCCAGCGAGAGTGCTACGGTAAGAAAAAGTGTTATCTCACTGTGAAATCACCATAATTGCAAAAAAATTCGTGTAATTTTAAGTTTTTTTGCGCCATATTGGATCCGCCATGTTGGTATTACATAAAACGATGTTAATTACTTCAATTATTACATCAATACTAGATTTTGTCTTAGTTTTAAAGTTCAGCTAACTTAATTCCGCTTAGAAATCATCATTTGTTCGTATTTTATTCTCGTTTTTTTGAGCCACTATCCTATTTTTTCAAAAGGGCCACGTCATATTTGAATGCCTATGTTTCAACGAAAAAACTGACGTTAATTATATTTTTGGGAATGAGAATTTCACTTTTAACTTTAATGGTAAGATGTGTTTCAGGCCAAGAAAATATTTTTCTTTTAACTCTCAATTATCATTATTTAACGTTTGAATTTTATCTCGCTCTGTACGTTGAGGCGCAATTTGTGGCGTTCTCTCTTTTATAATTTCTGAGAATGGATTGAGTGAATATTAATACTAAAAGAACTAAAGAAATTAGACAAACACTAGCTCAGTTTTTCTTGGTAGAGTAATATGGGTAAGAGATAATTTTTGTACGTCTTTTGAAAATAGTCTCTATAGTTCTTTAAAATTTTTGGTTGTACTGATTTTGGGCACCATTCATTTTGAAATAAAAGGATCTAACTTCAGCTACAAAATGAAAAAATACTGAAGGGTTATGTAGTTGTTAAGAATAATTTTTTATGGTACAACCATTGCGTCCTGAAAAGTGAAACAGGTAATTCAGTGAAATGCTAGCCTTAAATAAGGAAAAAAGTTTATTAATGACAAAATTAAAAGTTCTAACTTCGCTATATTACTATTACTCTCCCTACTCTCTCATAAATTCAGTAGATAACCCGCATTGCACACTGAACTATAAACGGCTCAAAAATTCGATTGAACTACACTGCTTAAAAGTTAGTAATCACTGGAATAAATATAAAAATGGAAAAAAAAAAATGGAAAACATAAATTATAGGGAGAAAAACAGTGACATAACATGATCTTAAAATCTAGGAAAAAATTAATGTTGCAATTGAAACTAAAATTCGGAAAAAAATCATAAATAACAACGATGGTTTTATATTTTCAAAAGAAAAACTTCTAGAAATGTCCTACAAAAGTTCATTTGCTCTTATGGTAGTGGGATTTTATGGGCAACAAAATATCTAAAATTTTTAGCTGTGAACGTACGAACTTTTATTTCGTGAGTTATACCTTAGGATATTAATATGTTACAAGAAATAAGCAGCTATGCAAAACATAAAGACAGTGAAGGTGGTGTTTAAATTAAGTTACTCCTTACCATGAGAAAGTCCAATTCAGTGCTTATTTGAGAACGCAAGGAAAATACTGGTAAACCTCTTTACCGATTTCTTTTTATTAATTTTTGCACAATATGGTAATTCATTAATTAGTGTTTGCTATTTGGTTTTTAAACGCCACAAATCATGCAGCACAAACACTATTGAAGGGGGGAATATGAATTTAAAATTAATATTCCCAAATACTCATTTTCAAAGCTAAAAATTCTCTTATATGCTGGCTTGGTACTTTCACACTTCAATTACTGTGACACCGTATAGGACCCATGTGTCGTCGTCTCAGATGGTAAGCGGATTTAAAAACAGTAAAGTTCATTACTGCGATAATATATAGAATAAAAATAGTTCATATGCAGTCTGTCAAGTAAGAACGTGTCCGCGATAATTCATTTTTGGTAGATGCGATTCTAGCGATTCAACAGAAAATCGGTAGAGGGAACCCTTGTCTACGAAGCATTTTAGTAAAAGTGTCAGTCGATTCCGAACTTTCGTAGAAATCACGTAAAATCCTAAACGAGTCACTGGTTTGCGCGTAGTTCGAGGCAGTCTTTCTTTGTTTCCATTCAAAGGAGTCTAAAATGACACATTCCGCGGGCGCTAAATATATTAATAAATCGATGTCGTTTGTGACGAAATGGCTGAATCGTTTTAATCAGACGAGAAAGTCACTCCGAAAGTCGAAAAACGAATCGTGTCTTTGTGTTCACTGGAATCGAAATTGTCACTGCGCCAAGGAGCGGCAAAATTAAGAAAATCGGGTTTGAATGCGTCTCATGAGATCGTTCGACAACATCTTCATGCTCATGATGTCAAATTCACAGGCACGTTGAAGAAACCTTTGTTGAGCAAGAATCACGTCGCGAAGCGGCTCGCTTGGGCCCACGGTAATATATTAGAGTGGCTCTCACAATCGCCGAACACCAACTTTATTGAAAACTTTTGGTCCCTTGTAAAAAGAAAGTTCAGAGGAAAAATCGTCACTCAATTTGTTGGGTGATAATTTGGAAGCAAATATGTATGTCCTGGCATGAACATGTTGCAGGCATAGCAAGGGGAGGTTCTCAAAAGTTGGAATTACTATATCGAACTAGAAAGCTTTACACTCCACAACAACTGTTAATTCTTTACAAAGCTCAAATTCGATCAACTATGGAATACTGCTCCCATGTTTGGGGCTCCGCTCCCAAACATACACTGCATTGTTGGATTCTATTCAGAGAAGAGCAGTTCGTCTGATTGGAGACCCGAAACTGATTGGCTGCCTTGATTCGCTGGAACATCGAAGCACGATTGGCGACTTAAGCCTATGCTACAAGTATTTTCATGGAAAGTGTTCGAAGGATGTAGCCCGCTTAATTCTTCCCAGAGCGGTGCTTTCTAGCAATATACGTAGCGCCTCGCCATGCCTCGAAGATGCCAGACGATTATTGATGCAGCAAGCGATTGGAGAACTTACTAAGATAATTTCGCTATTGTTAGCACACGAAAGAATACATTGATGACAAAAATATTCTGGAAACACATTTTTTCAAGAATACCAGCAGTCAGGTCCTTATTTAACAGACTTTAAGTTACAAACTAAAGGATATCAATTTGTCTAACTTGCGGCAGAGGCGACTGTTACACTTCTGTTTCCTGTGTTTTTTTTAAGTATTTCGTTGGTTAGCTGAACTAATGTAAAGTATTTAATATCTTCAAAGGACCAAAACTTACACACAACGTTGGAAATATATTATTACAATTACACTTTTTAATAAATAAAGTCCTTCATTATTATTATTATTAATAATTTATTCAGTTATAGTATAATATATGCAAAATCTTATAAAATCAAATTACAAGGTAATTTTTATTTGTATGTTATACTATAAGTATAACAGGTAAAAGTGTTAAAAAAATTATATCTAAAATTCTTCATTAAGACCACAGCCTGATATCCATTGTGTTTGGTCCCCGGTACAGTAGGGTTTGTAAGTGGACCAGGCGTTGAAACCGTTTTTGTTTTCCTTTTCAGTAACTGAATAAATATGTTTGGCACAAGTTATGGATTCTGTTATATCATCGCTGAGAAGAGATTTACAGGTAATGTTGCAACCTTTTCCTAAAAGATTCAAATAAAACATAAATATTTGAATTTGAAATCATATTTCATATGATAAAGCAGAATAACGATTTGCTGGAAAGGATCAGGGACAGTACCACAGTAAACATAAAACACAGTAGCGACGCTCAAGAAAATTTTTAGGTCCTGTTTTTTTATCAGCACGCGTCCCCTACCATGATTGCTAGCGCGGTCCCGGTTGTGTTTACATCTGGATTTCGAGGAGAATCTTTTTGCAACAAGCTCCGACATTCATTAATAATAATTTTCCAGTAAGTAAATGACTCGTTTGACGTTATAATTGTAAATAATTATAACCAAAAATGTCAAGAGGAACTTTTGGTTGGGCGGTTAGTACTTGTAAAAATATATGTGGTATCTCCAAAGAAGTTTTTTTAGATTCTTCAAAGACCCTAAAAGTTAATTTATTTATAATTCTTTATTTCTATGATGAAATCTATTATATAAAGATTATGATAATTGTATTTTCATAGCAGCGATACTTTTTATTTGTAAAACAGTTGATGTTTTATTATTGTTAAGTTATTGGTTTATGTTATTCCACTTGTATTTTTTTTTTCTGAATTTAGAGCAGAATATTTGCTAGTTATACGAGGCTGGTTTGAAAAGTCCGTGCAAAGTCCGAGAGATGGCACTACCGGCGCGTATCGAGGTCATGTTTAGTTAGTAGCATCTCTTGAATGAACGCACACACAAGTTTCAGCCATATTGGTCTATTTCTTTGTGTTTGGCATTCGTGTGAATCAAGGAAGTCGAGTGATTTTCAAGAAATGGACGAAAAAAAATTTCGTGTGGTGATTAAACATTACTTTATGAAAGGCAAAACGCCTCAGGAGACTAAAGAGAAGCTTGATAAACATTATGGTGACTCTACACCTTCGAATAGAACAGTTTATAAGTGGTTTCAAAATTTTCGGACTGGCCATATGGGCACAAGTGACGCTGAACGTTCTGGACGGCCTGTGGAGGTTACGACTCCAGAAATCATTGATCAAATCCATGATATGGTGATGGATGACAGAAGAGTTAAGGTGCGTGAGATTGCTAGTGCTTGTGGGCATCTCGACTGAACGGGTACATAATATTTTGCATAAACATTTGGACATGAGAAAGCTATCCGCAAGATGGGTGCCGCGATTGCTCACGCTTGACCAAAAACGGAATCGTGTGAAGTGTTGCAAGGATGGTTTGCAGCTGTTCCAGAAGAATCCGGAGGACTTTAAGCGTCGTTTCGTCACTGTGGATGAAACATGGATACATTACTATACTCCTGAGACCAAACATTAATCTAAACAATGGGTTACCAAGGGGAATCTGCACCAAAAAAGGCGAAGACCGTTCCTTCGGCCGGAAAGGTTATGGCGACTGTCTTTTGGGATTCGCAAGGGATAATCCTCATCGACTGTCTGGAAAAGGGTAAAACTATTACAGGTGAATATTATTCATCGTTATTGGACCGTTTGAAACCGAGCTGCAAGAAAAACGCCCGCGATTGGCCCACAAGAAAGTCCTTTTCTATCACGACAACGCACCAGCACACACCTCAGCAGTTGTGGTCGCAAAATTAATGGAAATAGGATTCCAAACTCGTTTCACATCCACCCTATTCTCCAGACTTGGCTCCCTCGGACTACTATTTGTTCCCCAATTTGAAGAAATGGCTGGCGGGACAAAGATTTTATTCAAACGAGGAGGTGATTGCAGACACTAATGGATATTTTGCAGACTTGGACAAATCCTATTATTCGGAAGGGATCAACAAACTAGAACATCGTTGGACGAAGTGTATAAGCCTAAAAGGAGACTATGTCGAAAAATAAAAAAGGTTTACCCCAAACACATAAGTAGTTTTTATTTTTGCACGGACTTTTCAAACCAGCCTCGTATTATCAATAAGGGTATGGATTTCATTTTTTATATAAGTAGGATATAGGCAGGAAAAGCTTTTAGTTGTATGAAAATTATATTAGATTTAACTAATGTTAAAATTGAGGAAAAAGTGTGTTCATTTCATTTTTAAGTTCAGAAGAAAGACGATCTTATCCTAAAATGATAATTATAAATATTTTCAATATTTTCTAATTACTGGGATTCGCTGAAATATAAGCATCTTGATTGTTGACATTATTCGTGTGAAGCTGAAGGTGTGCAGAGATATATTCTCAATATGAACATTTTTTTCGCTCCGGACAATACTTCTAATAGTTGAGAAATATAAATTCAACAATGAGATATTTAAATGAAAAACGTGCAAAAAAGCGTCGAAGCCAAATGTATATTTTCCTTGTATTTTTTGCCTTTTTCCCAGTTTTTTGTATATCTGTTTTAATAAGAACTTGATAAAAAAATGTTTCTAAAAAAAACTTTTCTCGTTTTTTCTTCCTTTTAATCAGCAAAATTCATTTTTATTCTACAGAATAGGATTTTTCCTGAAAGAAGGAATTTGAATATTTCAAAAAGTCTCGGGACTCTTATCAGCAATATGGCGGCAGTTCATGTAATCATTACAAACTCGAACCCCTTGAGAACAAAGATGCCGAGTCGGACTGTCGCTATTGCGTTTATATTTACTGTGATAGTACACTTATATCTTCATTTACTCTGAATGTCCGAGCATCGGCTGCTCATGCAAATATTAGCAGAGAGCAGGAACTCGTTCAACTAAATAAAGAGCTCGAAGAAATTCTACCTTAAAGCGAAGTAACCAAGTAGAAATTAACGCTACGAAAACCCAGGGTGCAGTTTTTTTCTAAAAAAGTTAACATTGGCTAACCCAACATAGCTATGTCGGAACACCCCACTCCTGTAGCATCATCGTCACTCAATTTGCTGGGCGTTAATTTGTTGCAAACATAGCGAAGGAACTTCTTAAAAGCTGAGAACATTACTTCGAACTAGAAAGCTTTACACTCTACAACAACTCTTTATTCTGTACAAAGTTCAAATTCGACCAACGATGAAATACAGCTCTTACGTTTGGGGCTCTGCTCAAAAACATTCACTGCATTTGTGGGATTTTATTCAGAAGGAAGCTGTTCGCTGGATTGGTGACCCAGAACTGACCACTATTCTACAAGTATTTTCATGGAAGGTGTTCGATGGGTGTAGCTAATATTTCACATCCGTTTAAAATTTAGCTTGTCACCCCTCGGGTAACCCTTTTCAAGTCTTTTATTTGGAGAAGCTCATCCCTCTGGAATGATTTGCCCAGGACTGTTTCCTAGCGAGTACAATTTACAGCGATTCAAGACCAACAAAGATCGCTTTTTTCCGCGTTCCTCTAGTGTTCTAGAAATTTTCCTGCGACATATGTCCTATGCCCATACCAAAAGATTGTTCCTCAAGGCATTCAAAAAAATAATGTAAGATGATATTTAGTCCGGCCGCAGAGAGTGTGTAAAATATTTTGAATTGTCAATTTAATTATATGAAAGACGCTGATAAATTTTCTAGTCATTAAAAAATATTTTCGGAAAATAAACCAAAAGTTCCCAGAATTAAAAAAAAAAAAAAAAAAGAAAAAAAAAATTAATATTACCTGGAGTACTGCTATCAGAACACCAAAAGTAATGGTTAATTTGTAAAATACCATAGTCACCAGTCCGACTGTAAACAGCTTTGGAGTCGAACTTCGATTCATGGTAAGCTATGCAAGTCCAAGTGCCCAATGCAGCATGGGATGTGATTCCCTGTTTCTGCATAGCCTTAGCAAATTCACATTTTGTATAAACCTTTGCCTCGCACCAGGAAGCAAATAAAATGGTAACACAAATAATTTCCACGATTTTGAAGGAAAACATTTTAATTTGTACTTTTAAGATATAGTACGCCTATTAATTTAATAATGGGTTATTTGATGCTGCTCCTTTTAAAATTGTACCTATTTATACTACCCACAGAAATGGCTGATAATATTTATCTTTGTATTACTCAGAATCAATGTATTTCAATATCCCGATCCCAATACTTTTTTTTAACGATTTTATAGGATTCTCGTGACACAACTAGGTGTTTATACACTTAAAAAAAATAGAGAGATTTTGCAATGCTTATTTTGGTAGGCCACTATCTTTATCTTTATTTGAAGCAGTCGCCCACCGTTTGGAACTTGTGCAGTATTGAAACAAAATAAGAGAATACTTTATTAAGGTTAACGATTTCCCTTTTTTAGGAATTTAAGAGAGGTTATTTGAAGTTGGTTATTCTTATCGCTATTATGGTAGAGCTTGTTTTTTTTCCTATTTAGGTACAGTAAAACTGGTATGGTAATGTTTTATTGCAAATAACACTGACAACATTTAATTAGTATTCAGATTATGTTAGGATCTTTGCAATCTTTGGCACAATAGTATTATAGTGTGTGTGGTGCTAATTTCAAATGAAAATTTACTTATCGCACGTTCGTATTACCTAGGAAATATTGAAGGAAGTGATGCAAACCTGCTAGACACAGATTTAACTTATAAACTTGTGTGGACCCATTAAATACTAATAACCGGTGTGCTTAACCATGACAGGAATGAAAAAAATCTCTTAAGTTTATAAGAGATGAATACTCACCTAATCTTACAATTCCTTAGCACTAATACTGCGCATGCTTGAGATAACGATAAGGACAAAGGTACGTAAAAAATAAGCGTTGCAAAATCTCTCTATTGTTTGCCAAAAGGATTTTATTATTTTTAATTTATGATATCCGACAAAAAATGATGTTTCACCTCTATTTAGTTAGTGTCGGTATAGCCTGTCCCAAAATATAATATCCTGATTTTTGACCGTTTGTGGTGAGCAAATAAAAATTCTGACCTTTTGTTTATGATAGGTTGCAGAGATGGACTTAAGAATTTTATTTATTAATGCAAATAAATAAAATTAAAATATGTTTTTTGGAGATGTTTATTTATAGAGCTTGTAAAAACAAATGGATAAGAAGTACAAATATACAGTTTGAATGAATGGGTTTTACAAGACGGGACATATCTATATATATATATATATAATATATATATATATATATATATATATATATATATATATATATATATATATATATATTTAACTTAAGCCTAATTCGGTTTCACTATCACTGTCATCAGCTGAGGTAATGATAAGTGGTTTTATATTATTTACATAAATATATGAATCTTCAACTTTAACAACGTGCTGAATGGAATTCTTCCAGCTTTCACAAGGTATATATATTTATAACTTTTTTTACTAATTCAACCACTGACACGCTTAAAGTAGGACAAACATTTTGTGTCCTTATTTTTGATCTAACTTGATGCCAAATATGTTCAATTGGATTAAACACACAATAATACAGAGGAAGCCGCAAAACACTGTGTCCCATTTTCTCAGCCATACAATTACAAACATATCTGTTTTTCAATTTATAGTCTTTCAAAACTTCCAAAAGATCACTTTTTATAACTAAAGTCAAAATAAATGTTATTTTCTAACATATATTCCTGTATTTCCGATTTGGTGTTGGCTGCATTAGGGACATTATTTAGTAGGGGTAACTTGCATTGTCCACCGAACCCGAACACTTTGTTCGGGAACATTTGGCAAAAGGGTATTTTAAAACCAATTTTCAAAAAGTTCTGCGGTCGTGTCTTCGTGATAGTCCAAACTAGAATCCTTAATGTTTTTTTGCAGATAATAGTAGACAATTTGACACCCAGCCCTTTTCAGATCCAGCATGCAAAATGGTTATTCGTTTACCTTTATTTGAAGGTGCGTTATTCTGACATTTTGTACTACTGTCAACTCACCCTTTTGCACAGTGTCATGGGTATCGAACCATGTTTCCTCAAGGTAAATTATTGGCCAATTCTCTGATTGATCTTTTTAATTTCTTGTAAATAAATATGTCGCAAGATTCGTAATCTTTGTGACTCCATCACTACTTGTTTTTTGTCGATTTTTTGGAACGTGAATCCCATTTTTAAGAGAATTCTGTGAAGGGTTGATCGGCCACAATGTATATTGGTCCCGTCCTGCACCAGTCTTAAATTTTATTTTGTCTAGTGTCGGCACCAACTGCTCTTCATACATAGAATATATTTTTCTCCTGATGACATCTTTTTCACAATCGTCTACATGGTACATTTGAAAATCTTTCAGTTTTTTCCTGTTCCTGAGTGATGGTTTTCCTACAATCGTAGAAATTGGGGTTTTTGTTAGTTCACTGGTTTCTTGCAAACCACTTTGTTAATTGAAATTTCCTTTTACCAAACTGTCGTAAACATTTTTCACTTTTTGTTTAGTGTCACACCTTTTTTCGTGCCCGGAACAGATGCAAAGGAATTATCGACGAAATCAAGGAGGCACACCATCAACGAATTAGAAACAAACTTCTCGCTTGTCCCACAAATCCAGGTCCTTTTGGGCAATCGCTAAGTCAGTTAGTCAAAATTTTATCAAATCCACCATACCACCACTCACACGGCCAGATAATTCCATTGCAACACCTGTTGAGGAAGCGAATTTGTTGGCTGAACTCTTTGCTTCACATTCTATTGTCGATTTCCAAGGAAAAACACCACCTGCTATTCCTATATTTCAGTCAAGGATGCCCAAAGTTGTCTTCAAACAGCATATCATAAAGCGTATTTTAATGAAGCTAGAGACCAAAAAGGCTTCTAGCGCTGACGGAATACCTGCCATAGTTCTCAAAAACTATACGTGGGAACTAACACCAGTTTTTTGTAGAGTTTTCAACCTATCCTATAGAAAGGACATATTTCCTTCCTATAAAAGGCATTTTAAAACCAATTTTCAAAAAGTTCTGCGGTCGTGTCTTCGTGATAGTCCAAACTAGAATCCTTTATGTTTTTTGCAGATAATAGTAGACAATTTGACACCCAGCCCTTTTCAGATCCAGCATGCAAAATGGTTATTCGTTTACCTTTATTTGAAGGTGCGTTATTCTGACATTTTGTACCACTGTCAACTCACCCTTTTTGCACAGTGTCATGGGTATCGAACCATGTTTCCTCAAGGTAAATTATTGGCCAATTCTCTGATTGATCTTTTTAATTTCTTGTAAATAAGTATGTCGCAAGATTCGTAATCTTTGTGACTCTATCACTACTTGTTTTTTGTCGATTTTTTGGAATATGATATCACGTTGAAAGAACTACTCAGCTTTTAAGGCTATTAACGAATCAACGCATTTTTTGGTATCTTCATTAGAATGAAAGCGCTGCTCAGACGGGTCGTGCGTCATCTATCGCAACAAGTGATAATTAGAAGGCGCAATGTGTGGTGAATATGGCCGTTAAGGTAGGACATCTCATCCAAGCGCTTCTAGAATTTCCTGGGTTTTGCAACATATGGTCGAGTATTGTTCCCCAGTAATTATTTCGTTGAGTTAGTGCAGCTCATAATACACTATACCCAGCTGATCCCACCAGATCCCAGCATAAGCTCGGAGCCATGAATATTCGGCCTTAGTGAGGATCTTAATGGTTCACCGAGCTTCACCCATGATTTTTTGCGCTTTGGATTATCATAGTGTATCCATTTTTCATCACCAGTTATGATACCTTGCGAAAAACTTTTCTTATTGTGCCGTTAAAGCAGTTGTTCACAGGTGAAAAATCGCCTTTCGATTTATTCCCAGTGCCTGTAAACGCTTGGAAATGGTTGTCCGATCAATTTCTAATAATTTGATAAGTTCTTTTTCCATTTTGCACTTTTTTGGCTGACCTGGACGTTCTTGGTCGTCCGTTTCGAAATCACCAATTTTAAAGCGTCGAAATCAGTACTCACATGTTTTTACCGATCGAATTTAATCATCATAAGTTTCCGACAGCAATCGATGATTTTTAGTAGCACTTTTCTTCGAATTAAATAAGAAAAGCTTCCCGCAGATAGTGTTTTGTTGGCACGTAATTCGACATATTCAATGCTCAAAAAAATATGTTGTTTACACTTCGTCAAAAGTTAAAGTTTAATGATAGTGCTTTATCATGAATATAGCAACAGTATGCCCCGATGCGATATAAAACAAGGAAATCCCTCAAAATTGATGCACACTTCTTATATATTTGAAGTTCAATGTTTTAAAAGCTCTAGTAGAAATATAAACAAATAATAAAACACTTTCTACCTGAAGTAAGTATCACCAAACACACTGTTTATTTTTAATCATATAAAATAGTAAAACAAGCGATTTAGGCCTATTTCGTATAAATTCGCAGAGAAAAACTTGACCGTTAATATCTAGCTGACAAACGACGTTAACGAACAAAACAAAAAGTGACTCTTGTTGCGCTACACGAATATGGGAGTAAGTCAGGTGTCATTCACACGATCTGCAGTGAAATCTTAAAATTAAGTGTTGGCAGAAGCATATAAAATTTTAAATATTAGGATTTATTCCTTTTTGAAATTTCAGTGCCGTCATAGAGACTAACTGTGATCAGTATCATATGATACATTTTACATACGTAACTAATGATATTAAACTTAAGGTTACGTTTTGTAATGTTAATTATTGAAAATTCTATAACTCTAAATGAAAAAAAATTGTGTGTCAAATGAAAGCTTGTGAAAACACGAGTTAAAAAAATATGATGATAACACTTGCGCAAACTTTTCTTTATATTATTTTTAAAAATCTCCGAAAATCGCTGTCCTCCCACCCTATCTCTAAGAATCAAAAAATTTCGAAAAAAAAACTCCAAACTAACCCCTTAAGTTAAAATTTACTCTGATGAGGCCATCAATTAGTGCCAAATTTCAACTTTCTATGTCAAATAGTTTCTGAGAAAGTGGGGTGTGACAGGCGGAAAGACGGAGAGACAGACAGACAGATGGGTGGACCGACGGACAGAGGGACAGATAGACAGACAGTCACCTAGATAATTTTGTAAGTGTTCAAATTATCACAAGTGCATTACGTTTGATAATTTATCTGTTATAAAAAAAAAACTATGAAAACTATGTTCCTCGACAAATGGTGGAGGTTTTGTTAATATACATTTCAGAACATTACTGCTCTTTCGACGCTTCTGTACGGAGATAAAATAATTTTATTTTATTTGTTTATGGTTGAACAAATATTTAGATAGGAAATATTTGTTTTCCGCTTTTATTACTTAATTCTAGATTGAGCTCAATTGATTTGTTGGCTATTAGGTTTTTCCTGAGCATGACTTCTATTCCCGATTTGGGCGTAACTTTGGAATCTGTCTTTTTGTCACACGCGACCTCTCTTGCCAACGAGAAGACGCTCTGGAGCCCCTAAACTTTGATGTTATGTGGTTAAAAATAAAGACTCAACAAACCACAAGACTCATTTGTATCCTCTATGGACCATCAAGTGATACTACCTTTCGAACACTTTTCGCTTCTCTTGCAGACACCATCGGTCATTTACAAATTAACTATCCAAGTGCCGAAATTGCTATCCTGGGTGACTTTAATGTCCACAATATCAACTGGCTTAGTTATTCAAATACTATCGACGAACAAAGTCGTGAAGCTGAATCATTCTCAATCAGTTGCTGCTTAACTCAGCTTATTGACGAATCAACACGGATCCCTGATCGAGACGGGGAGTTCGCCAGTCTTCTTGATCTCGTTTTTAACCACCAATCCGGAGATTTACACGGTCACCGTAAATCCGCCGTTAGGTTCTTCCGACCATAAACTGCTTTCGACATCGAGTACCCTACCAATCAGTGACAGAGAGACGCCTAAGCTGCGCAAGATTTGGTACTACAAATCTGCTAAATGGGAAGATCTCATGGACTATTTTCGAACTTTCCCTTGAATGGACATTTGTTTTCGATCCGACAACCCATCTGACTGCGCCAGGGAGGTCTCCAATGTTATTTTGGCTGGTATGGAAGCTTACATCCCTTTTTCGAAGAAATGCCCTCCAACGGCAAGCCTTGGTTTGACCGAAGATGCCAAAGAAGCTGTTGCTTCTAAACATCTTGCCTACCGACAATGGCGTGAAAATCTTAACACCATAAATTGTAACACCTTTTTTCGTGCCCGGAACAGATGCAAAGGAATTATCGACGAAATCAAGGAGGCAGCACCATCAACGAATTAGAAACAAACTTCTCGCTTGTCTCACAAATCCAGGTCCTTTTGGGCAGTCGCTAAGCCAGTTAGTCAAAATTTCATCTAATCCACCATACCACCACTCACACGGCCAGATCCATTGCAACACCTGTTGAGGAAGCGAATTTGTTGGCTGAACTCTTTGCTTCACATTCTATTGTCGATTTCCAAGGAAAAATACCACCTACTATTCCTATATTTCAGTCAAGGATGCCCAAAGTTGTCTTCAAACAGCGTATCATAAAGCGTATTTTAATGAAGCTAGAGACCAAAAAGGCTTCTAGCGCTGACAGAATACATGCCATAGTTCTCAAAAACTATGCGTGGGAACTAACACCAGTTTTTTGTAGAGTTTTCAACCTATCCTATAGAAAGGACATATTTCCTTCCTATAAAAGGCAAGAATACCTTGCCAAATAACTACCGACCAGTCGCACTGCTTTCAATAATATCGAAAGTCATCAGCACCTTCTAAAATATCTTGGACGATTCAATCAAACAATTAATTATTAGCGATCACCAACATGGCTTTCGTATACATAGATTCAACAGGAGATCTTCTGACTTATGTAACACATGTTTGGAACAACACAATTGAACACGATGGACTCTTGGCTAAGCTACGCTCTTGTTTGTGGCTCCCGTGTTTCCTCAGAGAGCGTTCTTTACTAGTGGCGGTCGACGGATTTCTTTCTAACACCTTCACTATCAACTCCTACTCTTTTTCTCATTTACATTAACGATCTGCTGAAAAAAACCGGAAACCCAGTCTACAGCTTTGCAGATGACAGTACGCTTATCTCTTCATTCACTTTGACCGCTCGGACATCGGCTACTCAAACGAATATCCGCAGATAGCAGGGGGTCGTTTAACTTAACAAAGACCTGGAAGAAATTCTATCTTGGGGTGACAATAACCATGTAGAATTTAATGCTACAAAAACCCAGGCGGCAATTTGTTCTAAAAAAGTTAACGTTGCTGAACCCGACATAGTTATGTCGGGGCACTCCATTCCCCTAGCATCGTTACTCAACTTGTTGGGCGTTAATTTGGGAGCAAATATGTCCTGGCATGAACATGTTGCAGGCATAGCAAGGAGAGCTTCTCAAAAGTTGGGAATATTATTTCGAATCAGAAAGCTTTACACTCCACAACAATTGTTAATTATTTACAAAGCTCAAATTCGAGCAACTATGGAATACTGCTCCCATGTTTGGGGCTCTGCTCCCAAACATACACTGCATTTGTTGGATTCTGTTCAGAGAAGAGCTGTTCGTTTGATTAGAGACCCGGAACTGACCGGCGGTCTTAATTCGCTGGAACATCGAAGAACGGTTGGCGACTTGAGTCTGTTCTATACGTATTTTCATGGAAAGTGTTCGAAAGATGTAGCCCGCTTGATTCCTCCCAGAGCGGTGCATATTAGAAATACACGTCGCGGTAATACTTCACATCCGTATGAGGTTCAGCTTGTTAATCCGCGTACAACGCTTTTCAAGCAGTCTTTTATATGGAGAACATCATCCCTTTGGAATAATTTGCCCAGGGCTGTGTTTTTCCACCGAGTACAATTTATAGCGATTCAAGAACAACGTGAATCGCTTTTTTCCTCACACATGCTGCTCCTGGGGCGCTTTAAGAACTTCCCTACAGCACGTGTGCTAGACCCATAAAAAAAAATAATAAAAAAAATAAGATGCTATAACTATTGACTAAGAAAAAACGTGAAAATATATATTAGGTCTTAAGATATCTACATGTCAGGGACCTAATTCACTTAGCCTACGTATGGATTTTTATTTTATATTAAAAGCAATCACCGTAAGGAACACTAACTATGCCAGTTCGACTTGCAATTGGCTGGTTTTTTTGAATACTATTCACATTTTTGCCATAAAGTAAAGCATCAGAAATAAAAATATTTTATTGCCTATTAGTTAGCCTTAAATATAATATATTTGAATTACGCATTTATTTTTATTAAAATAAAGTAACTTTAGTAATTATTGAGCAGCTTGCTCGAGATACTGCCAATATCCTATATTTACTTGTTCTTTTTCAGGAAAACCATTTTGAGTTCTCTAACTTTGACACCTTATTAATCGCCAATTTAGTAAGCCAAGTTCAAACTAAAAATATATTTTTTTGTCATTTATTAAGCCATAGTATGAAATATAAACGGTATAAAACATTAATAGAAAATAAAACTTTTGGTTAAATCATGAGTTTCAGTATTTAAGAGAATAGTAATTTATAATAATTTTTTAAATATTTTCATTTTAATTATTCCTCCTTAAGTCCACATCCAGATATCCAGTGTGTTTGGTCCCCAGTACAGTAAGCTTTGTAAGTTGTCCAGGCGCTAAAACCTTTTTTGTGTTCTTTTTCAGTGACTGCGTATATATGCTTAGCACATGTTATGTCTTCCGTTATATCATCACCGAGAAGGGATTTACAGGTAATGTTACAACCCTTTCCTAAAAGATTTAAAAGAAAAAGAAAATAATGTGACAAGCAGAATTCATCCCCTAGGAAAATAATGATTGCAGGTTAATAGTCTATTGAAACTGAATAACTCCAATATATTTAAAATTATCATTCTACACTTAGTTAACAAATGTTTTAAAATGTCTTTAAAATTATAACTTAAATTATTCGAAAGAAAAAGTTGATAAATTTTTATTTAGTTATTGCATATTATTTTGCAAAAAATTTACAAAACTGAAATTAAAAAAATAAGTAAAAAGAACGAAAAGTTAATATTACCTCGCGTATTGCTGTCGGAACACCAAAAGTAGTGGCTAATTTGTAGAATACCATAATCACCCGTTTGACTGTTAACAGCTTTGGTATTGAACCTCGATTCATGATAAGCTATGCAAGTCCAAGTGCCTAATGCAGCATGGGATGTGGTTCCTTGTTTCTGCATAGCTTTAGCAAACTCACATTTTGTATAAACTTTTGCTTCGCAGCAGGAAGCAAATATAACGGCGAAACAAATAATTTGCACGATTTTGAAGGAAAACATTTTAATTTGCACTTTCAACTTGCAATCTGACTGCTAACTAAATAGTGGGTTTATTTGATGACGCTTCTTTTTAAATTGCGCCTATTTATACTACCCACGGAAATAAAAGATAATACTTATCTTGGTATTACCATAGACTAAGGAATTGTGGTCTTTAATTCTTTAGTATATAGTGTTACACAGCATACACTTATATTGGTTGGTTTTAATATATCAGTCCTAAAACTATTTTAACGATTTCTTTGAAGTTTGTAAAAAGGGTTTTATTGTTACTTTTTAGTGTTTCGTACGGAACACTTATGGGATCACCTCGATGTCCGTCTATCTGTCTGTTTGTCATACCCGATTTTCTTCGAAACTATTGGACATAGAGATTCCGCACAAATATAGGAATTGATGGCCCAATCCGAGCCGTGTAATTGTGAAAATTAAATTTTGACTTAAGGGGTTAGTTTGTGGGGGTGAAATCGGAAGTGAAAAAAATTTACCAGTGTCAAATGAAGACTTGTGAAAACACGAGTTCAAAAAATGATGTAATACTTGCTCACACTTTTTTTGTATTATTTTAAAGAAATGGCCAAAAATCACTGTCCCCCAACGTATCTCGAAAAGTACTGTTCAAAAAATTTTGAAAAAATTCTAGAATAGGCTTAATAAAGTGTAAATTGAGCGAAAATTATCAGTTATTATTGAGTGCATTACATTTAATAATTTATCTGGTATACAAAGGAAACTACAGTAATACGAGGGATACGTTCCGAAAAAAATCGCGTTAACTGAAATTCGCGTATATCGAGGTTTATGATTAAACATAGTCAAAATTTAATACAAAAAAATACAAATCATTTTAATCAATCACTTTAAATCTAAGAACACTTTATGCAATACATACTCTTATTTTTTACGGAAAAATACATCTATTGTCTTTTGGGTAACGTTTTGTTTACGTTCTTGTAAAATACGTTCATAACACCCAACACTGTTTTTAATTGTTTGACACACGGTCAAGACACGGTCATCATTATTGTCTATACTCTGCAATATGTCCAAACCTGAATAAATTTTTGAAAGTGCATTTTGTATTTCCCCTGAAGATAAAACTTTCTCTTCTACTTGTTCTTCCTCATCGTAGATAGGATTATTCTGTAACTCGATCAGATCTTCATTGCTAATAGGATCGTCGTGCGTTGCTACAAGTTCTACGAGATCTTCTACCGTGACATCTTCAAGTTCAGACCCCTCAATCATTGCAGCAATGTCTTCAAGCACTTGTCTCTGCATCTGGACAATTCTTCTAGGTGCTTCCACTACATCTGGCCAAAGATTACGCCACACCCCATTCATACAACTCATTTTAACTTCCTTCCAAGCCTCTTCTATGTTGTGAATAGACTTCATAATGTTGTATGACTTCCACCACTCTCGCATAGACTGTCTTCCTTCCCCGTCAGTTTCATGAATTAGTTGGCTAAAAGTGCGGCGATGGTAATAAGCTTTGAAGTTTGCTATTGCTCCCTGGTCCATAGGTTGTAATATTGACGTAGTGTTTGGTGGAAGGAACTTTACGTACACTTTTAAGTCTCTGGGCGTATCAAGTGAGGTTGGATGTCCTGGGGCATTGTCTAAGAGTAATATAACTTTAGGTTCAAGCCCATTTCTGTCACAGTATGATTTGACTGATGGGCAAAAACTATTAGAATACCATTCTTGAAAAATTTCCCGTGTAACCCACGCCTTTCTGTTTGATCGCCACACAACTGGTAGACTTGTCTTGTCTGTGCCTCGCATTGCACGGGGTGTTTCTGAATGGTACACTAGTAAAGGTTTCAGTTTGAAATCACCAGTGGCATTACCACCCAGCAGAAGTGTTAGTCGATATTTCGCAGCTTTGAAACCACTGGCTTGACGTTCTTCCTTAGAAATGAATGTTCGAGATGGCATTTTTTTTCCAGTAAAGTGCGGTCTCATCAACATTGAAGATGAGACAAGCAGGAATTTTCTCTCGTCTAACGAAGTCTTGAAACTTGTCTGGAAACTCAGCTGCAGCTTGAATGTCCGCGCTGGCCGCCTCGCCTGTTATGTGGATATTGTGAAGATTAGAACGCTGCTTGAACCGATGGAACCAGCCTCTGCTGGCAGCAAAAGTCGGAGTGGCACTCCCTTCTCCTTCTTTTGTTTTCAGCATCTCATACAAAGATTTTGCTTTTGTGCATATGAGATCTTGACTTAGTGGTGTGTTCTTCTTATTCAAATCTTCGATCCAGACTGACAGTAATTTCTCCATTCTTTCTAAGATAGATGATCTCGAACGAGAAAGTTTTGTTGCACTTATAGGTGTTGAACCTTCGCTGGAGATTTTAATTTTTTCCCGATTTTTATAAATCGTTCTCACAGTCGATTCTGAGAGTCCAAAATCTCTCCCAACAATTGTTGCTTTGCCTCCATTTTTCCATTCTTCTTAACACTTTCATCTTCAATTCCAAAGTGACGCTTTTACGCTCTTTTTTCTTTACAGGCGGCATTTTTAACGTAGGGTTAAATTATGTATGTATGTATCTCCAATAAATATTAAAACAAAACTGCCAGCCGACCGAACTAACATTACGGAACAAATGAACACACGAAACGAACGAGGAAATCCCCATAGAACAAAGTCGAAGGACAGGGAATTCCCAATTCTTCAAAGAGAATATTCAGAGAAAGCGGGGATCCCCCCGCGACCATAGAGAAGTTAATGACTACATGAGCGCGAAATTTGAAATTCGCGTTATAGTGAAACCGCGCGTAACGGGGTCGCGCTAAGCGGGGTATTACTGTAATTGGCTTAATCATATGGTGGATGTTTTTTTATATACCTTTCAGTACACACCCTGGTGGCCAACGGATAGGTAGACACAACAATTTTATTTATTTATTTATAATTAAACAAATATTTCGGTAGTAAATACTTGTTTTACAGTGTTATTACTAGATTTTAGATTGAGTTCGATTGATTTATTAGCTATTAGGTAGCTAAAGTCCTATAACAGTTATACATTATTAACCAAGAAAAAAAGTGAAAATACATAATGGATCTTAAGATATATACCTGTCAGGAACATTCTATCTTATTTTGGTTGGTCTAATTAGCCTCCCGAGTCAATCTCTGACAAACACGGTACCAAACACTAATTGCGTAAATCCAAGTTGCGCTTGACCAGTTTTTTAACTTATGGTATCGGATAAAAAATTATGTTCCACCAGCGCTTAGTCAGAGACTAGTACCACATATTTTTGATATTAAAAATGTCTTTTTTCATCTCAGTCGATTACACCGGTATACAAAAAAAAATTCTCTATCTTGTAAGTGAGACACGTGTTTTCTGAAGTATTTTAATAAATAATGTAATCATTAAAAATATGAAATAAAACTATTACCCTTAAATGTTCTGAATCTACATTTATCATAAAAACTTAAAAATAATGTATATTTTTCAATTTCTGGCAACTTTAAGTATGTTTTCTGAAAAAATCTCAAGCTGGATGTTTTTTTTTTGTGTTTTTTTTTTTGGGTTCAGTATAAAAAAAATACTTAAAAGACGGAGATTTTTTTTTTTGTATACGTGTATTATTGGTAATTGGGCATGAGTTAAGCTATTCTTATATTAGGGTACCTAGTAAAGGGCAGTTTTTAATTTCGGAAAAAATCAATAATATATATAAATTATGTTGGGAATTTGGAATCTTTGGCATAATGATAATACTTAGTATACATCACTACTATACCGAACACCTTATTTTTGCACTATATATAATATATATATATATATATATATATATATATATATATATATATATATATATATATATATATATATATATATATATATATATATATATATATATATATATATATATATATATATATATATATATATATGTATATATACATATATATATATATATATATATATATATATATATATATATATATATATATATATATATATATATATATATATATATATATATATATATATATATATATATATATATATATATATATATATATATATATATATATATATATATATATATATATATATATATATATATATATATATATATATATATATATATATATATATATATATATATATTATATATATATATATATATATATATATATATATATATATATATATATATATATATATATATATATATATATATATATATATATATATATATATATATATATATATATATATATATATATATATATATATATATATATATATATATATATATATATATATATATATATATATATATATATATATATATATATATATATATATGTATATATACATATATATATATATATATATATATATATATATATATATATATATATATATATATATATATATATATATATATATATATATATATATATATATATATATATATATATATATATATATATATATATATATATATATATATATATATATATAATATATATATATATATATATATATATATATATATATATATATATATATATATATATATATATATATATATATATATACATACAATAAAATATATACACAATAAAACTTTAAATACGTATTAGCGTCTGTAGAATTAAGAGTTACTTAAGACGTAATTTGCAGGGTATTTAATTTAAAAAAAGAGTAATTTTATGTTATATACCAAATATGCGACGCGCGATTGTTCTAACTTTCCAAAAACTCGACATTGAGCATTTTTGTCTAACCAATAATCGATCTCCTTGTATATATAATTAAATAAATGGTGGTTTCATACAAAGTAACCAAGTACCAATTATTATTATTGTTTACACTATTCCTGGGTAAAAATTTGAGAATTATCAGTAAATAAATATTTATTACCCAATAAACTTCCGCGCCTACAGTTATTTACATTAAAAATGGTAAAATAAACAGAGTATTTTAAAATCAAACACAAGTTTATGATTTTCTGTTGTTTATTTAGGAATTTCTGCATAATGCGGGGAAAAACTAATACAAAATTACTCATAGTTAGGGTTAATTCACTGTATAACTGAATAATTATTTACATAATTTAAAATTGGTTCTTTCCAATTCATAGGTTTTAAAAACAGAGAAAACCGCTAAGATGATTTAACCAGTACTCTCCTTGCAAACATGCAGTTCTAAAATAAGTAGCAAATTTGACTTTTTCACGTGAAAATAAATATCCATAATACAATTAAAATCATATCGACATTCGTCCCTTTCACCCCATCCCCTAAAAAGTTATCCCTCGTGCCTGTTTTTCTTTAATGTATCGGCGCTACAGGTCGTCGTTCCATCTTTTTCATGGGCGTCGATACTCCTTCGGCCCACCGGTGATTTATCTTGAGCTACTCTCACTAATCGTCGTTTGGACACTCTATTTATGTGTTGGTTCCATTCTTGTTTTCCGTTTCTTATCCACGTGTTAATGTCTTCTACTTCACATATGTGCCTTATGTTGTCATTTATTTCTCTATCCCAAAGTAGTCTTTCTGCAATTCTTCTTAATGTTTTCATTTCACTTGTTCGTAAGTATCCCTGAGGTTTGCATGTTTTTGGTCTTGTCTCTGATGTGTAAGTCATAACTGGTCAAACTACAGATTTGTATATACGAGATTTTACTCCTGTTCTCAAGTATTTGAGTTTTTATTTATTTCGTTCTCCAATCTTGTCTGGTAGAGTTTTTTTATTGATTCGTCTTGTAGGCTTTATTTCGTAAACTGTTAGGTTTGTTTTTTGAGGTCTCTTTATTGTCATTCTGATTTTTCCTAATACAAGACTGTGATCACTTCTTACACCTGCAGAACATAAATGTCTAATATGTATTTGTGTATAATGTATTTGTTAGAATGTAATCTATAATCGATCTATCTCCTCTCGTATTTTAAAATGTATATTTATGTTGTTCTTTATGTTTAAAGAAGGTATTATTTATTCAGAACTCATTTTGTGCGGGGAAGTTTATTAAAAATTCGCCATTCTCATTCGTCACATTTTCATCGAACCTCCGTTTCACTCTGGGTACTATCATGTTCCCTACTCATGCATCAAATCAATTATGATAATTACTTCACTTTTTGCCACTGCATCAATTTTCTCTTGTAGTTTTTCGTAGAATATTGTTCTCTCGTTTTCCGGTTTGCAGTTTTCTGGACTGTATATTCCAATGATGTTAATTTTTTGATTCTCTGATTTAAGTTTTGTTACTATTATTCTTTCTGATATGTATTTACATTCTTGGATGTTCTGAGTTAGCTTTCTGTGGATCATCAGTGCTACACCCTCTTTTGCTCTTTTATTCCTTTCGACCCCGCTATAGAGTAAAAGATATTCGTCGAGACACACTTGCCGTTTGCCCTTCTTTTTTGTTTCCTGTAATGCGCATATTTCTATCTTTTTACCTTTTAATTCTTTTTCAATTTCCCGATCTATATTATTTAATGTTTTTATGTTCCACGTTGCTATTCGTATTACATTCCTTTTTTTATTGTAATTCAGTCTCCGTTTCCTCGCAGTTTTCGTCGATCCATTGTCCGTCTTGTTCCGAGGCTCTACATTAGTTCTGTGAGCCATGTGTTGTTTTTACTGTAGTTAGATTGCTAGCTTTGCCCACAAACCCTGCTCCTTTGTCCGGACTTGGGACCGGCAACAGCACCATTACGCTACTCATTCCACCCTATAATTCTGCAGGAGGAAATCATTTCAATTTCAAGTATTACAATATCATCTTGTTAGAGACTTATGGTGCCAACAGATAGACATTCCAAAGGAAAAAGGAAAATATGTTTTTTCGTGATCGAACTTTCGGTTTAGCCAGGGATTTAAAAACAGTAAATTACCTACTTTGTCTGAGGCCTAGTTAACTGTATTTTTAAACCTGGTTCTATAGTCAACATTTTTTTCGGTCATTCTGTAACCAGATCTTAATCCCTTCTACATACTATTTCTCTATTAAATTGAAAATAATAAAAAACCATACTGAAATAAAAGGATATTATGATATATACACAACGGTAATTATTTACAATTAGAGCGCAAGAACAATTAAGGATAAGACGAAAAAGTGCAGTGAGAGCTTAGTCACGAAGATTGAAGATAATATAGGGGATAATCAAATCGAAATTGTTATTTAAATTACTTAAAAAATAAAAAAGTTATTACGACTTAAAACCCTTCTAATAAATCCTTTACCATGCTGTATTTAAAAAATTTATAATATATATATATAATATATATATATATATATATATATATATATATATATATATATATATATATATATATATATATATATATATATATATATATATATATATATATATATATATATATATATATATATACGTATATATATATATATATATATATATATATATATATATATATATATATATATATATATATATATATATATATATATATATATATATATAATATATATATATATATATATATATATATATATATATATATATATATATATATATATATAGAAATATAAAAAAATATATATATATATATATATATATATATATATATATAAATATATATATACGTTATATCTACGTTTATATATATATATATAGGGTACATTTTTTAAATTAAACACGAATTCAGCATTAAAAATCGCCGCCTGGCTACTTCTGAGCCGCCCCATCGCCCCCAACCCGATCGATTAAATAAAAAAGGAACAGGAATATAACCTTAGAGTTTTTTTTTATGATTTACTGGAGCACTAGACATGAATCCGACTTTAAAAATCGGCGCACAATCACCCCTGAGCTGACCTGCTACCTCCAACCACCGAAAAATCTATTCAATTTAAGAAAATAAACTCTAGAGTATTTTTATGTTTTATTGAGTCGCTGAACACGAATCCGGCGTTAAAAACCGGTGCTTGAATACCTCTGGGCCGCCCCGCCACGCCCAACCACGAAAAATGAATTGACCTGAATTAACCTAGGCTACCCTATGCTCATCGAACTCATATAGGTTAACATAGTTTACGTTAAGTTAGAATATAAAAGTTTGGGGGGTTTGGGAGGGCGCTGCCCTCTCAATACGCTTCTCTAGTGAAAAAGTCGTATTTCCTACCCCGACAAACATACATTTACTACCTACAATCCATTTTTCAATTTACAGATATTTCATGGAATAGGGGTGGTGGGACGGCTTAGGAGTGTTCGAGCGCCGATTTTTAACACCCGATTTGTGTTCAGCTCCCCAAGAAACGTTCGAAAACTCCATTTTTGGTTCATTTTTGTTCAGGAGGGTTCAAGTTGGTTCAGGTTCATTTTTTTTCTTAATTTATTAGATTTTTCCGGGTTGGGGATAACGGAGCGATTCAGGGATAGTCGAGTGGAGATATTTAATAACAGATTTGTGTTTAGCGTCCTAAAAGACTTAAAAATACTCAAGATTTTTTTTTAATTTAATCGATTTTTCGAGGGTTGGAATGGCGGGGCGGCTCAGAGTTGGTCTAGCGCCAACTTTTAACGCCGGATTCGTATTCTGCGCCCCAAAAAATGTTGGAACACATCATTTTTTCTATTTCTTTGTTGTGTCCTAATTGTAAATAATTACCATTTTATGAAATATCATAATCACAAACCAGGAAAAATTGTCATAATAATATTGAAACTATACAATATTTAATCATGCCCTCCGATGTCATTTTGGCTGGTATGAGAGCTTATATCCTTATTCCGAAGAAATATCTTTCCAATGCAAGCCTTGATTTGGCCAAGAATGCAAAGAAGTCCTAACCTCATAAATCGTAATATATTTGTTCGTACCCGTAACTGACATAAAGAAATTATTGGCGAAACCAAGAAGATACACAATTAAAGAATTACAAGCAAACTTTTTGCATACCCCAACGATTCCAAGTTCAGGCCAGATAATATTATTGTTACAACACCAGTTGAGAAAAGCTGAACTCTTTGTTTCACGTTCTATTTTCGATTTCCAAGGAAAAACACCAACAAGTATTCCCACAGTACAGTCAAGGATGCCCGATATTATCTTCAGACAGAGTATCATAAAACGTATTTTAATGAAGCTAGACTTCAAAAAAGCTTCTGGCGCTGACAGTATACCTCTATAGTACTCAAAAAATGCGCCAGTGAATCAACACAAGTTTTCTGTAGACTTTCAACCTATCCTACAGAAAGCTAATATTTCATTCCTGCTGGAAATGCGCTACAGCTCAGCCAATATCCAAGAAAAGATCTCGCCAAACAACTACCGACCAGTAGCACTGTTTTTAATAATATCGAAAATTCCGTCAAAAGCTAACAATAAGTATCTTCGGAAATATCTAGAAGGATTCAATATTATTAGCGACCACCAATATGGCTTTCGAAAGCAAAGACCATTGGGAATTTTTTTATGGGCCTAGGATACGTGCTGCAGGACAAATTATCCAAAGGGATGAGGTCCTCCATATAAAAGACTGCTTGAAAAGGATTGTACGAGGAGTAATAGGCTGAACCTCATACAGATGTGAAGTATTGGCGCTATGTATATTTCTAGAAAGCACCGTTCTGGGAGGAAGTAAGTGGGCTATATCCAGCGAACACTTTCCATTAAAATACTTGTAGAATAGACTCAAATCCCCAACCGTTCTTCGATGTTCCAACGAATAAAGGTTGCTGACCAGTTCCGGGTCTTCTATCAGGCGAATCTTTTGAATAGAATCCAACAAATGCAGTGTATGTTTAGGAGCAGAACCGCAAACATGGGAGCAGTATTCCATCGATGGTCGAATTTTAGCTTTGTACAGAATTAACGATTCTCCCATTTTTGGGGGTGTTGGCCCCAAGAGCAAAGCTTTCTAGTTCGAAATAATATTCCCAACTTTTGTGAAGCTCTTTTTGCTATGCTTGCAACATGTTCATGCAAAGACGTATTTGCTCCAAAATCAACGCTTAGCAAATTGAGTGACGATGCTAGAGTAATGGAGTGCCCAGACATAATATGTTGGGTTTAGCAACGCTAATTTTTTTATAAAAAACTATCGCCTGGAATTTTGTAACGTCAAATTCTACTTGGTTACTGTTAGCCCAAGATAGAATTTCATCCACGTCTTTGTTAAGTTGAACGACCTCCTGCTGTCTGCGGATATTCGTATGAGTGGCGGATGTTCGAAAGTTCAGGTGCATGAAGAGATAAGCGTACTGTCATCTGCAAAGTTGTAGATTGGTTTCCTGGTCTTTTCCAGCAATCGTTATTTTAAATGAGAAATATAGTAGGAGATAGTATGGAGCCCTGGGGCATACCAGCGTCTATAGTGAAGGTGTTAGAAAGAAATCCGTCTACTATTACGGTCTTTGAGGAAACATGAGAGCCATAATCAACTTTTCAGACATACCAGAAGAGCGTAGCTTAGCCAACAATCAAGAGCAATAACTCGAGATCCTCTAAAGTGTTCAATTGCGTTGTTTCAAATCTGCGTCACATAAGTTAGAAGATATCCTGTTAATCTATGTGTACGAAAGCCATATTGATAGTGGCTAATAATATTGAATACTTCAAGATATTTTAGAAGATTTTAATTGATAGCCTTTTCCATAACTTTCGATATCATTGAAACCAGTGCGACTGGTCGTTAGTTATTTGGCAAGATCTTCTTGCCTTTTGTAGGTATCGGCTTAACTATAGAGCATTTCCAGCAGGAAGGAAATATTTCCTTATATAGGTTAAAAAATCTACAGAAAACTGGTGTTAGTTTCCTTGCGCAGTTTTTGAGTACTATGGCAGGTATTTTGTCAGCGCCAGAAGAACGTTTTATAATACGCTGTCTGAAGACAATATCGGGCATCCTTGACTGCACCAGGGGAATAGTAGGTGGTGTTTCTCCTTGGCGATCAACAGTAGAATGTGAAGCAACGAGTTCAGCTAACAAGTTTGTGTTCTTAACAGCGACTGCCTTCGAGACTGACTAAAAGGACCTGGAATTGTTGGGGCAAGCAAGAAGTTTGTTTCTAATTCGTTGACGAGATCTTCTAAATTGTGTGACATGTATTTGGAACAACGTAATTGAACCCTTTGGAGAATCTCGAGTGATTACACTTAATGTTTCCAAGGCATTCGACCGTGTTTAGCATGACGGATTATTGGCTAAGCTACTCTGTTATGACGTATCTGAATACTTTTGTTTATGGCTCTCGTGTTTCCTCAAAGAGCGTTCTTTACGATAAACTTCTTTCTAATACCCTAACTATCAACGCTGGTGGGAACCAAGGCTTCATACTCCATCCAGATCGTTTACTCATGCAACTATCTGCAAACAGCAAGAATTCGTTTAACATAACAAAAACCTAGAAGAAATTCTAACTTGGGGTGTCAGTAACCAAGTAGAATTTAACTCTTCAAAAACTCAGATAGGAGTTTTTGAGGCGTTGGAAAAGTGACTGCTCCTGAACTCCATATAGATATGTCGGGAGAAAATGGCCTGAATATATTGCATGCATAGCGAAGAGAGCCTCTCAAAAGCTGGGAATAATATTTTGCACTAGAAAGTTTTACTTTCCACAACAACTGTTAATTCTGTACAAAGCTGAAATTCGACCAACGATGGAATACTGTTCCTATATTTGGAGCCCTGCTCCTAAACATACATTGCATTTGTTGGATTCTATTCAAAAGAGAGCTGTTCGCCTGATTGAGGACCCAGAACTCAACAGTAACCTTGATTCCTTGGAATATCGAAGCACGGTTGGCGAATTGAGTCTATTCTACAAGTATTTTAATTAAGTATTCGATGAATAGAGCCCGCTTAATTCCGTTCAGAGCGGTGCATGCTAGGAATAGTAGACCCCTTTTCAAGCAGTAAAGAACGTCATCAGTTGTAATGATTTGTAGTCCAGTCAGAATACGATTTTGAGGTGAAATCATCGGATACTGCTACCTTTTTTTAAAAAATACTCGTCTCGATGAGTACATTAAGGAAAAAATATTGCGACAGCTGAAAAATTGGGGCAACACCCACAAAAATGGGATCTGAGGTTTTTAGCGTATTTTTGCAACGTTATCATAAATTCGTGAAAGAAAAACTAAAAATTCTGACAGATTTTGATTCTAGATATAAAAACGAAAAACTTAAGTTGCTATGGAAGTCATTTGAACCTTTTGGTCGAGAGAAACTGGCCATTTTTGTAGTTTTTTTTTGTAATTTTTTATGATAAATAGGTGTACTTGCAAACTGTAAGCTAATTTTTTTTAGTTAACTCTGGACGTATATTCCATGGACATTACTTTAATTGATCCAAACATGATTTTAGCCATTTTTTATATACTGGATATATTTTTCACTCCTCTTAATATCGATTAATTTTACCGATTTATGTTTTTTTCTTCTGACGAATTTTTTAAACAACTCTTTTTCAGTATACTACCTTATCTAAAATATCAAAAAATGTTGCTCAGTCCCTAAGCTTTCATTTGATATACTTAAAGACTCATTTAACCAGTTTAGTCCCGAGAAATTGGTTATTTTAGTCTCAAATTTAATTTCTTTTTAATGCAAATTTACGATTTCTTTTTAAAAAATTATTTTTTCTTACGTTTCATAATATTTTCAGTAACCAAAGTTATTTTTAATTATGATACACAGGTTACTGTACATGTCGACCCAGTTTTTCAGCAGTCGCAATATTTTTTTCCTTAATGTACTCGCCGAGACGAGTATTTTTAAAAAAAGTAGCAGTGTCCTAGGATTTCTGTTTTTTGGCCTGTTTTGGTCGTAGTCTGACTGGACTATTACCAAGGGCTGTGTTTCCCACCGAGTACAATTTACAGCGATTCAAAAGAGTGAATCGGGAATCGCTTTTTTCCGCACACGCGTGACTCCTGTAGAACGTTAGGAATTTTCCTGCAGTACGTGTGCTTTGCCCATAAAAATAAATTTAACTACACCTAAATTGTTTTAATAAATGAGTTTCATATTTGTCCGATATTATGGAGGCTGCTAACCAATTTTTTAGTATATGATGCAAACAGTGCTAGATGATGTACCCAGACGTAAAACGAAACTGGGTAAAAATTAAAGTTATAATTTTTCGAATTATAACCGGACATACACATACATAGACATACTTACATACAGGCAGAAAGATGTATATACGAGGCGTATTCGAAAAGTAAGGGCCGTTTGCTTATTTTTAAATATTGGCCGCACTAAAGAAAGTTTTATACATGTACCGCTATCTGTTGATTGTTTCCGAAGCCACTGAAGTTATTGTTTTGATTCAGTAGTCATTTGCCTGTTGGTAAATGCAGACAACAGTACAAAAGGATGATCAGCTACTCCAGTTTATCGGGAGTTGTGTCTAGTTAATGGATCTACAGTATTGAGTGAAAGAAAAGTGAAACGATAGTGTCGAGAATTCAAAAATGGCAGCACAACTGTGCATGATGAAGAGCGGAGTGGCACGCCCAGTATCAAGACCGAAGAAATCGTTGAAAAAGTAGACCGAAAACTACAATCTGATCGACAATTGCACTTGAAACAGTGGCTTGGTGGACAATGGTTTAATGACGATGAGGAACTCATCGTTGTCAACTGGTTCAATTCCCAGACGGAAAACTTCTATACTAAAGGATTAAAGAAGATGGTACAGCGTTACGAAAAGTGCTTAGAAGTGAACGGAGATTACGTGGAAAAGTGAAGTAGGTTTGTAGAAAACTAAAACCGTCAATAAAAACTTTTTCTATCTAATATATTTTTTTATGACCAAACGGCCCTTACTTTTCAAATATGCCTCGTAGATAAAGCATTAAACATAGGTCGAAAAATGTACACTTGAAGTATTATAACCTCAGTAACTCTCTTAAGTAAAAGTGATGTTCCTCCTAGTAAAAAAAAAACTATATAAACAAATTCGAACTTGAGAAAACAAAACCAGTAGATATTTAAAGATCCACAGAAAATAATCAAATATAATGTGAAATGGGACGATACCATCACGAATTTATTTACCAAGTAGAAGTGAAAGTTATAAACGTCTGTGAGAACTGAGTTGACCTGATGACGAAGAGGTACGGCGAATTTTCGACATGTTAACAAAGGGATTGTGGGATTTTACCGGAATTTTCGACAGGAAAAAAATATAACGCTGCTACTTAACATTGTGATGCCCACATTTTGGCCGAACAGTAACTGGGCAACCAGATGACTGATATTTTTTAAGGCCTGTCATTAAGCACTAGTAGTGTTAACATTATTTAAAAATTTGTTGTGATTTTGTATTTTTGGTTCTAACAATAAATGTATTCTTATTCAATCCTATGTCCTAGAGCGTTTACGTTACAGAAATTTGGTAGTTCCTAAAATAATTATTAGATAAATTAGTTAAAGGTTGGGTCTCATTTCTGAAGGTCACAAACATGCTCACTCGCAGTTCCAGTTATTGGTTTATAGAGCAATGAAATTACTTTAGGATTTTAATTAGTTGAGGTTAATAATTGTTGTCTTTAAATATTTCAATAAAAATCAATATATATATATATATATATATATATATATATATATATATATATATATATATATATATATATATATATATATATATATATATATATATATATATATATATATATACCAGGTGTACAAGTATGATATGCGGATTTGTTTTTCTAAAAAAACATGTTAAATTCGGGAGAATGATAAAAAGTGCTTTATTCAAAGTATGCTCCATCGCTTGTTATACATTTTTCCCATTTTTCAGGCAATTTATGAATACCACGCCAGTAAAAATCTTCCCTTTTTGCTGCGAAACCATTCATCGAGCTATTTTTTTACATCTTCGTATGAACCAAAGCGCTGCTCAGCAAGTGCGTGATCCATCGAAGCAAACAAATGGTAATCGGAAGGAGCCAAGTCTGGTGAGTAAGCCGCATGGGGTAGAACTTCCCAGCTGAGTGCTTCCAACGTGTCGCGAACTGGGTTTGCCATATGTGATGGAGCATTGTTATGAAGAAAAATGACTTTGTGTTGCCTCTTTCAGTATTCTGGCAATTCAAGCAACAAACGATTCAAATCGGTCAATTGTTGTTGGTAACGTTTAGTATTAACCATTTCCCCAGGTTTTAACGGCTCATAATACACCACGCCCCTCTGGTCTCACCAAACACAGACTATCGTCTTTCTGCCAAAGCAATTCGGTCTTGCGCTCGATGTGGATGGTGCGCCTGGGTCTACCCATGATTTTTTACGCTTGGGATTTTCAAAATAAATCCACTTTTCATCCCCTGTAACTATACGATGCAAAAACGACTTCCTTTTGTACCGAGCAAGCAAAATGTCACACGTGTTTTGGCGCTTTTCCATTTGCCTGTCTTTCAACTCATGTGGTACCCATCTACCGGTCATCTACGTTCAACAATGCTTGCAATTCTACATCTTCGTATTTTTTGGCGGTTTTCCACTTTCCTTGTCTGCAACATCGAAGTCACCACTTTTGAAACGCCGAAACCATCGTTCACCCATATCTTGCGATGGAGCTTGTTCACCATAAGCTTCTCGAAGTAATCGGTATGATTTAACACAACACGATGCATATACTTTTCCAATTTATCACTGGTGCGCGTCTGACACTTGTTGATGACACAACAAAATGGCACAGTGTCAAATCTTTATAGCACAAACTGCATTGGTGCACCATCTGTTGTCTGAAATCCGCATTTCATACTTGTACACCTGGTATATATGTACATCAAAACGTTTTTTCCAAAATCATCACCGCTTTTATCTAACTTTAAATTCAGCACGATAAACCTATACAGAGGAATCGTAAATAGAACCGTATACATACCTTATTTTACCAAAAAAATTAGTTGTTTAAAATCTATATAACAAACAAGATTCAAAGAATCAAAAATTTGATACCAAGAAATGCATTAAAGAAATCAATATAGGTTAAAAGCACTAATTTGATTAAATAAGGCAACCAAAACAGAAAATAATTATAACTTTACTTTGACAACAACAGTAAAACACTTAAAACACTTTTTACATTACCAATTTATGTTTCACAGAAAAAAGTTTATTCTTATAGCACATTTAAATAGATAAACAAAAGGGTCAATGCCTTTAACAGCTGATGACGCCTCGGCATATCTCTTCCCAACGCATGAAAAACTCCCCGGCTCTCTCACTCATACATGTCAAACAGGAAGTCAATGGCGGTTCAGTATTTTTAGTGTTCCGTACGGAATACTTATAAAATCACTTCGGTGTCTATCTGTCTGTCTGTCATACCCGATTTTTTCCGAAACTATTTGACATATAAAGTTGAAATTTGGCACTAATATAGGAATTGATGGCCTCATCATAGCTGTGTAGTTTTGAAAGTTAAATTCTGACTTAAGGGGTTAGTTTTGGGGAGTGAAATCGGAAGTGAAAAAAAAATTTTTACTAGGTCATCGAGTGTAGTGTCAAATGAAAGTTTGTGAAAACACGAGTAAAATATATATATATATATATATATATATATATATATATATATATATATATATATTTTACGTTATTGCCTCAGCATACTTTCCGGGAGATGGGAGATGCGGACGAAGCACCACCCCCCAACATCAAGGGTCTAGTAGAGCACTGTAAACGCCACAGAAAGACCCTAATCATTGGTTGTGATGCGAACGCCCACAATACAGTATGGGGAAGCACAGACACAAATACCAGAGGTGAGTCACTCTTAGAATTTTTAATATCTTCTAATATGGGGATTGTTAATAGGGGGAATAATCCAACGTTTAGCAATGCCATCAGGGAAGAGGTCCTCGATTTGACCCTCATAACTAACAAGTCTCTTGACATGATTGGTGATTGGAGAGTATCTGAAGAGGACTCCATGTCGGATCACAAACATATTATATTTGAAATAAGGGGACTGGTAAAGAGCCAAGCACTCTACAGAAACCCCAGGGCAACAGACTGGACCAATTATTCGGAATGTCTGCAGTCTAGAATTACTGGAAGAACATTTCCTACTACATCAACTGAGGATTTAGATGTTTCAGCTGCGGAACTGACTGACATCGTTATATCATCTTTTCAAAGAGAACTGTCCTCTTAAAATGAAATCCTCCACAAAAAGGGTACCATGGTGGAACAGGAACCTGGAAAAACTACGCAAAACAGCAAGATTGGAATTTAACAAAGGCCAAGAGATCAGGAAATTGGGATAGGTACAGAGAAGCCCTAACCACATATAACAGGGCAGCTGAGGAAGTCTAAAAGGAAGTCATGGAGACTCCTCTGTGAGGAACTTAGAGACATCCCGGCTACGGCCAGGTTGCATAAGGCCCTTTCAAAAGGGGCTATAAATCCGGTAGGCACACTCAGAGAGCCTGAGGGCACCTATACTAGTACATTTAACAGTACATTAGAGCTCCTTCTTAGGACTCACTTTCCTGACTGCAGGCTTCATGCTTCGGGTGCGGATGAACGGAGGATACCGACGGGCATCCACCGCGGCACGGTGAATCAGGCAATCAGGAGGTTAGTAACCTTTGAAAAGTAGAATGGGCAGTAAACTCCTTCAGACCCTACAAATCACCTGGGCCGGACGGTATTTTTTCCGGCCCTACTATCATAGGGAAATGCTTCCCTCTTTCGGGCGATGGTCAATATTTTTAGATCGAGCCTAACACTGGGATATGTTCCAGAGATTTGGAGAGAGGTAAAAGTCATATTCATACCCAAGGGAGGGAATAAACCCCCAGAATCTCCTAAATCCTACAGACCTATAAGTCTATCTTCTTTTATGTTGAAGACACTAGAGAAGATACTAGACCAGTACCTCAGAGCGGAGGTACTTACTATGAGTCCGCTGCATGGACTGCAATTTGCCTATCAGAAGGGCAAGTCAACTGTCACGGCACTACATAAACTTGTTCTAGATATCGAAAAGGCTTTGGACTCTAAAGAGATTGCCCTATGTGCATTTATGGACATTGAGGGCGCCTTCGATAACGCGAACTTCCTCGCAATGGAAACAGCACTCTCCAGCAGAGGAGCTGATCCGGCGGTGGTAAAATGGATCAGCAACATGCTGAATCAAAGGCTGATTAGAGCCTCACTTGGTTCGACAGACCTTAGTGTCACTGCGGTTAAGGGATGCCCTCAGGGTGGGGTACTATCCCCCCTTCTATGGTCTGTTCTGGTCGACGACCTGATTAGGATCCTTAACCGGAAGGGATACAAAACCATCGGATATGCGGACGATATCTCAGTGATAATCAGAGGCAATCATCCTGGGACGGTTGGTGAACTGATGCAGGATGCTCTGTATACAACATGGGAATGGTGCAGGACGGAGGGGCTGTCGATTAACCCAACGAAGACAACCATCGTACCATTTACTAGAAAGAGGGTGTTAGAGATCTCCATCTTAAAAATAAACGATATTGAGGTCGTTCCCAAGGAAGAGGTAAAATATCTGGGTATCGTACTGGATAGGAAACTCACTTGGGAACCACACCTCGAATCGGTGCTGAAAAAGGCTACAAAACATCTTTGGACTGCCAAACAACTACTCGGTAGGTCCTGGGGCCTTAGCCCTAAAATGACCTACTGGATATATACTCAACTGGTCAAACCAAAAATACTATATGGATCTCTGGTATGGTGGGGCAAGACCAAACAAAAAACAGCAATACGGCGGCTATGTAGGGTGCAAAGACTTGCATGCCTATGCGTTACAGGAGCTATGAGATCCACTCCAACGGCGGGCATGGAAGCTCTTCTGAGCCTTACACCGCTTAACGTGGCTGTTCAAGAGGAGGCAACTTTTCAGGCTATCTCCATCCACAGAAGGGAAAAAACTTAAGGAGAGGGCAACCTTATCGGTCATCTCACGATCCTGAAGGGGATCGGAGACATACTTAATATGTCAACGGCCAGCGACACCATTGATCCTATACAGTGCTTCGTTAGGAAGTATGGGGTCTACTTCCCGACAAGGGAAGAGTGGTGCGCAAACCAAGGTGGCTACAGGATGGCTCACAAAAGTGGTACACAGATGGATCCAAAACTCTCCAAGGGGTGGGAGCAGGAATAGTGGGGCCTAGAGCACACAGAACAATAACACTGAGCAAGGACACCACAATATTCCAGGCGGAACTATACGCAATATTGGAAGCTGTAGGGATCCTATCCGAAAGGGGATAACAGGGGGGAGTAAGTATCAAAATACTCTCGGACAGCCAATCAGTCTTAAAGGCCCTGAATAGCTGTACAATCACGTCCAGGCTAGTACTGGAATGTCATAACATGCTTAATGCCCTGGCAATTCAGAATCAGATTACTCTGATCTGGGTTCCAGGACATGAGGGGCACAGAGGAAACGAGATGGCAGACATCTATGCAAAAAAAGGGGCTGAGGGGACCTTCATTGGACCCTCTCCATCCTTTGGATTCAGCAGGGGTCTCCTTAAAGAGGATGATGAAATGGAAAAAATCCATAGTAGAGAAACATTGGAACGACACTAACGGTCTGGAACATTCTAAAAAAAGTTTCTGAGCTTTGATGCAAGGAGGGCGGATCTCGCCCTAAAAATGGATAGGAAAAGCCTAAGATTACTGGCGGGGGCACTCACAGGCCACCATACCTGCAATAAGCACCTATACAGAATGGGCCTATCAACCACGTACACCTGCAGATTCTGCGGTGAGGAAGAGGAGTCCATGGAACACTTGATTACTAACTGTGCAGCATTGGGACACAGGAGACATAGGATACTACTACATGCCTATACGCTGGGTGAACAGGATCTGCTAACGCTCCCATTAAAGGAGCTGGTCCTGTTCCTGGATGTATTAAACCCGTGAGGGATAAGGGGAAGCACAAATAGATCAATGATGGTCGCAGTGCAAAGGGCCACTTTGGGCCACACTCCCCTCTACACATTACATTACATTACATATATTATATATATATATATATATATATATATATATATATATATATATATATATATATAGATATATATATATATATATTAAAGATTTGGTGATATGTTATCGACCGTGCATCAACCTGATATATATATATGATTATCGGGAATCGGTCTGGACTGTAAATAAAACTCTATTCTTCTTTAAAACTAATATTTCGTTATCGTTTGATAACTTCTTCAGGAGTAACTACAAAATCAATACACCTATATTAACACACTATTCTCGTTCATCAAGGCATTAAAATATTGAAATATAAAACAAACAATTATGAAACAAACGTACAATCAATTAAAACACGTACGAAAATGCGAGTTTGTCCTGGAAACCAACACTCAACATCTCGATTTACTTCAACAAACTGAGAGTAAATAGCCTCGGTACATATGCACTGCCGTGAATTCCAAACGAAACGGAAAAACAGCAACAGAAAAACGTCTTTAATTTATTTTATACTAAGAGGTGGTAAACTTCATTTGTTATTATTGCTGTAATTGTAAATGATTAATACCTATTAATTATGTTGCTATATATAATACTAAGTTGATTAGTGTCTGATTTATAGTTAATTGACTTTGGGTCCCTGTTGATATGGTACATTTCTTTAAAAAGTTTCCCTTTATAGTTGTTGTCATGAGCTAAGATTTTAAACGTTGTTATAGTCAAAATTATGACCCGTTTTCAAATTATGTTGCACCACAGCACACGAATTCTTTCCCAATCGGGAGTCACTCCTGTGCTGTGTGAGTCTCTGTTTCAACCACTGAGCTGTCTGCCCAATATAACACGCTTCACATTGTAAACAAGATAATCTATACACTACAGAGTCATTATATAAAATAGGTGTTCTATCCTTTATTTTTGACAACAGGTCAGAACCTCGTATGCTGTTATATTTCGCAATTTTTATATTTGGAAAATCTCTGAATAAGGCGACAATTGAGTTTGTGATTGGCTTTTTAAATTGTAGCCTCCTGTATATCCTATGCTGCGCAGGCGTCTCGTCAGTAGGGGCATCAACACTATCCGAATTATAAATTAATTTTCGTAAAATGTGTTTAGGGTAGGCATTGTTGACAAAAATGTTATACAGCTCGTCTAGGTTTCTTTTTCGAAACCTATCATCACTGATGCGTATGACCCTGTTTTTCATTGCTATTAGGGTGTTAAATTTTTGATTTTTTGGGTGATTAGAGAAATAATTAATGAATCTGCCTGACGCTGTGGGTTTTTTATACCAGTCAAGTATAATACTGTTGTCACTCGTTCTTATTACTTTAGTGTCCAAAAAAGGAACACTGAAGTCCTGTTCTATTTCGATAGTGAATTGTATTGTTGAATGCATTAAAATAGTTTACAATGATTCTGTATTACCTTTGGGTACAGCGCAAATCAGATCATCAACATACTTGTACAAAAAGGGTAGGTTGAATGGTAATTGAGGAACCACCGTTTCCAAAAGATGGTCCAACACCACCTTGGCCAAAACTGGACTGATAGGAGACCCCATTGGAGGTGTCAAATGAAGGCTTATAAAAAGACGAGTTCAAAAATTCTGCAATATTCTCTACAGGGTGTAGATTGAACGAAAATTATCATGGGTGTATTACCTTTAGTAATTTATCTGGTATATAAGAAAACAAAAATTTCAAGGTCATCAGTCACTAACGATCGGAAAAAAAAAATTGTTGAAAACTCATTTGGGATGTGTTTTTGTGAAGTCACTGATCATTTCATACTTCCGTAACGAAAATTTTTATTTTAAAAGCAATCAACGTACGGGACACTATTTGCTCAAGTCCAAATTGCACTTGACCGGTTATTTAAAATTAAGTAGTCTAGTGATTTTATAAACTTTTAACTATATTCAAATTTGTGACGAATGAGTATCAGATGTGCTATCAATTGACTCAAGGGCTCCCCCATTTCAACATATGAAACAATTTTAATACGCCCATATGAAGAAGAATTAACCCGAGGTCTTTCGTTTGTTACATTCCGGATAGAATATTGTGGATGTTTTGCAAAGGTTTTACTTGGCATTTTCAATGCTGACTTGTCGAAGTACAGTGGCTTACTGTTCTCTGATGAGTCAACATTGGAAATACCAAATGAGACATTTGCGAAACGTCTGCAAAATTCTATCCGGAATGCAATAAACGAACGGAGGCATTCCCGGATTAACTCTTCTACACATTCTCCATCCGTATATCACAAAGACTTAACTTATATCTGAGGCAAACTAGAAAAGCATATGTTCCTTCGCCCTTATAAATATGGATATTATTACCACCTTAGATGGAGCTAAAAAATCATAGTAAATGTAATCTTTTTTGTAAAAAATCTCCCCTTCCACACACGGACATCGATTTTTAAATTGAGTATATACGTGTATATATATATATATATATATATATATATATATATATATATATATATATATATATATATATATATATATATATACTAGCAGTGCCCGCGGCTCCGCTCGCGTGGACTTGATTCACTACTATCGTCACTGCTTATTCCTTATGTTACCTAACGTAATAAAATATCTTCCATTATTTCCCCTTATCTCCCATTATCTCTACATAATTTCCATTATCTAGGCTTATCTCTACTCATCTCCCATTATTTCTCCCTTATCTCCCATTATTTCCCCTTATCTTCCATTATCTCACCTTATCTCCCATTATCTAGGCTTATCTCGACTTATCTCGCAAATATTTCTCCTTATCTCCCTTTATTTCTCCTTATCTCCCATTATCTCACCATAGCTCCCATTACCTAGACTTATCTCTGCTTATCTCCTATTATTTCTCCTTATCTGCCATTATTTATACTTATCTCCCATTATCTCACCTTATCTCCAATTATCTAGGCTTATATCGAATTATATAGAACATATGTATAAATTTATAAAAACATGTAAATCGGTTCTCGAGTGATAAGCGTACTAACGGACATACAGACGGATAGAGAAACGTTGCATTTTATATATATTATATTCTTTGCTACATGATATTGTTCCATATTTAATGCTTTAGGCAGTTTATTGCAAGAGAACGCGCTAGCGGCAAAGTTTCCGACTTGATTTACTATTATCGTACTGCTTATTCCTTATGTCACCTACCATAATAAAATATATCCTATAACCTGGCCACAGAACATATGTATATTTAAAAAAAAAAGCACGTAAATCGGATAAGTGGTTCTTCAGTGATAAGTGCACTAACGGACAGACAGACAGAGAAACGTTGCATTTTATATATATTATAGATATTCTTTGCTACATCATATTGTTCCATATTTAATGGTTTATCATGTTTAAAAAAAAGCACGTAAATCGGATAAGTGGTTCTCCAGTGATAAGCGCACAAACGGACAAACAGACTTCATTCACTATTATCGTCACTGCTCATTCCTTATGCTACCTATCGTAATAAAATATAGCTTGTAACCTGGCCAGAGAACATATGTATGTTTTTTTTAAAAAAAAGTACGTAAATCGGAGTGGTTCTCCAGTGATAAGCGCACTAACGGACAGACAGACAGACAGACAGACAGAGATAAGTTGCATTTTATATATATTATAGATGTAATAAAATATATATCTATAACCTGGTCAGAGAACATAATATGTATGAAGTTAAAAAATCACGTAAATCGGATAAGTGGTTTTCGAGGGATAAGCGCACTAACGGACAGACAGACAGACAGAGAGACGTTGCATTTTATATATTTTATAGATATAGATTATTATTATATTATATAACCTGGCCAAAGAATATATGTATGAATTTAAAAAAATATACGTAAATCGGATAAGTAATTCTCGCGTGATAAACGCACTAATGGACAGACAGAAGAACATTGCATTTTATATATATTATCGATTATAGATTATAGATATTCTCTGCTATATAATATTGTTCCATATTTAATGGTTAAGGCTGTGTATTTCAAGGGAACGCGCTAGCGGCAAACTTTTTTCCGACTTCATTCACTGTTATCGTCACTGCTCATTTCTTATGCTACCTATCGTAATAAAATGTAGCCTATAACCTAGCCAGAGAACATATGTATGTTTTAAAAAAAAAGTACGTAAATCGGATAAGTGGTTCTCCAGTGATAAGCGCACTAACGGACAGACAGACAGAGAGACGTTGCATTTTATATATATTATATATATATATATATATATATATATATATATATATATATATATATATATATATATATATATATATATATATACATGTCCCTTATGTTTTGTTATCTTTATAAAAATTTAATTCTTTTCAGCAAAACCGAAACCAAGTTACCAGTAGGATTCCTGTCGAAATCTCCTCCAGCCTAGGAAGCTGTAAAGAATTTAGCTCAAAGGAGTTCCGCCGCAGTCATATACTAATAGATTGTTTTTGGAGTATTTTGTGGGTTTCTAAAAATGCGTACATATTTTAAAGATTAATAAATTATTGTCATATTATTCACAATAATTTAAAAAGAGATTTAAATATTAATATTCAATTTCTAACGATATCTTGGTAATGCTAATAAAATTCACATTTTACTTTCTATAAGTTTTTAAAATAATACAACAGCTCTAGAAATGTCAAAAAGTCTTATACATACACTTGAATCATTATGCTTAAAATCTTTCATGCCCTTAATTTAAATTATAATAAAGGGAGCGCTATCTGTTGGTTTCCTTTTGAACTATAGATTATTTCGACACTGTCAACACGAAGGCGCTTAAAATGGTGACATACATTTAATGTTAAATCGCGATACGAAATAAATCGTTTTGAACTTCAGCAACGCTGGTGAGTACTGTGTCGCCGAAACTGTGCAAAAAATTAAAAGAAATTTTGGTCGAAATCAAGTTCCTACAGCGGCTGGGGTAAGGAAATTCATAAAGAAAGTTCGTGAGACTTGCGTTGTTATTGATAACACACCCCCCAAATAATGCACGTGAGTTTAAATAACATGTATAAAGGACAAATTTTTGTAGCTCTTAGGACAAAATATCTGAATCTGGTGTGACAATCAGACATTACTCTTAAAGGGTCGGGACTCACCCCTATACGATGTAAAAACCACCCCCACCTACGGAGCTATCTCATAAGTTTCAGCAACGACGAAGAGTTCAGGCTTTTGTAGTTTTAAGCTGGGTGACCAAATATGGAGTAGATTCGCTTGAACCACTGATATATGACTATAAACTACCCTTAGAGAGTGGTAGAAACTACCTCCCCGCTCTAATGATGCACATGGATGTTACTGAAATTCGGATAGGATCAAGTACTCATTGTACGAAACATTCAAGACAACTAAATCATCTTCCTAATAAGGGCGAAAAATCATCCCTAGGAGGAGGGGGAACTACCGCCTGGGATTGTAGGAACGTAGAAGTTCTATCATCTGAGAAACAAAAATACAAGCTGTATTTGTCCATCTTACCTGAGACTACGAAAGCCTGTATTTTTTTTTTCAGAAGCTAGAACTTCTAAGATTTATCAGTTCCAGGAGGTAGTTCCCCACTCCTACGGATTATTTTCGACCTTATTAGGAAGATGATCTAGTTGTCTTAAATGTTTGGCAAAATGAGATAAAAGTACTTGATCCTTTCCGAATTTCAATAACATCCATGTGCATCATTAGAGCGTAGAGCTAGTTTCTACCACCCTCTAAGGATAGTTTAAGTCGTGTATCGGTGGTTCAAGAGACACGTAAGTGGAGGTGGTTTTTACAACCTATAGGGGTGAGTCTCAATCCTTTACGAGTCATGTCTGATTGTCACAACAAATTGAGATATTTGGTTTTACGAGCTACAAGAATTTGTCCTTTTTACATGCGCTATTTGAATTTTAGAGGTACTTTTCACTCCCTATAAGGGTGGATTTTGGTTCCATTAATAGAAATAGCTTGCTGTGATTTGAATGCATATTCTCTTCTCTAGACTATAAAATACCTACCATTTTGTACACTTCATTAAGAGTCAATACACTATAGTTTTAGCCCATTTCAAGGGATGTTTTTGACCAAAAAAAAATGACACAATAAATCTTTTTTTTAACTACGGATTCGAATTCAGCGACGAAAAATACACTAGATTCATGTATGTTGGTTCATGGTAATGAACTTTTTTTTGTGTGTGGCTGTGTAATCTAACGTCATACTCGTCTAGTGCGCACAGTTTTGCTGCTGATGCCCAAAGTGTGCTTGAAAACGCAGAAATGTCAACTCGTCGCAGATCTCAATAACAAAACATCAGTTGTACGTCTCCGAGGAGAATTTTGCCTAAAGATCTCGGATTATTTCCAACTCCCTCAAGAATTGAAGCAAAATGACCATCCACCTCGTTATCCCTTCTCTGTGTCGGTTTCAAATTAGTTGAAATATGACGTCGATTTTGCTCACAAGATCATCTTTTTGGATGAAGCTCATTTTCATCTCGGAAGATATGTAAACTGTAGAGTTTGGGATTTTGAAGACTCCACGTGGTAGTAGAAAAGTTAGTGCATCCTCAAAGAGAGACTGTTTGGTGTGATTTTTGGAGTGGTGGCATTATTCGCCCTTTCTTCTCCAAAGATGAAGTCGGCAACGTTTTGATGAATTAAGTTATCTTGAGTTCAAGAAGCTTTAGTTTCAGTAAGATGGTGCAATATGCCACACCGTCCATGTGTAGTAAATTCGGTAACTCTATAATTAGCCATTTTGGAGATGTACTATGGCCACCGCCTAGAGGCGATTTGACTCCGTTAGACTTTTTTTTATGAAGAACTGTTAAGAACCGTTGTTTTATTAAAGCAATTTAAAAAAGAAATCACCACACCCCTATATATTGTCGAAAATATCACACAGTAAAACTAAAATTTTTATATTTTTTGAAAATTTATTCCTAGTAAAGTGAACGCAGAATAACTGAATGTTTTCTATTTCCAGACTGATGTTTGATGAAAATATATTTTCCTCATAATTTATTAATTTGGCAGGCAGGCAGTTCACTTTTGAAAACTTAAAAACAAGTGGCCATTGTCTTAAAGTGACTTTTTTGGATTTTAACGTCGAAAGGTATTTCTATTAAAACTCTATTTTTCAGTGCATCTACCTATTTTCTATTGTTTTCTAATTCTATTAAAATATATAAATCATAGTATTTAATCAAATATTAGCTACTCGTATTCGGCATTTTGATATTCTATATAGTAACAGTGGCAAATAAACGAAACCGTTTAAATGAAAGTCGGAGAATGTTGACTTTATATTAATTTGGGCTATCGTATTGTTCATTTGAATAAGTTACGATTAACCAAGGATTTTCGTGCATTAAATTTAAAGCTAGGTATTTAAGCCACTCTTGCCAATAACTACTGTATACTTCATCTTTCTTTATTGTTTAGTTACGTCTTTATATAATTATTACATTAATTTTATTACAAATAGATCTCGAGCTTAGTAATCCTAAATAACATTTGTAATGGTTGAAATCAGCAATTTTTTTTTTCTGATTGTCATGTAGTTATCCAATATCGCTGGCTCCTGTACCGCTTTCATGTTTAAAGATATATTATTGAAATTTAGAGAATGAAGCGGAAGCTTTCCCGGCCTTGATTAGATGAGAAATCGTGGTTATTGGGATTAGACCGTGTCAGTTTGGAATTACTTTCCTAATAATAATGTAATAATAATTCCAAATTGATACGGTTTAATCCCAAGACCCACGATTTCTTAACGAATATTATAAGACGTGAATCTGTATTTGTTCATGATGGCAAACAATTTAGAGAACTTTCGGTTTAACGGGAAATGACTTTTGAATACTAAATGAGACTTCCTATGTTTTTATTTATTGCTATTGGAAATAATAATTTGATTAAAAAAAAAGGCCAGTCGTTCTCTGAGATTTTTATATTTTTCCGTATGTTAGGATGCCCAGAACTTAAAAAACACAGTAATATACACATAATTTGCACCTCTGACTGATGTAAGCCTAGTTTTGAAAACGTACCTGGCCTCTGTCAGGGACTGTTCAAAGGAATACATATATGAAATCAATATAAACTACTAAAATTGAACAGAGGGCAAGTACGCCTTCAAAACTATGCATATATTAGCCAGGAGTTCAAATTAAGTTTTGTTTTCTTTTTCCCTCAATCCTAGCTCAGCTGAAGAGTTGTTATACGGCCAAACGCATACTGAGATGGATCGACGGGTGAGAGAAAAGTCAAAAACTACTGAAAATAGGACTTCGTTCAAATTTCGTAGCTGATGATATATGCTGTTCACATTTGGTAGACAAATAGAACTTGAAGTAGGAAAGGAATCTGTAGTTTTTGAGCAACACCTCTTTAGAGAAAACGAGTGAAAGCGATATACCTAAATTTCATGTTTGACAATCACACATATAAAGAGTTAAAAATATGAGGGAAGGGTTAGAGGGTTTACTTCTAATATGTTGTGTTAAACATTTTGTTTTAATCTCTAATGTCACAAAGCGAAAGGCCAAAAGGGAGAGCTTCGAATATTCCATGTTATATGTTCTTTGCAGATTTTTCTGTAGTTGATGAATCTGAAAATCGTGTTAGTTTTTTATTAACTCCAACGGAAATAGTTTTTAGAGGCTCCTTCTTTCTATTTACTTTCAAACCTGTATTTTTAAAAGAAGTATTAAGTAAATAAGTTAGCGGGCAGGTACTTCTGTTATCCCGGCATGGACAAACCTACTTCAGGGAAGCCACCCTACCCGCCAGCTTTGGATCTCCCTCATCTCTGAACACAGAGAGGGATCCTTATCCTAACTTCAAATCCATAGTTAATCCCTACTCATATCCTTACCCAAGAGCCTCTTGACCTCAAAGCGCATGAACTACATCCTGGTCAACGACATGGTATCAGGTAGGCAAACGGAAAACCACCTGATTATTGTTTTCAAAGCACATCAAGTTTGGATGTATCTTTCCTAAAGGGGCCCATCAGGCACTGGATAGAAGGACATGGAGTAGCACCATTACACGAATAATATGATGTCACCACGTCTTTGCGAAGGACCAAGGACAGAGAAGGAGGAGAGGACTGAGTAACTTTTCTGTGACTATGAGAGATCTATTAAATTGTACGTTATATATGTATTTTAGATTCAAATTAAAGAGCTGTATTTATTCGAACAAAAATGTATAGGGTCTATAGATGTAGCTCCAAGGCGAGCACATAAAAATAACCGCATTATTGAATGTTATGCATTTTTCATTAAAATAATCATTAGCAAATTCTTATAAATAGTATATAAGATATTATAATTTTTTTAGAAAAGCATGAAATTTCCATAAATTTAGGATCAGAAACAAAACTAGGTAAATAATTTTCATTAGTCTCGTTTAACTATCAATAATATGTTAATCCACAGATGTGATTCAAGAATTTTAATGTTTAAAAAAAATATGCAAATTATCTACAGACAAATTTAGGACACATTAGAGAAATCACGGAAAGAGAAATCATTATAAAGAGTTAAATATAAATAGATTACACAATGTTGTATCCGCGTGTAACAAAGAGAAAAGCTAAACAAGTTCAAGATTATTGATCTTGACCGACAGATTTCTTGGTCGGTTTGTGTATGGAAGTTTGTCCGAGTATTGTTACAAATATATTTAAAACATTTGTTTAAATTATAGTAAAGAAAATCGATAAAGTGATTTTACCCAGTACACGCATTTTTAAAATACATATTGAATTATACTATTTAACAATAAATAAAAATTTAAATTTAGATGATATATATTGATATGTATTTTATACTGAGATATAGCAACGATTATATGCATTTACCACTGCAACTCATATTTCCTACATATTACTTCTTCCAATAATAGGAATAATATTAACATCATGTTCAATAATCAATTATAACACCATATGCTCCAAGCAATTAGTTCTAATCTCTTCCTTTGTCCTTTTAAACCCATATATATTTCGCTGTCAATAAGTATGCGTAAAAATTACTTATCTCACTCAAAAACTAGAGAAAAAATTCATAGTACTATTGAAACAATACAAAATTTATTAAAAACTTTATAGTTTATACAAAAACTATGGAGAAACTTTTCTACTTCAAGTATAATATGTTTACCAAATTCGTTTTCTATTCTATATTCTTATACCAACATTTACACAGAAAGACAGATATACAGGCAGACCGACAAATACTAGAAATTATAATTTTTGTGATCTAGGGACTTTAGAACATGAAAAAATATTGGGTGTGATTTTTTTCACAAACACTATACGTCTTTTATCAGGGAAAGTAAAAATAAACAACACAAAACAGCCTACTGAGCCAGAAAGTCTGTAGTTTTATTCTACATGGCAGTTATCACTACTACACAAATACTTTGTGTTCGCACTCGACACAAATTTCGCTAACCAACATCAGAAGAGATGATTGACTTTAGTCATCGATCCTGATGTTGCTAACATAATTAGTGAAACGCGCGAGGGCAAGAAATAAAGTGTTTGATGTAGTGGTGATAACTGTTTTATGGTGTCATTATGTCAGAGATTCTAAAGGTCATGTAGATAAATACGTTTTGCCATTTTTATAGAGTACTTCGCATAATTAAAAATATTTTTATAATACATGTACTAAGCCATCTCCCTAGCTTTTGTGGATTTTCACAAAACATTTGATACCGTGGAACATAGGGCTATGAGTTCAATACAAATTCCAATGTTCAAGCTGAAATATCTACGAAGCCTGTTAAAGAGGCATAAGGCAGAGTGATACTCTCTCTATAAAGCTGTTTACATTAACTCTAGAAGATGTATTCAAGGATTTGTAGGGAGATGATCGAGATATCTTGGATAATAGGAACAGACTGAATCACCTTCGATATGCGGCATTACAATAAAACTTGGCTAAGAAAATCAAAGAACCGAGATTTATAGAAGAAAAAGATTAGCTTGGGCTGCCTTTGGTAAACGAATAAAACGCTAACAAACAAAAACATAACTACGTACTGGCGGTTTCGGCTCTTCGACTATTGTGTATTACCAGTCCTAACTTACGGAGCCCAAATATAAACCTTCACCAAGCACTCTATAGATCAACTGAAGAAAACACAACGTGCAATGGAACGAGAAAGGCTGGGTACATTCCTAAAAGAACATAAAAACAACACTAATATTAATTACTAAAATCAGAGATGTACCAAAGACGGTGGCTGAACTTAAATGGAGCGATGCTGTGTATGTTGCTAGATATACAGATGAAAGGTGGTCTCAATCTATAATGGAATGGAGACCATACATGGGTTCAAAAGGATGCCCTCCTAAGCATTGACATCAAACGAACGGCTGACTTTATGTAGGTGAGACAAGCACAAAACGGTCAAAAGTGGAAAGATATGACCGAGGCCTATATCTAGAAATGGATCGATGAAGGCTGAAGGAGGAGACGGTATAGTAAAAGTAACTCGAAAACTATTGTATATATTTCAGGTAATTTCCTAGGAGCAATACTGTATGAAATAAAAAAAGCATGTAACATGAACATCTGCTATATTTATTTTTTAGTACGTAAAAATGTCATTAAGATTTGTCATTCAGGGTCCAAAAAACTGCAAGTTTTAGCATTGACTGACCCAGTCATATATCAGAATTTGTAAGGTAATTTCAATGATTATATAGGCTTGAAATTTGACGTACAGTAAAGCTACGCAAAATTTGGTGGTAAATTTAGCATCATTTACTTGCAGTGTTACTAACAATTTTGTATCATTTTACTGAGCTAAAATTCAAATTTAGTACCACTCCATCTGTACCCTCCATCCAAAAAGAAGCAAAACTTCTAAAATGATTATTTCAGCTAATTCACCTTTTTGTACTCCAAAAAAGCAACCTTCATTAGTATTGTTGCAACTTTTTATGACATTTCTTCTATTGGGAGCGTAGCTATAGTGGTAAGAATGACCGTGTGTTTTTACGAACGATAATTATTAAAGAAAATGCTATAATTGACTTTATTTTAAATTTGATAACTAAAACCTTACGGTGAAATATGATTATCTAACAGTTATGTATACGAGTGCTTAAAATAAAGTCGAATTAGTAGTGAGACACGTGAAGATGGTAAATAGTTGAGTAGGCCAAAAAGTCGTTTAAACGTAGTAACTCTTCGAAAAGGTAGCGATTTCATCAAAGAAAATTCTAAATCGTCAATGATCATTCTTAGAAACTCAAACTGTCTAAAGACGATCCTTACTAATGATACAAAGTGATTCATGCAGTCATTGTGAGACAGATTTTTAACAAAAATAAGTGTGTGTTTTAGCTCAATACCGACATTTTCCTGATTTAGTACCCTGTAATTTTTTCCCCTTCCTCCTACTTCATTTTCTAGTGATAGAAAAGCAATAAGACACTATTGAACAGTAGTGACCGCGACCCTTAGTAGTCTATAATGAATGAAATAAATTATTAGGAAAATTATGATTGGGCTGTGTTTTATTTTCTGTTAAAAGTTTGGTTTCTCTTTACACAGAGTGTTGTCGATAAAATCAACTCCGATAAACTGTATTTTTTTAATTACTTTTATTAAAATGACCCATTCTACGTTTCGATAACCAAAGTTCTTAATAAAAATCCTAAATAATATTTCTAATTCTTGTTTATTAACATTTTGATTCGACTTGTGTGGTGTTGTCTTTCTCTTTTATGCAATTTACGGTGCCTGCAAGAGAGGTAAAAAATTAGACAAATAATATCAAAAACATGTATTTTATAAAATAAACGCCTAAATTGATACCTGCTTAACATTCCTATTACTGCCTAATATCATATACATTACATTAAAAGAAGAAGTCACGTACTCATTGTTATTATTTAAATGAAAGAACATACAGATACGAACTGAAACTTAAACCAACAAGACATAATCTAAATGAGCATAAAAATGGCATTTATAAATATGTTGAAAATAAATTCTATATTTTATCTTTACCCTGATGTAATTAATAATAATTATTTAATATATGTATGTACATGAAAATAAGAAAATAATAACCGGCCAAGTATAAGTAGAACTAGTTAGTGTTCTGTACGTTGATTGCTTTTAAAATAAAAATTTTTGTTACGGAGGTATAAAATGATCAATGACTTCACAAAACACACTCCAAATGAATTTTCAGCAAGGCTTTCCTTTGATCTTTACTGAAAATTGATAAACTTGAAATTCTTGTTTTTTTTATATACCAGATAAATTATTAAAGGTAATGCACTTGTCATAATTTTCATTCAATTGACACCCTATGTAGAATATTTCAGAATATTTTCAAATTTTTTTGATCAATACTTTTCGAGATAAGAAGGAGATAGCGATTGTTCGCAATTGTTTAAAAATAATGCACTAGTAATAATTTTCACTCAATCTACACTTTATTATTTTTGGCATTTTTTTTTTAAATAATACAAAGAAAAGTGTGCGCAAGTATTATATTATATATATTTTTGAGTTTTTACAAGCTTTCATTTTGACACCCCACTCGATAACCTGGTAATATTTTTTTTTCACTTTCGGTTTCACTCCCTAAAACTAACCCCTTAAGTTAAAATTTACTCTGGTGAGGCCATCAATTAGTGCCAAATTTCAACTTTCTATGTCAAATAGTTTCGGAGAAAGTGGGGTGTGATAGGCGGACAGACGGAGAGACGGACAGACAGACGCGCGGAGCGACGGAAAGAAGGACAGACGGACAGACAGTCACCGAAGTAATTTTGTAAGTGTTCCGTACGAAACACTAAAAATGTAAAAAAAATTATAAATAATTTAAATGCCGGACAATTCTTGGCAAGAAATATATAGAATATATACCAGGTGTACAAGTAGAAATGCGGATTTTTTTTCTAAAAAAAACATGTTAAATTCGGAAGAATGATAAAAAGCGCTTTATTCAAAGTATGCTTCATCGCTTGTTATACATTTTTCCAATCTTTCGGGCAATTTGTGAACACTACGCCAGTAAAAATCTTCCCCTTTTGCTGCGAACCATTCATCGAGCCATTTTTTCACATCTTCGTACGAACCAAAGCACTGCTCAGCAAGTGCGTGACCCATCGATGCAAACAAGTGGTAATCGGAAGGAGCCAAGTCTGGTGAGTAAGCCTCATGGGGTAGAACTTCCGAGCTAAGTGCTTTCAACGTGTCGCGAACTGGTTTTGCCGTATGTGATGGAGCATTGTCATGAAGAAAAATGACTTTGTGTTGCCTCTTTCGGTATTCTGGTCTTTTTTCAAGTAGCAAACGATTCAAATCGGTCAGTTGTTCTTGATAACGTTTAGTATCAACAGTTTTCCCCAGGTTTTAACAGCTCATAATAGACCACGCCGCTCTGGTCCCACCAAACACAGAGCATCGTCTTTCTGCCAAAGCTATTCGGTCTTGCGGCCGATGTGGATGGTGCGCCTGGGTCTACCCATGATTTTTTGCACTTGGGATTCTCAAAATAAATCCACGTTTCTTCCTTTGTAACTATACGATGCAAAAACGACTTCCTTTTGTACCGAGCGAGCAAAACGTCACACGTGTTTTTGCGCTTTTCCATTTGCCTGTCGTTCAACTCATGTGGTACCCATCTACCGGCTTCTGAATCTTTCCCATCTCTCGTAGCCGATTGGAAACAGCTTGTTGACTAACGCCCAATTGCTCGGCAAATTGTTTTTGTGTTTGCGAATCATCTTCGTCCAACAATGCTTGCAATTCCACATCTTCGTATTTTTTTTGGTGGTTTTCCACATTCCTTGTCTGCAACATCGAAGTCACCACTTTTGAAACGCCGAAACCATCGTTCACACGCATCTTGCGATGGAGCATGTTCACCATAAGCTTCTCGAAGTAAGCGGTATGATTCAACAGCAGTTTTCTTCAAATGAAAACAAAAAATTAATGCTGTCCGCGAATGCTCTTTGTTCGGTATAAATTTCGACATTTTGGACACAACAACATAACACTATGCACACACTTTTCCAATTTATCACTCGTGCGCGTCTGACACTTGTTGATAACACAACAAAATGGCGCAGTGTCAAATCTTTATAGCACAAACTGCATTGGTGCACCATCTGTTGTCTGAAATCCTCATTTCATACTTGTACACCTGGTATATATACATATATATATATATATATATATATATATATATATATATATATATATATATATACATATATATATATATATATGTATATATACCAGGTGTACAAGTATGAAATGAGGATATATATATATATATATATATATATATATATATATATATATATATATATATATATATATATGTATATATATATATATATATATATATATATATATATATATATATATATATATATATATATATATAGTAATTATTAGTGCTGGTTGCCAAAGTTTTTTAGTGTTCCGTACCAAAATTGAAAAAGGGAACACTTATAGAATCACTTCGGTGTCTGTCTGTCCGTAGATCACAGCCGATTTTCTCTGAAACTATTTGACACAGAAAGTTTAAATTTTTCACAACCGTAGGAATTGATGGCCTAATCAAAGCCGTGTAGTTTTGAAAGTTAAATATTGACTTACGGGGTTAGTTTGGGAGGGTGAAATCGAAAGTAAAAAAAAATTCAAGATCGTCGACTGGGGTGTCAAATGAAAGCTTGTGAATATACAAGTTAAAAAAAATATGATGATAATACTAGCGCAAAATTTTCTTTATATTATTTTTAAAAATTTCCAAAAATCGCTGTCCCCCTACCCTATCTCTAAGAATCAAAAAATTTCGAAAAAACTGACTGAGATATTCTACATAAGATATAAATATTTTTATAAAACGTGTTAATAATAGTCTATCCACCTACTTGAATAGACTGAATGGACCTATACAAATGACGAAAGCTACTAGTTCTACTACAGATAGTCGATGTGTTTTGAGGTTTTCCTGATGTTATAGAAATTCACGTTCTAGAAAGATTTTTAAGCCATCACAAACAAACTTGTGTCCTAATTCTACATATTTATTTTTCGAAACTCATTTGGGGTGTGTTTTGTGAAGTCACCTTATACCTCCGTAACAAACATTTTTATTTTATAAGCAATCACAGTGAAAGAATCGTGCAATTCTTCCTTGCACTTGACCGCTTTTTTTTTTTAAATGTGAATTATCAAAAATGGAGCCACGAAATACTTGTGGACTCAACTTGGTGTCTATACATCTGTCTTTTGTCACAATCTTTTCTGAGAGATCGATAGACCTAAATAGATAGTAAAGTTCTTGAACTTTTCGCTGACATTGACTTTCTACAAGGAAAGCTTAAAGTATGAGTTTAATATAAAAATCATAATGGTAGGAGTCGACATGCACCATACAGCGAAATCTAGCTATGGGAGGAATAATTTTGAGCAATATTATTTTAGAGAACTTAGCTAATATTAAATTAATGTTCATTAAAGTGGCTGAGAAGTCCTGCAGCAAAAAAATACATGATCTTTACAGTTATAACTATAATAGATCAAAAACGGAAATAAATTATAAATATTTTGTATGGTTATTTGGAGGGTGAACTTTATATAAATAGTACACAGCATTTCTAAGTTCGAAATACTTCACTAATTTGTAGTTAAAAAGAGTATAAGTATTTTCAGATAATATCAGTATACTAACAACTTACTAACTAGCTTAGAGCACTATTAAAAAATATAGTATTAATTTCTTATTTTTATTGTAATGCCCTTTTCAATAACCTAAAAAATATAATAAACTGGGTAAAATAATTTTTTGAGATACCATCGTTCAAATTTACAGGGTTGTCAAATTACCTGTAATTTTACTCATTATGCCTCAATATTTTTTCTCGTAGTAATTTAGGCGTAATCTGAATATTGATTACAACCTGTTGGCAATATTTTCTCCACTTTTGCATGCGAATTTAGCTAAAATAGCTAATATATCGACACCACTAAGAAATTTGGAAGTTTTGCCATTTTTCCTGTGGAGCATGAATGTGTAAACGCAGGTAACATATTATAAATTTGAACCAAAGTATTATTTAATAAAAATTCAAATGTAATTTATAAATAAAGATAACGTGAAAACACACTCATAAAACGTGATTTTTTAAAATTGTGACTGGTAATTTTGAAAAATTAACATTATTACCTTAAAAATACTAGTTAAAGAACTCTTATTAAATAGACTTCTAATCGGAGTATCTGTAACAGTTTTTCCATTAAAATATAAAGGTATATTTTTTAAAGAACATAAATTAAAACAGTAGGAGTGTCCAATCAGACAGATATTATTCATACTGGTTAAAGCAATCTATTAGTTGCTCAGAATTTATACAGTGGAGCTTTAAATCATCAATCAAAAATAAAATAATTTCTAACAGTCAAAATAAAAAGTAGAAATTAATAACCTTCATAAATGACATTCGCATCAGCATCTTGAGGCACTTGAGCCCTATAAGTAATAGTATGAGGTTCATGATTTAGACTCCTATGCCATCCACCACCACCTCCTCCTCCATATCCACCACCTCCCCCTCCGCCTCCCTTTCCGTATCCATCACCGCCACCCCGTTGTCGCATAGACGATTTTAATTTGTTTTTCTTTGCCTCCTTCGTCACCACCCCCACCACCACCTCCTTTCTTTTTAAGAGCCATCAGCAATGACATTAGCAGTGCTAATTTTGACATCATCATGGCTCCCATTGCCATCATTCCCATCTAGAAATTGAAAAACAAATAATGCATTAATTGTTTTCATTTGTTCAACTTATGTTCCAAATTCGATATACCAAGAGCTATTACGAAAATATCTAATACAATGGAAGCCAATAACCAATTCCACTTTTTACTCTTTCTAAAGAGTGTGGCCGCATTCCAATAATGCTATAAAAGTTTCAACTAAGAATTTTGTCCTATGCTTTTCGGTATGATCAGAAAGTGAAATTTTGTAGAAGAAATAGCAATTTTAGACCGATGCACAGTGGAGCGAGTCGATGACTGAACATGATAAACAGTTGTGGATAAATATTTAACCTCATTTTGAGTCATGAGCACATGATATATTTAACAAGATCGTCATAATAGGTCAATGCTCATATATATAAACAATCTTGAATTAAGTATGCGCTACATGCTCTACAACCACCTAAATGTATTAAAGAAGTTATAATATCAAGAGATTAAAGATAAGATTACAATCGGGAAACCTTTTTGCTGCACAAGATTAAAATTAACATTTTAAAACCAAGGAAGGGTTTAGATATAATAATATTTTTATTTCAAAAATTTGCTGTTATCCATGGTTTTAACTGCTTTCTTTAAAGTTTGTGACAGTCCTTGTGAAAGTATGCCTTCCTTAAATATTATTATATTTATTCTTTGTAACAAAAATTAGATTAAATAGCTTTTATAATATTACTCTAAAGAAGACTAGAGGAAGGAAGATACTAGGTATAGGGTCTTCCTTGCATTAAAGGTATTTTTAAAATTACAGAATCTGTATTAAGAATTTGAACTGTATTATCCCTAATTTTATAAGTTTACCTTTAAACAGGTGATAAGTCGCCTAGCTATTCGTAAGTTATTTTGATCTTTCAGAACTCACCTTTCCCATCATCTTTCCAACCATTATACATATAACAGCTCCAGCCATCATCATCACCTTACCACCACCTTTTCCTAGTCCTCCGCCTCCGCCTCCTTTCTTCCTTCCTAAAAATAATTTAGAATTTTAAATGGAATATCAAGTTTAAGAGTCTCACAAAGAGATGCAAGAAAAACTAATTTATAAAATTAGAAAGACATCAAGGTTATGAAAACAGAAACGATAAAAAAAGTTGTGAAAACCGTGAAACGAAATAATCGGAAATAAACTGTAAGCAAAAAAAAAAGGTTTATTCAGCAGTTCTCTTCCAAATACAACTGTTAAACAAATTGGTAATGTGGCTTACGCACACTAATGAATAATTATCACTATTCGACATGAAAGAAAATAATACCTTTTGGTAAGATATCACCTTCCCCCGCGTGCTAATCTCATAGTATATGAACGGATGGCTATATTTAATATTAACTGTTTTTTCTATCCAAAAACAAGTGGAATTCTAATGATTTCTTTAACAATACCTTTAACTTACTTTTCCGCACCGGTCACCCTTCATATGTTTGATTATAATTTACTGAAAATAAAGAAAAAATAACAAAATTCTTCGTGTTATTTATATGTAGATAACAACTCAACATACGAGGTTTAAACTCGAACACAAATTCTGTGCACCAACTCCTGCAATCAAATAAATCTCATTTACTCGCTCTCTGTGAAATAAAGATCAGACATCGACCAACGCAATCCACTTTCTCTACCCCGTGTACAACTTCTATTCCTGGTTTAGGCGTAGCTTTAGAATCTGTCTTCTTGTCACAAGTGATTTCTCATGTACCAAGAGGAGACTTTAAAGCCTCGAAACTTTGATGTTATATTGTTAAATAACGACTTAACACACTTCCAAGTTTATTTGCTGCATATATCAACCACCAAGTAACACTAGCTTTAGAACACTTTTCGCTTTACTTGCAGACACTATCGATCATTTACAGAATAATTATCAAACTACCGAAATTGTCATCCTGGCCTACCCAGATTCATTTTCTAGCAGCAATTTTCCAAGAATCTCAATCTTTTTTCATAATCTTCGGTTTTGATTTCCTTATCTATTTGTCTGCGCGGACTTTTGATTATTGACCATGATTTGAACTAATTTTTAAATATAGTTTTTAGCCATTTACACCCCGAACATCAAACCTATTATAAACCTCTGTTTCCCAAACTTAAGGCTTTTAAACCAGAAACTCGCTACGTTAGGTTATGTTAGGTTTGGTGTTCGCTACATTTGGTTATGTTAGGTTTGGAGTTGATTTCATTGAGTTATGTTAGGTTTGGAGTTCGCTACATTAGGTTATGTTATGTTTGGTCTTTGCTATATTAGGCTAAGTTAGGTTTGGAGTTCCTGGTTTAAAAGCTTTAAATTTAGGAAACGTTCATCTTTCATGTTCTTGGTGTAAATAGATAAAAACTATTTTTATTGAAAAATGAGTTCAAGTCATGGTCAATAATTAAAAATCCGCCCAGAAAGATCGATAGAAAAATAAAAAGAAAATATTCAGAATTCTTGAAAATTACGTGACTGAGACTCATTTTATTTCTCAACTATGTGTTTTTTTTTTGGAAAAAAAAAAAGGCAATATACCAGATGTACAAGTATCAAATGGGGATTTCAGACAACAAATGGTGCACCAATGCAGTTTGTGCTATGAAGACTTGACACTGTGCCATTTTGTTGTGTCATCAACATGTGTCAGAAGCGCACGAGTGATAAATTGGAAAAGTGTGTGCATAGTGTTGTGCTGTGTTCAATATGTCGAAATTTATACAGAACAGAGCATTCGCGGAAAGCATTAATTTTTTGTTTTCATTTGAAGAAAACTGCTATTAAATCATACCGATTACTTCGAGAAGGTTATGGTGAACATGCTCCATCGCAAGATATGTGTGAACGATGGTTTCGGCGTTTCAAAAGTGGTGACTTCGATGTTGCAGATAAGGAACGTGGAAAATCGCCAAAAAAATACGAAGATGTGGAATTGCAAGCATTGTTGAGAATCCCAAGGGCAAAAAATGATGGGTAGACCCAGGCGCACCATCCACATCGACCGCAAGAATTAATCGCTTTGGCAGAAAGACGATGCTCTGCGTTTGGTGGGACCAGAGGGGCGTGGTCTATTATGAGCTGTTAAAACCTGGGGAAACTGTTAATACTAAACGTTACCAACAACAATTGACCCACTTGAACCGTTCGCTGCCTGAAAAAAGGCCAGAATACCGAAAGAGGCAACACAAAGTCATTTTTCTTCATGACAATGCTCCATCACATACGGAAAAACCAGTTCGCGACACGTTGGAAGCACTCAGCTGGGAAGTTCTACCGCATGCGACTTACTCACCAGACTTGGTTCCTTCCGATTACCACTTGTTTGCATCGATGGGCTCGATGAATGGTTCGCAGCTAAAGGGGATGATTTTTACTGGCGTGGTATTCACAAATTGCCCGAAAGATGGGAAAAATGTATAACAAGCGATGGAACATACTTTGAATAAAGCACTTTTTATCATTCTTCCGAATTTAACATGTTTTTTTTAGAAAAAAAATCCGCATTTCATACTTGTACACCTGGTATTTTGGCGAATAGTAAATATTATGGTAAATAATCAAAAATTCGCTTAGATAGATTAAACGAAGATTTAAAAAAAAATTGAGAATCATTGAACATTGCGACGAAATTAATTTGGGAAAAATTACGTATTGTCCCTATTATGCGACGAATAATGTCATGAAGCTGAATCATTCTCCATCATCAGTTGTGACTTAACTCAGTTTATCGATGAACTGACAGAGATCGCAAGACCTGTTTTTAAACAACAATCCAGAGATTTACACTTTCACCGAAAATTTGCGATTAGGTTCTTTCGACCATAAACTGCTTTCGGCATCGAGTATCCTACCGATCAGAGAGGCAACACGCAAAATTTGGCACTACAAATTTGCTAGATAGAAAGAACTCATGGAATATTGTCGAACTTTTCCTTGGTTAGACGTTTGTTTAAGATCGGACTGCCCATCTGACTGCTAAGGAGGGTTCAAACTTGAAGAATTACCTAACGACGCTTAGTAATTCTCAACCTAAGAGAAGTGTTGGACAAACGACTACAAAACTGATAAACAAAACGAACTGAATGTTCAACAGGTCCATGATTGCCTACAACTTGTGTAGTTGTTTGTCTAGGGAAAGCGATAAATACCAATGTTATTTTTTATGTTTCACCTGCAATTATCTATGCAAAAGCACTTTAGTGTTTCCATAATTTGTTTGTTTGGACTTTAACAAAGGTTAATTCAAACATAACTCTCATTATGAATTATTATTGTAGAGTTTAGTATGTGAATGTGATTTTTATTTGTCTGTTAACTACATGCGGAATTATTATTTTCAACAAAACAGTTAGATGACACCTTAGATAAATTATAAATTCCACGACTTATTAAAGAGGCCATTTTACTCATTTATTTTTGGTGAGATTAAATAAAGGCATAGAGCACGATGATCGTAATTATAAAAAGAATCCCATCAAAAACATAAAATGTAAAAAAAATTCTATTTCGATTGCTAAGTAAGTCTAAACAGTTCACTTAAGAATAAAGTATTTTAAATAGTAGATTATTCTTATGTGATTATGTTATCGTGCGATTGCCAAGTCATTATATTTATTATAGAAATAAAGATGTCTAATATTGATACGGTCACTATAAATGTTGGTAGGTAACTAAATAGATACCAATTTATGACAAAGTTGTTGTATAGGTGCTTCCATAGATACTAACTAAAATAACTGACTTGGTTTTACATGAGATCTCACAACTTTTTGTGGTGGAAGGACTGCGTTGCGAGACTGGGCATTTTTTTACATTTTATGTTTTTGATGGGATCTCATTTCTTTTTGTAGGTAGTCCTCATTTTTTTTCTTCTCGGGTAATATTTCTTTTACTCCCTGACTCTATTGGTTTTTCTCAATGGCTATGATGTAACAATTTTTGACAAGTCTGGATGATAAGTGCTTCTAAGTCGATTATATTCAACGATTGCGGACTCCTGAGCTTTGATACTACTGAAATCGACATTAATTAGATGTAGTCCGCCCAGACTTGTCACTCTCGAAAGTGCCACGTTTGTTTAACCGCATGTGAACACTGAAGAACCGATGGTCATCAGTACACTGTTTAGACTTGGCCTCAGACTTTTGTGTATGGTCATAGCATAGGCTATACATATCGGAAACTGTTCGCGATGAACATAAGCACTATTAATAATTTCAAATTTAGTTTTGACTGGATCAAACTCGTAAAGATGTTCATTATTGAATGTAATATGTATTTTTTTTATTTTATTTGTATTTTCAGGACAAACCTTTACACTATACCAATAGAACCGTTGACTAAGCCAAGACTCACGTTAATATTTCGTCTTAACATGACGTTTGCTCCTATTTTAATAACTATATTCTCTTCTAGCCCTGCTGTCATGGAAGCATCATCTTCATACTTTTTTATAATTAAAATATACTTAAAGTATTTCAGTTAACAATTTTTTAATTACACGAAATAGGTAAGTATTATTAAAAGAATATATTTGATAAATGAAAAATATTATTAAATATAATATATTAATTAATAAATAATACAAATTATTTATAATTATGGATTTTTTAGTGATTAATTAACTTTATACGACGTATTATTTACCGGGACTGACGGTTGACCTTGCATTATGCTATGTATGGCTGAGCGCTGCGCGCTCTCCGCGCTCTAACTCAAAAATGGTTAAGTATATAAAAAAAGATTAGAACAAAAATTTATAGAGAATTTTATACTCTACAATTTTCATAATAGATACAAATATCATTGAAACCATAGGAAGCGAGATATTTGCGAAAAACCGATTTTTGTGACCTTTGACGCTTAAGACACGGACACGAGATTTTATGAGACTTTTGAGACAACTTTTAGAATGCCAAAATAAAGGTTTATACAAGTTTAGAGCTTATTATCTCTCATTCCGAGGTTGACCCTCTTTTTTTGGCTTAAGTGACTGTACAATTTAGAAAACGGGACTGAAATTTCGGGATGTTTCAGTTTTTTCCTTCCTTTATAAGCTAAACACTAACTAAATTGAAAATTTGAAGTTTATGTATCTGCTAGAAGTACCTTAGAATTTTGATGATCGGTGAGTGTGTCAGTGACAAAATTAAAGAAGTTCGTAAACTATAAGGTATAAATAGTGGGTAATTTAGGAATATAGCTAGTATAGTATGTCCTCTTAGTCACTGAAAATTCAGGCTACTAGCTCTATCCTACGGCTGTGCTGTGCTTTCTGCTCGACTTGGCGGGGGCACTGCCGTGCCCCCATATTACACGTGCTATTACCAACCAAGTCAGTTATATTTGATATGTGTATCAGTTGAAGAGCTCCTCGCTGTGAGCGTATATACAGTCTCCCCGTGGGGGAGTGGGATAGAATATCTCCCCGGTACGTTCTGCCTGTCGTAAAAAGTGACTTAAAAAACAACTTAGATGGTAGATGTCCAGCTCCCACCAGGCATCGCCCAGTGTGATACCATCGTATCAGCCTAAGCTACGTGAAGTTGCTTAACGTTTCGTGGCTATGCCGATGCCCTGGACTGTGAGACCAAATAGCATGATGAGGCACCTGGATACAAAATATCAGGTAAATTAACCTCCCGCTCGGATCTCTGGGTGGTGGCTGGTTCAGGGGCGTCGACATGCAGAGATCATAATTTTAAAATAAATTTTTGCAACATACGAGGTTTAAACTCGAACACAAATTCAGTGCACCAACCCCTGCAATCAAATAAACCTCATGTATTCGCTCTCTATGAAACCAAGGTCAGTTCATCGACCAGCACAGTCAATTATCTTTATCCTGAGTACGACTTCTATTCCCGATTTAGGCGTAACTTTGGAATCTGTCTTTTTGTCAGAGGTGACCTCTCTTCCCAACCAGAAGAGGGTTTGGAGCCCCCAAGCTATGATGTTATGTGGTTAAAAATAACGACTCAACAAACCACAAGGTCCATCTACATCCTTTATCGACCACCAAGTAATACTAAGTTTAGAACACTTTTCGCTTCTCTTGCAGACATCATCGATAATTTACAACTTAACTATCCAAATACCGAAATTGCCATCCTGGGAGACTTTAATGTCCACAACATCAACTGGCTTAAATATTCAAATACTACCGATGAACAAGGTCGTGAAGCTGAATCATTCTCAGTCTGTTGTGGCTTAACGCAGCTTATTGATGAACCAACACGGATCCCTGATCGAGACGGGGAGTTCGCCAGTCTCCTTGATCTGTTTTTAACCACCAATCCGGAGATTTACACGGTCACCGTAAATCTGCCGTTAGGTTCTTCAGACCATAAACTGCTTTCGACATCGATTATCCTACTAGTCAGTGACAGAAAGGCGCCTAAACCGCGCAAGATTTCGCACTACAAATCTGCTAAATGGGAAGATCTCATGGAATATTTTTGAACTTTCCTTTGGTTAGACGTTTGTTTTCGATCCGATGACCCCTCTGACCGCGCCAGTCGATTCGTTTGTGAAGAAGTGGGTAAATCATTTCAACGAGACGAAAAATGTCGACAACTTGCCAATATATGGCTCGATAGTAAAGTCAATCCGAAAGTCGAAAAATTAATCGTGTCTGTTTTGATGGACCCGAAGTTGACGCTGCATCAAGGAGTGTCAAAATTAAGAAAATCAGGTTTGAATGTGCCCCATGAGACCATTCGACAACATGCTCGGGCTCATGATGTCAAATTCTGAAGTACGTTGAAGAAACTTTTGCTGGACGAAAATCACGTCGCGAAGCGGCTCACTTAGGCCACGATAAGATACTAGAGTGACCCTTACAATCGCCGGACGCCAATCATATTGAAAACGTTGGGCCCCTTGTAAAGAGAAAGCTCAAAGGAGAGACTCTGAGGACTTTGACTTAGTTGTCTTGTGAGATTCGAAAAATTTGCAGAGTATGCAAAAAATCTCGCATGCCTCGAAGTTGCCAGGCGATTATTGATGCAGGAGGCGATTGGACAACTTACTAACATAATTGTGCTATTGTTAGCACACCAAAGAATACATTGATGGCAAGAAAAGTTCTTGAAACATTTTTTCAAGAATACGAGCGGTGACATTCTTACTTGACAGACCGTATTGCATAGTTTATTGCAACCTAAACGCACTATAATTAACCTGATCTAAAAGAAGGAGTAATCTGGTGTGTTTGTTAGGCGTTGAGCATCTCCGGAACTACTACATAAGATGAAAAGTTCAGATACTTTCCGAGAGACGACAAACAAAAAACCCAAATGATTTTGTTAGTGTCAACTCTCAGAAGATTCGTGTAAAATTATCATGACATTTTTTCTGTTAGTTTGTGAGTTACAGCTGTTCGAGTGACGATACTATTGATTTTTTCAAAACAGTGGATCAAAAAGGATTTCGCGTATTAACTAAATATTGCTTTTGCTCAGAAGAAATAAATCAAGAACACAAGAAGGGCTTGAGAAGTGTGATGGCATATCTGCTCCGATGAAAGCAACTATACATCAATGGTTTAGTGAACTTAAATGCTGTCATACAAACACAGATAATGTACCACGATTCTGACGACGAGATGAGGCAGTGACTACAAAAAACTCAAAAAAATCCTCCATATTGTTCTCAATAACCGCGAACGGAAAGTGAGAGAGATAACTTACATCATGAAGATAATAACAGAACGTATGAGGCATATTTTGCATGAATATTTGCATATAAAAAAGCATTTCAAAAACAGCAACGTTTCGAAGATTGAGAACTCGGTTTGGCATAATCCAAAGGAGTTTTTTGCATCGATTCGTGACAATGGACGAAACATAGATTCACCACTACACGCCTGACTCCAACAGACAGTCCGAAGAGTGAAACCAAGAAAAACAAGCCGTTTAGCGAAGAAAAAAGTGTCGTTTTGTCAAGATAATGCACTAGCTCACAACTCTACAAAATCGTTGGTGAAATTGAAACAATTAGGCTATGAATTGCTTCCTCTTCAGTCGTGTTCGCCAGAGAGGAGAAAAGCAATTTGGCTCAAATTTTTTTTTCTTTTTTTTTATGGGTCTAGCACACGTCCTACAGGGAAGTCCCTAAAGCGCTACAGGAGCGACACATGTGCGAAGAATGCGATTCACGTTGTTCTTGAATCGCTGTAAATTGTACTCTGTGGGAAACACAGTCCTGGGTAAATTATTCCAAAGGGATGATGTTCTCCATATAAAAGACTGCTTGAAAAGTGTTGTACGAGGAGTAACAAGCTGAACCTCATACGGATGTGAAGTATTAGCGCGACCTGTACTTCGAACATGCACCGCTCTGGGAGGAATTAAGCGGACCACATCCTTCGAACACTTTCCATGAAAATACCTGTAGGCTGGCTCAAGTCGCCAACTGTTCTTTGATATTCCAGCGAATCAAGGCCGCCGGTCAGTTCCGGGTCTTCAATCAGACGAACAGCTCTTCTCTGAATAGAATCCAACAAATGCAGTGTATGTTTGGGAGCGGAGCTCCAAACATGGGAGCAGTATCCCATAGTTGGTCGAATTTGAGCTTTGTAAAGAATTAACAGTTGTTGTGGAGTGTAAAGGTTTCTGGTTCGAAATAATATTCCCAACTTTTGAGAAACGTTAACCTTTTTAGAAAAAACTGCCGCCTGGATTTTTGTAGCGTTAAATTCCACTTGGTTACTGTCACCACAAGATAAAATTTCTTCCAGGTCTTTGTTAAGTTGAATGACTTCCTGCTATCTGCGGACATTCGTCTGAGTAGCCGATGTCCGAGCGTTCAAAGTGAATGAAGAGATAAGTGTACTGTCATCTGCAAAGCTGTAGATTGGATTCTCGGTCTTTTCCAGCAGAACGTTGATGTAAATGAGAAAGAGAGTAGATAACAGTATGGAGCCTTGGGGTACACCGGCGTTGATAGTGAAGGTGTGAAATCCGTCGATTGCCATTCGTAAAGAACGCTCTCTGAGGAAACATGAGAGCCACAAACAGAACTTTTAAGACATACCATAAGAACGTAGCTTCGCCAACAGCCCATCATGCCAAACACGGTCGAATGCCTTGGATATGTCAAGAGCAAGGGCTCGAGATTCTCCAAAGTGTTCAATTGCGTTGTTCCAAACATGTGTTACATAAGTCAGAAGATCTCCTGTTGATCTATTTTTACGAAAGCCATATTGGTGATCGCTAATAATGTTGAATCCTTCAAGATATTTTAGAAGATGCTGATTGATAGGCTTTTCCATGACTTTCGATATTATTGAAAGCAGTGCGATTGGTCAGTAGTTATTTGGTAAAGTCTTCTTGCCTTTTTTAGGTATCGGCTGAACTGTGGCACATTTCCAGCAGGAAGGATATATTCCCTTTCTGTAGGATAGGTTGAAAAGTCTACAGAAAACTGGTGTTAGTTCCCTCGCACAGTTTTTGAGAACTATGGCAGGTATTCCGTCAGCGCCAGAAGCCTTTTTGGTGTCTAGCTTCATCAAAATACATTTTATGATAGACAATATCGGGCATCCTTGACTGCACTATGGGAATAGTAGATGGTGTTTTTCCTTGGAAATCGACAGTAGAATGTGAAGCAAAGAGTTCAACCAACAAGTTCGCTTTCTCAACAGGTGTCGTTACCAGTAGAATTATCTGGCCGTGTAAGTGGTGGTATGGTGGATTTGGTGAAATTTTGACTAACTCCCTTAGCGACTAACCAAAAGAACCTGGAATTGTTGGGACAAGCGAGAAGTTTATTTGTAATCCGTTGATTGTGTGCCTCCTTGGTTTGGTCGATAATTTCTTTGCATCTGTTCCTGGCACGAACAAAGGTGTTACGATTTATGGTGTTAGGATTTTCACGCCATTGTCGGTATGCAAGATGTTTAGAAGCAACAGCTTCTTTGCATTTTCGGTCAAACCAGGACTTGCCGTTGGAAGGGTATTTCTTAGAAAAAGGGATGTAAGCCTCCATACCGGCCAAAATAACATCGGAAACCTTCCTGGCGCAGTCAGATGGGTCGTCGGATCGAAAACAAACGTCTAACCAGGGGAAAGTTTGAAAATATTCCATGAGATCGATCTTCCCATTTAACAGATCTGTAGTGCCAAATCTTGCGCGGTTTAGGCGCCTCTGTTTCACTGATTGGTAGGATACTCGATGTCGAAAGTAGTTTATGGTCGGAAGAACCTAACGGCGGATTTACGCTGACCGTGTAAATCTCCGGATTTGTGGTTAAAAACAGATCAAGAAGACAAAAACAGATGAAGAAATCAAATGGGAAACTGAGGCTTATTTTAGAGAGCTCAACAAGTCGTACTATATGAAAGCTATCCGAATGTTGGAAGATCGCTGGAATAAGTGTATCGCTCTTGAAGAAAACTATGTTGAAAAATCAAATCGATTTATGCAAAAGATTGGTTTTTCTTTAAAAGTTTCGGGACTCTTCACTCCATGCTACTATTAATCCCAAAATTAAGTGCAAAAATAAACAGTTTATCCTTTTAAGTTTTATCAAACAATACATAAATTAAAAGTCATTGTCTTAAAAACTTTAAACCCAATACTATAAGTTAGCAGAAATTTAATTATATTTTGAGAAATTTTGCAAATATAATTATAACTCACTGATACGGTTTGACTTGGCTAAATTTACTCAAATAAATAAAATCCTCAACTGTATAAAGGCCCTGAAAAACTAAAGTTATAAAAATATGATATGTCTTTCTCTCAATATACATCTTAAAACATTTTGAATTTATTTTCAGTCTTTCATTTAAGGGATTACATACACTTCCAATTTTCAAAAATTAGATTTTTTTTACGGATTTTTTTAAAGAATATTGCATTCTATTGCAAAGTTATAGCATTGTCTTCAGACACTGTCTGCAATATTACTCAGTCAATTTTTAATATATTTTTTTAACTTTTCCTACAAAAATTCGAAAGGTTTTTTAAATTTTTCTAATAGATAATTTTTTATGAACAATTGAACATACATTTTTTGGTCGAAAATTGGATACTAAAGTTTGAATCACTATAAATTTTTTATTTTTGAAAAAAAAGCCCTTTCGGCAATTTTCAACTACTACATTATTTTTTGTGAAGTTATCTTGCGGACAAGGAGGAGCTATACTTTTCTTCAGTGGCCCATTTAACCCGATAAAAAATAATGTTAACATTTAAAATATAGTCGCCTTTCTTCTGCACTATTCACTTAATAATCTTTAAAATATTTTTTTTAAATATACTTACTTTTTGCCGCACCCTGGTTTATGTAACCCCTTAAAATAACTACGTTGTCGCAATTATCTCACCTTCAAAAGCTTCATCAACATTCATCCTAATTGTACGAGACCTTAAAAATTCAAGTATTTTATCAGAGAGGACACTATCCAGTCTAAGACTTCTTTTGATCATTTCATTTGGCAGTTCCTTCTGTTTTGTATGATTCCAGTTATATGCATGATTTTTTTCTATTTTTATGTACCCGAAGATGACTGGTTCATTTGAAAATATCGACTCGTTCAGTGATTCTAGTGCTTTTTCTTTTAAACACACTCCTGGGTATTTATTAACTAAACAGTCTCTAACAGCTACAGCAATTTTGTATAGTTCTTTAATAGCATCTGTTTCTGCACTTACACTACTTAACAACACTACAAGAATTAAATAAACAATTTTATAATGCATTTTGGTAACAATGCATTAATTTTTCTTAAACTTTAATTTGATTTTATGAACGCCTAAGGTGCACTAAAGGTTGTTAGTCTGTCAGAAATGGTTTTATATGTTACTTAAAATTTACGCTTGGCAAATTTCTAACCGTTTCTTAGATTATCAAATCTATTGCATCTTTTTTTCTACTGAAGATGAGATAAGTGTTGATCTTTAATATAATTAAAATGCAGTTTACATCTACCAGGGGAGTTTATAATGTAATGAGATGAAAACTGAGATGAAAAACAAATTCTAAGGAGCTGTAGTAAGTGTAACGACGTCAGAAGGCTGAAAAGTCGATAACAAAAGCAGAAAACGTTGTTGTCGACCATCAAGTGATATGAACTTAAGAGCTTTATAGTGTTCCGTACGGAACACTTATAAGATCACTTCGGTGTCTGTCTGTCTGTCTGTCTGTCACACCCGATTTTCTCCGAAACTATTTAACATAGAAAGTTGAAATTTGGTACTAATATAAGAATTGATGCCCTTATCAGAGCCGTGTAGTTTTGAAAGTTAAATTTTGACTTAAGGGGTTAGTTTTGGGGGTGAAATCAGAAGTGAAAAAATTTTTTTTACTGGGTCATCGAGCGTGATGTCAAATGAAAGCTTGTGAAAACACGAGTAAAAAAAATATATATATAATGTAATACTTGCGCGCACTTTTCTTTGTATATCTCGAAAAGTACTTATCAAAAAATTTTGAAAAAATTCTGGAATATTCTCCACGAGGTGTAGATTGAACGAAAATTATCACGAGTACATTACCTTTAATAATTTATCTGGTATATAAAAAAACAAAAATTTCAAGGTCATCAGTTTTCATTAAAGATTGGAAACAAACTTTATTAAAAAACTCATTTGGGGTGTGTTTTGTGAAGTCACTGATCATTTTATACCTCCGTAACAAAATTTTTTATTTTAAAAGCAATCAACGTACGGAACACTAGTTGCTCAAGTTCAACTTGCACTTGACCGGTTATTTTTATTCTTCCTGCAAACATCATTGATTTCTGAACATTTAATTTAATCATTAAAGTGGCGAAATCGCGGTTCTAGGCGATCTTAATATTAACAATATTAACTATACTATGCTTGAGATGACGGTCAATTAACTAAGTCTTATGGAACGCTTTGTTTTTGGCTCAGGTTTCCTCAGACACCATTTTTTGCTATATATGAAAATATTCGAGTTCTCCTCAATAAAAAGAATCTAGTATGACTTATGAGGTTCATGAAAGTAATCATAAAATGCTATTACAATATGGAGCTGTATCCCCGACCAAACAGGATAGACTGACATCACAAATTGTAAGGAGTAGATGGTTTTAATAACGTGTGGACGGGTAGCCAACAATAAAAGAGTTTTATGATCTTGTTACACATTCGGTCAAAGTAAGAACGTGTAGCCTATAACTTGTAGTCTGTAAAAGAATTTCCTTTTTTTTCTTTGAGGTTGTTGTCAGTACCCGTGCAAACAGTGTTTTGTGGAAAGAGATTAATTTCTAACCTAATTTATGGTTAAATAGTACATTAACCAACGTGAGTGCTGCATATGCCTCGCGCTTCTTGACTGTGTTTCTATCCAAAAGGTCCGAAAATTAGGCCTACAGTGGCTGCTGAGTATTGTGCTAGGGTGCTACAGGTTATCCTTAAATATAACAAAGTGTTCTCGTATAATATTCCCACCGACTATTACCGTCATTGGACATCCATACAACATACAACATTAATAAAATCATTTTGGCTAAAACTAATCAAATAAAGGATCTGGGAGTAACACTGTTTTCTAAATGATCCTTTAACGGGCATTTTAATAAAATTATTAGTGACTCCAACAGGATGTTCACATTTCTTTCAAGGGCTTGCAAGGAGTTTAAGAATTCGAAGACCCTTGTTGACTTATATTTTGCATTTGTACACAGTAAATTTGCGTCCATTATTTGAAACCCACAGTATCTTATAACTATGAGAAGACTCGAGGCAATTCAGGAAAAGATTCTTAAGTTTAAGGCCAATTATAGTGTAGAACTGGCAGCACAAGCTTACAACTTACCTTTCAGACAGAAGGCAATTCTCGAATTTCTATTTTTTGTTTAAACTGACAAATGCCTTGTTGGATGTGCCTAAACTGTTATGTCAAATAAATTTCAGTATACCTACAGGAAAATTCGCCTCTATTTAACTTATCATATCATCGTAGGAGTTTGGGACTCAGGACCCGAGCAAGATTGCTGCGCACTTACAATGTCCATCGTTCAACCATAGATATTGTGCAGTGAGAATGTTGAGGTCATTCGTAGACAAGTGGGTAAAAAGATACTCTAAATTAAAAAATGTTGATGATCTACCCGAACGTTGTTCGAGAGGAAAAGTGTCGGACAAGAATGAAAAAATTATTGCTAACATGTTTTCTTAACATCTTTAATTAGCTTTGAGCCAAAAGGCCCAAAAACTAAGGCAGAATGGTCTAGTTATATGGTATAAAATGAATCGCACTCATCTTCAAGCTAATGATTTTAAGTGGCAGAATACAATTAACAATCTATTGCTGAGCAAAACACATAGAGAGAAACGACTTGCGTGGGCAGAGGAAAACATAGATCGATATTGCAATGTAAGTTTTTCCTATGATATTTCATTTTGGGATTATGTTATCCCCCTCCATGAGGCTGGTCAATTTCCACTAACCGATTGGTTCAGCGCACTGAGAAACACCCTGTGAAGATCCATGTTCGAGGAAGTCTTTCGGAAGAAGGTTTTGGGAGACTCTTCGTTTTTACCTATAATTTGAACGCCGAAAATATGCTCTATGTGTATAAGAAGGTATTAGTACCGACTGCCAAATAATGGTTTGTCGATAAAAATGAAGAGTGAGGTCTTCAAGCAGATAACGATCCCAAATATCGGACTAAAACGTGGCTACATTGGCCATCTCGGTCGCCCAATGCAAACCCAATCGAGAACGTGTGATCATACATTCTGTAGAAGTTTCCCAGTAAAAAGATGTAAACAATAAAGCAGTTGTCATCAATCTTAGCCCCGAAAATACAAGTAAAATCTGGTCGAAAATATGCCCCGAAAATGCCAGGCGATTATCGACGCTAATGGCGGCTGGACGAACTACTGAATCATTAGCATTTTAATAACAATCCTTTGCTTTTGATTGATATAAATATATTTTTTAATGAACAATGCGCGATACGTGCTTACCTGGCCCAATGTGTCATGTGTGAGTCAAAAACAAATCTTCAATTATGTATTTATTTTACTAAAAAATTTAAATTAATGCAAAAAAATTAAGACAGTTATTTTGGCTGGTATTTTTAGTTAACTTTTAAGGGGTACTCAGACCTTAAACCGGATATACTAAAGGGGTTCTAAAAGTTATACTCTAGTTGCATGTTGATTTCTTTTTGATAATGAAATATTTTGTACTCTGAATATTACCAAATATGCGTTTTTATAAGAAAATTTAATATAGAAATCCAAAGTAAACGCCTTGAAACAGGTAAAAAATATAACGGTTTTAAGAATTACAATACAATATATCATAACTTTAATGACCGTACTGGAGCTTATGTCAATTGAAATCCGAAATTGTCAAATTGTCCTATAGTTAAACTTAGTGAATTAGACAGAAAGTAATATATGCTTCTTCTAAAAGTGTTTTAGAATTGTCGTCGACTTTCCAGCTTTTTTTCATTTTAATCAGATCATAAGACCTGTCAGTAATGGTTCAGGTTTCATATTAATCATTACCCATGCCAATAAATGGACCTCTTTTGTCTTCTGACATTCTCAAATGACTTTTAATTTTGCTTTACAAAATTTAAAAAAAAAGCAGAACTGTATGTACCTATTTTTGATAAAATATTTTAAAATAGTATAAGTCGGATTATTTAGTAATGATATTAGTAGTTAAAGTTCGTGATTTTTGAACTTCGTGCCCAAGGCGTAGCATACCTCAGTATTACCAAAGTCTTTGGACTTTAAAGCAATTCGTCGCTATATATTGCAGCGATAAGTTGGAAGCGACTAATTTCATGATACTTTAATTCATCTGTTTGGTTACAGTTGCAATTTCCAATGTTTTTATATTTAGAGTTGCATGTGAGTATGTGTGGTCCCTGAAAGAAAGCTCACGTTCTTTTAGAGAGCATAAAGGTAAAACAGAGCTACCTGAAAATATCTATCCACTAGTTGTAGTAACCAATTGCGTTGAGTTACAATGATGTCCAAATAATTTAATAAACTAATGTGAACGTATTAAAAAATATTTAATGAAATTTAAAACCTTTCATTTGAACTATACATTTATTTCGTTATTATTAATATTGTTGTTGTTTAATATGAATATATGTAAACAAAAAACTTTCAGTTTTTACACCTTCCTCGTAGTTGCACATTGATTGAAAAGGTTAATAACTAATTTTACAGTCTGTTTATTTTATTATGTGAGTTCACTGAGATAGAGTTAATTGTATTAGCAAGGTATGTAAGGTGCTTGGATAAACGATGTCGCAGATGGTATCTTCATTCAATTATAATACACATATAATTAAAATTTATTAACATTTATCATGCGAAGGTCAGATCATGATATGAAAAAAATAGGTTTTTGTGTGCTTGCTTACATGCCAGAAAATAGCAGTGGAAAATTAAAACAGACTGAATTTTTTTTTTTAATATTTAGACAGTAAACATTAATGTAATTTACCAAACCCGTCTGTTTCTTGCAGTATATATCCAGAAACTCCCAGTTTGCATTGCAGAATTTCCTTAAATAAAAAGAACCATCTGAAAGGTACATACACTGATAAGTAAAAAAAATCAATTATTTGGCTTTATTTAACACGGATCTTAGAATTTAGTGGTCATATATTACGGATTTTAGTATCATTTGAAAGTCCATTCTATTTTCTCCCTAATGATACCAAATTCCATAGCATACCTCATGCTAAAATGATTGGAAGGGGAAACAAGGAGAATATGAATTGAAAATAGGGGTAAGAGAAAGAAAAAAATTAAAATTTTAAGTTTAACAATTAGATTCATTGATAAAACCAAAATAAATATTTATTAATATTATATTAATCACGAAAACCAAATCGGATTTCGCAACCAGTGAGATAACTTCCCTTGACAGAACCTCCTCCGTAGACGACCGTTTCAGCACTGCGCTCCCCAGACCTCCTATATACTTGTATTTTTCCATCACTGTCATGTAGGCACATTCGGGACTTGTCGGAGAATAAAACAGAGTGCCACTGCTCTAAGGTCCAGTAGATGTGTTCTCGGATAAATCTAAGTCGCGCTTGTTGACAGGCTACTGTCAATTTGGGTCCGTTAGCTGGTCTTTTCCGAGTTAGGTTAGCTTCTTTAAATCTTCTTCTGACTGTCCAATGACTGATAGCCGAACCACGAACTTGTCGGAGCTTCTGTTGGACCTCAACGCTGGTCAAGTGAGAATTTCTTAGAGTTGTGGTCTCCATATAAAGGCGCCAGTCTCTTGGCAACGTCTGTAGAGAGCTGACTCGCTCAGGTGTAGTTGCGCAACGACTACATGTTGGCTGTACCCTTCTTGCAATAAGGCAAAGACTTACGCTGTTTCTTCCGGGGTGGCATTCATTTTCCGAGGACATAATTCGTGAGCAGGTATAGCAGAGATGTTGACGATTCAAATTTCGATAAACAGTTTTAATCAGTAAAACTTTTTCGAAATCCAAAAGTTTTTGTTATTATTGGAAAGAGTAGAAAATCAGCATTCTAATAATACCAAAAATAATACCATTTTTTTGAAAATTAAATTCAAGGATCGGTGTTAAATGAAATAAAATCATTTGAGTCGATTTTTTTTGCGTACCAGAGTATTGTATTCTGGATTTGGGAAATAGGCCCCTAGCCAAATTATATAAGGATATTATTGAACACATTATTTAGATAGGCAGGCAACAAAATACATATAATCTTAATAACTACATTTTAATGAAGAAGGTACCTGAAAAATGAGAACAATGATACTGGTAAAACGTAAGCTATTCTCAGTATATTAATCAGTTCAAACAGTCTTAGTACCTTATCCACAATAACCTTAAAGGGGGAGACCTATGTAAAAAAAATGTTTTGTCGAGTTTTTTTCATAAATAGTTAGTTTAACATCTGAAGGATGTCCTCGCCGAGTTTTAAATCGAAATTCGAACTCTAAATGCACCGATCGTGTCATGAAAGAGACCGTCTCTGATCGGTTCAGTCGCTTCATGTGTTGGGCTTTACATTTGTTTATAATGTTGACTCGAAAAATTGATAAAAATGAACCTAATTATCGTCCAAGTCGCCCTTGTCGTCGGCATTACTCAGGTAATAAGTCCCAAGATATGCAATGTACTGAGCAAGAAGAAGAAGTTGGACCAAGTACATTGGCTAAGAAATTGAAAGCGACTTTACCAAAACTTTAAACGCGTTTTTCGCACGCCGCACTGTGGGCCAGGAATCTGATTTTTCGTCCAAAATTGCCTGGAGCCCTCGTAAAAGAATTTCGTACAAACGTAAGGAAGCCAGCCGATTTATAAAATATAATCTCAAAATTTTTTAAAATTGCGTGATTTCAAGTTTATGCGTTCTAAACTGGTTCATCGGGGGTTTCTGTGGTTTCTGAAGCTATTTTCGGGGTCATTTTTATCAGATGCACCCTTTTGACGGGTGAAAATAGGCGTTGGAAAATAGATTCACCGACCTCAGAAACCCCTGGGGAAACAGTTTTGAACGTGAAATTCTAATTTAGGAAAATATCGTATTTAACCTCTCTAACCCTCATTTTCACCACTCAAAAGGATGCATATGATCAAAATGACCCCGAAAATATATTCAGCGACCCCAGAAACACCCGAGGAAGCAGTTTTGAATATCAAACTCTAATTCACCCCTTTAAAGTATGCGTATGATCAAAATGGCCCCGAAAATAGATTTAGCGACCCCAGAAACCTCCGATGAACCAGTTTTGAACGCGTAAATTTGAAATCACGTGAACTTCGAAAATTCACCTCCTGGTTCTGTGCTGCTTTTTGCAATTTTGAGGTTTTATTTTGCAACTCGACTTTCTTACGTTTGTCCGGAATTCGCTTACGACTATTTAAAAAAAATTGTCTGATTTGCTTAATAATTGAGGGCTCTAGACAATTTTGAGCGAAAAGTCAGATTCCTGGCCCACTGTGCGCCGTGCAATGTAGCTCAAAAATTAATTCACAGATTCACTTAAAATTTTATACAGATATTCATTTACCTATTTATTGACCATTGAATGAATGTACAAAAATTATAAGAAGTAAATTATAAACATTATTTTTGACAAATATTTATAAAAAAAAGGTTAATATTTTCAAAATGGTCCCAAATTCGCAATATTTAATTTTTTCTTTGGTAAATATAAATTCATGCAAAGCGTATAATCATAATCTAATGAATTTTTTATTTATTTTTTTAATGCATTATTGTGACCTGTTCTTTTTTATGTACATTTTCTTGTTTGTATGAATATTATAGTTTCTCAATAAATGATGGTCATTTACACAGGCCTCCCCTTAATACGTAAGTTCAAGTATTCGAGCATATGTCTATGAAAAACAAATATCATAAATTGTACTCTCGAAGTACCCTTAGGAGAAAAGAGTTTATCACTAGTTAAGTAAAAGAATAGATGGGATTAAAACTAATTTTTTACTTGATCTTATTTATAACATTTCTTACTTTGATCAGTTTTATAAAGTATTCCAATATACCGTATATTGTAAAACTATGTTAATGTTACAAATATTAACAACAAAAAATATACGTTTTACTAACGGTAGCTGTAACACGATTTATTATAAGACTTTATTAGGTAAAAATAATAGCAGATCTGGTAGAAGTTAATAATCGTGGTTAGGAAATTTATCTAAGGTTAATTAGTGTGGGTTTTGATGAATGGTAATTTCCTTGTGTTTGTATAATACTTTTAAACGTACTCTTGGCCTGCTCTGATTAAACTTATGTAGGGTAAAATAGGAAATTATTTTTTTTAAATGTTTTTTGATATCAAATTGTGTTAATCTCATTCAAACCATATTTCTTTAGTTAGAATCACATTTATACTCAAGACTTCGTTGTAAAGTATTCTTCGTTAAAATTCGTGCATCGGCTATATTTGGTGCAACCATTAAAGACAACGCATACTGCTCAAAGACTCAAATTTGTCAATTAAATATTTGAATGTTTTTCAACATTTATCTTATTTTCAAAAAGTCTCTCTTTACTTATTGGATTCTGACAATTAAATCGACCAAAGAATCATAAACTTTTACATTTCCTTTAAGTCATGACCTAAGCAGCAATATCGAGACCTGAAATAATCTGCTCGTCCTTATTGGACTATGACAAAGACCATACAAGTGTTAATTCGTAGCGATATATAGTGCTGCTTGATCCTAGCTTTTTGATGATTATAATCAGAGAATTTTGTTTTAGTAGATTTGAATCACCGACCGCTTTGTGGTATATTACCGAACAGCCTTTGATACTGAACAGGTATTCTTGTTAGTGTTATGTACAGAACATTTATGGGATCACTTTGATGTCTGGCCGTCTGTCTGTCACACCCGATTTTCTCAGAAACTATTTGACATAGAAAGTTGAAATTTGGCTCAAATATGGGAGTGGATGGCTTAATTAGAGGCGTGTAGTTTTGAAGGTTAAATTTTGACTTAAGGGATTAGTTTTAGAAGTAAAAAAGTAAAAAAAAATTACCAGATCATCGAGTGAGGTGTCAAATGAAAGCTTATGAAAATACGAGTTCAAAAATATATGATGTAATACTTGCGCATACCTTTCATTGTATTATTTAAAAAAAATAGAAAAAACACCCCTGTCCATCCATCTTATCTCGAAAAGTACTGATCAAAAAATTTTGAAAAATTTTTGGAATAGTCTTCATAGAGTGTAGATTGAGCAAAAATTATCATTAGCGCATTATGTTTGATAATTTATCTGGTATAAAAAAATACTGAAAAAATACCGAGAACTAGTAAAACACGTACAAAATGGTGAAGGTGAAATATTTTCCGTCATACGATGACAAAATAATTTTATTTTATTTGTTTATCAATAAATATTTAGGTAGTAAATATTTGTTTTCCAATTTTTACACTAGATTCTAAATTGAGCTGGATTGATTTAGTGGCTATTAGATAGCTAAGATGCTATAGCTATTATACATTATTGACTAAGAAAAAACGTGAAAATACATATTGGATCTTAAGCTGTCAGAGGCTAATTAATTTATCCTAGGTAACGATTTTATTGTATTTTAAAAGCAGTCACGTTTTGGAACACTAATTGCGCAAGCCCAATTTGCACCTGACAGGTTTGTTATTTATATTGGCTTGACATCAGACAACTTGTTGTACGGTACTGTTATATTTAAAAAAGCCGAACAGGGACAGGGCCACAAATATAGTTACAAATCCAGAAATAATCAAAAAATACCATCGCTTTTAGATTCCTCAAATCTAAGAATACTAACAGGATCATACTACATAGAGTGAAAAGTCCCGAGACTTTTGAAGAAAAAAAACAGTGTTTTTGCTAAAAATCGATTTCATTTTTTAACATACTGTAGTTTCCTTCAAGAGAGATACACTTATTCCAGCGATCTTCTAATATTTGAATACCCTTCATATAATACGATTTTTCGAGCTCTCTAAAATAAGCCTCATTTTCCCATTCAACTTCTTCACTTGAGGCAAATCTCTTTCTCGGCACTCACCTTTTCAAATTTTTTTGTGTCATCAACAAGTGTCAGACGCACACGAGTGATAAATTGGAAAAGTGTGTGCATTGCGTTGTGTTCAATATGTCGAAATTTATACCGAACAAAGAGCATTCGCGGACAACATTAGTTTTTTGTTTTCATTTGAAGAAAACTCCTGTTGAATCATACCGATTACTTCGAGAAGCTTATGATGTACATGCTCCGTCGTAAGATACGTGCGAACGATTGTTTCGGCGTTTCAAAAGTCGTGACTTCGATGTTGCAGACAAGGAACGTGGAAAACCGCCAAAAAAATACGAAGATGTGGAATTGCAAGCATTGCTGGACGAAGATGATTCGCAAACACAAAAACAACTCGCCGAACAATTAGGTGTTAGTCAACAAGCTGTTTCCAATCGACTATGGGAGATGGGAAAGATTCAGAAGACCGGTAGATCGGTACCACATGAGCTGAACGATAGGCAAATGGAAAAGCGTAAAAACACGTGTGATATTTTGCTCGCTCGATACAAAAGAAAGTCGTTTTTGCATCGTATAGTTACAGGGGATGAAAAGTGGATTTATTTTGAGAATCTCAAGCACAAAAAATCATGGGTAGACCCAGGCGCACCACCCACACCGACCACAAGACCGAATCGCTTTGGCAGAAAGACGATGCTCTGTGTTTGGTGGGACCAGAGAGGCGTGGTCTATTATGAGCTGTTAAAACCTGGGGAAACGGTTAATACTAAACGTTACCAACAACAATTGACCGATTTGAACCGTTCGCTGCTTGAAAAAAGGCCAGAATACCGAAAGAGGCAACACAAAGTCATTTTTCTGCAATGCTCCAACACATACGGCAAAACCAGTTCGCGACACCTTGGAAGCACTCAGCTGAGCAGTTCTGCCCCATGCGGCTTACTCACCAGACTTGGCTCCTTCCGACTAACACTTGTTTGCATCGATAGGTCACTTGCTGAGCAGCGCTTTGATTCGTACGAAGATGTGAAAAAATGGCTCGATGAATGGTTCGCAGCAAAAGGGGAAGATTTTTACTAGCGTGGTATGCACAAATTGCCCGAAAGATGGGAAAAATGTATAACGAGAGATGGAGCATCCTTTGAATAAAGCACTTTTTATTATACTTCCGAATTTGTTTTTTAGAAAAAAAATCCGCATTTCATATTTGTACATCTGGTACTAATCGCTGGGGGCCAGATCTAGTCAACTTATAACCCAGTTGGTCCAATTTCACCATAGATTTTATAGAGTTGTGATGCATTATCTTGGTGAAAACTTTTTTCTTCGCTAAATGCGGCCTTTTTTTCTTGTTTTTACTATTCAAATGGTCCAATAAACTAACCTAATAATCTCCGGTGATTGCTCGCTCCTTCTTACGATAGTAGATTAATATAATTCCATGTGCATCCCAAAAATACTTTCTAAAACCTTTCCGACTGATGTTTGTGTTCTTGGGCCTTTTGGTCGACTTCCATGCGGTTTCACCCACTCTGCGGATTGACTGTCGGTCTCAAGCGTGTAGTGGTGGTTCCATGTCTCTTCCATTATTACGAATCGACTCAGGAACTCCTTTGGATTATGCCAAAACAGTGCCAAACAGCGTTCTGAAACTTCGACACGTTGCTGTTTTTGATGAATCGGGAGAGTGAGCGGCACCATTGGGCACGTAGCTTGTTCGTAATTATTCATGCAAAATATGCCGCACACATTCTGTTAATATCTTCACAATGTCAGCTATCACTCTCACTTTTAACTTTGCAATCATTTCGAAAAGTATGGTGCATTTTTTATGTGAGGACTGCCTCTCTTGGATTCTGGAACGTAGTGTGTCACTTGCGCGGTCCTGTACGACCGCATTTAAGTTCACTAAACGGTCGACACAGAGTTGCTTTCGATGGTGTAGGTGTGCCATAACACTTCTCAAGGTATTCTTAGGTTTCGGTTGTATTTTTTTTCCATTAAAACGCAAAGTTCAATCTACCCAGGAAATTCTTCTTGTTCCATCGTTTTGCAAAAATCAAAAGTAGCGTCACTCAAATAGCTGTAACTCCTAAACTAATAGAAAAATATATAAGTTGACACTAAATGGTTTTTTCTGTTTGTGCTGCCATCTCTCGGAATGTCTCGAGCCTTTTCACCACATGCCAGTATAACACGACACATATCAAGCGTCCCAATCCAATTAACCCCGTATAAGTTTGATTGTAAATAATAAATTATTTTAAAAATTTTCTATTATCCCGATTAGGAAACAATATCATAATATCATTAAAACTATATACTATTAAATTACCCTCTTTCCTACCTCTAGGATTAAATATATACTAAATTCGAAATTTGTTCTAAAGGTTCGATGCATAAACAAATGTAAAAGTCTCGCAGGGTTCAGAAATACTATACTATAGTAAACTTAAAACACAGTAACGACGCTCAAGAAAATTTTTAGGTCCTGCTTTTTATCACATATGAAGGGACGCATACCAACAACATGGCTGCCAGCGCGGTCGCGGGTTTCAAAGAGGGGTCTGGCGGGGTCTGGATTTCAAAGAGAGTTTTTTATAACGTGCTCTGAAATTCATTATTGTAAATTTTCCAATAAATAAAAAAAAGACTTGTTTAACGTTAGAATTGAAAATAATGATAAAAAAGATATCAAGAGGAAGTTTTTGTTGTGAAGTTAGTGTTTGTAAAAAAATATATCTGGTATCTCCAAAGGAGTGTTTTAGACTTCCCAAAGATCCTAAAAGGTAATTTATTCATAATTCTTTATTTCTATTATGCAATATATTATAGAAAGATTATGATAATTGTGTTTTCATATTAGTGATACATTTTATTCGTAGAACAGTTGGAGTTTTATTATTGTTAAATATTGGTTTATGTTATTCCACTTGTACTTTTTTTTCTGAATTCGGGGCAGACTTATGGTTATCAGCATGTTACCGACCAGGACTTATTTTGGATATTAAAAAACTATGTAACGCATATAGAGTGTGTGGCCTGCATTTCACAAATTCAATGTTTCTCAATGACCTCAAGAATCGGTTGCAAAATCATGCTTTTCCAGTCATCAATCCGGGAAATGAAGTTGGAATCCCAATAAATTGTGAAAGTAAGTATATCCACGGGTAACAAGGACTATTTTACGTGATCCAATCAGAAGATAATGAATATATGTCTCTAGTTCCCACCGATGGAACAGTCGCTGAGGTTTTGAACACACCAAATCACCTTTGCAGATCCCTTCAAGGTACACATGAATCTGATGAAAATGAAGTTGGGATCTCGAGATAAGTTATGTTATCTGCTAAAATACGCTAACCAAACTTTCAAAACTCAATCTGGGCATGTAGTAATTATCCAGAACGAATGACTTTGAATAAATCATTGTATGGATTTAATGTTTTTATATAGTAGGCACGAAAAGTCATTAGTTGTATGAAATTTATTATATTAGAGTTAACTATTGATAAAATGGAGCAGAAAGTTTGTTCGCTTCATTTTTAAATTCAGAAGAAAGACAATCTCATCTTAAAATGATAATTATAATTATTTTCAATCTCTCCAGATTACTGAGATTCGCTGAAATAGAAGGAGCATGATTGTTGACATTATACCCGCGAAGCTGAAGGTGTGCAGATGTATTTTCAAAATGAATATCCCCCCCTCCCAGACAATATCTCTAAAAGTTGAAAAATATAAATTCAACAATGAGATATTTAAATAAATAAGGTGCAAAAAGACAAATATATTTTTTCCTTGTATTTTTTTGCCCGTTTACTGTTCTTTGTATATCTGTTTTAATAAGAACTTGATAAAAAAAAATTCTAAAAAAAAACTGTTCTCATTTCTTTCTTCCTTTCAATCAGCAAAATTCATTTTTATTTTACAAAATAGGATTTTTTTGAAAGAAGGAATCTGAATATTTCAAAAACTCGCGGGTATCATACCAGCGATATGGCGACATGTTATGTGATCATTACAAACTCGTACCCCTTGAGATCAAAGGTGCCGAGTTGGACTGTTGCTACTGTGTTTTATGGTTACTGTGACAACATTTTCATTTAGAAAGATATATAAGAATGATAAAACTTAAAAAATAAAATCAAATTTATTCAACAAAAAATTTATAAAATATTCTTTTATTTCTTGGTATCAATATATGATGTTTTAAACAACGAGATCAAAGCATAATAAATAAAATAGTTGCTTTTCATTTTTAAGAAGGATCTGCACTTTTCTTGGTCTCGTCCTCACTCCAAGCAAAGTTTCTACCACTCTTATGTTTATTTTCTTCAACCGACCTATCTCCAAATGCATCAGGAAGACTTCCATATAACTTTAACTGGTCTACTGTAGCTCCGTTCATACCTCTGTATTGTAGATATTCCTGTGGTGGTAGTTCGTCATTATATCTAAAAATTATAATTTAATAATAATTAATAAAATAGACTAGTAAATAAAATTTAAAGTTATAGAAATTATATAAAAATTTGAGCATAAAAAACGATAAGTAATTAATCTGTTTACAATTTTTTAGTGTTTCATATGGAACACTTATAAGATCACTTCGGTGTCTGTCGGTCTTTCACACCCAATTTTCCCTGACACTATTTGACACAGAAAGTTGAAATTTGGCACAAATATAGGAATTGATGGCCCCATCATAGCCGTGTAGTTTTGAAAGTTAAATTCTGACTTAAGGGAGGTAAAATCGGATGTGAAAAACAAATTTTATCAGATCATCGAGAGGGGTGTCAAATGAAAGCTTGTAAAAACACGAGTTCAAAAATATATATGATGTACTACTTGCGCACACTATTCTTTATATTATTTCTAAAAAATTGTCAATAATCGCCCTCCCTTCCCTGATGCTAGCAACCACGTCATCGAGTGGGGTGTCATATTTTTCTTCGTATTATTTTTAAAAATTTTCCAAAAATCGCTGCCACCTCTTATCTCGAAAAGTACTAATCAAAAAATTTTCAAAAAATTCTGGAATATTCTCTACAAAGTGTAGATTGAATGAAAATTATCACACACCTTTGGTATTTTACCTGGTATATAAAAAAGAACAAAAATTTCAATGTCATAAGTTTTCAACAAAGATCGGAACCTGAAAACTCATTTAGGTTAACAAAATTTTTTATTTTAAAAGCAATCACCGTACGAAACACTAATTGCCCAAGTCTGACTTGCACTTGTCCGGTTTTTTTAACTACAACATTATTCTTTTTATTTTCATTCCTAATAGCTCATTCATGTGTGTATCAGATTTAGAAATATAGATGAAGTGGAGCATGAAACTGTCATATTTTCTAAGGACTATTTTATAATATTTAAAATACGTACACAATTTAAGATTTGTTAAAATAAATTATAATATTACTAAAATGGATTTTATTCTTGAACATAGTTTCCTTTAAGAGCGATAGCATATAGTACGATTTCTCAAGCTCTCTAAAATAAGTCTCAGTTTCCCATTCGACTTCTTCATTTTAGTCAAATATCTTTCTCTGGAGCCACTTTTTCAAATTTGGAAAGAGGTAATAATCGCTGAGGACCACATCTGGTGAACACGGTGGATGAGGAAACAATTCATAACCCAATTTTCCCAATTTCACCATCAATTTTATGAGCTGATGCATTATCTTGGTGAAATAACACTTTTTTCTTCGCTAAATGTGGCCTTTTTTTGATTTCAGTACTCCAACGGTCCAATAAACTGACGTAATAGTCTCCGGACTTTGGTGGCCCCTTCTCAGTATTATTCTCTGCGCATCCCAAAAAATACTTGCCAAAACCTTTCTAGTTGATTTTTGGACTCTTCAGTCCGCTTTCATGCGATTTTGGTCACCCTGCGGACTATTCGTTCGACTCAGATGTGTAGTGGTGGATCCGTGAGATTACATGGCATCCATCGGGCACATAGCTTTTTCATATACAAATTCATGAATATACCTCAAATATTCTGTTGATATCTTCACGATGTGAGCTATCTCTCCCACTTTCACTATGCGGTCATTCAGAATACTATGGTGGATCTTTTTGTGTTTGAAATAACTGCCTCATATAGAGTCCCAGGAGGTAGTGCACGATCGCTTCTTGTATTTTTTAATCAACACACGAAATCCTTTTTGTTCCATCATTTTGCATAAATCAAAAGTAGCGTCACTCAAACAGCTGCAACTCGCAAATTAATAGACAAAATGTCATGAAAATTTTACACGAATCTTCTGAGAGTTGACACTAGCTAAAAATCATATATGTTATTTGCTTGTGCTGCCATCTCTCGGAAAGTCTCGGGACTTTTCACCCTATGCATATAGTAAAGTTAATACCCTAACTACAAGAGATTTATAGATAAACAAACAATTAAAAAATTTATGCCTAAAAAATAACTATAAACGACATAATACGTAGCCAAAAATCTCTTTAGAAATTGTTATAAATATTAGGTAATAACTAAAATTTATGAAAAAAAATCATTAAAAGTGGACTTACTCCAGTCTTCCCAGGTACAAATTTTGTCTTTGAAACACAGTAATTTTTATGCTCTTGCCATTCACGTGATTTCTGTTTCATATAATAGAGAAAAATAATAAAACAAAAAAAATGAAATACTACAGAAAATAATTTTAAATACACACAAATTTTATGTAGGTCGCAATATATCAAAAATTGAATTTATACTGAAAGATTACACTGAAAAATGACTAGAAAGACTGACTGGAATCTTTAATTTTACCATTATTGTAAAGCAACTGAAAATAGACAGAAGTCCATATTCCAGCAGCTTACAAGCTGTTCTCTTGTCTGTCAAATCCATCCTGAGACGCGTTTCGCCGTATCACGGCTCGTCAGTCAGGCTAGGATTGACAAACAAGAGAACGGTATCAACTGGTACTTATCCCAGAAGTTACGGAGCACGATGGTAAGATACAACGAATTGTATAAAGTACGCATACCTATTACTCCATCGAAAGCTGACACAGCAGCTTTCAAACCGACAGAGTGGTTGACACAGTCAACGCTTTAAAAGCAGGTAGCGCTTTTTCGAGGGATCCTTCCTCAAGTATATATAATTATTGTAAAGCAACTGAAAATAGACAGAAGTCCATATTCCAGCAGCTTACAAGCTGTTCTCTTGTCTGTCAAATCCATCCTGAGCACGTACTTTATACAATTCGTTGTATCTTACCATCGTGCTCCGTAACTTCTGGGATAAGTACCAGTTGATACCGTTCTCTTGTTTGTCAATCCTAGCCTGACTGACGAGCCGTGATACGGCGAAACGCGTCTCAGGATGGATTTGACAGACAAGAGAACAGCTTGTAAGCTGCTGGAATATGGACTTCTGTCTATTTTCAGTTGCTTTACAATAATTATATATACTTGAGGAAGGATCCCTCGAAAAAGCGCTACCTGCTTTTAAAGCGTTGACTGTGTCAACCACTCTGTCGGTTTGAAAGCTGCTGTGTCAGCTTTCGATGGAGTAATAGGTATGCGTACTTTATACAATTCGTTTAATTTTACCCTTTATAATGGCCTCCAAAGGTTGTCGGGTGGTACTGAGTAGCTCCATGGTAATGTTGATCTGAGGGATAATGGTAACTGCTTCCTCCATAATTAAAGAGTAGTGATCCAAGTCCAAATGCAGTACTAAGAATAAGAGCTAATTTGCTTATAAATACAGCTTTCTTAGCTATGATTACCAAAATCCCAAACATTATAGGAAGCAGAGTCGCTATATTGAATTTAAATCCTAATAACATTGGAACTAGAAACTGCTTTGCAAGTAGTCTACCTATAATAGAGAAAAATAAATATCAGCAAAGTGTATGTCCGTGTGTGACCGGACTGTGCCTGATTGATTATCTAATGAGGTCCTTTTAATAAATTAAAATTAGGAGGAATAGATTTTTTAATATCTGAGTATTCTGAAGAAAGTTGAATTAATTAAGGCAGAAGGTTAATTATTCTTATGGAAGAATTATGGAAAAATATTTATAGACTGAACTGACAGAGATTTGAAACTGAAATGTTTGCTATTCAACACTTCTTGACGTGAAGGCTACGTACTATTGAATCGCGGAATTCCACATCATGACCACGCCGCATCTGTTGTAGAGAGTTTACCTTCAGTATTACTTCTCATTTTAGTTCTCTAAAATTTACACAGGGTGTGGTAAAACTAGAGATAAATCGTCTTTACGTAATCTTTAACAGACAGTTATATGTCACAACTCTTTGAAAGATTATCGTCAGCATTAATAGTGTGGTAAGAAGAAGACACTTTTACAACTTGTAGTACAAACGGTAACTATGGTTAAAGCCATAAAAAACATATCAAAGTTTAAAATCTAAACTGTCAGATAAACATAAAAAAGAAAGAAATATGTGTTTATCGTTCTTAAAAAATGTTTAGAAAAAATATACAACGGTTTATAGGATTAAGGCCGCCATTAAAACTATAAGAGTCGCACTATGAATTCGAAGCTTAACTCACTCTTAGTCATCTCAAATTCAGATTCACCTCAAATTATTATTATATGAACTAACCCTCTTAGCAATTAACCCATGCTCCATACAATCATATTAAAAAATTAACATAAAAGTTCATTTTTAGTGTTCCGTACGGAACATTTATAAGATCACTTCGGTGTCTGTCTGTCTGTCACATCCGATTTTCTCCGAAACTATTTGACATAGAAAGTTGAAATTTGGTACTAATATAGGAATTGATGGCCTCATTAGAGCCGTGTGGTTTTAAAAGTTAAATTTTGATTTAAGGCTTTAGTTTTGAGGGGTGAAATCGGAAGTGAAAAAAAAAATTTTACTAGGTCATCGAGTGTGGTATCAAATGAAAGCTTGTGAAAACACGAGTAATATATATATATATATATATATATATATATATATATATATATATATATATATATATATATATATATATAATGTAATACTTGCGCACACTTTTCTTTGTATTATTTTTAAAAAATCGCGAAAAATCGCTGTCCCCTTACCTTATCTCGAAAAGTACTGATCAAAAAATTTTGAAAAAACTCTGGAATATTCTCCACGGGGTATAGATTGAACGAAAATTATCACGAGTGCATTACCTTTAATAATTTATCTGGTATATAAAAAAAAAAAAAATTTCAAGGTCACCAGTTTTCAGTAAAGATTGGAAACAAACTTTGTTGAAATCTCATTTGGGGTGTGTTTTGTAAAGTCACTGATCATTTTATACCACCGTAACAAAATTTTTTATTTTAAAAGCAATTAACGTACGGAACACTAATAGTACAAGTTCAACTTGCACTTGACCGCCAAAAATTGTATTTTTAAAAGACTTTCGAACATATTGATTCGAAAATTATTTACAGCTTTGCTTTCAATATTAAAACTTAAAGTTGTAGAATTTTAGCTTTGTAGAATTTGACACACTATAATTTTTAAGTAAGACATCCTAGAACTAAATCGTGTGCACATTCCCGTCATAATTTTTCGTCCTTTCCCAAAAGATTTACTTTAGTTTTAACCAGAAGCTACCGAAATCTGGAATTTTTAATTTCCAGAACATATAATGGAGAAAGAGCAAATCTTTCCCTTTCTCAAACAAAGTAACTATTTATATGCAAATAACAATATCTTGATTCAGCGAGGAAAAAACATCCATTCAAATATTTTTATTATTTTTAAATTTTAAAAAACTGATACTCCATAAAACAAGTGCTGCCATCGGGTGGCAACTAGTTAAACGAATGTTTAACCGTTTTATATTGAAATTTAACTCAACATCTTTTGCTAGAAATCTTCAATTTCAGTGTTCTAAATAAGTGATATAACGAACCTGCTACAGTCGGGTGGCCTGAAGTTATTGAACTTAAACCTGAATTTTTTGTTCACGTACAATATTGATGTATAAAGCCGGATCCACATTAATAAAAATTTGCGTTATGTGTTGAACGCTACATTCAGCGCAAATATTTTGGCGTGAATTTCCAATTTATTTCCACGTAAATTTTTGCTTTGTGCGCCGTGCGTAGGCACTTCAGCTGTGTGTGGGAATTTGTCCATTCCTGTTTGACTTATTTGTTCAGGTGTGACAATCAGTGGAAAAAGCTAAGTAACCTTAGATATGGGGATGATACTCTTATACTTGCAACGTCAATACAAAATCTAGTATCAATTATAGAGCTTTTGAAATTATTACCAAAATCACAACCAAAGTAATGATTGTTAGTGGTAATCAGAATCTGTCACGCGTAAATGAAATTGCTGGTTTCACTGCTGTAGACCATTTCAACTATTTGGGATCCCTGATAACTAACAATGGTGGCTGTGAAGCGAAAGTAAGAAGACGTTTGGCTATGGCTAAAAACTCGACGATCAAACTCACTAAGATCTGGAAAGATTCAGGTGTCACAAAAAACATAAAGTTAAGATTGCTATCCAGCCTTATATTCCCCATAGCAACTTATGCGTTGGAAATATGGACCGTTAAATAAGCTGACAAAAGACGAATCGATGCGTTTAAGATGTGGGCATATCGAAGAATCCTCATCCAATATATCGAACACCGTAATACCGACTTTCAAATAGAATTAATAGACAGTACCTAAAATATTTTGGTCAAATTATGTGGAAAATGGATGCTATGGAAAAGCTTGTAGTAACGAGGAAGGTAGAAGATCAAGGGGACGTTCTGCAATAAGATGGTCCGACCGAGTAAGATCTCTTCTTGGTAAGGGTATGCACTAGTCAAGTCAGGTCTCGCAGGATCGAGATGCCTGGTGAATGACTATTGAGGCAGCAACTGTATGGTATCACCGATACTCTTATTGGGGTGAAAAGATTGAGGGAGAAAGTATCCACGAAGTTTTGTATATTTTTTTGCAAATAAAGGCGATGGAATTGGATATAGATAATGTAATACTCTTCATACAAGAGTACGAAAAATATAAACTTTTTTGGAATCCCAAGGATAAGTGGCATTTTAATAAACAGAAAAAGAATGTTTGTATGTGCGTCGAAATTTTGCGAGAGCATCCAAAATAAAAAGAGATTCATTTGATGTTCGTCAAAAAACCGAAAGCCATCAGATCGTGTGCACTGAATGTGACAAAAAATTTTGTGTGCGTCCGTACGAATTCAGGAAAATGTGCGCGTCGACACAAAAATTTTCGCCTAATACGGCTTACAATGCAAATTTTTATTGTTGTGGCTCGGGCTTAATACAAGTAAAAATATTTTTAAATATTTTGCATTACTGAGTGGATACATTTTTAAACTAAGATGACACAACGATCTAACTTGGTTTTTGCTTTATTTTTTAATTTTTTCCCCTATTCAGATTTTTAATGAATCAAACATGTAGTTTTCTTCTACTTATGGGATAGTGCAGTAAAAAAATACTTAAAATTGCACTGTCTAGATACAGCAATATTATGATTTTTTCCTCTTTGGGATGTCACCAGAAGTATTGTCCTGAGTTTTGGACCTCGAAAAACTTCTGATCTTTAGTTTATAAACAATTTTTGAGCTTAAAATGTGAATAACCCCGGTTTTATAAGTCGGATCGAGACAAAAAAAACAAACCTTATTGTACAGGTCGACTAAGTAAATCGATGGGCTTAAAACTTTCAGAAAATACGCATTTTGTTATAGCAAAAATACCCTGAAATTTTGGTACAAAAATATTGAACCCTGTGGGCACAATTGAATTTGTTATTTCAAATTTGAATTGCCTACCATTTTATTCCATTTGATCCAAAATGGATCTTTTTTTTTTTTTTTTTCAAAATTTAGGTCTCGATGCCAGTTTTCCGATGCCTTTAAAAAAAATTTTTTTTCGGTTTCATTTTGAAAAAAAAATTTAAAAAATTTTTATAACATCAGGAAGATAATCGCTAGACCTTTATTTAAAAAAAATCATTTTTCTAACGTGAAAATGACTATAAAAATGTGTTTTGTTACTTCATTAATAAATTATTGTAAAAAAAGGTTAAAACGACTCCGAAAAAAAAAATTAGAATGATATCGGAAAACTGGCGTCGAGATCTACATTTTGAAAAAAAAGATCCATTTTTTACCAAATGGCATAAAATAGCGGGTAATTCAAATTTTAAAGAAGAAATTCAATTGTGCCAGCTGAGTTCAATATTTTTATACCAAATTTTCAGGGTATTTTTGCTATAAGAAAAGGCATATTTTCTAAAAGTTTCAAGCCGATCGGTTAACTTAGTCGACCTGTATAATAAAATGAAAAAAAAAAAAAATTTTTTTGCCGGCTTTTTTCAATTTTGTAGGTTATATACACACTTGAGTGATTTAAAACCAACGAGGATTTGTTGAAATTTTCATTACGAAGAGTTTTTTTGTCTCGATCCGACTTATATAACAGGAATTATTCATTCTCATTTTAAGCTCCAAAAACACGCTTTGAAAGCTTAAATTGTTTATAAACGAAAAAGCACAAGTTTTTCAAGGTCCAAAACTTAGGATAGTACTCCCCAGAGAGGATAAAATCATAATATTGCTGTATCTAAATTATGCCCATCTCATCATAATTTTGACCTTTTTTTACTGCACTAGGAAGAAAAGATGTAGAAAATTAAATTTAATGCAATAAAATGATACTCTAATTAGTCCAGTGAATTGGGCATTTAACTGTGCATTTTGGGAAGGATGCGGTTTTATTTTGTTATCATATGGTGGTCCAACGTAAGGTTAAATTTGAGTTTTCGAGGTGCACCCACTTATCGCCATATTAAAAATAAAGGTTTAAATAGCTTTTTTCATATGTCTCGGGAACCGGAAGACAAAAGTTTTATTAAGAACTTTTTGTAGATTCTACAATAATATACAACTTTTCTTCATAACTTTTACTTCAATAATTAGAAGTTATAAACAAAAAATAATAAAAATTTAGAGGATGAAAAATTATTAATAACTTTTTATCTATCAATTTTATAAAAAAAACTACATCAGAGCTTTTTTATGGAGAATTTTATTAAAAAAATGACTTACTTATGATTTTGATTATCTTTAAAGTTTTTTAGCGATGCAAAGGGAGAAAGATCAAAGGTAGGTGAGTTAAATAGAGATATCCAGAATCGTTTCAGATATGCAGGGTTTTTTAAAAAATCTATTGAAAATTTTTGATTTCTGTATAAACATTCTCAAAGCACTTTTTCACGTGGATTTCAACAGTGTAAGTTACATTTTTTTTACAACTAATATTTTAATAGTTATTAATGCAAAAATATGTAAATATATACCCTGTATATTATTCCTTATCCGAATAGAGCTTTAAATTACGATTCTAAAAATATAGCACTTTATATTTTGCTTAAATCTACTTCAAAATATAAAGGTTTTCAGATTTACACAGTTTTAAATGCACATTTTGTCAAGTAGGCTTTGGACGGAGCAGCCATATGGTTTAATTCAATTGTTTACCGATAGCAGTCAAATCGTAAAAAAAAAATCCAGAAGTAACTCTAAGAGTCATAACTACAATGAAATTTACTGAATGCTATAGTATTTTAAACTATGAAGAAAATAAAACAAAACAACAATAAAACAATTTTTTCCGAGTAGAGCAAACTAAAACAAAACAATTTTCTATAAGAGATGTTCGAAATGTCGACCAGTTTCATTTACACCTAGGCGGCACCTTTTCTGAACACTTCTTACCGACTTGATTAGTTCAAGAGGAGTGAGAGCTGCAAAACTTTGTATCACTGAGACTTCCAACTCTTGCCTGATGTTTGTCGGAAATTTAAAAATTAGGTCTTTTAATCGTCCCAGAGATGTTAAATCCGGTGATCTTGACGGCCAACGGTTCAGACCTTGGTTGGCTATCCAGTTATTGTCGATATTGGCCGATAAAAAATTACTGATAACTGCAGCGTTATGAGGGGGTGCCCCGTCGTGTTAAAAAAATATATTTCTAAGGTCCATTAACGGCAGTTCATCAACAAGAAGTTCTTTTTGCTGCCTTAAAATTTCTAAACATCTCTGTGAGGTGAGTGTTCCTTCGTAAATAAATGGACCTATAACCCTGCCTCTAAAAATTTCTGCCTACACATTAAATCCAAATCTGCTTTGATTTCTTTGCTCCACAACTAAATGAGAATTTTCTTGTGCCCACGTATAAGAATTGTAACGGTTAAAAATACTTGCATTGCTTACATAAGCTTCGTCTGTCCAAATGCAATTTAATGAAAACTTCGGAACATGTTTACAATTCTCCAGAAACCATTGGCAAAAATCCATACGCCGTTGAAAATATCCGTCAACTAATCTTGTCCTATATGGCCTGAATTTGTGCTTCTTCAAAGTACGACTTACGTTAGTTCTTGGTAGTCCAGTGGATTGTTTTAAGTGTCGGGTTGTAGTGTTCAGATTATGTCCGATAGTTCCTAAAACTACTATTTCTCCTAACTCCTTATCCCTGTTTGATGCATAATTTCTGGGTCGTTTTTTTTAAACTGGCCACTATTAACTAGGTTATGTCGCACTCGAGCGAATATATCCTTGAAGGATTGTCGCCTCTCTGGATACTGTTCGTGGTACAAATTACTTGCCGCTTCCGAATTTTCTCCGATTTGTATGAAACACACTATCATATCTCATTTTTCGTAATTTACAAACTTCATTGCGATTTATCTGACAATTCAATACCTGATCCTGAAGTAAAATTTGACAACTACGAATAAGCAATTGAATTAAACCATATGGCTGCTCCGTCCAAAGCCTACTTCACAAAATGTGCATTTAAAACTCGCCTAAAAACTGAAAACCTTTATATTTTGAAGTAGATTTAGGTAAAATATAAAGTGTGCTATATTTTTAGAATGGTAATTTAAAGCTCTATTCGGACAAGGAAAAATATACAGGGTATCCCATTTAAAAAAATATTTTTTTGCGTTAATAACTATTAAAATAATAGTTGTAAAAAAATGTAACTTACACTGTTGAAATCCACGTGAAAAAGTGCTTTGAGAATGTTTTTACAGAAATCAAAAATTTTCAATAGGAAAAAAATTACAAACATTTTTCCAAAATGCAGATTTTTCAAAAACACCCTGTATATCTGAAACGAAATTGAGCCTCAGACACCGACATGAGTTTTCGTCTATCTCCTTTGGATAAATGGGTTTACCTTTAAAAGTGTCTAATTTGGACCACCCTGTACCCTGTGTGTAGGGAAAATATATACAGTATAATCCAGTTGAAATTTGACAACAGATGTCCTTTTTATCTTTTGAGACAACCGGAAATGTTTAATAGGAAATTTATGCAAATGCGGACACAATATCTTCATTTAAATAATGTTTCATCAACTTTTTTTTATTAATAAAACAATAAAAATCAAAGAATAACTATAAATTTATTACTGAAAGAATGGAAGAATATACTCTACCTGTTCCAACATCTTGAAGCCTATGTACATTAACAGCTTCCCGGTTTGGATCCATAACAAATTCTAGTATTCCTCCCGGAGAAACCGAAGGCGTTATTCGCATATTAAGTCCCGGAT
>CM032456.1:82315359-82322859 GCA_019049505.1 Pachyrhynchus sulphureomaculatus
CGTAATACTCACGCAAACTTTTCATCATATTACTATCTCGAAAAGTAATGATCAAAAAATGTTCAAGAAATTCTAGAATATTCTCCATAAAGTGTAGATTGAGCGAAATTATCAAGACTGCATTACGTATGATAAAATAGCTGGTTTTAAAAAATATATATATATATTTGCCTTGACAATATGGTGGAAGTTTTTTTAACATACTTTTCAGTATACACACTAGTGATGAACGGATAGGTACCGAGACCAAATAATTCTATTTAATTTGTTCATAGTTAGGTAGCTAAAACGCTGTAACTATTATAATGATTGAAAATATATACATGTCAGGAACTTTTTGTCTTATTGGAAACTTATTTGGAGTAAGTTTTGAGAAGTCACTGATCATTTTATACCTTCGTAACAAATTTTAAAAGCAATCACGGTACGGAACACTACTTAGCCAAGCCCAACTTGGACTTGACCAGTTTTTTTAAAGTAAGTGGTAACTTGGTTAAATCAGTTATTCCCGGATTATTTATTTTAACCTCCAGTTGTGACATAGAAAATATGTTGTAATTGAAAATATAAAAAATAACTCTGAAACGAAACCAAAAAACCTAAATTTATATTAATGGGAAGCCAAAGCCAAATCAATTTTGATATAAGTACCTATTTAAAAAACAAGCCAGTTATTACTATTTTATCGTTAAAGTAAGATTTTCGCCACGCCTGCTTCTTACAAATCATTAAATATTTATTACAAAGTTTTTTTTAACGCTTCTAAAGGCCCCTTTATCTTCAACTGTTACCCTATAAATAAAGAACTACTGCTATCACAAATATTTTCTTGATTTCGAAAGCACAGCGTCCGGGTTGACACTAGAAAAGTAAGTGCCTTTTCCTATTTTACGAAAGGGGGCCATATTGCGAAACGAGCCGATGAAACCTTTAATTACCAAGAAAAATAAATCGATACTGTCATAAGCTATTCTGTCTATAGGGAGTGTACAATATTTTTACCTTTGTGTTTGCGCCTATTTTTCGTTGTATTTAGGTAAAGTCACAGAGGATTGGCGAGTATATACCCTCTCGATCCTTTGGCTGTAGAAAGTAGTACCGTATTTACATTTTCTTTGTTAGAAAGGGTGCTTCCCAACAAATCTCCACCAGTTTTTGATTTTTGAGCTGAGTTTAAGCTTTTTAAATTCCATTGATTAAAAGAGTTGTTTTGTGTGAATGCGTTCGCTTTCTCTCGATAATCATTTCTATTAAAATGGTGGGGCTTTTAGAGTTCCACTGTAAGAGAGTAAGTGGCTGCGCCCCTCGGTTAGTGTTCGACGGCTCCATACCCGCTTATCGATTGACACGTCCTCCCTTATATAAGCTGTTTTGCTGATACTCTTTTTTCTCTAAAGAAACATTCTAAGTATTCATATAATTCCCCACATTAGCCCATTGAACCTGACTATGTTGCTATAAGGGCATTTATTTGGGTATTCTTGCTGTCACTTGCTTTCATTAAATATTATCTTCCCTAACAAAAGTTTCAAGAGGATTTGATTTTTTCTTCTCTAAACGTTCGAAAACATTATCATTTTAGTGCATTTTAAATGAGACTAACCTTCTTTCTACGTACCAACAAGGAAAAACGATGAAAATTTGAGAAAAGTAAAGGAAAATTAAATTTCAATAACCAAACAAGAAAATTTAGCGACCTACGGCAGCGCTGATTGTAAACAATCAGGGAGAAAAGCTAGTTAATGTTGACTCGGTGTAGTTCAATCGTGATAAAATAGCAGTAAGATCTTAATAATTATACCTATATTTGAATTGCAGACCCCAAAAATAATAGGCATAGTGTATTTTTCATAACATCGTTTCCCACCAAATTAGTGATCCAAAAGAAATTCCAATGAGTGTGGTAAGGACAAGTAGAAAACACTGGACAGATCTCTCTTATGGGAAACATTACCTTTCCCGCGTCCATGCAGCGCCGCTAAAGACCTGAATGATGACATATGTTCCTCTAGTAATAGCAACTGAGGAGACATACCAGTGTTGTCACTTATATTTGGTAATTTTAATAAAAGGTGCTATGTGGTTATATATAACTTATTAAAGTACAAATTTGGAAAATATTCAGCTATTTGTTATAAATATAATATTATTTGCATTCTTGTTTATTAGCTAAAACCATGCACGATATTTTTGTATTATTACATTAGGCTCTTAATATTATTTTTAATTTAAATTTTAGCAAGCTAATAAAGCTCAAAAAAAAAGTTGTAAACTCCGCTTAATACCCGTTTACAGAACAGGCATTCTCTTTATTCAACGAAAATGTCTTCTCCCCAAGCCAATTTTTGAGGTTATGAATAAAAAAAAACACATGGGGTAAATCTGGGGAATAGGGTGGGTGGGGAACTATTTAGGAGCTCAGCTCGTGCACTTTTGCTATTGCAACGGCCGATGTGTGGGCAGGCGCTAACGGAGCACTTTCTTGCGCCCTAATCTTGGTCGCTTTACCTCAGTATGCACACGATCTAATAACGTTGCATAATAAGAGCCAGTCATTATTTTATCCTTTTCTAAATAGACAATCATGATGATATCTTGTGAGGCCTAAAAAACGCCGATAAAACTGTTTTCGGTGCACTTTCACCTTCGACAACTCACTGTTTTGGTTGTTATCTCCAGAGTGTAATGGTCGATCCCAGTCAGATGATGCTGCAACTTTTTAAAACACGATCCTCGTGCATTTTTAGTCTGGAGTAAACAAATGCGGCACCATTCGCGCACACGGTTCTTTTATGTTTAGTACTTCATGCAGGGTGTTATGTAGCATTCATATGAGATGCCTACCATTTCAATACCCTCACTAAGCCTAATCCGATGATTTTCCATCACGATTCCAGGAATTTTATCGAAGGAATATATTATTCTAAACAAACCTCAATCGGGTGTCCTGAACTTACATCATCAGCAGTGCTCGTACAGCTATATTTAAATTCATTAATCAAGTTATAAATGGTCTTGAGTGTTGGTGAAGAGTCCCCATGAAGTTCCTCTAGTTCATGTTTTATCTGGGCGGCAGTCCATTTTTTTAAATAAAAATGTTTTATCACTGCTTGATTTTCGGCTTTATTCATTTCAATGAAACGAGTAACACCGATCACTTTCGAGAGGTACTAACTAATAACTGTTCGTTGTTTCTGTTTGAAATTTTGAACACAATTAATACAAATATCTCGCTTACCAAGAGTCATGCCACTTAACAAAATTGTCCTCCATTTCGTAGAAATTTACTTGACTTATCAATCCACCCTTGTTTAATTGATTCGACATATGACAACAAAAGAAATCATTAGGCGGCATTTTGGTACTTCTCGTGCTTCAGTTGTAAACGCTATCATATTTTTGGATATTACCCTATATATTTTTAATCCGCCACTTACTCTAATACAAGTTAAAACTAGACAAGTAGGGCTTATTTTTAAAATCGGTTAATTATCTTTGTATCCACCTGTCTGAAATAAGACATAAAATTTTAAGTCTTTTTTTCCCAAAGTAAGAAGAAGTAATCTACACATGATATTGAATAATAATCAGTTTACATACATACCTAAGATCCGACGGATCCTGCTCAGCATAGTTAAAACTATTATCCCTGTATTCTTGAGCGACATCTCTGGAGAGTGTCAATCCATCGACAAAATCAAATTCAGGATTTGCATCCCAAGACTGTAATCGACTGATGGCACCAATCCCAAAACATCTTTTAAAATCACTATGAGGTTGGTAAGAAACTAGGCACTGTTTAAATGTATCTTCTAAACTTGGTGACCTCATCAGTGTTGATTTTGATAAATTCAGTATTAATAATATTATCCATGTTGATTTTACACAGTAATATTTGAAACACATTTTTACTTTTTTAGATATTGTTCTGTTCTAATACTAATTAATATATATATATATATATATATATATATATATATATATATATATATATATATATATATATATATATATATATATATATATATATATATATATATATATATATATATATATATATATATATATATATATATATATATAAACATAATAGAACCCTAGTATAGAAAGCAGGTGGTGTATGGAGACTTTTTGGACTGTGTATATATATATATATATATATATATATATATATATATATATATATACAGTCCAAAAAGTCTCCATACACCACCTGCTTTCTATACTATTGTTCTATTATGTTTAACTAATTAATTGGAACTATGAGAAAACATATTTAAATTAATATTTGAAACTTAACCAACGAGGATTAGTATTAAAAACAAGTACGGAAGATTTTATTTAGAAGTTACATCATTGTTATAAGAATGTAAACATAATTAACGTCAAAAAAAGTCTCCATACAGTTAATAATTACCAATAATAGTTTGACGGAGTTTACCGGAAAATAACAACTTCGTTTAAACTAATATTTAGTGGGACCGCCGTTGGCCTTGATAATCTCCTGTAACTTTTTTGTCATCCTTGCAATCAGCTTTCTAGTAATTTCTGCTGGCAAGTTCTCCCATTTGTTGAATATTATGTTTTTTAATTCTTCTCTATTTGAAACATTATGTTTGCGAAAGCTCGGTTCAATTTTCTCCCATAAATGCTCGATAGGGTTAACATCGGGTGATTGCAGAGGTGTATGAAGCTGCTGTCGCACATTATGGATCATCCATTCTCGCACCAAGTTTGCGGTATGTTTCGGATCATTGTCCTGTTGGAAAATGTATCTTTTTTCGAGTGCTAATTTTTGTACACTTTCTATTAAATTGTCTCTCAAAATGTTCAGATAAACATGCTGATACATGGTATCATTAATAAAACGTAAATTACCAACCCCTCCAGCGGACATGTATTCCCAAAGCAGAACACTGCCACCCCCTTGTCTCACCATGGAATAAATATTTTTAATATCGAATGCGGTATTTTTCTTTATCCAAACTTTAGTACTGCCATCACACCCAAAATTCAGGAGTTTTATTAACGTATTCCTAGCAGAAGCTAACCGCTTTTTGCCATTAGCTTCCGGAATTAACGGCTTCTTGCTGGCTGCACACCCCTTATAGCCTGCCCTGTGTAAACGATTTCTTACTCTTTGTGAACAAACTTTTTTCGAAAATAGTTCCCTTACTTCTTTTAATTTTGGTGCACTTTTCTTGAGATCTATAATTATTTGTCTAACAATACTGGCCTCTTCACGTGGAGTTAGTTTCTTAGGTCAACCGGAGCGTGGTCGAATTTTATAGGAACTCGTTGATTTATACTGGTTTAGAACGTACTGAACATTAGCATGCGACTTTTTAACAATTTTTCCTATATTTCTGGTCGATTTTCCATCTTTTCACAAATTAATTATGATCTTTCGAACTTGAAATGGAATTTCACAATTTCTCTCGCTTATTTTTAATACTACTTTAAAAACCCACTGCAATATTACTAGCAACAAGTGACACATTATAAAGTATGGCCGAAAATTATTCATTTGTTTTCAGTTTAGCGAGCAATAGATAACTTCATAAAATGCGGCTGATTATAATGTGTTTTTTCAATGCAGTTCTTGAGTGTATGAAACTTTTTTGACATTAATTTTGTTTACATTTTTATAACAATGATGTAACTTCTAAATAAAATGTTAATACTAATCCTCGTTTGTTAAGAGTCTAATATTAATTTAAACATGTTTTCTCATAGTTCCAATTAATTAGTTAAACATAACAGAAAAATAGTATAGAAAGCAGGTGGTGTATGGAGAATTTCTGGACTGGCTGTATATACATATATATATATATATATATATATATATATATATATATATATATATATATATATATATATATATATATATATATATATATATATATATATATATATATATGTATATATATATATATATATATATATATATATATATATATATATATATTAATAGAATATATTTATTATATATATATTAATAGAATTATGTAAACATAAGGAGCAAGCAGTGACGTTAATGGTGAATGAGGTCCGAAAAATTTTTTCCGCTAGGTGCTCTCTTGCAATACGCTGCCTAAACAACAACAATATTATATAGCGAATAATATAATATATAAAATGCAACGTCTCTCTATCTGTCTGTCCGTTAGTGCGCTTATCACTCAAGAAACACTTATTCGATTTACGTGTTTTTTTTTTAATTCATACATATGTTTTCTGGCCAGGTTATATAATAATAATAATAATATTAATAATCTATATAATATGTATAAAACACAACATCTCTCTGTATGTCCATCTGTCCGTTAGAACGCTTATCACTTGAGAACCTCTTATATGATTTACGTGTTTTTTTTTTTAAATTCATGCATAAGTTCTATGGCCGGGTTATAGGATATATGTTATTACGTTAGGTAACATAAGGAATAAGCAGTGACGATAATAGTAAATCAAGTCCATACGAGCAGAACCGCGGGCACGACTATATATACATATATATATATATATATATATATATATATATATATATATATATATATATATATACATATATATATATATATATATATATATATATATATATATATATATATATATTGCAAATAGTTGATTGCAAAAGTTCGTGTCTGATTTTCACAGGCGGCAGACGCATGCACTTTTGACTGTGCTGATGTTACTTTTATAATCATACTATTAACTGACACTTATCTAAATGCGTCGCGAGTTAATATAACCTTAAAAAAAAGTTTATTTAAATTAATTTGTGTGAAAGGTTAATATTCAAATGAAAAATTACAGTTTCGTCATGTTAAATGAATTTAAAAAGGAGTGAGTGTTGGAACTGCAACAAAAAATATTCAAGAGGTTTATTTGGATCGTGCTCCTGCTTTTAGCACAGTTAAAAAGTGGTTCGGTCAATTTTAAAACGGTGACTTCAATCTAAACTATAAACTTCGCTCTGGGCGATCTTCCGGCATTGATAATGACTTTATCTGTGATTTAGTAAATAATAATCTACCGATTACCACTGGAGAGATTGCTGAGAGACTAAATGTGGACAATTCGACTGCATTTCGTCATTTAAAGCAACTTAAATACACTTCAAAACTCTATATATGGGTTCTGCACGTTTTGACAGAACGGAAAAAACTGAACCGTGTTTTCACACCCATTTCTCTCCTCGCCCGTCAATAAAACATTTCTTGGATCAAATCAAAACTGGAAATGAAAAATGGGTTTTGTGTAATAACATACATGTAATAAGAAAAAGAAGTTGGATGCATGGAAGTGAAGGAGTATAATCTATGGCAAAGACTAAATTGCATTCAATGAAAGTGTTGTTATGTGTCTGGTATATTTTTTTAACTACCTTACGTAAATTTGAAGAGAAATCAAGCAGTTTCTACAAAGAAGGAATTCAAAAACTTGTGAAACGATGGGAGACAGTTATAGTATGAATAGAAAATTTGGTTTCTAATC
>CM032456.1:82327859-82410359 GCA_019049505.1 Pachyrhynchus sulphureomaculatus
ATAGAACATATATTTTGTTTATTTTAAGTGTCTTCAACTCAGAAAAAATCCAGGTCGTCAAACTTTTAGGATATTTAATAAAAATTATTTTACAAAAAAAAAAAAACATTTAAAGCACGAATAAACAGTTAAAAATGATAAGTTTTAGCTCTTTTTTTGTAAATACTTGTATCTGTATCTCTTACAACAAACCAAGAGTAGTCTACTAGCATCTTCTGATTCCAAAAACCTTGATAATTTTGCTCAAATAATTTTAGAATTTTGAGGGACTTGTTCACACCCATCAGTTCGTAATTCTGAAATAAATTTGCAAGGATCTCTTCATAACTCTCATTTTTTCTATTACCTAAAAAATCTCGAACAATAAGTTTGACGGAATTTCAGGCAGCCTTTTCAACGTCCGTCAAATGGCTTTCAAATGTTTTATCATCCAAAATTTTCCTGATTTGGGCACCTATAAATATTCTTTCTTTTAGTTTAGCCTCAGAAATATTCGTGAATACACTGCATAAATACAGAAACGCTGGCCCTGTCTTATTCAAAGCTTTGACAAAATTTTTCATTAATCCTAACTTAAAGTAAAGCCGTGGTAATATAATTTTTCTGGGTTAACCACCTCGAACATATTCGGTTCTAATAGGCCCTTCTTTGCCCTAAAGTCCCATGAGCACAAGAAGCAACAGTACCTTGTGTAGCCGCCTTGCAGACCCAAAAGCATACCGATGATTTTTAGGTTACCCCAGATATACCAATTGTGACATTCATATTTGATCAATTTAATTAATATGGACATTATTTTATAGGTTTCTTTACAATTCACTGCATGACCTATTGGAATAGAACGCTTTTTATTTCCGTTGTGCAAAAGGACAGCTTTGAGGCTTGTCTTCGAGGAATCGATAAAAAGCCGCCATTCTTTTGGGTTGTATGGTTGTTTTATTTCTTCGAATAGTCCATTAACATCATGACAATAACAAAATTCATTTTCTTTATTTTAAAAAAAAGCAGCATAGATCTTACTCCTGAAGCGATAAATACTAACTCTTGTGTCAGGATCAAGCAACTTCCACTGCTGCAACCGTGAGGCAAGTAATTCACTTTTAGACTTAGACAACTGCAAATTTCTTATAAGATCATTGAGTTTAGACTGAGTTATCAAATGTGGATAGTCCTCATCGCCGACAAAATTATCAGAGCTGGACTGCTTACTGTCATTACTGTGGTACAGTGGAATACTGCTCGATATAGCTGTAACATTTCGGGTTTGGTCACTTCTGCCGGGTGGTGTAGGAACTGGCAAATTCTTTAAATGAGGCATAGGCTTAGACACTGATGGAACATCTGCATATTCTATTTTATCTTTGTTTTTCGAGTTGAAACCAAAAGTTTTAGTCAAGCGAAAGTAACAGTCGGTTGTTTGGTTAGTTGACTCTTTCCAGATCATTGGTTTACCAAAGTTCAAAGATCTGTTTTTACCTCAATACCAGTAGTTGAGGACCAGTCTGTAGCTTGTACATACCACATGAGAAACCCAGTATTTATCTTGATGTGACACAGGAAATCCAAAATAATATAAATAGGTGTTTTGCAGTGAGTTTGTTATAGGATAGTCTCGAATTAACTAAACAATTTTGCCACAAACGTAGCAAAAACGGTTTGGATTAATTTTACATATTCTAGACAACATTTTAGGACAATCTTTCGTATTTACTTCACTTAGTTGCTTACAGAATCAAACAAAGAAATCATTACAACTACTGCGGGTAGATGAGAACAGAAACGGTTTTATCTGAGAATTATGACGTGCTGGCGGAAAACAAAAATACTTTATTAACTAGCCTACTTAGCTTATTTAAAAAATATATGTTTCGTTTGATGAACAAAAATATATATATTTTTTGTAAACTAGTGTAATTAAAAATAAATAAACACTGCACCCTTCACTAAAAATGATTTTTTCTTTTATCAAGTTCTGCACAAAACACTTTGTATTAAGTCACAGTTCACACTAAAACGACTTCCTGCAAGATTAATCCTTATAAAACAAAAGATACGCAACAATAGACTTTCCGAATAAAAAGGATTCCTCGTTGTGCAATTCTTTGCGAATTTTTAACAACAAAACCTGGGAAAATTCTACATAAGATTTTATATACGAGAGACATAACAATGGTTTGTTATGTTTCAGTGAATCTAAAATGTCAGTGAAAGTGCCACTAATAATTGGGTGTTTTGGTTTTCAAATTATACAAATTCATTGTCTTTTTAATGCGTTTCGGTTCATGGATTCAGAAGAGGCACTTGGAAAGTATTTTGCATGAATGAAAATGAATTATCGAGACATTGACACTGCGTTGCCAAATCGAAGAAAGGAAATGTATGCTTTCATTTTTATTCCATTTTAAAATAAAAAAGGCCAAAAATTGATTTTTTTGTCTTAGTTATTCACAGCTATATTCCAAAACTTAAATCTGCTCTTCTTGCTTTGAAAATTAAAATTTTCAGCTCTTAACTTGACTTTTGATTTTGCCAGCGCAAGAGAGACTTCTTTTTTAATCAAGAGGTATCGCTCCTCTGTTGTCGTTTAGTATCCCCTTGTTTATTAGTGAATATGAAAGGCTTTATAAGATGCGCTGCTTTTAGTTTTTTGCTTTAAGCCTGGTTGTATATATACATATATATATATATATATATATATATATATATATATATATATATATATATATATATACACATATATGTATATATATATATATATATATATATATATATATATATATATATATATATATATATATATATATATATATATATATATACACATATATGTATATATATATATATATATATATATATATATATATATATATATATATATATATATATATATATATATATACATATATGTTATATATATATATATATATATATATATATATATATATATATATATATATATATAGTGAGGGTCAAAATTTCTTTTTTTTAAAAGTTACCCTTCTGAAAATTTTTTTATTTTTTTGTGAATAACAATTATCCAAATTTTATTGAATTAGATCGATATCTATGGCTCGAACCCTAACCTCAGATAGATTTATTCTTTAAATATCGAAGAAAAATTTAAGAAAATATAAAATGTTTAACATATTGTTTGTTGATTTAAAAGTATATATTATATTCCTTAGTCACAGAAACTGGCTGTTCATCCTTTTTTATGTCATATACGTCACGTAACAGACATTAAGTAATTTTTTACTTCTTTTTCAGTCTTTCTAGGATAAGTTTTAAGAGTTTTTAGTTTCAAGTCTAGGTGTGTAAGAATTTTTTTTATAGTATTTATATCATAATTAAGTAGAATTTTATATTTTATTAAGTTTTTCTTCAATATTTAAAGAATAAATTTATTTGATATATATATATATATATATATATATATATATATATATATATATATATATATATATATATATATATATATATATATATATATATATATATATATATATATATATATATATATAGAAGTAAAGCTTGTATGTTTGTTTGTCTGAGGTAGTCTCTGAAACTACCAATCCAATTTTAAAAAAAAATGTACTGGTATGTACCTTGGACTTTTGGGGTAAACATAGGCTAGATTTTATAAGCTTGTGACAAAAGGGAACTGACGCAGTGGGGAAAGAAACGACCACAGGGCTGCTCATTCTTAGCGTGGTGGGAGACGGAATCACGCGCAAGGCGATCGGCCTCTCGAAGTTTAGTGATACGATGACTTGATATTATATTTTTGAAGACGAAAAGATTTGTTGTTTTGTTATTCGCAGTTTTAAAATGTACGATTTCATTCTTTATGTAGGTACATTGTAGGTACCTTGTTGGTGTCAATAGATTCTAAAATACAATAAAATATTTACAATTTTTTATTTTTATTAGTGTATTTTTGTTCAATAAGTACCTAAGAGTGTGAAATACCCGTAGACAACAAATACTATTTTAGTCATCTTCCTTAATTTAGGTATACCTACCTACTTCATTTAGTTTCGCTAGAGTCTAGATTAAGTTAGATTGATTTATTGGGTATTAGATATCTAAGATGCTACAACTATTATACATTATTGATTAAGAAAAAACGTGAACATATATATTGGATCTTGAGATATATATACATGTCATGTCATGTCAGTTAATTAACTTAGCCTAGGTAAGGGTTTTATTTTTTTTTAGGTACCGAACACTAATTGCGCAAGCCCAACTTGCAGTTGACAGTTTTTTTTTACTTTTAGGAAACTGTATGTGTGTAGCTGCTATTAAGATTAAGTAGTATCTAAAAACAACATTATGCCTAAAAGAAAATCGCAACTCTCTAAAAATACGTCAGGCGAGGGAGGCTAGAATAAGTCGAATTAAAGAGTCTGGCGCTGAACGCTCACAGCGGCTTGACAGACAAAATATATATATTATATATTCGTACGATCTGAACGGATCTATCGATTTATTTCAAGCGGTTCCAGCTTCCGGTGAATGATCGTTTGCTCTCACAATAAACAAGTCTCACGGACAAACTTTCAAACTCGTGGGAACTGATTTGAGACAAGAATGTTTTTCTCATGACCAATTATATGACAGTTTATCAAGAGTCGGAACTCCAGAAAACCAATATATGTTGTTAGCAGAAAATAATAAAACATTAAACATTGTATATAGCGAAGCTCTAACCAATTAACGCAGGTGCCTAAATTTAAAAAAAAAAACCGGTTAAGTGCAAGTTAGATTTTCGCAATTAGTATTCTGTAGGTTGATTACTTTTGAAATAAAAAATTTTGTTACAAAGGTATAAAATGATCAGTGACTTTACAAAACACACCCCAAATTTTCAATAAAGTTTTTTCCGATCTTTGCTGACCTTGAAATTTTTGTTTTTTTATTATATAGCATGTAAATTATTAAAAGTAATAATTTTCGTTCAATCTACACCCTGTAGAGAATTATTCAGAATTTTTTTTAAATTTTTTGATCAGTGCTTTTGAAGATAAGAGGGGGACAGCGATTTTCCGCAATTATTTAAAAATAATACAAAGAAAAGTGCACAAATATTACATTACACATACTTTTGAACTCGTGTTTTTACAAGATTTCATTTGCAACCCCACTCGATGAACCAGTATTTTTTTTTTCACTTCGGATTTCACCCTCTAAAAACTAACCCCTAGAGTTAAAATTTAACTTTTAAAACTACACGGCTCTGATGGGGCTATCAATTCCTATATTAGTACAAGATTTCCACTTTCTGTGTCAAAAAATTTCGGAGAAAATTGTGTGTAACAGACAGACAGACAGACATCGAAGTGATCTTACGGAACACTAAAAAAAAGTTTGAAAAAATAACGCTTCCACGTGAACGAAGTCGTGAGTAGTTGCTACATATATATATATATATATATATATATATATATATATATATATATATATATATATATATATATATATATGTATATATATATATATATATATATATATATATATATATATATATATATATATATATATATATATATATATATATATATATATATATATATATATATTATATTATATATATATATATTTTAACTCCCCCCCTCTGCCAAGGGTAAGATTGTTACAAAAACTCATAATACTAACTGATCGCCGACTAAAGGTACGCAAGCTCGCTGACATTTTAAACATCACGATACGTTGTGTCCACCACATAAATATAGGTACACGATGTTTTATGTATAATAATATATGAAGTTTCTTTTCTTTTAAGTTTCGAGGATTCCTTATCTGTAGTTTTTTCTTCATTATGAGGAATATTAGTATTAAGAGACTAACTGTACTTTTAGCGGATAACTCTATTTCATTGGTGATGATTTAACTAAATTTGTAGAAATATGTCAGCTCTATCGTTCACAGTATTTTTTCGTTTTTTAATTTCAATCATTTTTTAATAGACAACTTAAAGAAATTTCTATCTTTGTTTACAATTTTAGTTTCATTATAACTAAAATCGTGTTTTTCTCACAGTAAACCCAATACATTAGCGAAACTCAGGGGTAATCGTATATGAAAATCAGGTCTCAGTTTTCAAGCGGTCCTGTGGAAGTCCACCATGTTAAAAAGGGCCCAGCGGGTGATTTCAAATAGAAATAACATTACTGTGCAAAGTTTTATCATTCGAAATCAGAGATATTATACAAATGTTTGAAAATTTTTGTTTTAATAAAATGTCAAGTTAATGCAGCATGAGTAATATAAACAAAAAACAAAAAGAATGGAGCGCTTTGTTAGAAAAGAGAAGAAAACATGTGAAAAACTTGACAGGAAGGCATTTTCAGAAAAAATGTTACAGACAAAAGTTTTAGCATTTTCCCAGAATAGGCATATTAGATTTTGAAGATTATAGAGTCCCAACGCTTTGTTGAGACTCTATAAGGCCCAAAAGTTGAAACTAAAACTGAAACCCAAATTTTTAAATACATATTTGAATTCAGCAAGAAATTTTATGTCCGAATACAAACTGAATGTTTCTGGGCCTGATTGGGCCTCATTGTAACTACAATAAAATCCGACTCTTATAAGGATCTTCACCTGTGTTATTAGTCTTTGACACAGGGAATATTCTTTTCTCAAAGGTAGAATTATGTTCAAGGTAAACCCGACGAATTTGAAAAATTTGTTGACCATTCTAATAAATATGTTTTGAAATGTGACTTTATCAGTGTGATTTAAATACCTTGTCTAATCTACCGAGAGTTTTATTTACATTGCACAAATTTTCAATTCGACAATTGATGACGCGTTTGGTTGCTGTAAGCCAAATCTTTCCTCTGTAACCAACAAAATGTCATAAGAGAAATAGCTTCTCAGAATTATTCAATTTATCCGCGTACGATTTCTTACGCAATTGATATTCTTTAATTAAATCATTTACCCTTCAACATCTTTGGAGAAGAAGAACTTACTCCCGGCGTACTTTTTAAATTATTTTTACAATTGTTAACGGCACAGTAATAACCTCCTTTCCTCATGAATATATAAATTGTTTGTCAACCTTTTCGATTCTCTTCACTTACAAACGTTTTTGATTCTCTTTTTATACAAACTCTCTTTTCCTTCTATCTTTAAATTAATATGAACTGCAGTCAGATCAAGAAACGATCAACAATACATTTCAAAAGACACATTCCGAGATTAGATGTAAACATCGAGCGGCCATATTGAAAGAGGGACCAGTCGACGCACTCCCCATCTAAATCTCGTAACCAATTCGGAGGTCACTTTCGCTACTGTATTGTGTTTACTGTGTTTTTGGTCTGTTTTTTGTTTATCAAATGCCGTGGCTGCATTTTTCGTATACCTGTGTTCATTCAACCTAGTTTTTCGTATTTATCGTTTTGGATAATCTGGGCAAGGTACTGAATACACTACATTCACGGTAGGCATTTGACTTTTAAGATTTATAAATCATCATCAGCCTATTAGTATCCTTCTTTCAAGATTTGGATGTAGACTTCCTCCAGTTGGTTCCATCTAACCTTGTCTCTAGCACCCCTCCTCCCCATTTTATATCATCCGCCCATCTCATCTGCGATCTTCCTCTTCCTCTCGTTCCTATATATGGGCGCCAGTTTAAGATTTCTCTGTTCCACCTATTGTCCGGGTACCGCTCATTATATCCTGCAAATTTCCATTTTAGTCTGGCAGCTTGTTCGGAGACGTCAATGATTTTAGTCTTATTCCTGATCTAGGTATTTCTTTTCTTGTCTCTTAAAGTTATTCCTAATATTTGATGTTCCATGGATTTTTGACACTTACGAAGTTTGTCTAAATTCTGCTTGATAAATGTCCATGTTTGTGCGCCGTATGTCAGGACATGTAGAATGCACGATTTGTACACTTTGGTTCTGAGATGCAATGGGATCTTGAGATCCTTAAGGGCATCAGATAATTTTCTAAACGACACCCAGCCCAATCTGATTTTTCGACTCACTTCGGCAGTTTGATTCATTTTATTTGCTTTGACTACTTGATCCAGGTAGATATATTCATCTACATATTCTATAGCTGTCGTTCCTATTTTGATAGTTTCTTGGTTATCCCAGTTAGTCATTAGTTTTGTTTTTGATAAATTTGTTTTAAGCCCTACACTCTGTGAAGCTTCATGTATTTCATTGAGCATTGTTCTAAAATCTTCGCAGTTATCAGATATGAGTAGGATATCATCTGCAAATCTAAGATGGTTTAGCCTTCTGCCATTTATTAATATGCCCTTGTTTTCCCAATTCAGCCTCTTAAATATATATCTTCTAGGGTAAGAGTAAAAAGATTAGGTGAGATGGGGTCTTCCTGTCGTACTCGTATTTATTTGGTTAGTTTTCAGATCTTCATGTAGCTATACTGTAATTGTTGCTTTCTTATATATGTTTTCTATTAACGTTATGTACCTTGAATCCACTCTGCAGTTAGTCAGTGCTTTTTTTACTGCCCCATGCTCTATGCTATCAAACGCCTTCTCAGAGTCGACAAAACCGATGTAAAGTGTCAGGACGTATTCGTTAGCCTTCTCAATGAGAATGCGCAGGGTTAAAAGATGGACTATGGTGTTAAACGTTTTCCTAAAACCAGCTGGTTCAACTGGTTGGTACATTTCCGTTTTGTGTTTCAGTCTGATCATAATTATTTTAGTAAAAAGTTTATATAACTTTGAAGGCTATGGGTCTGTAGTCATTTGGGTTTGACAAATCTCTTTTCTTGTGTAATAAAATAACCTGTGCATTATTCCAACTATTAGGGATTGAACCTTCGGATAAGCATTTATTACAACACTTTTAAGCTTTACACGATATATTCTCCTCCTTCTTTAATAAGTTCAGGAATTATTTGGTCTTCACCTGCCGCTTTGTTCTTTTTCAGGGTATTTATGACGTCTTTTATTTTGCTTTCTGTTATTTAAGGGATCTTTTCAGAATTAACATTTGTTATTGTTCTTCTTAAATTCTCTTCAGATGTATCTGATGGGTCCATTTTAGTATTATATAGTTACTCGTAATAAAATTTGGCCACATCTGTTATTTCTATTCTGTCCCTAATGATGTTTCCTTGGCTATCCTTTAAGTTTACAACTTTTTTCTTTTTCTTTTTATGATTTGATGCTTTTATTATTGTTTTGGTTTATAAATAGAAAACTTAATTTATTTTGACTTTTATTGCAAACCACGATATTATATTTTTTTTAAACACTTTTTAATTTTCCGGAAAGTACGTTGTTAAATTCAAAACATTCTCCTGTTAAATATTTTACGTTATTATTTTATCAACTATATGAAATAGGATTCAATTTCCTAGAAGATTGATTTGAAAAATATTCTCATTCCATATCAAGTAGGTCTTGTGTTTGCTTGGCTTATGAAACTTCGTACCTTGAATTTTAAAGAGCGTAATGCAATTTTAAGAAAAATTTATTCGATATAGCCTGTCTTTACTCAGGTACAGTAATAATGAAACTGGCTCGAAATTCAAATAAGTTGGAGTAAACGACGTTGTTGGTTGCTGTCCAAATTTACATTGCCAATTTAGCTTAAGGCCCTATCTGTAAATGGCCACTTAGTCTAAATAATGGTTTAAATATAAAATTTCTGGTGTTCACGATAACTATTTTTTATTCAAATTGGTTTGTGTATCCCTTTTTACGAAAAAGAAACCATTTAGTGCATTAGTTGAGCATTCTTTACTCATATAAATTGAAATTTTGGAGAAAAATCTTTGTTTATAATGGTAATTTAAAAATTCACTGACATGGTAAGATAAACATCTCGATAAGCTATGGCCATCACATTATATATGAGATAGCTTTCTGCTCGATGGGCCGCGTTTGTTAAAATCGTCCAAAGATGCATTCACACACATTAAATATAATTGGAGTGAATTTCTTCGACATTTCATAACAGTAGCTAAAATATGGATTTATCATTATATGCCAGAGATGAAGGAGCAGTCGAAATAATGCGTGAAAATGCTCCCAAGAAAGCCAAAACAGTTCCATCTGCAGGAAAAGGTAGAACCATCGCCGGGCAGTTTTTTGCTTCACTACAACACATAATTCTCACGTACTAAAAATTTTCCCACGGATAATTCATACACGTATAAATAGAAAATATGATTCTCAGTTGGACGATACACAATTTGGTTTTAGAAATGGTTTTGACAGGCGAGAAGTGCTTTTCGCTCTTAATATTCTAACTCAACGATGCAGGGACGTAAACGTAAATGTGTTTGCGTGTTTCATTGTCTATCGTAAGGATTTCATTGTATCAAACACGCTAAAATGATAGAGATTTTATGTGCCTCAGGTGTCAACCGTCAAGAGATCAACATCATTATCGATTTGTACTGGCATCAGACATCGAAAGTAAAAATTGAACAAAGCTTCTATCAAGAAAAGAGTGCGACAGGGATGTAATTTGTGTCTGCTCCTCTACAACCTCTATTCGGAGGCTGTTTTCAAAGAAGCTCTAGCCCAGATTACAACGGAAAATAAAGTGAATGACATCATGATTAACAACCTAAGATATGCAGAGGATATGTGGCTGATAATTTACCCGATCTGCAGAGCATGATGAATCTCATAGTTCGTCGAAGCGAGCAATTTGAACTACTTATAAATATAACAAAGATCAAGCTGGTTGTGTTTTCAAAATCACATGTTGATGCGAATCTCATTGTTAATGGACAGAGAATTCAGCAGGTTTTATCTTTTAAATACCTGGGAACACTTATTAATAGCCAGTGTAATCCAAAAATAGAGATTAGATCGAGAATCGAGCAGGCCCGTGGGACCTTCCTGAACATGAAAAATTTGTTCACTAGATCCGATCTTAGTCTAAAATTTCGAATGCGTATGATTAGATGCTATTTTTTTTCGGTACTCCTATATGGATGTGAAGACTGGACTCTTGATCCCAGCACAGAGAAACGACTCGAAGCTTTCGAAATATATGTTTATAGAAGGATTCTACGGATATCATGGGTGGATAGAGAAACAAATGCTGAAGTATTTATGCGAATGAGCAAATCCACAGAATTGCTACTTACTATAAAATAAAGAAAAGGAAATACTAGTTATATCGGTCATATAATGATGGGAACATTTTATGACTTGTTGAGGTTGGTCATCCAAGGCAAAGTACCAGGAAGGAAATCTGTTGGAAGACGTTAAAATTCATCATCAATAGATATTTTTAAAGATGCAGTTTCCAGGACTATGTTAGCCATTTGGATCGCCAAACTTCGTCAGGAGACGACGAATTAACAAGAAGAGTGGACCAATTGAAGGATGCTATTCAGACAAAACGTCCACATCTCGTCAAAAAGAAAGTGCTTTTTCATCACGATAGTGCGCGTCCACACACGTGTCGGATTGTTGCTGAAAAACTGCATGATCTTCGCTTCGAAGTACTTTCACATCCACCGTATTGACTTGGTTTCCAGCGATTACTTTTTGTTGTATTTAGTTTTACATATTTGTTATGTAGCTATGACACTGATGGTTTATTGTTTTAAAATGTTTTAATAATATAAAATTATAAGAATAAGGGAGCTAGGAGCTTCTTGTAACAAGGGTAAGTAGTAACACGGAATTTTTACTGGGAATCTGAACTCTATAAACCCATATTTTTTGCTTGCTTGAATTTTGAGATCTCATTCAGAAACCGAAACTGAAGAGTGACATTGTCTAGTTTGCGGTGAAGCCTATACTAATTCTGATAAAAAGGAATTGGTAGAACGTATATCATGGTAAATGTGGTACATGTGAAATATGTGACAGGAGATACTATATCATTTATTCGTATAAATTGTTACTTTGATGAAGACTGAATTTAGTCATTATGTAGCGTCTATTTTTCGAAGGTTGATTATTTTTTTAGATACTTGTAGTGGGTTAAGTAAATGAATCTCAGTCAAAGTGCCATGCTGATTATAAATATAGTTTATCTGACTAAGAAATTAGTTAAACACTTAAATCTTTAATGTTGATTGCTTTTGTAGAAGTATGTTTTAGTTTCACTGATGATAAATTTTATAGATGTTTGGAAACCAACATAATGTTGGTTTCCAAACCAACGTTATGTTGGTTTGGAAAATAACAAAGTTTAAGCTCAAATATGTATCAAAATTTACTTTCTTTTTACTCTTACTACCTGCCCCATGGTTGTTACATCTAGCCTCAAAGACGAGGCAAGTTGTACCTACGGTCTTTTTTAAGAAAATGTCTGGTGTGAAGTATATATTAATAATTTTGATCTTATTTCTTTTCAGTATAATAGAGGAACAGTTAGTCTATCGACAGATGCTCTTTTAATATTAAAACAGCAAACAGATATTATTATTTTTTTTTTTTTAAATTGTTACAAAAAGCTCGTCGCTCCCCAACAATATGTACAGGGTTATTGCTTATAAATGGACCATCCCTTTAACTTGCTTTTTGGAGACAGGATTGACAGCCACAGTACGACTCGGGCAACTGGCTTCTCTTGCGCAACAATATTTTAGTCCACATTTTACTATCTGCTGCCAGCTTTTAAAATCAAAAACGTATTATCACTTTATATGTCTAATTTGACACTCACTGTGTTTTTTCTGCGTCTGCGTGTAAAATTAGTTATAAAACCCGAGCGCTATTAGGATATGATGACCATTCAAATAAAGGTTGTAGGGGTCTTGAACATCATTTAAACGGACGCCCCTGAAACATTGCTTCTAATTACTTTTAATTAACAGTACCACATTTACGGGATTAGTTCGAAAATTTATTTTAAAATCGTTATTTCCTGAAAAAGAATTTATCTTTGATTAAAATGACTAGTTTAAAAGATTGAGATTGATTAAACTGGATTTGATCTAGCTGTTATTTTTCTAAAACAATTATCATATAGACAGAGAGAATTGACTGTGCATTATACAATAGTGTACGAAGGAAGTTGATGTTTATGCAATCCCAATGGTTTTTGAGCCATTTGAAAATTAACAAAAATTAACAAAATTATTTAAAAACAAAATATGCGTTTAGCATGCACAGAAAAATTAAGTGTTGTTTATCAGTTTCATAGCTAGAAAGTTTGCTTAGATGAAGATGACGATGCATTTCGCAGACATATTCACAACGGTGGCAAAGATTTAAGAACCTACTCTCAAACCTTTAATCCAAAAACAAAAACTGCTGGCCGATACAAAGATGTTCTATTTTCTGCTATCGCCATAGGCAAGAAGAGTATTAATATATATCACTATTGACACTTATGCAGTAACTGTAGAAAATAACAATTTAAATGAGAAGACCGCTAACCCCAGTATAGAAAATAGTTTTTCCCCCCCAACTTCGCTATTTTACGACAAGCTTAGGTGAAGCTAAAATAAAGCGAAACAATACTATATTCTAGTGTGGTGATGGATAGACAACACGCCCAGGTTATCGTTATTCTTGAACTTTCCGTACTTTTAATGCAAGAGCAAAATTTACTGACATTCTTCGCCTAATAATCCCCTATACCATTTTCTGTAAATAATTTAAAAACATCAGTGGCGCAATTAGAGTAATTGTTCAAAATTAACTTTGCAGTAACTCACCTAGTTTTTTGCTGTGTAAACTAAACCACATAATCAAATAAAGACTAATTTGTAATTAGCGCTGACTACCATTTATCTTCGTTGTTTCCCTAGATGTAGGGCATTTCAGAAGTTTTTTATACGTATGTGTTTTTGCTTTAACTCCTTTTTTTCTATATTTCTTTCCTTTTCTATTAGTTCAAATTTATTTTCAAGTGAAAAATATTTGGAAATCTCGGCTTGAAAGATATCTGTCTGTTAAATAACCAACACATTTCAATCAGAAAAGCATACAGGAAATAAGTGCACGGTGTGTTTTTGAAATATTCTTTAAACTTTCATGTTGGAATAAAATAAAAGTCACTGCAAAGAGTAGGCAAAATAAGTTGAAATAGACATGCAAATACTTTTCAACTCTTTCTCCATGGAAAAATTTCTTATCTGGCACATTTCACACACCGACTACAGGTTTCTTGGATATTAATATTTGATTTCATGTTAGTCTTTTTTGTTAGGTGCTTAACTGTTTTGGATTTTTTGTCAATTTCAGCCTAGTAGAAGTTCCGTTTTTACCTGATGTATATATACTGCTATGATAGCGGCGTAAACTAGTTATTATTTATTTTAGTAATTAACCATTAAACTATTTATTTTCTTCTTAATCTTGAAGGAAAATTGAAATAAACACTTTTGTTAGATCTAAATTTCCAGTATATTTTCTATCTTATGACAATTGTTTCAGTACACAGAACCTTCTTCAGATAACCGGTAACTAACAAATGAAATGTATAAATAAGTAATATATATCTTAAATATTAAATAATTAAACCCTAATTTATTCCTAAAATACCCTATGGTGCCTAAATGGGTTACTATAATTGATACCATAAATTAATTTAAGTTTAAGGGGAATAGGTTAGATCAATTTGTTTATTTAGTAAAATACCTATATGTTTATGTTTGTTAATTTTGATGAACAAATTGATTTAATCAATTCACCATTGTTATATGTACTTAAATTAATTTATAGTACCATTTATAGTAATCCGTTGGAGCACGGGGTATTTTAGGTATAAATCTATTTATTTTTACCTATATATTTACTACCTGGCAACCCGGTTTGGAGCCTTTTAAGTATCTGATAATATAGACCTAATGACCACAGGTCCCTATTAAGATTCGAAAGATACTTTTTATTATTTTTATTTTTAGTTTTACTTACAACTTACAAAGTAACGATTCTATATTAATTATGTGACATCCGTGGAAAAATTGCAATATTGGCTATCGCAAGAGAAAACATTTATCACTTGACGCTAAACAAATAGTGAAAAATGTTTATGACAGTTTGGTAAAAGGAAATTTGAATAAACAAAGTGCTTAGCAAGAAGCCAGTGAACTAACGAAAACCCCAATTTCTACGATTAAGGGTATTGTGGGAAACTATCACTCAGGAACAGGAAAAAACGGAAAGATTTTCAAATGCATCATGTAGACGATTGTGAAAAAGACGTCATTATGAGAAAAATATATTCTATGTATGAAGAGCAGTTGATGCCGACACTAGAGAAAATAAAATTAAGACTGGGGCAGGACGGGACCAATATACATTGTGGCCGATCAACCTTTCACAGAATTTTCTTAAGAATTGAATTCACGTTCCGAAAAATCAGCAAAAGGCAAGTAGTGATGAAGTCACAAAGATTACGAATCTTGCGACATACTCATTTACAAGGAGTTAAAAAGTATCGATTAGAGAATTGGCCAATAATTTACCTTAACGAAACATGGTTCGATACCCATGACACTGTGCAAAAAGGGTGGTTTGATAGCAGTACAAAATGTCAGACTAACGCACCTTCAAATAAAGGTAAACGAATAACCATTTTACATGCTGGATCTGAATAGGGCTGAGTTTCAAATTGTCCACTATTATCTGCAAAAAACATAAAAGATTCTAGTTTGGACTATCATGACCGCAAAACTTTTTGAAAATTAGTTTCAAAATTCCCTTTTGCCAAATGTTCCCAAACAGAGTGTTATAATTATGGACAATGCAAGTTACCATAGTCGCCTACTAAATAAGGTTCCTAATGCAGCCAACACCAAATCGAAAATACAGGAATATATGTTAGAAAATGACATTTATTTTGACTTTAGTGATCTTTTGGAAGTTTTGAAAGACTATAAACTGAAAAAGAAATATGTTTGTGATAGTATGGCTGAGAAAATGGGATACACTCTTTTGCGGCTTCCTCCGTATTATTGTGTGTTTAATCCAATTAAACATATTTGGAATCAAGTTAAATCAAAAATAAGGGCACAAAATATTTCTCCTACTTTAAGCGTGTTAGTGGTTGTGAAAGCTGGAAGAATTCCATTCAGCACGTTGTTAAAGTTGAAGATTCATATATTTATGTAAATAATATAAAACCACTGATAATTACCTCAGCTGATGACAATGATAGTGAAACCGAATTAGGCTTAAGTTAAAATATATTTTTATTTATACAATATGTATGTCCCCTCTTGTAAACCCCATTCATTCAATCTGTATATTTGTACTTCTTATCTATTTGTTTTTACATGCATCTATAAATAAACATCTCAAAAAACACTTATAATTTGATTTATTTGCATTAATGAATAAAATTCTAAAGTCCATCTCTGCAACCTATCATAAACAAAAGGTCAGGATTTTTATATTGCCCACTTAAAACGGAAAAATCAGGATCTTATATTTTGGGACAAGCTATACTTATTTATACATTTGATTTGTTAGTTGCGTATTATCTGAAGAAGGTACTGTGTACCGAAACAATTTTCATAAGATACAAAATATAGTGAAAATTTAGAACCAACATAAGTGTTATGAATTTCAATCAAGTAACGGCTACTTCAATCGAACTTGAAAGAAAAGCATGTCTTATATACATACGTATAAATGATTTTAAACAAAAAAAGTTCATCTTTTTGGCTACCTCTTAATTAAATCAAATTTATTTTTGATTTTTAAAAATCAAAACTCGCCTAGCTCACCTAGTTTATTCATCATAAACACATAATTCTAAAATAATTACTAAATTTTAGTTCCCCTTAGTAAAAAATAATTCATTTAAGCATTATAACTCAATATTTTAAATAATGGCTACTGAGGGCAGCGCATTAACTATACAACAAAGATACAATGACGTATTTTTCAAATTCCTCAAACTTGAGAACCATTAAAAGAACATGAATCGTGATATATATTCGAAGCAACCTTAACCACTCTTATGTTGAACTACAAATGATTATTCTAAAAATTAGTCGGTTACGGAAACCTGGAAAAAGTAATATTAAAAGCATATACGATTCATCGACACCTCACCTCTTGCGTTCAAGTAATATCGCTTAAATATCAAAGTACTAACTTTAAGTATTATATGTGTGCGGCCAGTTTAAAGGCGATATCTTATTTTATTCTGTAGTTATCGTGCCAACAGGCAGATAGGCTGATTGAAATTAAAAATTTTGTTTCTCATGATATTCTGAAATGTGAAGAAATACAAAAATCGTGATGGCTGATTTTTTCACGAATGCACTACTTTTCGTAGAGATGGAACCATACAGCAAAAAATTATTTGTAGTAGTTTCATAATAAACATGTGGCTGGTTTGAAACCGTTACAGCTTGTTTGTTTTTTTGTTATTTTGTTATTATCCGATAACATCCTAAAGATCAAACTAAACTTCCTATCACCAAGATTTTCGTGAATCATATAACCAAAAACTGAATCTTTATTTTTATCTATATACTGGGTTGCCAAAAAAGTAATTGGTATATTTTTCGTTAAATAACTTTAACGTCACATATCTCAGGTAATACAAGTCGAATTAGGTCAAACGTCTCGTCAATTGAAAGCAGACATTTGACAATTGTAGGCGCGTAAAACATGTTGGAATTCTTCTATTCAGATTTAATTTAGAAGATGGGTAAAGTTTCTGAAAAAGTTCGCCATATTTTATAATTTTATTTCGATAAAGGCACAAATGCCGCACAGGCCTATAAAGAAATTTGTGATGTTTGTGATCAAGATATGTTACAAAAGCAACAGCCAAAGACGTTCCAGTCGTTTTTATTCTGGAAGTTTCACTGGCAAAAATACTCCTAGCATTGGTCGACTAATAACAGAAAAAGTTGATAGAATTCTGCCAAAAGTTAAGCAAGACCGGCATATAAGTACCCATAACATTATCAATGAAAATGATGGTGGCCGAAAAAGAAGGAAGCTTTACAGACAATGGTAAAATAGAGATTGAAGCCAAAAAAGGTGACGATTTGTGTTTAGCGGGATTGTGCACTGAAAGATCTACAGTGAAGGGATTCTGGTGTTGCTAGAAAAATGGCAAAAGGTCTTCGGAGAAAATAGACATATTTGTTCAATATTTTTTTAAATTAAGAAGAAATTAAGAGGCAATTATCTCAGTTTTGATTTTAAAAAAATTGACTTCGACCGTGTCTATTTGGAAGTATTTCACAACGTTTCGCCTACGGTTGCAAAACATATCGTCAAGGATTTTTACTTTTTGAGATTAGGATACTAAACAATGTGTGTCTAATCTCAAAAACTACGATTTCTCATCTAACCAAGGTCGTGAAATCTTCTTTTCCATTATGTGTGACTGCTTTCCATGAACGGAATATCCATTAGTACTAAGGTGGCTATAATAGCGATAACTATTTTCAATTTTTGATAATGATACATACGGATTTGCCAATCTGCTCTGCTTTGCAAAGAAATTCCGTTATATCCTATTTAAAGTAAATAATATTCTTTTACCCTGTAACAACTTGTATTTTTCTAATTAGTATATTTGCTCATTATGCTGATGTTGATGCCCATTTAATCATTAAATCAAATATGCCTGTCAATAAATGAGCCTTTTGGGTTCTATGCTACGAGTCACTATACTAACAATAGAGGCTGCTTGGGTCAGTGTGCATAGATCAGTACAAGGTGTCTCACAAAATAATTTACTTTCAAAAAATTCATAAAAAATTGATAAATGAAAAAATCTCCATCGTATTTTCAACGACAGTCCTTTGTTGTGTGACTTTTTTTATGTGCCCAGCACACGTGCTGCAGGGAAATCCCTAAAGCGCTACATGGGAGCAGTATTCCATCGTTGGTCGAATTTGAGCTTTGTACAGAAATAACAGTTGCTGTGTAGTGTAAAGCTTTCTAGTTAGAAATAATATTCCCAGCTTTTGGGAAGCTCTCTATGCTATGCTTGCAACATGTTCATGCCAAGACTTATTTGCTCCCAAATAACGTCCAGACGATGATAACGATGCTAGAGGAATAGAATGCCCCTACATAACTATGTCGGGTTCAGCAACCTTAACTTTTTTAGAGAAAACTATCGCCTGAGTTTTTGTAGCGTTAAATTCTACTTGGTTCCTGTCACCCCAAGATAGAATTTCTTCCAGGTCTTTGCTAAGTTGAACGACCTCCTGCTGTCTGCGGATATTTGCATGAATAGCCGATGTTCGAGCATTCAAAGTGAATGATGAGATAAGCGTCCTGTCATCTGCAAAGCTGTAGATTGAATCTCTGGTATTTTCCAGCAGATCGTTAATGTAAATGAGAAAGTGAGTAGGAGAGAGTATGGAGCCCTGGTGCACGCCGGCGGTGATAGTGAAGGTGTTAAAAAAAAACCCGTCGTTTACCACTCCTAAAGAACGCTCTTTGGAGCTATAAACAGAACTTCTCAGACATACCAGAAGAGCGTAGCTTAGCCAACAATCCATCGTGCCAAACATGGTCGACTGCCTTAGATATTTCAAGAGTAACCGCTCGAGATTCTCCAAAGTGTTCAATTGCATTGCTCCAAACATGTGTTACATAAGTCAGAAGATCTCTAGTTGATCTATGTTTACGAAAGCCATATTAATGGTCGCTGATGATACTGAATCCTTCAAGATATTTTAGAAGATGCGGATTGATAGCCTTTTCCATGACTTTGGATATTATTGAAAGCAAAACAACTCGTCGGTAGTTGTTTGGCAAGGTCTTCTTGCCTTTTTTGGGTATCGGCTGAACTGTAGCGTATTTAAAGCAGGAAGGAAATCTTCCCTTTCTGTAGGATAGGTTGAAAAGTCTACAGAAAACGGGTGTTAATTTTCTCGCGTAGTTTTTAAGTACTATGGCAGGTACTAGCTTCATTAAAATACGTTTTATGATACGCTGTCTGAAGACAATATAAGGCATCCTTGACTGCACTATAGGAATAGTAGGTAGTATTTTTCCTTGGAAATCGACAGTAGAATGTGAAGCAAAAGTTCGGCTGTTCGCAGTTCGCCTTGTCAACATCTGTTCTTGCAACAGAATTATCTGGCCATGTGAGTGGTGGTATAGTGGATTTGGTGAAATTTGGAGCAAGCAAGAAGTTTGTTTCTAATTCGTTGATCCTCCTTGGTTTCATCGATAATTTCTTTGCATCATATTTACTACATTAGCAACAGCTTTTTTGCATTTTCGATCAAACCAAGGCTTACCGTTGGAAGGGCATTTCTTCAAAAAAGTGATGTAAGCCTCTCTGTCAATAATTGGCAGGTTACTCTATATCGAAAGCAGTTTATGGTCGAAAGAATCTAACGGTGGATTTACGGTAACAGTGTAAATCTCTGGATTGTTGGTTAAAAACAGATCAAAAAGACTGGCGAGCTCTCCGTCTCGAGCAGGAATCTGTGTTGACTAGTCAATAAGCTGAGTTAAGCTACAACTGATTGAGAATGATTCAGCTTCATGACCTTGTTTGTCGGTAGTATTTGAATAGTTAAGCCAGTTGATGGACATTAAAGTCGCCCAGGATGGCAATTTCGGCATTTGGATAGTTAGTCTGTAAATGATCGATGGTATCTGCAAGAGAAGCGAAAAGTGTTTTAAAGTTAGTATCACTTGGTGATCGATAGAGGCAGCCGATAAGCCTTGTGGTTTTTTGAGTTGTTATTTTTAACCACATAACATTGAAGTTTCGGGGCTCTATAGCCTCCTCTCGTCGACAAGAGAGGTCGCTTCTGACAAAAAGTCAGATTCCTAAGTTACGCCTAAACCGAGAATAGAAATCATTCCCAGGACAGAGAAAGTTGACTGTGTTGGTCGATGAACTGACCTTGGTTTCACAAAGAGCGAGTACATGAGATTTATTTGATTGATTTGATTGCAGGTGTTGGTGTACGGAATTTATGTTCTAGTTTAAATCTCGTATGTTCCAAAAATCTATTTTAAAGTTGTGATCTCTGCATGTTGACGCCCCTGAATCAGCCCCCACCCAGAGATTCGAACGGGGGGCTATTTTACCTCCGGATTTTTTTGTATGCAGATGCCTCATCATGCTATTTGGTCCCATACTCCGAGGACATCGGCACACCCACGAACGTTAAGCAACTTCACGCAGCCTAAGCCGATACGATGGTATCACACCGGGCGATGCCTCGTGGGATCTGGGCATCTACGATCTAAGTTGTTCTATCAGTCGCCTTTTGCGACAGGCAAAACGTACCGAGGGAGATATTCTATCCCGCTTCCCCACGGTTACTCTTATTTTCAAACAATTACATATCGGAAAAGTAGTCTACGCTTTTAGTTTAGAAAAGTCTAAAGGTTTTTATTGCTTTAATTTTGAATTTGTCAAACCTCAGTGCAGCCAATTCTGTTTATTAATATGGCAGCTAGATGTACATGTATTTAGTTTGATAATAGATCTTAGTAAGTGTTGTAAAGCATTTCTGTAACTGTTTGTACACTGCAACCCCATAGCTTATTGTGCTTCCCACCCTTGGTTACAACAGCGTCGTCTCTTCTCGGTTTATTAGCAACTTTTTTCCTTCCAAGCTCTTCGTGTGATAATTTATCGACAAGGTGTAGATCTCCGAATAGTTTATGTCTGTTCCGAGTTAAAGCCGCACAGTCATATAAGATGTGTATAGACGTTTTTTCCTCTTCGTCGCATGATCTGCATGTCGTGGAACCATTGTAGGTACCGATTTTCTGTAAAGATTTCCTCAGGTGACGGTGGCCAGTGATCTGCCTCATCACTACCTTGGTCTGAGTTCTTTTTAAATATGAGCTATTAGTTTCTTTGAGAGGCCTCCAATTACGTTCCTCTCATCTCTTTGTTCAGATGTTGCAAGCCAACGATCTAGATGTCGCTGACATGATCATGTGTTGATTATCGCTTTTATTATCTTCTCTGCTGTATCAAAGGGGTGCAGACATATACTTTAAAGAAAAAGGCACTTCACTGAGGTCCTTTGCATATTTATGGCCCTTAATAGTTTGACCTACAGACTGACTTTCATATCGCCTCTTGATATTTGTAGTTATCCTGCTCAAGATATGTTTAAAGTCAAACCAGTGTCTTAAAAACCTTCAACCAATTTTTTAATCATTTAAACACTGAGGGAGTCATTTAAGTAGTATAAATAATATGCACCGCGATATTTTCTCGAAAATAGTGAAATTATTTTTTTTTTAAAGTTCTCGTACACAAAGGCACGATCACTAGCAAAAACTCTCCATAGCGTTAAATTTACAAGTATAAAGATTAGGTTCTGACCCCTGGTCCTATTTATGGAATATTATGTCATAATTGAAGACTACCCACCGTCGTTAGTTTTGTTAAGACTTTTTAATGATGGATTTATATCATGAGGAGCAGTTTCGATTATATATGACCACATGGAAGTCAACTTAATAACAATATTTTTCATTTTTTATTAAAATAAGCAACTTTCGGATAAAGTGGTTACTGTTAGTAGAGAAACCCTGTATGTTTGAAACTTTTATGAGTAAGCTTCGTATGGAATTTCGTATCTCGGCTTGGTTAAACATAGTTTTATTTTAACAACCTCTGGTTATTTTAATGACCGGTAATGTCGTGAATGTAAAGTAGGTAGATTACAAGGCTCCCATTATCTTTATATGCAAGAAAATACAAAAGCTTGTTCGTCGGATAAAAAGATTGCATTACCTGATGCACTAGAAAATTAAATAATCCTTAGGATTTATGCTATGTGTAAATTTATATACTTCCTATCATAAAACCGAATTGTGTTCATAAACAATACTCGTATTCTACACGAGTTTGGTTTAATGAAAAAGATAAAAATTATGAACATTTTTTATAATTGAAAATAAACTTGGCTTCTGTTAAAGCAGACAAAAAATAAAACCAAAAATAACTGTTTTAAAATTTTAGGAACTTTACTCCTAGGTATGGATTTAATATACGCAGATAAATATGCAGGGTCTTATCAGACGAAAACCTTTTACTAAAAGGGAGAGAGAGGGAGATAAAGTTTTAAATTTTGATAACAATCTGTTATGAGTTTGATATTAAACGTTTTTAGTCAGATGTGTATCGTAAAACAATATTTTTATATTTTGAGAATTTTTTCATTATAAAATCAAAATTTCACTTTTCTAAAACTATTTAATAATGAAATCTTTGATCCTAGTGATTCGTTGAAACGTTATTTTATTGAGAATTTTGTGTTCGGCTGCAATAAATAAGAGCATGATCTAGAACTTTCGCAATAACCTGAAAAGTAAAAAATTGTATTTTAATAAAAAATAACACAAATAATCTTGCGAATTATTAAAAATTTCAACTTTTTGTGTATACTGGAGATTTCAAAAATTAATCAATGTGAAACTTACGTTATTCGTAATAAGTTAAAACGAAAAAAAGAGATTTTATAGTAACTTTGAAACGGGTGAAATGGCAGCAATCCTTTTCTGCCACATGTTGGTCAGGAGAAAATAATTCTAATTCTATTTTGAGCCTGATAAGAGTTTGGATCCGTCATAACATTTTATCGTGCAGGAGACTATTTGCAGATTATAGCTCGAAATTAAGCTGTTCACAGAATTAGGGAAATATTTTCGTTAACACAAAATTTAAAAAAAAATAAGCAAATACCACCCTGGCCACAGATAAATTAAACCCATTAAGATATATAATTTTAGCATAGATTTGATATTAAAATAAAAAAAACCGGTCAAGTGCAAGTTGAACTTGCACAATTAGTGTTCCGTACGTTGATTGTTTTTGAAATAAAAATTTTTGTTAGGGTGGTATAAAATGATCAGTGACTTCACAAAACACACCCCAAATGAGTTTTCAACAAAGTTTGTTTCCAATCTTTACTGAAAACTGGTGATCTTGAAATTTTTTTTTTTTTTATGTACCAATTAAATTATTAAAGGTAATTTTCGTTCAATCTATACCCCGTGGAGAATATTCCAGAATTTTTTTCAAAATTTTTTGATCAGTACTTTTCGAGATAAGGTAGGGGACAGCGATTTTTTAAAAGTAATACGAAGAAAAGTGTGCGCAAGTATTACATTACATATATATTTTTTACTCGTGTTTTCACAGGCTTTCATTTGACACCACACTCGACGACCTAGTAAAAAAAAAAATTTTTCACTTCCGATTTCACCCCTCAAAACGAACAAAGTCAAAATTTATGTTACGGTGGTATAAAATGATCAGTGACTTCACAAAACACACCCCAAATGAGTTTTCAACAAAGTTTGTTTCCAATCTTTACCGAAATCTGATGACCTTGAAATTTTTGTTTTTTTTTTATATACCATATAAATTATTAAAGGTAATGCACGCGTGATAATTTTCGTTCAATCTACACCCCGTGGAGAATATTCCAGAATTTTTTCGAAATTTTTTGATAAGTACTTTTCGAGATAAGGCCCGGGACAGCGATTTTTTCGCGAATTTTTAAAAATAATACAAAGAAAAGTGCGCGCAAGCATAATATTATATATATATTTTTTACTCGTGTTTTCACAAGCTTTCATTTGACACCACACTCGATGACCTAGTAAAAAATTTTTTTTTTTCACTTCCGACTTCACCCCCCAAAACTAACCCCTTAAGTCAAAATTTAATTCTCAAAACTACATGGCTCTGATGAGGCCATCAATTCCTATATTATTACCAAATTTCACCTTTCTATGTCAAATAGTTTCGGAGAGGAGACGGGGAGAAGAGGAAGGAAGCGGAGAAAATCGGGTGTGACAGACAGACAGACAGACAAACAGACAGACAGACAGACAGACACCGAAGTGATCTTATAAGTGTTCCGTACGGAACACTAAAAATAACATTATCTGAAAGCTTTTTTCTTAAAGAAAAGCCTAACAAATTAAGCAACGTTGCTTATGACGTGCCCGGCAGACTTACGCGTAAAATTATAAGAACAAGCAACTTAACTTCCCTAATAATTTTTAGATGATCGTAATTTTTAAATGAAGACAACCTTGCCTAGTAAAGCAAAATTCAAGAGAATTATTTTGTTCGAAGTTAATTATTAGTAATATTAAATAAGGAAACCTCTATTACCAATATCACAGTAAACATAAAACACAGTAGGATGCTCAAGAAAATTTTTAGATCCTGTTTTTTATCACGCATGCGTCCCCTATTATACCAACAACTTGGCTGCCAGCACGGTCGCGGGTTGTGTTCACATCTGGAGAAGAATCTTTTTACGTGCTCCGAAATTCATTATTAATAATTTTCTAATAAGTAAATGACTCGTTTGACGTTATAATTGAAAATAATTATAAATAACCGGCCAAGTGCAAGTTGAACTTCCAGAATTTTTTCAAAATTTTTTGATCAGTACTTTTCGAGATAAGGGGGAGACAGCGATTTTTTGCGATTTTTTAAAAATAATACTAAGAAAAGTGTGCGCAAGTATTATCTATAATATATATAAAATGCAACGTCTCTCTGTCTGTCTGTCTGTCCGTTAGTGCGCCTATCACTGAAGAACCACTTATCCGATTTACGTACTTTTTTTTTTAAAACATACGTATGTTCTCTGGCCAGGTTATAGGCTATATTTTATAACGATAGGTAGCATAAGGAATGAGCAGTGACATAAAATAGTGAATGAAGTCGGAAAAAAGTTTGCCGCTAGCGCGTTTCCTTGCAATACACAGCCTAAACCATTAAATATGGAACAATATTATATAGCAGAGAATATCTATAATCAATAATCTATAATATATATAAAATGCAATGTCTCTCTGTCTGTCTCTCTGTCCACTAGTTCGTTTATCACGCGAGAACCACTTATCCGATTTACGTGTTTTTGTGTTAAATACATACATATATTCTTTGGCCAGGTTATATAATAATAATAATAATCTATATCTATAATATATATAAAATGTAACATCTCTTTGTCTGTCTGTCTGTCCGTTAGTGCGCTTATCCCTCGAGAACCACTTATCTGATTTACGTTATTTTTTAAATTCATACATAGGTTCTTTGACCAGGTTATAGATATATTTTTATTACATCTATAATATATATAAAATGCAACGTATCTCTGTCCGTCTGTCTGTCCATTAGTGCGCTTATCACTGGAGAACCAGTTATCCGATTTACGTAATTTTTTTTTAAAACATACATATCTTCTCCGGCCAGGTTATAGGCTATATTTTATTACGATAGGTAGCATAAGGAATGAGCAGCGACGATAATAGTGAATGAAGTCGGAAAAAAGTTTGCCGCTAGCGCGTTCTCTTGAAATACACAACCTAAACCATTAAATATGGAACAATATCATGTAGCAAAGAATATAATATATAAAATGCAACATCTCTTTGACTGTCTGTCTGTCCATTAGTGCGTTTATCACGCGAGAACCACTTATTCGATTTACGTGTTTTTTTTTAATTCATACATATATTCTTTGGCCAGGTTATATAATAATAATAGTCTATATCTATAATATATATAAAATGCAACGTCTCTCTGCCTGTCTGTCTGTCTGTCCGTTAGTGCGCTTATCACTGGCGAACCACTTATCCGATTTACGTGCTTTTTTTAAAAAACATACATATGTGCCCTGGCCAGGTTATAGACTATATTTTATTACGTTAGATAACATGAGGAATAAACAGTGACGATAATAGTGAATCAAATCGGAAAAAAGTTTGCCGCTAGCGCGTTCTCTTGCAATACACTGCCTAAACTACTAAATATGGAACAACATCATGTAGCAAAGGATATCTACAATATATATATATATATATATATATATATATATATATATATATATATATATATATATATATATATATAAAATGCAACGTCTTTCTGTCTGTTTGTCCGTTTGTGCGCTTATCACTGGAGAATCACTTATCCGATTTACGTGCTTTTTTTTTAAACATGCTAAACCATTAAATATGGAACAATAGCATGTAGCAAAGAATATCTGTAATATATATATAAAATGCAACGTCTCTCTGTCTGTCTGTCTGTCCGTTAGTAGGCTTATCACTTGACAACCATTTATCCGATTTACGTGTTTTTTTTTTAATTCATACATTTGTTCTCTGGCCAGATTATCTATAATCTTCTATCTAGAATATATATAAAATGCAACGTCTCTCTGTCTGTCTGTCTGCCTGTCTCTCTGCCTGTCTGTGTGTCTGTCCGTTAGTGCGGTTATCACTTGAGAACCACTTATCCGATTTACGTGTTTTTATAAATTTATACATATGTTCTATATAATTGGATATAAGCCTAGATAATGGAAGATAAGATGAGATAATGGGAGATAAGGTGAGATAATGGGAGATAAGTATAAATAATGGGAGATAAGTATAAATAATGGGAGATAAGGAGAAAAATGGGAGGTAAGCAGAGATAGGTCTAGATAATGGGAGTTATAGTGAGATAATGGGAGATAAAGAGAAATAATGGGAGAAAAGGAGAAATATTGCGACATAAGTCGAGATAAGCCTAGATAATGGGAGATAAGGTGAGATAATGGGAGATAAGGAGAAATAATGGGAGATAAGGAGAAATAATGGGAGATGAGCAGAGATAAGCCTAGATAATGGAAATTATGTAGAGATAATGGGAGATAAGGAGAAATATTGGGAGATGAGTGGAAATAATGGGAGATATATATTGGGTAACATAAGGAATAAGCAGTGACGATAGCAGTGAATCAAATCCACGCGAGCGGAGCCGCGGGCCCGGCTAGTATTATATATATTTTTGAACTAGTGTTTTTACAAACTTTCATTTGACATTACTCGATGACTTAGTAAAATAATTTTTTTCGCTTCCGATTTCACTCCCCAAAACTAACCCCTTAAGTCAAACTTTAACCCTCAAAATTGCACGGCTCTGATGAGGCCATCGATTCCTACATTAGTATCAAATTTTAACTTACTGTGTCAAATAGTTTCGGAGAAAATCTGGTGTGACAGACTGACGGACACCGAAGAGATCTTATAAATATTCCGTACGAAACACTAAAATATATCAAAAGAAGTTTTTGTTGTGCGGTTAGTGCTTGCAAAAATATATGTGGTATCTTGAAAGGAGTTAGTTTTTTTAGATTTCCCAAAGATGCTAAAAGGTAATTTATTCATAATTCTTTATTTCTATTATGCAATATATTATATAAAGGTTATGACAATTGTGTTTTCATATTCGAGATACATTTTATTTCTAAACCAGTTAATGTTTTATTATTGTTAAGTATTGGTTTATGTTATTCCACTTGTACTTTTTTTTCTGAATTCAGGGCAGAATTATGGTTATCAGCATATAGAATTCACACATCCTTGTCGTAACTTTCTGGAATCTTTTACATTAAAATTATTTGCTAGAGTTAAGACATATTATCTGCTAAAATTCACTAACCAAACTTTTAAAACTCAGCGAAAAGTGTGTTCACTTTATTTTTGAGTTCAGAAGAAAGACGATCTCATCTTAAAACGATGATTATAATTATTTTCAAGTTCTCCAGATTACTGAGATTCGCTGAAATCTAAGGAGCATGATTGTTAACATTACACGCGCGAAAGTGAAAGTGTGCAGAGATATATTCTCAAAATGAACATCCCCCAGACAGTATCTCTCTCTCTCTCTTTCTCTTAGTTGAGAAATATAAATTCAACAATGAGATATTTAAATAAATAACGTGCAAAAAAGTGTTGAAACCAAATGTAATTTTTCGTTGTATTTTATGCTTTTTTTTCCTGTTTTTTGTATATCTGCTTTAATAAGAACTTGATAAAAAAATGTTTCTAAAAAAAACTTTTCTCGTTTTTATTCTACAGAATAGGATTTTTCTTGAATGAAGGAATTTAAATTTTCAAAAACTCGCTGGCCAGCAATATGGCGACAGTCAGACTGTCGCTAGTGTATTTAATGTTTACTGTGCCAATATCTTTCAATTATGACAATGTGATAAAATACGCTGTCCCTAACCCAATATATACCGAAACAAATCATCTTGTTGATATACTATTATTGTATACTGAGCTTCACTTATATAGAAAAAAGTTTAAAATCGCAAAATAAAATAATATTTGCCATTAAACTAAAGCAAGTACTAGGGCTTGCAGAAAGAAAACCCTTATAGTAGAAATCCCCTTGTTTTTCTATTTTTAAAATAAAGATACATAAAAATGTAGTTGTTTTTAAAACTATTAGAGTTGTTATTCTTATATTCTCTGCTGTTTTCCTTGGAAGAGGTATTTTCGTTGCTTCTTTTTATGTCTTATTAAAAGTTCTCAAATAAGTTTCCTTATACTAACTCTGGTAAAGATATCAGTCATCTTTTTAATGCAGTACAAACAAAAAAGTATTATGTTCAGTGAATTGAGATGTGACTGATATTTCGATTTGCTGAAATAAAATACTTATTAAAAGGAGACTTAGCATCTCTGTGTGAAGTAAATTACAATAAAAGTTTTGTGCTTCACCCACGCGTGTGTATAATTGGAATTAACCTAAAATTGATTTGTTATTATTATTGAAAAAATAGTGAAAAACGGGCGTCGTCGACACCTCCTTTTAATATCTATTTTATTTCGAATTATTCAACGTAATGTCGCAACACTTTAAATTATCGAATCATATACAACCTGTCTCGTAAGAGCATGACAGGACTTACCCTTACTCGGCAACTTGTGTTCGCCGATAGGTATCATCCTTGTGCTTCATACATTACAACTAAAGTGTTATTTGCTGTTTGAATAGCGTTAAAATAAAACAATTTTCAAAATGAGGGCTGCATACGCGTCTGGCTTCGAAGCTGGGTTCTTGTGTTCTTATTCAAAATCACCAAAAATGTCGCTTAGGCCAAATATCTGGAAAAATCAAGGTCGTTCATCGAGAAATGGGTATAACGTTACATGAAGACAAAAACCGTTGATGATTTGCCAAAACGTGGCGCCGCGTGGACCTATACTGACAAAAACGTACAAAGCGTCGTGTGCCTATTTCAATAGAGTAGCACGTTGTCTCTACACCAAAGATATTATCTCCGTGTTCATGATATACGATGGCACAGTACAATCGAAAAACTATTATTATCAGAAAAATACGTCAGAGCCTGACGCTAAGAGAATGTTAAAAAACGACAAACTTTAATTGCATCTGCAGAACGCTGGTTTATCAGTAAAGATGAAAATTATATACTGTAGCGGCTCTGCACGTCCTGAAAAGCGAAAAAAAATGACATCGAGACACTAAACTGGTCTTCATAATAACCCGACGCAAATTGAATTGAAAATGTGTGGTCATTCATCAAGAGAAAGTTTTGTGGGAGACCTACATCAACTTTAAAGCGTTTAATAAAAAGGATTCGACGAATCTGGAGGTTTTTGTCACACAAATAAGCTATTTCTTTAGAGAAAACTATTCCACGCAGCTGCCAACTGAACTCGTTATTAACGTAAATTTATTTAAATCATAATCATTTTGAATATATTCAATACAAATTTCAAGCTAGAAGTATATTCTTCTTTCAGACAGACTGTACCTAACACACTGAGCAAATCACGTTGTTGGATTTCATCATACATCAGCCGTCCTCATCCACTGCTGGATATAGGCCTACTCTAAGAACTTCCACTGATCTCTGCCCTGAGCGGTGTTAACCCAATTTCCTGCCTCTCTTTGAATGTCATCGCTCCATCTTGTTGGTGGTCTACCTTTGCCTTGTCTAGATCTCCATTCTATTAGTCTTCTACACCGTCGATTATCATTCCTTCGAGCTATATAGTCTGCCCATATTCATTTAGATTGCGCAATTTTTTGGATATTTGGATACTTTTGTTCGTTGTCTGATGTTTGTTATTCTATCCTTCCTTGTGATACCCAGCATAGCTCCCTCCATTGTCCGTTGCAATACTTTCAGTTAGCTTACTGACTGTTTTGTTAATGTAAGTGTCTCGGCGCTATATCTGATTACCGGCAGAACGCATTGTTCATAGACTTCTTTTTTAAGCTTATTGGTAAATTACCTTGCAGCGTATCTCTCAGCTTCCCAATAGCCGTCCATCCCAAACCCATACGACGGTGTATCTCACGGGTTTGGTTTTCTTTGCCAATTTGTAATTCATGACCCAAATACGCGTACAAATTTTGGACTTGCTCCACCTCGCGTTCGTTATATTTTATATTAATGTTGGCCAGTAGATTAGTCATAAACTTGGCTTATATCTACGCCAATATTTGCTGATGTTATTTGCAATTCGGTAAGCATTTGTTGGGCATCACCTAGATTGTCGGTTATTATGACAATATGATTCAAGCGCAGGTCATTTAAGTATTCGCCATTGATGTTATGCCTTCTCCATCCCAATTAGTTTCCTTAAAAGCATATTCTAACATCGTCGTAAAAAATTTAGAAGAGATCGTATCACCTTATCTGATTCCACGTTCCACTTGGTGTTTACTTGTGGATTCATATAGTCTTACACTTGCTGTTGGTTTATTATAAATTAATTTAATTAACTGAGTATATCTGTAGTCTATTCTCATTTGCTGCAGGGCAGACAGTATCGCCGGCAACTCCACGGTCTCAAAAGCCACAAATATTAATACGACTGATTTGTTGTATTCTATAACGATTTTGTTGGTCTGTAAATGATTGTTAGCACTATATCCACTTCTAAAGCCAGCCTGTTCGCGTGGTTCTTAAAAATTTATTTTTCGCTCTAGGCGTTTGGTTACGATTTTGGTGAACCACTTATATAAATGAGAGAGCAAAGTCTATAATATAAAATTAGTAGGTCTGCCATGTTTTATTGTATCCCTTCTTACCGATGATGTTATAATACTTACAAGAATACAGTAGAGGATTACTATCAGAAGAGGTAAAAATAACTCAACAAAAAAGAGGTATGGTCAACTTTTTTGTCATAATTGCTCTGCATGTATGGTCGAGTCTCACAAAATTACAGTCTTTCACAACCATATGTTTAATTTTTAGTGTTCGGTACCAAAACTGAAAAACGGAACACTTACGAAGTCACTCTCTGAATCCGACACTATTTGACATAGAAAGAAAGGTGATATTTGCCATAAATAGAGGAATTGATGGCCTAATCATAGCTGTGAAGTTTTGAAAGTTGAATTTTGAGTTAAAGGATTAGTTCTAGGAGGGTGACATCGGCAGTGAATAAAAAAATTCACATCAAGTGGAGTGTTAAATGAAAGCTTATTGAAACGCAAACTAAAGCATATATATGATACTTTTGTTTATATTATTTGTAAAAAATTGACAAAAATCGTTATCCTTCCCACCTACCTCTAAGGGTACTAATGAAGAAATTTAGAAAAATCTTTGGAAAATTCTCCATAAGGTGTAGATTAAATGAAAATTATCGGGAGATAATTTATCTGGTATATAAAAAAAAATGGAATGTGTTAATCCACATGTCTGTCTGTGACACGTGTCTATCCATATATTTGAATAACATTGTTATACAAATGATAAAAGATACTAGTTCTACTAATGACAGTACCTTAATAGACAATGTATTATGCAATTTTCCTAATGATATAGAAGTTCACGTCGAAGAAAATGTTTTAGCAATCATAAAAAAGTTTGTGATCAAATCCTTGATATGGATTTTTGAAACTCATCTGGGATATGTTTTGTGAAGTCACTGATATTATACCTCCCTAACAATTTTTTTATTTTAAAAAGTTCAACTTTCACTTGGCGTTTTTTTTTATTTTTTTATTTTTTTCATATTTAAGCAATATAATCCCTACAATCAAAGAAATTCTTCATGAATATCAAACAAAAATGGGAGACCCCACTCATATAGAAGTGATAAATTATGTAATATATTATGTAGTTATTAACTTTTTTCCAGAAGTCTGTTAAATAACATGAGAACTTATTTTTGTGCAGATATATACTAAGATTATTAAGGCTACACGTGGTGTCTTCTTTTATGTTTTTATTAGCTTTGCCAAATTAATGTTTTTTTTTTTCGTCAAAATTATCAACAAAAACAAGCTCTAATAAGATTAATAAAAAGAAATGTAAATATGCTGTTAATAACATATATTATACTCACTAGCAGAGAAAGTATAACTATCCCTATAGAAAGACAAATAAGTGAAACAAGACGTTGCCATAAAATGAACCCGACTGGCTATCACCGAATCGTTAAAATGTACCTTGTCGAGTTTGTTTGATATGCCGCACATATTTTTCCTTATTATTGTTACATATAATACAGCTTCTATTGGCGCGACATCTCTCAGAAACTCGACGAGACACATTTTAACGATTCGGTCGTAGCTAGCCGGCTTAAGTTTTACGGCAATGTCCTGTTCCACCTGTTTGTATTTCTATAACGATAGCTATATTTTCTCTCAGTAATATGCCGATCGATACCTAAAATCATATTCCAAAAAATAAATGTTTTTAACGATTATGAAACATCGCATGTTTTAACGGACAAATTTTCTAGAAATCCAGTCAAATTTGATTAAGAATATTATTTTTTTTTATGATTTGGCCCGGAAATATAGCCTGAGATTCTGATTCTATGGGGCTAGCGAAAATAGCTATATGTGAGTAAATTAACGTTATTTATTCGAAAGCAGCAATGGTAGTTTTTACTATCTGGGTAATGTCAGTCTGATGGAGCCTATAGTATAGCAAGGGATCCATACTATATGATGGCAGTCTCAGTCTGCTGATTAATGGTGTTGTTCTATATTTCTTACTTACTGTGAACCCCGACGAAAAGCAGTCTATTACGCCTTCATCGCAATATGCCGAAGTATGCTTTTTTTATGACAATCCTCGATCCACTCAGCTCATTTTTAAATATACATTCCGCAATAAGAGTAGAAGTTCCCTGTCTCCATTATCAATGTTTTTTGGTCCAAGTTGTTTCCTCAACTGATCCAAGCTCAACTTCAGATATAACACTCATGAACAGAGCGGGAAGGACAATGTTTTCATAGCTAGTCTTTTCTTTTTCTAGCGCCTTCTTACAAATAGCTCGCTTTTACAGTGATGCCGATTTTGAGGATTTGTCGATATCTTTGCTATGACAGCATGAGTTAGCATATAGCTTGGACAAAATACTTAAATAAAGAAATATGCTTCTCTCCTGATAATCGAACCTGTGACCCTGCACACGATAATCCCAAACTATACCGTAGACAGCTATAGGAAAAAATCTAAGGCTCCACAGCATATTTGAGAGTATCTTAGTTGAGCGATTACTACCAGTGACGAGAGCGACAAAACTGAAGCAACATCCCAAATCAAAATATATTATTTTGGCTTTGTCCCTATAGTATATCGCTCGCGTGGGTCAAGACATGTAAAAAACATGGTAAACTCTCGTTTTGTTTGTTGTCTTTGCGACTAATTTTAGAGGCACAAGAGCCAATTCTTTTTTTCAGTGATTGTAGAAAAATTTGGAAAATAGTATTTCCTAGGCAAGTCAGTAATATGCAGAACTTACTTACTCTAACATATGTTTCAAAACTAGTAAATAATTATTTTCCAAATTTATCATTCAAAATATTAGGCAGGTTGACTTAATTGACGCCATCAAGGCAACCCAAGCAAGTCTGCAACTTAAGATGGAACTGGCTGGACACATAGCCCGTATGACAGATAATCGGTGTACCAAGAGGCTTGTGAAATGGAGACCGCGAAGACACAGAAAACCTGTCAGTAGACCACAGACTTGTTAGACAGATGATATTAAACATGTGGTAGGCACTCGGGTTCTCCTAACTACTTCTACAATAAACAGCATTATAGATTGTCGTGAAAAAAATTCTTCAGACAGCAGTGTCTTTGTGCTTTATTGAAGAATTTCTAATGCTGCTAATATCAGATTAGTGTGTATATCAGTAATAAGAAATCCATTGCCGAGAATGATAACAGAGGTTAAAAATTCTTTAAAGAAATGTAAGAATCTTATCTCCGATTCGCTAATATTTAAATTAAATATGAGTAATCCTACCATACCAAAGCTGTATTGCTGACCCAAAATTCACAAACCTGAAAAAGTAATGCGACCCATTGTTTCATCGGTCGGATCACCCACATATTTAATATCCCAATGGTTATCAAAAGAACTTGAGAATCTACTATTAAATACTTTCGCAGTGAAGAATTCTTTAGAATTCATTAATAAAACAAAAAATCTAGTTCTTAATGAAGATGAAATCTTCATTTCTTTTGATATCAGTTCTTTGTTCCCAAGTGTGCCAATACTTTACAATACCTGAAAGAATTACTTAGAATGAATGACTTTGAGGACGAAATTATTCATGAATACTTAACTTTATCTAAACTTTGTATGGAACAAAATTATTTCTAATATAACAGTCAATTTTATGTTCAGAAAGAAGGAACAGCTATGGGTAATTGCTCATCACCTTTCATAGCCAATTTATTCATGAGTAAGTTTGAAACCCAAGCCAGTTAAGAATTTTAATATTTCCCAAGGGTATGGTATAGATATGTGGATATTTTCGCGATTTTTGATACAAAGAAAGCAAATATTGATGGCTTTATTTCCAAATTAAATAGTCGGTATGATTCCATTAAATTCACTTACGAAGTTGAGAACAAAGGACAACTACCTTTTCTAGATATTTTAATTATTAAAAATAATAATAGATTAGAATTTGATATCTATAGGAAAGACCCAGTAACAGATAGATGTATTTCTAATGATGCAAACAACATAAATTAGCCTCCTTACATTTTTTAGTTCATCGTTTGGTCACTTTTCCTATGAATAGAGTAAACTTTAATAACGAAAGGAATCGTATGAGAAATATAACTAGAGTTAATGGTTTTGACGATGACTTAGTAAACAAGCTAATAAATAGACTTAAGTTTAGGTTAAATATTCAGAGTTCCACCTTTTTTACACGCGAAGAAAATAACACCAAGTATGTCTTCATGCCATATAATCCGAAATATAGCAAGGGATTCAATAATGTATTTAATAAGGTAGGCCTCACCTTAGTCTATAAGTCATCACACAATCTGTGGAATTTATGAAATTAGTTGTAACGATTATGACAAAAAGTATGTTGGGCAAACTAAAAGGTCAGTTTAAACACGATTTAAATAACATTTAGCACACTTAAAATACAGTAGAACAGAAAAATCTGGCATTGCCGAACATGCCCTTGAAGCTGATGTTATTGTAACATTAGATAATCAAAGATTAATTAAAAATGTATCTGATAGGAGATTGTTGAACACATACGAAAGTATGGAAATTATAAAATGTAAAAGTAGTTTAAATAAAGACAGAGGGCTTATTCCTTATAGTCCCCTCTACTCGTTACTTGACCGGAACTGATGGCCTTGCCTATGCCATTTGTTCCGCCTGAGTCATTCAAGGGTTAGGCTAAGTGTAAATAGGGTAGATTGGTAGTTTAGCTTTAGTCAATCATCGCTCCTGATGAAGCTAACATGGTTAGCGAAACGCGCGTCGAGTGCAAAAATAAAGTGTTTGGTGTAGTGGTGATATATACTGAGTAGTGTCATTGTACCAAAGATTCCATATTCCCAACTTAATCTCAACAAATATTATCAATCAATCCACTTACAGACTTTAGAAAACTAAGGTACATGATATGGAGAACGTTAATTTGTAACTACAGGATACACAAATCTTTTGCTAATTAAGGCCATCATATTACTAAACTACACAAAGTATAGTTCTCATATCTTGATTATTTACACTGTATTTTTCATGAGCATTCCCAACTTAGTATATATCAGTTATTTGCATCAATCTGAGTAAAAACACATAGTTTTGGTATAATTTTTTTAAAACAAGCCATTATCTTAAGAAACATCTTTTTATTAATTTAGTCTAGTATATAATAAATACAGTTCACCAAAATAATGTTTACTAACTTTACACAATTAAACGTTTCATAAAAACAACATGACTAAACCTCTGTCTTATGTACATAACAGTTATACGAAAACGATACTAATTCTTACTTCTTCCAATTTCATTATTATATCCATTATACGCTAACTGGTGTTCTTGTTTCAATGACCTGTCATAATTTCCATAATCGTCATGGTGAGGATGTGCTGCAATAACTTCATATGTAGAGGTTTGAGTTTTTTGTCCCACTAGCTTCTTCAAAGTGATAATTGAGGCGATAGTTAGCGCTATTTTCGCTATTAACAGTGCTTTGAAAGCCATAAGTGCTATGACCTTTAGAGCTATTGTTCCAAGAACGGCAGCCTTCATATACATAAGGTACATTAAACCTCTCATTCTTCCTCCTCCACCGCCTCCTTTTTTCCCCCCTCCTCCACCTCCTCCTCCGCCACCCCCTACGGCTCTACCTAAATAATAAACAACGACTATGACTTTGGTATACGGTTTTGTGGTGCTAGTAATAAGATACAAAGATTCAAAAACGGTTGAACAAAGTTTTTTAAATTTGAGCTCTGAACACATCTGAATTAAAAGAAAAACAAAAAATTTTGCTGTTTATAAAAGCAGAAATTATTTCTTGGACTTATTCTCGTACAGTTTTTTTTGGCAAGACTTTCCATAATAAAAAACTGCAAGTGCAAGTTGAACTTGCGCAATTAGTGTTCCGTACCATGATTGCTTTTAAAATAAAATAAAATTCTTACCTAGGCTAAGTTAGTTATGTCCCTGGCATCTTAAGATCCGGTATGTATTTTCACGTGTTTTCTTAGTCAATAATGTATAATAGTTACAGTATCTTAGCTATCTAATAGCCAATAAATTCAACTAACTCAATCCAGAATCTAGTGGTAAAAGTTTAAAACAAATATTTACTACCTAAATATTATTTGCTTAATTTTAAATAAATAAAATAAAATTATTTTCATTCGGTACTCCATGCTTAAAGCAATAACTATCACTTCCGGTTCAATTGACAACTTTCGACGAATGAACCTTTACCGTTTTGGCGGGAAACTTTTTTTATACCACATAAATTATCAAACATGCTGAATTCATGATAATTTTCGCTCAATCTACACTTCATGGAGATTATTCCAGAATTTTTTTAAAATTTTTTATATGTACCACTCGAGATAGGGTCGGTGGACAGGGGTCTTGGCCATCTTTTAAAAGTAATTCAAAAAAAGGTGTTCGCAAGTCTTACATCATATATATTTTTTAACTCGTGTTTTCACCACCTTTCATTTGACACCCCACTCGATGACCTGGTAGAATTTTTTTTTTTCACTTCCGATTACACCCTTTAAAACTAACCTTTTAAGTCAAAATTCTTATATTTGTGTAAAATTTCAACTTTCTATGCAGGATAATTTCACAAAAAATCGGATGTGACAGACAGACATACACCGCAGGATTCCCGTAAGTTTCCGTACGGAACACTAAAAATTAGTTATATTGCATAAACACAGTTATTTAATATAATAGATCTATTACACAGTGCGCCCAGGCTATTTTCTTTCAGATGTGAAACATGATTATATTTAAGACTAAAATATATACTAGATAATATAGACCCCACTCGAAATTTTTAGGATAGTATTCATAACATGAAACATTGCAATAAAGAAAAGCGCCTGTAAAGCAAACAGTTTTTTTTGTTAATCTTTGTGAAAATAACCTTCCGAAAAAGAAGAAATAAACAGAAATTTGTAACATGGAATGACATAAAAAATTATATTCCTATTTACCTTCTTCTACATTCTTTGTCATTTCTTGAAGGGCATCAGATGGCACTTTAAGTTCAATTGAGTGTGAACTCAAGTAATCGGAAACTCGATCCCATAAAATCTTCCCGACAGCATCTTCTCGGGCTCGAGGTTCACCTGGAAGATTTTCGGTAAAAATTTTTCTAGAAAATCTTCCACTGGGTTTTATTTTCAGTCCTTCACTAATATTTATTTCATTTGGTATACTGTCTATATACTTTAGCGCCCTCTCCTGGAAGAAAAACATATTTCGTAGAAAATGTATTAATAAAAGAAATAAAAAGTTTAAAATTATAATATTTACAGTAAAGAAACAAATTGGTAAATAAAAAGATATTGTTTACAGAACATTAACTAGATCGAAATGTTAACGGTTCTTAACAAGGAAGGTAATAAACAGTAATTGCTTCAAACACAACAACAAAAAATATGAGGTATTCTGTCGACTGTTTTATTATTGGTTACTTTTTTTTTTCATTCGTCAGCATGTGAAAAATAGAAAACAAAATTAATAGAGTTATATCCCACAAAGTCAATTTGAAATGAAGTTAATTACATTTACGATGAAACTGACTGTTCGATGCATGTCCTCTGATTCACAATATTTATCGAAAAATAAACATTTTTTAACGAACATCATTAGAATGTATATATGCTGATAAAGTCAAATTTTATCAATGACTAATTACCTTAGCGATGGAAATACGCATAAATACAAAAGCACATTTAAATTAATTCTAACAAAAGTTAGAGATTGTAGAAATGTTACCACGAGAGTGGTAATGACCGAAAAGTATCTTTTTAAAAGTAAAAGGCCTCCTTTGAAATATGGATATGTTGTAAATTTATGACCAACATAAAACATGTGTTTTAGTCGAGATTGTACTAGAAAGGAAATGAGTACATCTGGAAGAAATTGTAACACAAACAATTTATGTGCTCCTGTTGTTAAGAAAAATTAAAAATTTAATTTCGTGCGCAAGGTGGAATGGGATAAACCAATTTTTCAAGTTGTGGAGACTGCAAAAGGGCACAGAAGTGAGGTCAGAAAACTATATTCTCTTCCGTTCAAAATCTAGGTCACAAAATTTAACCAACGTTTAGAATTTATTTTTTTTTAGAAGCTAAAAATACATATTTAACACCAGAGTAGATAAGCTGCATCTCAGTTTTACATTTTTATTTTTATTACTATCTTACATAAAAGCAAATGCACCTTTTAGAATGTAAAAAAATATCGATTCGTTTATTTTTGGAATAAGCAGAAAATTTTAAATACAATTTTGTATCCCTGATTTTATCTGAGATGTAGCTTTCCTAAATTGACGAAAAAGAAATAAGACTTTGGAGGAGCTTTTGCTTCAGCACAAATCCAAGTTATAAAATTTTGATAAAGATTTTGTAGTTATTTTGTTAGGGCACTAGAAATTTACATTTGACATAAAAACAGACACAGCTTTAAAAATGTCCAAAAAGGATCGATTTTAAAAATCAGTATCAAACTACAACTAAAATTTAGTGTATTAGAGAGCAGCTTTTCCAAAATCGGGACCAATTGAAAACCCTTCTATCAATAGAATGCTACATTTATTTCTGCACAAGATCTAGGGCACAAAGTGTTGACTAACGTTTTCTACTTATTTCTTCAAGAAACTCGACGACGACCAATAGAAATTGGACTTTGGAAAAGCTCTAGTTGCTTCCGCTCAAAATCGAAGTAATAGAATTTCGACTAACGTCTGGTATTTATTAAAAAAAAGCTATAAAGGCGAAAAATGATATAGGCAAAAGCAAACGCAGCTTTTTAAATGTAAAAGTGAACATCGATTTTAGAAAAATCAACTGTAATCATAATTTTCTGTACTAGATTTTTCCTGAGAACAGCTTTACCAAAATCGTGAGCAAGATAAAATATTTGTATGAATAGAAAGCTAGATTTACTTTTGTACAAAATCCAGGGCACAAAGTTTTAACTAATATTTTGTACTTGTTTCTTCAAGAAACTCGACACAGAAAAATAGTATGTTTTAAATTTTCAAGAAAATATTAGGTATTGTTTCTTATTAATAGAGACAAAATTTTAATAATAATTTCGTGTCTTAGACTTTCCCTCGCAGCAGATATTGCTCTTCCAAAATAAAGACATATTTATAACTTTCGCAAAGCTATATTTACTTCCTCACCAAATCTAGCTTACGAAATTTTGATTAACGTCTGGTATTTATTTAAAAAAAAAGCTAGAAAAGCTAAAAATACTATACACAAAAGCATACTCAGCTTTCTTAATGTTAAAATTAATATCTATTTTAGAAAAATCAAAACTAAACTGCAATTATAGTTTTTATACTAGATTTTCCCTGAGGGCTGCTTTTCCAAAATCGTGACCAAGAGAAAATATTTTATAAATAGAACGCCCCATTTACTTTAACACCAAATTCAGGGAACTAACATTTTATAAATGTAATGAAAGACTGATATTGTCAAATTTCCACTTTATTACGTTTCACTGAAACTGTATGACGCGTTTCGCTATACTAAAGCTTCTTCTGATACAAAATGATATTTTAATATTAGTGTTGTTACATTTATACAAATACCCTAAGGTAGATATGTAATAAAATGAATACTATATGCTAATGAATATTGCTGGGAAACCCATTCTGAATATTAATTGTATAAATTGAGTAAAGGGAAATAGATCAAAAAAATCTGGAGTGTATCAGTTGAATTGTGGTTCTTGTCATAAAAGTTACATAGGTCAGACAGGTCGCTCATTCGAAACTCGGATTTTAGAACATAAATGAGCTATTTAAAAAAACAAAACTGACTCGCGTATAGTAATCATTTACCAGAATCAAATCATCTTTTTGACGATAAATTTAAAATTCTACACATACAAAACAAAGGCGTAAAATTAAACCTATTAGAAAATTTAGAAATAAATAGAATTAAAAATTCAGACATCTTAAACGAACAAAAAGATACCTGTCTGGCCCATGGTAACCCCCCTTTACTCAATTTATACAATTAATATTCAGAATGGCTTTCCCAGCAATATTCATTAGCATATAGTATTAATTTTATTACCTATCTACCTTAGGGTATTTGTATAAATGTAACAACACTAATATTCAAATATCATTTTGTATCAGAACAAGCTATAGTATATCGAAACGCGTCATACAGTTTCAGTGAAACTAAATAAAGTGGAAATTTGACAATATCAGTCTTTCATTACATTCGTTATGAATTTCCATCGAGTAACAGCCACAACAATTCAAAGTTTACCATTTTATACTTATTTCTTCAAGAAACTCGACCATGTCTTGCACAAAAGCAGTATGTTTTAAAATGTCAAGAAAATTTTTATTTTGGTTCTTTTTAATAGACACAAAATTTTGACTTTCCTTCCCCGCAGATATAGCTCTTCCAAAATAACGACCAATAGAAAATGTATTATAAATCTTGAGAACGCTATATTTGTTTTCGCGCAAAATCCAGGTCACAAAATTTTAATTAACGTCTTGTATTTATTTAAAAAAAAAAAAGCTAGAAAAGCTGAAAATATTATACACAGTGAAAAAACATATACCTTTAATCTTAACTTTGTTTCTCGGGATTGTCTGAGAGCCTTTCCATAATTATGAATAAGAGAAAATGTGTTTATGACTTTGAGAAAGATACTATTGCTTCCGCACAAAAGTCAGGTCCCAGAATTTTGTTTGACGTTTTGTACTCTTTTTTCGAGAAACTAAAATGCTTATTTTATTTAAAAGTTTATGCAGGCTCAGGATGTAAAAAAAAACATATTTTGTTCTTGATAAAAATAAATACAAAACTTGAATTCAGATATTACCTGAGATTCGATGTAGCTTTTTCGGAAATATTTATTATTATTTTTTTCCGCCTCACAATTTAAAGAAAAAAACGCATAAGAAAAATACTAAATGCAAAATGAATCCTATTAAGAGGTCTTTGATCTGCTTAATCACAAATACTTACTTGCGTTAATGATAAATTGATATCATAAATTAAGATAGATTTTTTTTCAAATAACATGTTAAATAAAACTTACTTTTATACATAATGACAACGCTTTAGATCCGCACTTATCCACAAAATAAATTAAATTTTTATAAATCTCCATTTCTTCCTTAACTTCTTCATCTTCTCCGAGGGCAACACTACTTCCTACAAATAATACTAAGATAATTAAAATATTCTTCCAGCCCATGGCGAAGATGTTCATGAGCGTCACAATCAATCACTGTGGTGTAAATGTCAGACCGTTCCGGTTTTATCACTAGGGAAGGCGGAAATCTTACCTAGTATCTAAATATTGCAAAAATGTGTGTTACTAGATAATAAGATACATGTGCAAGGTGCCATTTAAGTAAAATTAAATGGTAACACTAGGTTATAGACGCGGCGGATCATTTAGAGACTTTAATGGTATAGCACATTTGATTTTTCTTTTCTAAATGCAGTGGCGTAACTCTAGACGGGACAAAATTGACTACAGCATAGAACGACCATCAGTAATTACACAGAAAAATACAACCCAAAGTATTTATGGCAAAAGCACAAATTGATAAATAAATAATTGAAAGAAAAGTATGCACAGGTATTAAATCATATATATTTTTCAGCTTGTATTTTCGTTTAACACTCCACTTGATGACCTGGTAAAAAATAATTTTTTTCACTTCCGATTTCACCTCCCAAAACTAATCCCTTAAGACAAAATTTAACTTTCAAAATGACACGGCTCTGATGAGGTTATCAATTCCTATATTAGTGCCAAATTTGAACTTTCTATGTCAAATAGTTTCGGAGGAAATCGGGTGTTGCAGACGGACAGATGGACAGATGGGCCGACAAACACCTAAGTGATCTTATAAGTTTTCCGTACGGAATATTAAAAATAATCCCCACAGTAGTTTGGAAAACTATTCTTAACTAACCTTAATCTAACTGTAGAGCCTATACATTGTCGGCAATGTTCTAAGTCAGTAGTGAAATTATTCATCAATGTTCGGTGCGTTGTTTTCATGATCGCTGTCAGTTCTTGCTCAACACTTACTCTTATGCTTAGTTTCGAGATGTTTGCATAAGAAATAAAATTCAGCCATTTCAAATCAATACTTGGGTATCCACTTAAATGATCTTTTGGAAATGAATTTATTCGTTAAAATTTATTAAATAACTTGCAAAAACGGGCTTAAAATGTGTAAAGTCGTCCCATTCTCTTCACGTTCAGGTTAGGTTAGTTTAGGTTCAGACTCTATTTTCTCAGAAGCTTTACGAGATACCAACGGGGAAATCAATGTCCGCAATCTCTCCAAGACGTCGTATAACTAGCAAGCAGTAAATAGAGTACCAAATTAAACTGCAAGAAAACCAGGTATATGGGAATGGAACGACATTCCATGTTAATTGCTTCCTTTAACATCTGTGGTGGTGCCCTGTAGAGAATAAGTTGATACTGATAGGTCTTGAAATAAAATGCAGAACTTAAGGTGGTCAGAATCCGTTTCGTAAGATAAATAAGGTTTCATGTAATAACAGATCTAGTGTCGGACTGAGCACAAAACTTACAAGATGTTACATGCTCTTTGTGCTCCTCTGTTGAATTGATTGTGAACACTTCCAGAAGCATTAGAGATATAGTGGAATTATAGGAATGTTGAAAATCTGCTAGAGTTACTCTGTGTGACACACGACTGAGCCGTCAGAGGTGAAAACGGATTCGGGTGGTAGTGTCGAAAGGAGAAATAACCTAAATGATTTCCAACCTCAGGTGGGAGAAGGTACCTCATGAAGAAGATCATAATGAATAAGCACAAGACATAATTATCATAGCTGCTGTCCCCATATTGGCTTTTGCATAGTAATAATTGTTATATACGTACTATATTCTTGAAAAAATGTGTTTCAAGCACATTTTGTATCATCAATGTATTCTTTGGTGTTCTAACAACGGCGCAATTATATTAGTAAGTGGTCCAATAGCCTCCCGCATCAATAATCTCCTAGCATCTTCGAGGCATGCTGTCGACGGAATTTTCTGCATACTCTGCAAATTTTTCGAATCTCGCGAGACAACTGAGTCAAAGTCCTCAGAGTCTTCCCTCTGCCCTTTCTCTTTACAAGGGACCAAACGTTTTCAATAGAGTTGGCATCTGGCCATTTTGAGGGCCACCCTAATATCTTGTGTGCTCAAGCGAACCGCTTCGCGACGTGATTTTCGCCCAGCAAAAGTTTCTTCAACGTGCTTCGAAATTTGACATTATGATCACGAAGGTATTCGTTTTTTGACCTTCGGAGTGACTTTGCCTACCGAGCCACGTTTTGGCAAGTCGTCGACATTTTTCCCCCTCGTTAAAATGAATTATTACCCACTTCTTCACAAACGACACCGACTTTTTAATATATTTAGCGGCCACAGAAAGTATCATTTTAGGCCCTTTTGGATGGAAACCAAGAAAGACTGCCTCGAACCGAGGCGCAAACAAGTGACTCATATGGTACTTTACGTGATCTCGACGAAAGTTCGGGATCAACTGATACTTTTACTAAAGTGCATCGTAGACAAGGGTTCCCTCTACTGATTTTTGGTTGAATCGCTAGAATCGCATCTACCAAAAATGAATTATCGCGGACACGTTCTTACTTGACAGATTTAATAATAAAAATTTTGTCAGTTTTATATAACTGCTGGTTGAACTAGCAATTTGTTAAGCCTTAGTTTATGCTATTTTATATTATGAATATCTGGTAAACAATAATTCAAAACATAATGACTAACAGCTATTGTAATTTTGATTTTGAGCTTACCTTAGTAACAGAAAGTTTAGTTATTTCAAAAAGAAAGAAATGGAATGGAATTAGACTTAAGGAAAAGTAGGCATAGGGAATATCGTTTAAGTAAACAGTTGATAGATAGAGATAGATGTTACTTGCCTAAAATTAAATTGAAGATACTACAGGTCAGCTATGTACGTCAATGATATAGCAAATTTAGTTTTTCTTTTCTAAGAATAATTATAAATAATAACCTACAGAAGCGGAAAAATAGGAAAGTTTATGCTTTTATAGTGAATTAAATTCATTTTTAATTAATGTTATGATATTAAAATAATTATCGCGTTCGCATAAATAGTTTCAGAGATGTCAAATAGGATGAATGTTCTTTTTTTGTAATTCATAGGTTCCTGTTAACATACATTTTTATTTAAATAAATACATATACAATCGAAAGATCTGTAAAAGATAATAGAAAACTACACAGAAGTTGTATTTTACTTAAGATGTCATGTTTCAATTGATTTTTGTTTCTTTAGCTTGTAACATTCATTTTTTCCTAGATTTTAAGACCATATAATGTTACTGATTTTTCTCTTTATAAAGTACTTCTTTTCATTTTTGTATCGAGCGGTATATTAATCAGAAATTCCTAGCCGCTCGTTATATAGTGTGCTGTGCGGGTTTGCGACCGAATCTATCGATACGCCGGGATTGGTCAAATGTTTGTATCCGGAGTTTTGGTTCCGGCGTCGCCATATTACAGACAGAGTGCCCACGGCTTATTTAAGGGTCCGGAGGACGCGAATCGAGGCTTAGAACACCGAGCCGCCGAAGGGCTTAGAACACCGAGCCGCCGCCAGGCTTAGAACACCGAGCCGCCGCCAGGCAGTAACATCAAGCCGCCGCCAGGCTTAGTACCATCAAGCCGCAGCCAGGCTAATTTCCACCGAGCCGCCGAGTGGCGATTTTCCACCGAGCCGCAGTAGAGGCTTACGACAATATCTACGAGAGCCAAGTTAAGCACGAGTTTTTTTTATCATAAAGCCGTAGTGGGCTTTGTGTGTTTTCTAAATGGAGTAGCTAAAGTAGGCTCTTCTCAAAAGTGTGAGATCGGTTTTGTGTTCCATTGAAGGCCTAGAAGCCCGTAGGAAAACCGTAAGTTACCAGAACATACATCAATAAATATATTCCCCGCAAATAAGTGTTTTAACAGCAATTTGAACTGAAAAATCGCGAAGTGAAAATCACGACTCTTCGATTTCGGGTGTAGTCAAGATTTAGAAGTAAAATCTCTGATTTAGGGACTCTAATTTATAAAAACTACTTTTAGGCTAGAATTTTTTTGTATTCCTTAAGACTGCAAAGGTTGGAACTTTTATTTTAAGTCATGAATAAATTTTCTTTTTTGTTGATTAAAGCTAGTGTCTCACTGACTACCTATTTTTCTTTTCAGGATAAGAAAAGTTGTACTAGTATAATTCTTTTTAGTAATAACCGTAAAACACTTCAGTATTTTTTCATTTTTTTAACTGAAGTTAGATCCTTTCTATTTTAAAATGAATGGTGCCCAAAAATTTGTACAACTGAAGCTTTTTAAAAATAGAAAATAATTCCAAAAAGACGTATAACAATTATCTCTTACCCATATTTCTCTACAAAGGAAAACTGAGCTAGTGTTTGTTTAATTTCTTTAGTTCTTTTAAAATCATTATTCACTCAATTCATTCTCAGAAATTAAAAAGAGGTTGCAAGAAAATTGCGCCCAAGCGTGGGAAAAACAATTTTCACAGGGTACAAAATGACGCCGCAAAAAGCGGGCAAATTCCACAGGTTACAAAATTGCGCCCAAGCCTGGGGCATCCAATTACAAACGCTACAAAATAGCGCTGTCAACGCGGGGCTTTTGGAATTTTATTTTTTAAAGGGTTCAGTGTACTAGCGGTAGAACAAAGTAAAAGCTCTAACTTTTCAGATATTTTTATTTCATAATATTTAATTAAACGAAGCTACACTATAGCAATAAGACAAAAGCAGGAAATTTGTAGAATTATTTATTTCAATTTATCTGATGGTGGTTTAGATATTTGAATTTTGTTAATCGACTCTAAGATAAGAGATTCCTACTTTTTTCTTAAAAGCTACTTTTATAGTTCAGATTAGCAGATGTGCTGGTTTACTTTAATTTTTGCAGTGATAGATTTATTTTGCGGTTAACCGAAGAAAAAACTGTACTTTTTTCTCACCGATGTTTTGCATGAATATTAAAAATACTTTGCTGATATGAAACGATGTTTGGAGATTTTTTTGTTGAAAATTCTTAACATATTTGGTAAAAGAATTTTAATACAAGGCAATACTTAGAAATTTTTTTGAAATTGTTGAAGATTTTTTAAATGTTTGGTAAAGAAGTTTACATATTTTAAGTGCCTTTACATATTTTTTATTTTGACTATTGGGAGCACAGGAGAAATATTTTCACGACCTTTTAAACAATTCTTTTTAAATTGTATTCATTTATCATGGAAGCTTTCAATTTTAAAGTTAATCACCTACTGGAATATGAGTTAGACTATGAAATGAAAATCCGTCGTATTTTCTCAGAACGTCCGGTCGCGGATAAAAGAAAGATTCCAACGAGGATCTTAAGTAAAGAAATAATCCAATAGATCAGATTGGACTAAATAGTTACAAAAGTTTCTGATTTTTTTTAAGTCTAATAAAAATCCTCCTTCTCAAGTTAAAACTCCTGCTTCTCCAAATGGTCACATATCTCCTTTATTCGTGCATAAATATTTAGATAATAGACCGCATATAAAGATAAATCCATTAAGTGTCCATTTCTCGGCTTTATTTGACTCTCGTGCAAATACCTCAGTAGGTCAGAATGGTATTAAAATTTTAAGTCGTTTAAGAATAAAAATATGCCATATCGAAAATAGAAGTGTTACCACTGCAGATGGCAGCCGTCTAAAAGTTTTAGGTACGGTTGAGTTGCCGCTAGTCTGCAATAGTCATTGTTTAGTAATCTCTGCTCTAGTAGTACCTTCTCTATCACATACTTTGGTTTTAGGATGTGATTTTGCACAAAAATTCGGAATTTTAGTAAATTTTAATTTCACCGACGTGCGTAATAGGATACATAAGGCTTATGAACGGAACAGTAAGTCTTACAACCTTAGAAAAAGGGATTTGCCTTTAATATAGGTGATCACGTTTGGCGAAAAAATAAAATTCTTTCCAGTGCAGCCGATAAATTCACATCTAAGTTGGTACCTAAGTATGTGCATTGCGTGATAAGAGAAAAGATTTCAGATTTAGTTTATGGTTTGGTTAATTTAGATGGGACTAAAACAGGACGATGGCATATTAAGGACTTAAAACCATTCAATGAACCTAACCCTAATGAAAGTTTGTCAGAAGAAGAATAATTTATATTTACATTATCTTAATTGCTTTACTTTATTTTTTTGATGTTGCTCTGTAGAGGTGACGACCTCGTTTTTTTGACTGTTATAAAAGTTGAGCAGAGAATAGCTTACTTTTATTGTTTAATGCTAAGGTTTTGGGTATTGGCCATATCCCAAACTTAGGTTGATTGTGGTTGATGTTTAGCATCGACTCAGTTTTAGCGAGCTTGCGAAGGAGTCACACTCAGGATTTATCATAAGACTGGTATGTCGGTGGTCGCGGGATTTGATTTGCTTATGACCCCATATAATATCCAGTTCTTGACACTTGGAAGCGAAATTTTGATTAGAGGCAATCCAAGGGGATCTTGAGTTAGGACAAGCGCAAGATGTAGCTCGTGTAGTGTGATGTAGAGTCAAAATTTTTATGAGCAATTTCAAAGTTTGTTACCCGAGTGGATTTCTATTACCTTAGTGGTATATGTTGGGTGCAATTAAGAGTAAATTGATTTTGGTTTATCCAGTAAGTCTAAGACTTGGATTATTTTGATTTAGATCTTCTTCCGAATTGACAAACTGAGGGTATATTCTATTCTTTTCAGGGCCGTTTAAACGTTACCTTTGAGTCACTAATTTTTTTAAAAAATTTTTTGCATAGACTCATAGGTGTATGTTGAGTTTTTTCGGTATACTATCAAATTGATAGGAAATTGAAGTCCTGCAGGAGAACTAAAGGCTGATCATTTACAGGAGATGAGAGCAGAGTAAGACAGTCGTTTCACAAAGAAATGATCAGAATCTGATACCGAGATGAGAACCTTGTCAAGAGAGGCTAAGCGCAGTGAAGGAAGATTCCTAACCGAATTTTTAGATTTCCAAGAGGCAATCTAGAAGTTTGGGCTGACAGAAAACGGTTATGCCTGATACCTGTAGCAGTTTCTTCTAGAGGCTATTGTCTAGGAAGACGATTAACACCATGATCGAATATTTTAGCTGTCAACGATGTTTTCTTCTTGTTTCTGATTAAGCTGGAAAAGATCTTGTCGTCTTCAAAAGTTTTGTTGCAAGGCCACCGAAAAATAGAGAAATTTTTGCTTCATGTAGCCTTTTAAGCTCATTTTCGTAGTTTGGAAATTTAGCTTTTTAAGCTCATTTTCGTAGTTTGGAAATTTCCGTTAGAAGCTTGGTTAAGTCAACCTTGTAAACCTTTTAGGTTGTATCCCATAAGTTATTTTTTACAGGCTGTGATGCACCGGGTGCTAACAGATGCCGTTACGACGTTTGGCAAGGAGTTAATCTTCCTGAGGAACAGACTGATTGGAAGGGTAGTCTATGGGGGGCGAACGTTTGACCTTTGGGACCTTTAGAGGTTTTGTTACTCAATGGTTATTTCTATTTGAGCCAAAGGAGAGCCTAGCTACTGTAGTCGACCTCAGCTCCAATTAGCCTATTAGTGGTGACAGGCTGTTGGCAGTAGTGTGTTTCGGAACACCCTATTGATTAAATTTTTTTTTGACTTATGGTGGTGTGGTAGACACCGTTTTAGTTTAGTGGATGCTATAATCTACTCCCTTTTGTTGGTGGACACCAGGGTCACCATTTCCGTATTTTATTGTCTCCACCCTTTCAGTATATCGTGGTGAGGTGTTTGTCTCCTGTTATGTGGGATGGATTAAATGTTTTTCGTTGTTGTTCTAGGGCGAGACCAGTACCCGAGGGTTCTTCATGCAACTTGAAGAAGCGCAATGCTGGTTAAGTTTTATATCTCAGTGTAGCCACCCTGAAGGATGACGGGGGCGTTTTTTCTGGCTCATGTTTCTAGGCAGATTTGCCACTTTGGTGCGAGATGCCGAAGATTTGTTTAGCTTTTGCTAAGAGCTTTCACCAAGCTCGATATGGAGTTATCATAACCAAGAGTTTGGGATTTGAACTCCTGTATATATTTCTGTATATATTTCTGTATATATTTCTGTATATATTTCAGCGTACGTTGGTTGCCTGAGGGCAAGTGCTCAAAATGTGTGATTTTGAGTCGTTTTGTTTAAGGACTCCTATATATAGGATTATGACTTTAGGGAGGTCCTATTTAGAGACTAGCTGTCTCACATAGTTGTGCTAGGAATGTTTCCTTGAATGTTAGTTGCGCGTGGACTAATCATTCTGTTCTTTGTAAACATTGCTTTTTGAAGCAGGATCATTCAGTTTGGTGAATTTTAGCTTTTATAGCTATTCACTGTGTTTAGAGTGAATTTTAGCTTTTATAGCTATTCACTGTGCCTATAGTGATATTGTTAGCTTTTATAGCTGCTCACTATGTTAATGGCGAGTTTGTTCTTTTAGAACGCAGACTTTGTGTAGTCGAGGACTATTTACAGAGTGTTTTCTTGGCGAGGAGCCGAGGCTTTTTCTGGCGATATACCAGAGTGTTTTCTTGGCGAGGAGCCGATGTTTTTTCTGGCGATATACCAGAATGTTTTCTTGGCGAGGAGCCGAGTTTTTTTCTGGCGATATACCAGAATGTTTTCTTGGCGAGGAGCCGAGTTTTTTTTTTTCTGGCGATATACCAGAGTGTTTTGTTGGCGATGAGCTGACGTGTTTTCTGGCGATCAACCAGAGGGTTTTCCCTGGCGATTTTAGCATGTCTGGATGTCTTAGGACGTCGACATTGCGTTATAGAGTGCGATTATCTGGCGATCAACCAGAGCGTTTTCCCTGGCGATTTTAGCATGTCTAGATGTCTTAGGACGTCGACATTGCGCGATAGAGTGCGATTATTTTCTGATGCGACTAGTAGTGATACTAGATTTAGAATGTTCTCTTAGCGGTGAGCTAGAGCATTGATGGCGATTTCTCCCGAGCGTTTGTCTGGATTTTCATCCAGGTGTTTTTTCTTAGCCTTGTGCTAAATGGTCTTACAAGACTTTATCCTTTTAGTGTTAGTGTTTGCACTAGAATCACTTATTTTTTTGTTTTTCTTTATTTAAGAATTTTTATAAATTTCTTTTGCTGAAATAGAAAATGTTCAGACAATCCTTAAAATATTTTAAGGGGGGTGTTCATACTTTGTTTCAGTTCATTTTTTTGATTTAGACAAGAGTCTAGACAAAGTTATATTTTTTTTTGTTTTGGTAACAATAACAGAGCTGATTCTTTTATATAAGAAGACCGCGATTGTTACTTTGAACAGGTATTTCTTATGTTCATGCAAGGATTTTTATTTACTTTTTGATGTACTTAACCTTAGTGCTTAATTAAGTTAAGTCTAGTTATAAGATTCTTGTGTACATGCAAAGATTTTCATTTGGTTTTCATTGTACTTAATATTAGTGCTTAATTGAATTAAGTCTAGTAGAAAGGTCCGAAGTTTGTAATTTTGTTTTAAGTTCTGACCTTAGTATTAAGTGATAGTGTACCACTTTGTACCTTTTCATAAGTAGCCTTAGTTTAATAGACTAGTGTAGTCTATTTCTTTTTGGAAGGGGGTAATGTAACATTCATTTTTTCCTAGATTTTAAGACCATATAATGTTACTGATTTTTCACTTTATAAAGTACTTCTTTTCATTTTTGTATCGAGCGGTATATTAATCAGAAATTCCTAGCCGCTCGTTATATAGTGTGCTGTGCGGGTTTGCGACCGAATCTATCGATACGCCGGGATTGGTTAAATGTTTGTATCCGGAGTTTTGGTTCCGGCGTCGCCATATTACAGACAGAGTGCCCACGGCTTATTTAAGGGTCCGGAGGACGCGAATCGAGGCTTAGAACACCGAGCCGCCGAGGGGCTTAGAACACCGAGCCGCCGCCAGGCTTAGAACACCGAGCCGCCGCCAGGCAGTAACATCAAGCCGCCGCCAGGCTTAGTACCATCAAGCCGCAGCCAGGCTAATTTCCACCGAGCCGCCGAGTGGCGATTTTCCACCGAGCCGCAGTAGAGGCTTACGACAATATCTACGAGAGCCAAGTTAAGCACGAGTTTTTTTATCATAAAGCCGTAGTGGGCTTTGTGTGTTTTCTAAATGGAGTAGCTAAAGTAGGCTCTTCTCAAAAGTGTGAAATCGGTTTTGTGTTCCATTGAAGGCCTAGAAGCCCGTAGGAAAACCGTAAGTTACCAGAACATACATCAATAAATATATTCCCCGCAAATAAGTGTTTTAACAGCAATTTGAACTGAAAAATCGCGAAGTGAAAATCACGACTCTTCGATTTCGGGTGTAGTCAAGATTTAGAAGTAAAATCTCTGATTTAAGGACTCTAATTTATAAAAAACTACTTTTAGGCTAGAATTTTTTTTGTATTCCTTAAGACTGCAAAGGTTGGAACTTTTATTTTAAGTCATGAATAAATTTTCTTTTTTGTTGATTAAAGCTAGTGTCTCACTGACTACCTATTTTTCTTTTCAGGATAAGAAAAGTTGTACTAGTATAATTCTTTTTAGTAATAACCGTAAAACACTTCAGTATTTTTTCATTTTTTTAACTGAAGTTAGATCCTTTCTATTTTAAAATGAATGGTGCCCAAAAATTTGTACAACTGAAGCTTTTTAAAAATAGAAAATAATTCCAAAAAGACGTATAACAATTATCTCTTACCCATATTTCTCTACCAAGGAAAACTGAGCTAGTGTTTGTTTAATTTCTTTAGTTCTTTTAAAATCATTATTCACTCAATTCATTCTCAGAAATTAAAAAGAGGTTGCAAGAAAATTGCGCCCAAGCGTGGGAAAAAAACAATTTTCACAGGGTAAAAAAAGACGCCGCAAAAAGAGGACAAAATTTCACACGCTACAAGCTTTCCGAAAAGACACAAATTGATACAAATTTCAATAACCAACGGTTGGCATGCTCTTAACTTGCGACAATTTTTGGTTTGTCAGTTTCAGCCATCTGTACAATTATTTCTTGTCGTTCAAGCTTGTCTATCAAATTATTGTGTTCCGTTTTTTAATTAAAACATTCTCGTAGAATGATATAATCTGATGTAAGATAGAGGGCTCGAAAAAAGACGCAACTCTATTGTTCAATTTGTATCTTTCAAAAAAAGAAAGAAAAGTTAGCTTTAGTGGAAGGACGTTAAAACAACTCTAAAATCAATTGGGGTAAAAGGTGTTTAAAGAATAGATTTTTTCATCTTTTTGTGTTGTTTAAATAAATGACTAAACAAAATTTTATCAAAAAATATTGATTTTAGCAACCAGCGTTAAAAACTGAAAATTCTTTTATAGACTATTTTTGAAAAATCCTAGACCCATCAAAGAGGATTATTGAGAGCCCGCACTGGATGCTTCAGCAAGAGTGATCCAGAAATTTGAAGTCAAAACATGGAAATAACTGAGGAGGAAAGGGGACGAGAATATGGAATCCTAGAAAAGAAGTTGGATTGGGTGTGGGCAGCTATGTAGGCGATAATAGGTATGGTAGAGATGGAGTTAGTTGCAAGATAACCCACTCCATGGTTAAAAATAAAAATTTATTGCCCTATTGGTTGACGTCATCCATGTTTTTAGTTTGGCAGCTTAATAGATGAAGTTATAGACATTTGAACGAAGATTTTGAAAAAAATTGAAAATGTTATTTGTGAGAAAATTTAATTCGAAATTTCCGAGAGTTACAAAAAAAAAATAAAAAAATAAAAAAAAATTTAGAATCTTTACTATAAAACTATTTATGTTTATAAAATACCAATAGCGAGTTCTGTACGATTATTTTTTTCGTATCTATCATTTTTTAATTGTTTGCTAAGCCAGAAATGTTCAGTTTTTGACTATGGTTGTATCTCGGTCAAAACCTAATGTTTTTCAATGAAATTTTGTTTCTGGAGTTCTTAAGACGAACCTGCGCGCAGAATTCCCTCTAAATCTCTTGCCTGCAAAATTATGTCGAGCCTTCATAAAATGACAATAAAGAAATTCTGCCACGCTTATTTTTCACATGCATTTATCTTCATCGTTCTCTCAAACAAGCGTATTATTAACGCGAAGGAATTGCAAGGTTAGGTTAGTATTCATCTTTTATAAACCTAGTGGATTTTTTTTTCATTCATTTCATGGTTAAACACACCCGGTTATTAATATTTGATGGGTCAACACAAGTTTCTAAATTAAAGTTGTGTCTAACAGGTTTCTATCACTTCCTTCAATATTTCCAGGGTAATAAGAATGTGTAATAAATAAAATTTTATTTGAAATTAGCATTACATGCATTGTAAGGCTATTGTGCCAAAGATTGCAAAATCCCAAGATAATCTGGCCACTAATTAACTGTTGTCAGTGTTATTTGCAGTAAAAGATTATCATTTCAATTTTACTGTATTTTCTTACTGGTTTGTATACCTAAGTAGGAAAAAAACAGGCCCTAATATAATAGCGATAAGAATAACGAAATTCAAATAACCTCTCTTATAAGTTCCTCATCCTTAATAAAGGTTTCTCTTATTTTTATCTTTAATTTCTTCCCTTTACTACTTAGCAAGCTCCAATCGGTGGGCGAATGCTTCAAATAAAGATAAAGACACTGGCCTACCAAAATACGCGTTGCAAAATATCTCTAATTATTCAAAAACTTATTCCCAAATTATAAGGGGAATAAAACAATCCCTATTTAGTCAGTTTTTTTTTAAATATTTCCTAACGTAACTGCATCCTACCGGACAAATTTGCTTACAAATATGTAGTTTCAGTTTTTCTGAAGCAATTTTTCAAGCTTAGAATAGGTTTCTACAAAGAGAGACAAATTTTATAAATCGTTGTGTTTGTCGAGCGTGAGCCAAAAGTAATATATTATCTTCGCAGACCGAAGACTTATAGGAACATAAAAAGATGACTAAGCACCTTTAAAATGAAAAGTTTCCTATTGTTAAGTTTAAGAAACTTGATTTTATGAGAAAGAAAGTTAAAAAAATAGTATCCAGTCCTTTCCGAAACTTTCTCTATATTCAAAGTTAAAATCATTGGCGTGATGTATTCAGTTCTGCATACAAACATACCAACTCTTATTAAAAGGTACAGTCTGTCAAGTAAGAACGTGAATTCATGAAAGAATCTGTTTCGAGAAAATTTTTTGCTGTCAATGTATTCTTTGGTGTGCTAACAAACGCGCAATTATCTTAGTAAGTTGTCCAATCGCCTCCCGCATCAATAATCGCCATCTTCGAGGCATGCTGTCGACGAGATTTTCTGCGTACTACGGCAATGATCACCAAGTTTTTCCAATCTCGCGAGACAACAAAATCCTCAAAGTCTTTCCTCTGAGCTTTCCCTTTACAAGAGACCAAACGTTTTCAATAGGGTTTGCGCCCGGCGATTGTAAGGGCCACTCTAGTATCTTATCGTGGGCCCGCTTCTTGACGTGATTGTCACCCAGCAAAGGAATTTGACATCATGAACACGAAGACGTTGTCGAATGGTACATATATTCAAACCCGATTTTCTTAATTTGGCGCTCCTTGACGCAGCGTCAATTTTGGGTCCCGTGAAAACAAAGACACGATTCGTTTTTTCGACTTTCGGAGTGACATTTGGCAAGTTGTCGACATTTTTTCGTCTCGTTAAAATGATTTACTCACTTCTTCACAAACGAGACCCACTTTTTAATATATTTAGCGCAGCGGAGTGCATTATTTTAGGCCCCTTTGGATGGAAACAAGAAAGACTCCCTCGAACCGCCGCTTAAACAAGTGACTCATTTTGGATTTTACGTGATTTCGACGAAAGTTCAGAATCGACTGATACTTTTACTAAAATGTGTAGTAGGGCTCTCTCTAACCGATTTTTTGTTGAATCGTATCTACCAAAAATGAATTATCGCTTACACGTTCTTACTTGACAGACGGTAAGTTTTTAATTTTCAAAATTTTGACTAAAATCATCAATTTGATGTTTGATATAGAAGTTTCGATAATTTGATTTTCTTTTTTATAGGCGAGAAGCCAGCGGCGCGTGTGCGAAAAAAGCATTTCAAATTAGTCTTATACTCCGTGAGAGTCCTGGGCAATTTATTCCAAAGGGATGAAGTTCTCCATATAAGACGATTGTTGAAAAGGGTCGTACGACTGGTGACAAGCTGAATTTCATACTAATAGCAGATTGATAATATAAAGGAAAAAGACAGTAGAAGATAGTATGGAGCCTAGGCTACACTTGTTTTAACATGAAAGTAATTAAAAGAAATCCGTATACACTCTCTGAAAAAACACGAGATCCCTAGCCAACGATCTGTCATCTGAGACAAGGTCGATTGCCTTGGATATATGAAATACAATTATTCGAGATTGTTCAAAATCTTCAATTGTGTTATTTCAAACAGGTATAACATAAGTTAGAGGATCTCCTGTTGAATTAACGAGAGCCATATTAATAGTCACTAATAATATTAAAACCTTCCAAATATTTTGAAACGTGCTGACTCAACTTTCAATATTACTAAGAGTAGAGAAAGAGTGTCCAGTTTCACTAGGATACGTTTTATGACACTCTGTCTCAAAACAATACCTGACATCAATGACTGAAAATTTAAAATAGTAGGTGGTATTTTTTCTAGAAATTGATAGCAACGAGATCAGCTTAGAAGTTCGATTTCTTAAAAGATGTTATTCCACTAACATTGTCTCACCGTATAAATCGTGGTGTAGTAAATTTCGAAAAGTTTTGATTAAAGATTTAAGTGAATGACGAAAAAATAATTAAGTGGAATCCCGCTTTGCATTTCCATTAAAAATTGTTATTTTGGTAAAATATAGGGAAAAGCCTGAAGAACACAATCTATCTCTATTCTTGGCCTTCGTTGACTACTGTAAGGTTTTTCATTCGATGGAAACCTGGGCAATTTTGAAAGCTATGGATAATGCAAGGATAGACTCTAAATACTCTTAACTTAATTTTATATATTATAACCCCCGCAAATAGCCATTGATGAGACCACAAAGACCGATAGTAACTGTATCGAAAGAGAAGTATGTCAAGGGGACCCAATTTCATCCAAACTCATCACCTTAGCGCTGAAAGATGAATTAACAAAGATGCCATTCGACTCCACCACCTAAGGTTCGCAGATGACATTATCGTTATTAGCGACACAGCAACGGAACTTCGAATCATGTTGCAAGAACTCCATAAGCCTTCCTTAAAGGTTAGGCTAGAAATTAACGCAAATAAAACCAAAATAAGGAGTTCTCGAGACATGGATGCGACTGTTGCCAAACAATTGCTCGAAAACGTGCTCTCGTACATATATTTAGGACTCATCATCAAATTGGGAAAAGAGAACCAAGATATGGAAATCTCCACACGAACAAGCCTTGGATGGGCAGCATTTGGTAAACTGGGACGTATAACGAAGTCACCAGTTATCCCAGTAAATCTTAAGAGAAAAGTCTTTAAGAGTTGTATATTGCCTGTTTTCTCATCACTAAAAGAGAAATGGAGAGAGCCATGCTTAGAATAAGCCTTAGAGACCGAATCAGAAACCAAGATATCCGAGAAAGAACAAAAGTACCGGATTGGAAAAAAATAGCACCCCTAAAGTGGCAACGGGCGGGCGAGATTACTAGACAATATTCGAATAGGTGCACTAATAAATTGTTAACATGGAGACCAAGAGAAGTGTGGAAGGCCACAAAAGGGATGGCGAGACGACATCCAGAGGATTGCAGGACCGAACTGGGTACGAGGGCATTGAAGGTTTTGGAAGAGGCCTATATTCAGGAGTAGATGAACATAGGCTGAGGAAGAAGAAGGGAGATCTCATTTGGTATTATCAGCGCTTTCTGGTGATGTTGGTTATATATATATATATATATATATATATATATATATATATATATATATATATATATATATATATATATATATATATATATATATATATATATATATATATATATATATATATATATATATATATATATATATATATATATATATATATATATATATATATATATATATATATATATATATATATATATATATATATTTATATATATATATATATATATATATATATATATATATATATATATATATATATATATATATATATATATATATATATATATATATATATATATATATATATATATATATATATATATATATATATATATATATATATATATATATATATATATATATATATATATATATATATATATATATATATATATATATATATATATATATATATATATATATATATATATAGATATATAGATAGATAATGTTTTTATTTATTCCTTGTAAATTACAAATTACAAAGCTCCATATAGGAGCGTGGAACAATGTCAAAAGTTCTTAAACTAAGAAATATTGCATTTTATCAAATATTCTAGTTACACACATAAAAATAGCCGAGATTCATCAGCAAAGAACTCCTCCAAACTATAAAATGCCTTACGGACTAAATAATTCTTAATTACTAGTTTCAGCAAGTTCGTTCTTAAAATTCTAACATGATTAGGAAAACTATTGTACAATCTTAGAATACAAAAATGTACATTCTTTTGTATATAGGAATATTTACTTTTGTTTGGTTTTAAATCATTTTTTAACCTAGTGTTATGTTTATGCACTCTTATGCTTTCTTGAAATAGATCTTTATTACTATGAACAAATAACACTGCTTCATATATATATAAACTTATTACAGTAAAAATTCGTTTTGAAATGAATACGTTTTTACAACTATCTCTTGCCTTTATTCTGTACACTACTCTTAGACACTTTTTCTGCAAAACCAAAATTCTGTTTATTTCACAGGAATTTCCCCAAAAAATGATTCCATATCTCATACGCGAATGAATGTAGGCGTAATAAGAAGACAGTGCTGCGTCTTCACCAACATAATCTAAAATGACTTTTAGCGCGTAACAATACTTAGCCATATTTTTGGCCAAAGCACTGACATGACACTTCCAGTCAAGTCTCCTGTCTACAATCACTCCAAGAAATAAAATCTCATCTCCCGAAACTACATCAATGTTGTCATATGTTACTGTTACACGTTCATTACTTCTGTTAGAAAATAGAATCATCTGTGTTTTTGAGATATTTAAAAGTAGAACATTCGAAGTAAAATATTGCCTTAATAGGTTTAGAGTATTAACCATTTTTTGAAGCAAGAGATGTTTATTATCCTCTTTAAAGATCAGAGTAGTATCATCGGCATACAGCACTATATAGTCACACGACACTTTAGGCAATTCATTAGTATACAGTATATATAACAGGGGTCCTAAAATTGAACCTTGAGGTACACCCCTTTTTATTATGACCTTCTCAGAGCACGCAAGCTTTCCCCAAGAGTCTGTTTCAATAACACATTGTGTTCTGTTTTTTAAATATGATTTTATGAGCTGAAGAGCTACACCTCTAATTCCATACTTCTCTAGTGTCAAATGCTTTTGACAAATCGAGAAGCATGGCCACAGTCACCCTATCATCATTTAAAGAATTAAGAATCTCTGACATGGCTTGATAAATAGCTCTAATAGTAGATTTATGTCGACTGAAGCCATTCTGCTGATCAGCCAGGACATTGTTTCGCTCAAGGAAGGATATCAATCTGGAGTATAATATTTTTTCAAAAATTTTGTTTACATTTGACAGCAGTGATACCGGCCTATAATTTTTTTCTTCAGCTCGGTCACCTTTTTTATATATTGCTTTTATATGTGCAAGCTTTAATTGGTATGGGAAGACTCCTGTCGAGAACATAACATTAATAATATGTTCCAAAGGTATAGATATAATATCTGCCGTCTCCTTCAGCAGCGAAACAGGCACCTGGTCCTCTCCTACGGATTTTTTGTTTTTTAAATTTTTTATGCATCTACAGACATCTTCAGTGCTAGTTGGTTCTAAGAATATCGTCCGCTGACACTCTTCTATAGGGAATGAGACAACTGTCCCACTACCATCAACATCTGGACAAGAATTAATGAAGTAATGCTACTCAGTATATATCACCACTACACCAAACACTTTATTTTTGCACTCGACGCGCGTTTCGCTAACCATGTTAGCTTCATCAGGAGCGATGATTGACTCCTGATGAAGCTAACATGGTTAGCGAAACGCGCGTCGAGTGCAAAAATAAAGTGTTTGGTGTAGTGGTGATATATACTGAGTAGTATCATTTTGCCAAAGGTTCCACATTCCCAACTTAATGAAGTAATGGTTTAAAGCATTCAATGCTGTCACTGAATCCCCATATTTCGGCGCAAAAGTGTCGATTATTGAATTTCTTTGAGAATTTTCAGATATATTCCTTACCAATGACCAGGTTGCCCTAGTTTTATTATCAGAATTCAAAATAAATTCAGTATTTGATTTTCTTTTAGCTTCCAATATAACTTTCTTTAAGATTTTATCGTATCTTGAATTCATCGTTAGATATTTTACCTTTCTTTTTCTCACAGTATAGTTTCCTTTTATTTTTAGATGAAATTTTTATACCTTTAGTTATCCAACCATTATGAAGTTTTTTACAATTATATTTTTTTGTTGGAAAAATTACATTCATTAGACATTTTATTATATTTATAAATGAATTATAGCATACATTGACGTCATTGCACTCCAGTATGGCGCTCCAGTCAACAGTCTGCAGCTCCTGCCTAAACAGAAGTAATCTTTTTCTTGAAAATATTCTTTTTTTAATATACTTGTAATCTAAAGTTTCAACCTGCTCTGAATGAAATGAAATAAGCTGCGCATGATGATCCGAGAGAGCATTTTCAATCACAGCAGCACTAAAGCCATCAATATTTACAAAAATATTATCTCTATAAGTGTGGATGAGTTCTTTGCCTTCCTTGTCGGTGCAAAAATAGCCTGCCTCAAATTATAACCCGACAATAGATCCATAAATAGGTCATTCTTAATCGTTCTTACTAACATGTTTAAATTAAAATCTCCGGCCAATACCAGTTTAAATTTATCATACTTTACCCTAATATAATCTAATATTTCTTCCAATTTGTCTATAAATGTCTCAAACGACCCCAATCCTCTCCTATATACACAAACAACTAGTAACCTTAAGTCTTTGTCTACGACACCAGCACATTCTATAGACCCCTCAACACTACTTTGCACAATATTCTTGTCTTCTTCAAAATGAAGGTCTTCCCTTCCAAAGATACATGCACCTCCATGCTTCATGCTAGGTCTTGTAAAAGAAGATCCGAGTTTATACCCTTGAATCCTTATAAAAGTTTCTTCTTCTTTTTCCATCCAGTGCTCCGACAGACAAATTAGATCAGGTTTTTTATTCATGCTTTCTATATACATTTGCATTTCCAAAGTCTTTGTTCGTATACATTGTATATTTTGATGTAGGATAGTGATTTCTCTTAAAGACCCAGTGGTATCTGCATACATTTTCTCCCCCCCGATTACTTTAAATGATTGCTATTTTTGAACTTCCACATAATTGATTCTGGCTCTCTCACCTTTGACCCAGTGCAGGTATGTGGGACAATCCATACTAAAGGCAGAATGCTTTACATCCAATCCCAGCTTATACTTCTCATTACTAGATTTGCAGTTCGTACATTGCAGGAAATCACTATTACAATTTCTAGTTTCATGATTTCCGTTTGAGCATCTTCCACACACTTTTCCATGCTTACATTCCTTTGCCAAATGCTTAAATCCGTAGCAGTTATAACACCTCATAATATTAACGTATTCGTAGCATCGGCATGCATCATACCCTATATAAAGTCTTCCCTCAGCTTTGTCCATCACATTATGAAATGTTTTTGTGTCACATTCCACTATTGCCATACATTTGTTTACCATTTTTTTAACAACTTTTACTAAAAAGTTGCTTTCCTCACTTACAATTCCTTGATTTTGTCTTCGTAAATTATTAATTAGTTCATCATGTGTATATTCTTTACCGATTCCCACAATTTTTATACATGGTCTCTTTTTGCTTGGCACACTGATAGAGTAGTTTTCACCTACTTCATGCTCAATATTTGACTTTAGTTTTTGTGCTTCCTCATCATTTCTGCAACATATTACCACTGCTCCTTCCTTGGCACTCCTCATTGATCGGATCCCTACTCCCAAATTTACTGGATCCATATGCTGATGAAGGGTTTGTTCCGTATTCCTACTTTCGCCCACATTTTTTGGCTTTACAATTATAACTCCCTCTCTTAGAGCATTAGCATAAGTTTTGGTTTCCATTTGCATGCCATCTCTATTTTTTAGTGGGTCTTCCTGGATACTCGCAGTTATTTTGGTTTTTATATCTTCTAAAGCCTTAAAGCACTGTTCAGAACGTTTTTCGGCCGCTTCAGCACTCTTTGTTATATTAATTAAATTATCCATCAATTTCAAATTCTGTTTAACAACTTGAATACATTCATCACAGTACCAAATTAAGTTTTCCATATCGTTCACGAGTTTTGAAGCAACATCCTTTATTCTAACACATACACTGTGAAATTTGTTTTCACAAAAACCACAAGTTACTGTCTTACTATTAACAACAAAATTATCGGAGCATATCACACAATCCATCTTCGACAACTTCAATTATTCCTTTTCGTGCGGTTTGTCTCTTTCACATTAAAGTGGCAAAAAAGACCAGCATATATTTATATACATATATATATATATATATATATATATATATATATATATATATATATATATATGGGTATAGCACACGTGCTGCAGGGATATCCCTAAAGCGTTAAAAGTGAGACGCGTTTGCGGAAAAGGCGAGGCACATTAGTCTTAAATCGCTGCAAATTGTACTCGGCGGGAAACACAGTCCTATGCAAATCATTCCAAAGGGATGGGGGGTTCTATAATATACCAAAATGGTTTTCGGTGTTCCAAAGAATTAAGTTCACTGGCCAATTATGCGAACAGCATAGAATAGAATTCAACAAATCCAGTGTATGTTTGAGAGCAGAGCCCCAAATATGGGAGCAGTATTCCATCATTGGAGTGTAAAACTTACTAGTTCGAAATAATATTCCGAGCTCTTAAAAAGTTCTCTTTACTATGCTTGTAACATGTTCATGTAAGATTTATTTGCTCCCAAATTAACACCCAGTAAAGAGAAATGGAGTGCCCCATATAACTATGTCAGGATCAGCAACGTTAACTTTTTTAGAAAAAATTGCTGTCTAGGTTTTTGGAGTGTCGCTCCAAGATAGAATTTCGTTTCTATCAGGTTTTTGTTAAGTTCTTCCAAACAAAATTAAGTCATATTGATTATGAACTAGTAACTTCAAATATTTGTTAAACAAAAATAGTTAATCAAACAAATCCATGTCCATATTCTTGAAATGTCTTAAAGAAAAATTTAAGAACATGATTGTTTAGATATTTTTAATTGCTGCACAAAGAGTACGAAAATACAATCTAGTATTTTTTTTTAGATCTAATATATAAAACTTAGTTTTGTATGAAAGATTTGTTTTTAATCTTTAGTTCTATCATTTATATTTGAAGAGACATTAATTCTCCTACTATCTACATTTTAACTAATTGCTTTTATTTCATTGAGAATTTCAGAACTAGATATACAAACATATTTATATTGAGACTTATATACGATATATGCAACATTCTATACACTTATTAGGTGGCAAATTTTTGGAAAAAAATACTTTATCTAACAAAAAATTTTATCATAACCTGATTTGACGCGATATCGTAAATGCAAAGTTTACCGAAGGAAAGAAGATATCCGACAAAAGTGGTCACGAAAACGAGAGGCCAAGCAGTAATCGATATTTTTTTGTTAAATTAGAAGAGTGCCCGGAGCGCAACAGTTCACAATAGGATGACGTTATTTTCAAGAAATTATTTTCTAACGACTGTAGTTCGATACACAATAAAAGTTTTTTTATTTATCAATTGACTAGACACAAAAGTGAAAGAGAATATATCCGTTGTCGAAATTTCGCTAGCTGCAATTTTCAACAACAAACATCGGAAAATCCTTCCCTCTCAGTAAACTGCTCTTTATGAAGATCGAGTACCACAAACCTACTAACAAACAAGTCCATTCACAATGGTAAAGAACATTGAGAGTCCTTTTTAAGTTCGTTTTAATATAGGCAAGAAGTTGGAAATGGAAATGCGGGCTTGTTTTTAACACATTTTACTGTACGTAGGATTTTCGAGTTCTACTTCGTGAAGAGATCATTATTTTATTTTGTTCTTGGTTAAAATACGTAGTTGTGGTACTTTTTTTTGATAATTATTTGAAGGAGAGAAAGGTTTGAACTAAATATATTCGACAAAAATATAAGAGTATAACAGACAGCAAAAGTTATAGTAAATTTATAGTTTTTCTAGCTTATGTGTTTCTAATTGATATCATTATGAGGATGATGATAATTGACTTATTATTATTATGACTTATACCTATTCTTTTTTTTTGAGAGAAAATATATATTTTCAAATTGTCCGGAAATATATTATAATTTTGCCGATATTAAATTGTCTGAAAATTTATTATAATTTTCCTGATGAAGCTACCATACTAATGAAGATGACACTGCTTGTATTCGTTAGTACTTATTATTCTATTCCATACGTCCGGGTTTTTTTGTGGAATATTAAATTAATTTTACGCATAATATTTATAGTAAAAGGGGTGAGGGCGTATATTAGAGGAGGTTGCTTTCTATATATCGTGTTATATACCCTTTTCTGGGTTTTTAAATAAGAAATTCAAAAATTAGGTTATTTTTTTTCATTACTTTCAAGTTTAACCTAAGAAGGAGCTGAAGGGGCGGGGGTAGTTTAATATTGTATAACCTCAATGGCATTTTGATATATTGACAGGTTTTTGGTTGTTGTACTGAACCAATTTTAAGGGGGGGTAGAACGTTATTTGGGTTATTTTCTATATATGGTGTTAGAGGTCTTTTTCGGGGTTTCTGGGGTATAGGAATTTGAAAATTAAGTTATTTTTTCATTGCTTTCAATTTTAACGGGGAAAGGGGTGAGACAGGAGGAGTGGTCAAATATTGTATAGCTTTAATGGTATCGTAGGAATGTTTCCAGGTTTTTGGTTGCGCTAATGAACAAATTTCATACATCACTATTTATTTACTATATATAATTAGGTAACGTATAAGAGGTGAGGTAGGGAGTTAGAAGGGTGATTTCGAATTTATTGTGATACAGGCATAATTCAAAGTTTTTTGAATGAATATATATTTTTTTTTGTTATATGCAATATTAGCAGGGGTAGGAGGTAAAAGGGGTGAGAATCATTCAATTTTGTATAGTTTCAATAATAAGAATTTGGCTGGGTTTTTGGTTGAGATATTTTTAAAAATTTTAGCTAATCATTTATACTAAAAGATATATAAAGAAAAATTAATGTTGTAGGGGGTTAATAGGGTAGTTGCGAATAATGTACTTCTATTGCAGTGTTCTTGCATTTTCATTATTCCTAATTTTAACAGAAATAGCATGTAGAAGGGAAAAAGATCTGGTTATACGGTAACTTAAAAAATTAATTATAGAAATATTTTAGAAATATGAACAGTTAAATTGCCGAAACTTACTTCCTTCTGGCACTCTCTAATATTTTTACATTCCTTGCTAAAGGCAAATAATTATTAATTAATAATTAATAATTTTCGCTTTTCTTTACGTTGTAGTATTATTAGACCGCAAAAAATATAAATCTATTGACATCATAATTCTCGAACGAAATGATACTACAGTATTTGAAATAGGGCTGAAACATTTTAAGCGTTATCGTTTCAAAGAAAGAGGGAGAAAAGGGTGGATATGTTGTATAATTTTACTCATATTATGAAAATCTACTTTCTGTTTAGTTGAGGATGTCAAATTCAGTATTTATTTTAGAACTATATGTTTGCAAGGAAAGTACTCGTAAATTATTTAACGGATTTTTTCTTTTATTACTTTTATTTTTCATTTCTATGTTCATATATTTAAACTTGGACTATCTATACATGAAATAACATCCTTTATAGGTTATTCAGTTTTACATTACACTAAATTTTATCTACTATAATAATGTTCCTAGGTATTTCTTTTCAGAACATGTTAAAATCTACTCCCATTCATTTAAATCCTGTATCTTCTAGAAAGACATGGATAAGCCATATTAAATATCATGTTCGCTTTCCTGCTGATTTATTTAAAAAGTTTTAACAAAATTTATAAAGAACGTATTTCTTTTTGATGCGTCTATGTCCTGGACAAATTTGTAAACCAAATTTAATTTAGTTAAACTAAAGATAACAAATCATTTTCTGGATGAGATACCTATGTCATAAATAAGAAGCCTTTGAGTCTGTGAAAGAAATGAATTTAAAAGAAAAAAATGTAAAGTATTTGTATATCATACATATAACTTGTACACGCATCTCAATAAGACGACTGTGAAAAAAATAATGGAAAGCAACTGAAACTTTAACCATTTTCTCATATTAATAAAATTTAAAAAGTATCATCTATCAGACTTACGTTTCGGCTGCCACTTTGGAGAATAGCAGTCTCAAAAAATTTTAAATTACCAAAATATTGAGCACAGAGGTAAACTTTTTCGTAAAATGTACAATAAGGGGATTACGGGAGAACACTGCGTAAATGGGAAAATTTCCAAAATGGCAGATAAACGAAGGTTTTTTTCTCTAAAAAATTCAGAAAGTAGTTAACGATAAGGTAAACCATTATAATCATAATTTACGGATTTATTTTTAAAAATCCCCAGTGATAGAAATACCTACCTAACATTTGAAACGTCTAGTTGTAAGTTATTCTTCTATTAATAATAATAATAATCATATACCGTATTGGCTTTTTGGTGTTCGGTACGCTACACTCGTGGAATCGCTTCAGTGTTTGTCTGTATGTCTGTATGTCTGTTCGTCCATCGGTCTATCACACCCAATTTTCTCCGAAACTATTTGACACAGAAACTGTAAATTTGGCACAAATGGAGAAACTGATGGTCCAACCAGAGTGGTGTAGTTTTGAAAGTTAAATTTTGACCTAACAGGTTAGTTTTGGGGGTGAAGTCAGAAGTGAAAAAAAACAATTTTTTACCAGGTCATCGAGTGTCAAATGAAAACATAAGCTGAAAAATATATATGATTTAATACCTGTGCACACTTTTCTTTGAATTATCGAAAAATGCCCCAAAACCCCTATCTCAAAAAATTTTAAACAAATTCTGGCATAGTCTCCATAAAGCGTAGATTGAGCAAAAATTATCACGAGTGCATTACGTTTGATAATTTATATGGTACAAAAAAAAAACTATGGAAACTACGTCTCTTGACACTATGGTGGAGGGTCTTAAAAAAGGTACCAACCACAGGCAAAGGCGACAGGGACGTATACGGATATGGCATTTCAAGCAGAAGTCGCACGTCATTCCTGTACCCAGAAATAATTTTAGTTTATCTGTTTATAATTAAATAAATATTTGGATAGTAAATATTTATCTTACACGTTTATTACTAGATTCTAGACTGAACTTCATTGATCTATTGGTAGCTAAGATGCCATAACTATTATATGTTATTGATTAAGAAAAAACATAAAAATACATATTGGATCTTAAGATGTTAGGTATCTAATTAACTTAGCCTAGGTAAGGAGCTTATTTTATTTTAAAAGCAATTACGGTACGGAACACTAATTGCGCAAGTCCAGCTTGCACTTGACTTGCTTTTTTTTTTTAAATTGAAATTGTCTAGCTCTGATTTCATTGTCTAAATTTTGTTTTTATTTCTAAATATATACGTCCATTCAGAACCATCGTTCAGTTTACTCAGCCGAGCATTATTAAATATTAAATTACTGTATCAAAACAACTCAACATTAAAGAATGAGGGAAATGCAGAATTTATTTAATAGTTCACGTCAAAAACAATATTTGCATAACGTTTTGAGTAAAATATAGCCCAGCAATAAAGAAAGTAAGTTAATTATATTTTTTATTCCTTGCATTGGTGAATTTTTCCCGTTTTCTTGGGGAATTTAAATTATACAAGTGGTATTAATCTGTGACAGGACTATTTTTACCATACCCTTGTCAGGTGTTATTTATATTAAACCTAAAATAAGAGGTAGAGAAAGACTGCTAATTTAGCAAAAAATTTAACATTGTACAACGCTTATAACTTGTAGCAGGTTCCGTACGGAACACTTATAAGATCACTTGGGTGTCCGTCTGTCCGTCTGTCTGTCTATCTGTCCATCTGTCACACCCGATTTTCTCCGAAACTATTTGTCATAGAAAGTTGAAATTTGGTAATAATATAGGAATTGATGGCCTCATCAGAGCTATGTAGTTTTGAAAGTTAAATTTTGACTTAAGGGGTTAGTTTTGGGGGGTGAAATCGAAGTGAAAAAAAAAAATTTTTTACTAGGTAATCGAGTGTGGTGTCAAATGAAAGCTTGTGAAAACACGAGTAAAAATATATATATAAAGTCATACTTGCGAGCACTTTTCTTTGCATTATTTTTAAAAAATCGCGAAAAAGCGATGTCCACCCGCCTTATCTCGAAAAGTACTTTGAATTTTTGAAGAAATTCTGGAATATTCTCCACGGGGTGTAGATTGCACGAAAATTATCACGAGTGCATTACCTGTAATAATTTATCTGGTATATAAAAAAACAGAAATTTCAAGGTCATCAATTTTCAGTAAAGATTGGAAATAAACTTTGTTGAAAACTCATTTGAGGTGTGTTTTGTAAAGTCACTGATCATTTTATACTTCCGTTACAACATTTTTTATTTTAAAAGCAATCAATGTACGGAACATTAATTGCGCAAGTTCAACTTGCACTTGACCGGTTATTTTTCTTTGAGGTTATTGTAGGTGTCCCAGCAAACAATGCCTTATGGAAAAAGATTAATTTCTAACCTTATTTATGATTACATATACATTATCAAAAAGGAGTGCTGCATACGTTTCGCGCTTCGAGGCTGTATTCTATGTAATCATCCAAAAAGTTCCAAAAATGACAGCTGCTAAGAACAGTCTGACAAGTAAAAACATGTCCGCGATAATTCATTTTTGGTAGATGCGATTCTAGCGATTCAACAAAAAATCGGTAGAGGGCACTTTGTCTACGACACACTTTAGTAAAAATATCAATCGATTCCGAACTTTCGTCGAAATCTCGTAAAATTCAAAATAAGTTATTTGTTTGCGCGTCAGTTCGAGGCAATCTTTCTTTTTTCCTATCCAAAGGGTCCTAAAATGACACATTCCGCTGCTGCTAAATATATTAAAAAATCGGTGTCGATTGTGAAGAAAAACATATTTTTTTTCAAGAATACGAGCGGTCAGATTCTGACTTGAGAGACTCTATATGTTAGCATGTGGGTGAAATAATAGTTGGTGAAAAAATGATGACCCGAATGTGGTTCGAGAGGAAAAGTATCAGACAGACGAAAAAATTGTCATTAACATGTTTTCTCGAAATCCACAATTAACTTTACGCCAAGGGGCGCAAGAACTAATGCAGAAAAGTTTGGATGCATCGTATGAAACGATTTGCACTCATCTTCAAGCTAACGATTTGAAGAGACAGAGTACAATTAAGAATTCATTACTGAGCGTAAACCATAGAGAGGAACGACTCGCAAGGGTAGAGGTAAACATAAACCGAGACGGGAGCAATGTAATTTTTTCCGATGACGTTTCATTTTGGAGTTATGTTATCACCCCATGAGCCTGGTCAATTTCTACTAATCGATTAGTTTAGCGCATCGTGAAACATCCTCCGAAGCTCCATGTTTGTAGATGTCTTTCGGAAAAAAAGTTTTGGGAAACTCTTCATCTCTACCTACAATATGAACGCTGAAAAAATGCTCCAAATTTACAAAAAGGCATTCGTACCAACTGCCAAACAGTGGCTTGTTGATAAAAATGAGGAGTGAATTCTTCAAAAGAATAATGACCCCAAACATCGAAATAAAACGTGTAGCCAGTGGAAAGGGGAATCCGGTATCATCACACTAGATTCGCCATCTCAGTTGCCCAATCGAGAACGTAAGGTCATACATCAAGCAGAATCGTAGCAGTAAAAAGGTATACACAGTGAAGCAGCTGTCACGGCAAATTCGGACAATTTGGAAATCTTTGTCCCTAGTACATGCGGAAAATCTCGTCGACAGTATGCCAGGCAATCATCAGCGCTAATGGGCACTGGGCAAACGTCTGAATCATTATATTTTAATGGCAATCCTTTACTGTCGCATGATGTAAAATTTTTTTACATACATTTTTGTAAAGAACAATACGCGACACTTTCTTACTTGACCGACTGTAATAAAATTTGATTCTGTCAATATTGTTGAATCCATTTTTGTTGATTGTTTTTCAAAACCATTATCATATCAAAAACAACATCACTTCAATAAATATGCAAGATATTACTTATATTAAAATATGTAGATTACGAGGCTGGTTTGAAAAGTCCGTGCAAAGTCCGAGAAATGGCACCACCGAGGTCATGTTTAGTTAGTAGCATCTCTTGAATGAACGCACACCAAGTTTCAGCCATATTGGTCTATTTCTTTGTGTTTGGCATTCGTGTGAATTAAGGAAGTCGAGTGATTTTCAAGAAATGGATGAAAAAGAATTTCGTGTGGTGATTAAACATTACTTTATGAAAGGCAAAACGCCTCAGGAGACTAAAGAGAAGCTTGATAAACATTATGGTGACTCTGCACCTTCGATTAGAACAGTTTATAAGTGGTTTCAAAATTTTCGGACTGGCCATATGGGCACAAGTGACGCTGAACGTTCTGGACGGCCTGTGGAGGTTACCACTCCAGAAATCATTGATCAAATCCATGATATGGTGATGGATGACAGAAGAGTTAAGGTGCGTGAGATTGCTAGTGCTATGGGCATCTCGACTGAACGGGTACATAATATTTTGCATAAACATTTGGACATGAGAAAGCTATCCGCAAGATGGGGGCCGCGATTGCTCACGGTTGACTAAAAACGGAATCGTGTGAAGTGTTGCAAGGATGGTTTGTAGCTGTTCCAGAAGAATCCGGAGGACTTTAAGCGTCGTTTTCTCACTGTGGATGAAACATGGATACATTACTATACTCCAGAGATCAAACAACAATCTAAACAATGGGTTACCAAGAGGGAATCTGCACCAAAAAAGGCGAAGAGACCGTTCCTTCGGCCGGAAAGGTTATGGCGACTGTCTTTTGGGATTCCCAAGGGATAATCCTCATCGATTATCTGGAAAAGGGTAAAACTATTACAGGTGAATATTATTCATCGTTATTGGACCGTTTGAAAACCGAACTGCAAGAAAAACGCCCGCGATTGGCCCACAAGAAAGTCCTTTTCCATCACGACAACGCACCAGCACACACCTCAGCAGTTGTGGTCGCCAAATTAATGGAAATAAGATTCCAACTCGTTTCACATCTCCCCTATTCTCCAGACTTGGCTCCCTCGGACTACTATTTGTTCCCCAATTTGAAGAAATGGCTGGCGGGACAAAGATTTTATTCAAACGAGGAGGTGATTGCAGACACTAATGGATATTTTGCAGACTTGGACAAATCCTATTATTCGGAAGGGATCAACAAACTAGAACATCGTTGGACGAAGTGTATAAGCCTAAAAGGAGACTATGTTGAAAAATAAAAAAGGTTTACCCCAAACACATATGTAGTTTTTATTTTTGCACGGAGTTTTCAAACCAGCCTCGTATATTGTAAACATCCAAAAACATAACATAGGCATTGTCTGGTGATCCAAGAAGGCATTTAAGATTCAAATTTATTATTTTTACTAACCAAACATATTCTGTAAGTAAAAAATGTACAGTTCGTAAGAAAACTGTTTCAAATCGAAAAAGTAAGTCAAATATTGGGGTGACTGCAAAAGTGCGTGCCCGAGTTTCATAGATGGCAAAAGCATGCACTTTTAACTGTGCTGATGATTCTTTTGTAATCATATTATTAACTGACAGTTATCTAAATGCGTCGTGAATTAACATAACCTTAAAAATAACGGGTCAAGTGCAAGTTGAACTTGTGCAATTAGTTTTCCGTATGGTGATTGCTTTTAAAATAGAAATTTTTGTTACGGAGGCATAAAATGATCAATGACTTCACAAAACACATCCCAAAATAAGTTTTCAACAAAGTTTTTTTCCTATTTTTATTGAAAACTGATTTTTGTTTTTTTTTTATATACCAAGTAAATTATTAAAGGTAATGCACTCGTGATAATTTTCGTCCAATCTACACCCTGTGGAGAATATTCTAGGATTTTTTCAAAATTTTTTGAATAGTACTTTTCGAGGTAAGGGGGGGAAAACGATTTTTGGCGATATTTTAAAAATAATACAAAAAAAATTGATCGCAAGTATTACGTTGTATATATTTTTAACCTCGTGTTTTTTCAAGCTTTCATTTGACTTGGTAAAATTTTTTTTTTCACTTACGAATTCACCACCCAATACTAACCCCTTAAGTCAAAATTTAACTTTCAAAACTACATGGCTCTGATGAGGCCATCAATTCCTATCTTATTACTAAATTTCAACTTTCTATAACATATAGTTTCGGAGAAAATCGGATGTGACAGACGGACAGACAGACACCGAAGTCATCCTATAAGTGTTGCGTACAGAACACTAATAATCTATATACTATTTTACTATAAAATTTCTATTTCTTTCACGTGGTGCTATTTTCAATATCTTTTTTATTTTTTGGGATATTTGCGAAAAAAAACGAATTTTTCATTTTATTTTTGATTTTATAGGCTTAGAGTACACTTTAGAGCAGCAAACTTTTTTTTTTATCGTATTGTATGTCCAAAAAACTACTTGTATTCCAAAATGCAGCCTGTTAACATTTAATGAAAGTTTTTCGTCAAAATTTGTCTGTGACGACTGGGCTATAACTAATCAATACCAATTTTATTTAACACAAGTATAAGAAGAATTTTAAAGTGCAATTGATATAGTCCAATAAACCTAATACTGATATTTTGGGATGGTTCCTTGTTAAACAAAGGTAATATGTTGAAGTCCTTTTAACATATTTTAACAAGGTTGTTAGCTGGCAATTGGGAATGCATTTGTACCCTACAAGCCTTTATATTGAAAAGATAAGTACATCATCTTCAACATTGTCCCTTTTTTTATAAAGGATTTAATTTAAATATGAACGAGTATTAAAAATGTCATCTTACCTGTAAATCATATTCTTTCTTCTTCTCTTCAATTTTCTTCTTATTTAAATCAAACCTTTTCTTGACAGAATCTAGTGAACTTCTCTCAATCTTCATAGACATACCTAAATTTCTCTGATTCTTTCTTCCATTGATTTGGTCCAAAAAAATAAAGGAATCTTTTACTACATAGTCACATACATTGCAGTAATAGCCACCAGATTGTGATGTAGGTGTGTTCTTGTTGATTACCATACTTTCAACCTTTCCTATATTAGTACCAAACTTCAACTTTCTATGTCAAATAGTTTCGGAGAAAATCGAGTGTGACAGATGGACGGACGGACAGATGGATAGACACCGAAGTGATCTTATAAGTGTTCCGTACGGAACACTAAAAAAGTTTATTTAAATTAATTTGTTAATATTCAAAATGGAAAATGAAAAGTTACATTTTCGTCATGTTATATTATATGAATTTAAAAAGGGAGTGAGTTTTGGAACTGCAACAAAAAATATTTAAGACGTTTATTCGGATCGTGCTCCTGCTCTTAGGATAGTTAAAAAGTGGTTTGGTCAATTTCGAAATGGTGACTTTAATCTAAACGATAAACTTCGCTCTGGGCAATCTCCCGGCATTGATAATGACTTTATCCCTGACTTAGTGAATAATAATCCACAGGTTACCACTGAAGAGATTGCTGAGAGACTAAATATTGACAATTCGACTGCATTTTGTCATTTAAAGCAATTTGGATAAACTTCGAAACTCGATATATGGGTTCCGCGCGTTTTGACAGAACGAAACAAACTGAACTGTGTTTCCACACCCATTTCTCTTCTCGCCCATCAACAAAACGAACTTTTCTTGGTTCAAGTTGTAACTAGAGATGAAAAATGGGTTGTGTATAACAACATAATAAGAAAAAAAAGCTGGAAATATGGAAGTGAAAGAGCAGAATCTATGGCAAAAGCTGAATTGTATCCAATAAAAGTGTTGTAATGTGCCTGGTGGGATTGCGGAGGAATAATTTTTTATGAGCTTTTTCCACAAGACCAAACAATAGCTGCGAAGAAGTACTGTGTGAGCAACTCACACAACTTAATATTGAAAACCAATCAAAACGTCCAAATTTGGTCAATCGAAAAGGCATCATTTTTCACTATGACAATTCTAGACCACATGTTGCTCAACAGATATTGCAAAAAATTAAAATGGGAAATCCTCCAGCACCCGCATTCCCCTGACCTTGCCCCTTCAGATTTTCATCTATTTTGTTCTCTGCGAAATAATTTGAATGACAAAAAATTTAATTCTATAGAAGAAGTCAAAAACTACTGGAATGACTGAAGAGAAACTACGCAGTTTTTACAAAGAAGGAATTCAAAAACTTATAAAACGATGGGAGATAGTTATAGAAAATGATGGAGAGTACATTATTGAATAATAAATTTTTCATGAAAATGTGTTGTATTTGATTTGGTTTCTAATCGGGCACGAACTTTTGCAATCACCAATATTATTACCATAGATTTAACAGTATCTTAATTCTTCAACTGTTTAAAAATCCTGACGTCATCGATTATGGAAAATATGGCCACTTAAGGAGCTCTAAATAGATAATTTTTTAACACGAAAATATTTATTGGGTAGTTTAAAAACTTTAATTGGTTTTTAGAGTAAAATATGGTTTAAACAGGGACTGACAGTCTTAAGACTAACTGAAATGATACACTGTCATTGGTGAAGAAACTGACTAATAGAAGGTTGTTTATAGCCTCTCTTAATTGACGATAATTTTACGCGTAGGTGCGATCGAAGTTTTTTTCGAAACGCTCGTTATCTTCCTTCGAAGGAAGGCCTGCCTTAAATCGCGATAACCACTTGAAAATTTAGATGTGATTCAGAGCCTCGTTCCCCAGTGTTTTCGTACATTTTAGTAGCACTTTTTCCAAAATTAAACAGAAATTGACACAGGCGTGCAGCCCCTTTTTCGCATCCACCGTAAAAATTACAGACACAATTCGACTGTTACGCAAATGTGCATACAGAACAAACTAAACGAGGTAGCAAGTTAAAACTGGTCTCATAGTATTATTGGAAATATGCCTCCCGCCATCTGTTGGAGCAAGACGGTTCTATTTCGCGTTCTTGCTATTAAGCGTAAACCCGGACACTTTTAGGTACTTATGGTACCACGTGTCATCATTGAGAATATTTTTTATTTTCGATCAATCAATCAAAGAAACTTTGGCTATAGCAAATATAACTTTACCTTATACAGTATTGCTTGTACCTACAAGTACTGTTGTAAATCTTTTGACGAATACTGTGATACTATAGAATATTTTTTGATAGATATAAATAATTATAATACATAAACTGTAAAATTGCAATCTATCTTTACTAACAATTTCATTTTTTTTCTAATTCAGTAGTTCTATCTACATCTAGACCAAAATGTATGAAATGAAATTTGGTACTTTTGTAGTAACTGTATTGCTTGAAGTAAACTTAAATTAGTCTATTATCAGTGTAATAGATGGCAGCATATTAGTTCACACTACGCTAAAATAATCTTGACCAAATGGTGAAATATATTATAAGGTATAAAAATTTTTCCTTTTTGTGATTTGATTTTACTCTCTCTATATCTTAAGCATATATTATATGAGAAGGTAAGAAATTGTTATTAGGAGGATATAAATATATCTTATTATTTTAATCAGAAGTAGACGGAGAAAATATTAATTTATTAATATATAATTCCTTTAAAAATACATTCACCAAATCAGCAACTAAAAAGAAGTATTGCATAATTTACTTTCATTTCTCTGATATCTCTGTCTTAAAGTTGCCGAGGTAGTCACCATATAGTGGAACCACAAAGGCTCCAAGTGAATTTATATATATATATATATATATATATATATATATATATATATATATATATATATATGCATACATATATATATATATATATATATATATATATATATATATATATAAATATATATATATATATATATATATATATATAAAAATATATATATATATATATATATATATATATATATATATATATATATATATATGTATATTTATATATATATATATATATATATATATATATATATATATATATATATAAATATACATATATATATATATATATATATATATATATATATATATATATATATATATATATATATATCTATATATATATATATATATATATATATATATATATATATATATATATATATATATATATATATATCTATATATATATATATATATATATATATATATATATATATATATTTATATATATATATATATATATATATATATATATATATATATATATATATATATATATATATATATATAACATATATATATATTTTTTGTCGAAAAGGTATTGTGGGTATTGTGCCTTGGAACGTCAAATTTGAGACGAACCAAATATGTGCCATTTTATTCGATGATCTGATGACTTTCCGCTATTTTTGTGGCAACATCATAATCCCATCACTGTAGAACTTCTGTGGTTTCTGGAAAAAAAATATGGTGTTCACAGGTCTCTTTTTAAGCTAACTTAACGCCATTCAGGGAGTTCTGCTGAGACTGCAATAAATGATAATCTGACCGCGCAAAATCTAGACGGTGGATGCATTAAAACTTCCCAGCCAAGTTCTATCAATTTTTGCCGAGTCATCAGAGATGTGTGGTCTGGCGTTGTCATGATGAAAGACATTACCCTTCCTGTGGACCAATTCCGGACGAATGTATTCAATCGCCTGCTTCTGTCTTATCAATTGCTGACAGTAGAGTACAGAATCAATCGTTTGGCCAGGCTGCAGCAACTCATGATACACAATTCCCTTCCAATTCCACCAAATACCCAGTATCATCTATTTTGACATCAATTCGGGCTTTACCGTCATTTGTGGAGCTTCATTCTTTTCCGATCCACTTTTCATCGCCTGTGATCAACGGCTTCCGGAATGGCTTGATTTCCTTTCTCTAGAGATTCGCGGATGGAAATTCGACCTATTAAGTTTTTTTAGCATTAAATCATGTTGCACCCAAACATCGAGCTTCTTTTTTTAGTCAGCTTTCTCCAAATGATTTAAAACTGTTTGATAATGAATTTTTAGTCCCTTGGCAACGTGGTGGCTACTTACATGCCGGTCTTCCCCAACTCTTGCCAAAATTCTATCAACTTTTTCTGTCATTGGTCGACCAATCCAAGGAACACCTTTCACATCGAAATTCCAAAACGAAAGTGACTGAACCATCTTTTGCCTGTTAGTTTTGATAACGTATCTTGACCATAAATAGCAAAAATTTCTTCATAGAGCTACGCAGCATTTTTTGTCTTTATCGAAATAAATTTTTAAAAGCTAGCGAAGTTTTGCAGAAATTTCACTTATCTTTAAGGCGCTCTAAATTAAGTCTGAATAAACGAATTTCAACAGTTTTCGCACGTCTAGTACTATCAATTATCGCCTTTTAACTAACGGTAAGTATAATCCGATGTCAGTTATATATGACACTAAGGTTATCTACCGAGAAAAAGGCTCAATACTTTTTCGACAACCATATATATATATATATATATATATATATATATATATATATATATATATATATATATATATATATATATATATATAGATTCAATAAATCTTGGATATTGGTGTCGAATAAAGCTAATCAGAAATTATACTTTTCAAAATAACATTGATGATTTTATTATATCAATAAGATTTTATTTAATTAGTATAACCAGAAAGCTAATAGTTTTCGTAGACTCTTATATATTTTTTATTGTTCCGTAAGTTTTTAATACTGTAAACATTAAGGCGGTACGACTACGAATATAATAAATTAAAAAAAATAGGTTGGTATTTGCCTTGTGGGTTTATCCTTATTATACGACCACAAAAAATAACGATGTAACTAACTGTGTTTTCAATTTTAGTGTCACCACAGAATAAAAAAACATACACAATATAAATTACAACAATCGCTTACAACTTTCAATATTGAATTGTTTAGCTATAAGAGGTAAATTTTTAAAGAAATATAAGACATTATAATTATGATGATTTTTATGGGGGTGGATTGATAAGTCTGGTAAATTTCTATGAACTGGCGACAAATCTTGTTAAGCTGTGTGACAGTTTTCCTGTCACGGCAGTTTTGAAAGTTTCAAATAGATGCAAAGCCCGGTTATCTGTTGCAGCTATCGTAAGTCATCGATGTTACACGTTTCATAGAAAGAGATAAAGTCGAGTTCCGTGCAGTGATTAAACATTCTTATTTAAAAACTAGCCGTGCCCGCGACTCCGCTAGCGTGGATTTGATTCACTATTATCGCACTGCTTATTCCTTATATTACCTAACGTAATATATATATATATATATATATATATATATACATATATATATATATATATATATATATATATATATATATATATATATATATTTATATATATATATATATATATATATATATATATATATATATATATATATATTATATATATATAATATATATATATATATATATATATATATATATCCTATAACCTGGTCAGAGAACATATGTATTTTATAAAAAAAAAACACGTAAATCGGATAACTGGTTCTTGAGTGCTAAGCGCACTAATGGAGAGACAGACAGAGAGACGTTGCGTTTTATATATTATAGATCTTTTTTGGTAAATATTAAGTTAAGAATTAAAAAAAACACATAAATCGGATAAGTGGTTCTCGAATGATAAGCACACTAACGGACAGACAGACAGACAGAGAGACGTTTCGTTTTATATATATTACATAGATCATTATTATTATTATATAACCTACCCAGAGAACATGTATATAAATTACAAAAAGAACACTTAAATCGGATGAGTGGTTCTCGAGTGATAAGCGCACTAACGGATAAATAGACAGAGAGACAGAGAGACGTTGCATTATATATATATATATATATATATATATATATATATATATATATATATATATATACACATATATATATATATATATATATATATATATGTAATATATATATATATATATATATATATATATATATACATATATATATTTATATATATACTAGCCGGGCCCGCGGCTCCGCTCGCGTGGACTTAAGTCACTACTATCGTCACTGCTTATTCCTTATGTTTCCCCAACGTAATAAAATATCCCTTATTTCCCCTTATCTCCCAATATTTCTCCTTATCTCCCATTATCTCTACATAATTTCCATTATCTAGGCTTGTCTCTGTTCATCTCCAATTCTTTCTCCTTATCTCCCATTATTTCTCCTTATCTCCCATTATCTCACCTTATTTCCCATTATCTAAGCTTATCTCGACTTATCTCGCAATATTTCTCCTTATCTCCCATTATTTCTCCTTATCTCCCATTATCTCACCATAACTCCCATTATCTAGACTTATCTCCCATTATTTATACTTATCTCCCATAACTCACCTTATCACCCATTATCGAGGCTTATCCCGACTTATCTCCCATTATTTCTCCTTATCTCCTATTATCTCACCTTATCTCCCATTATCTAGGCTTATATCGAATTATATAGAACATATGAATAAATTTATAAAAACACGTAAATCGGATAAGTTGTTCTCAAGTGATAAGCGCACTAACGGACAGACAGACAGACAGAGAGACGTTGTATTTTATATATATTATATTCTTTGCTACATGATATTGTTCCATATTTAATGCTTTGGGCAGTGTATTGCAAGAGAACGCGTTAGCGGCAAACTTTTCTCAGACTTGATTCACTATTATCGTCGCTGCTTATTCCTTATGTCACCTAACGTAATAAAATATATCCTATAACCTCGCCAGAGAACATACGTATGTTTAAAAAAAAGCACGTAAATCGGATAAGTGGTTCTCCAGTGATAAGCGCACAAACGGATAAACAGACAGAGAGACGTTGCATTTTATATATATTATAGATATCCTTTGCTACATGATATTGTTCCATATTTAGTGGTTTAGGCAGTGCATCGCAAGAGAACGCGCTAGCGGCAAACTTTTTTCCTATTTGATTCACTAATATCGTCACTGCTTATTCCTCATGTTACCTAACTTAATAAAATATAGTCTATACCCTGGCCAGAGAACATATGTATATTTAAAAAAAAAAGCACGTAAATCGGATAAGTGGTTCTAAAGTCATAAGCGCACTAACGGACGAACAGACAGACGGAGAGACGTTACATTTTATATATTTTATAGATATAGATTATTATTATTATTATTATATATAACCTGGCCAAAGAATATATGTATGAATTTAAAAAAAGACACGTAAATCGGATAAGTGGTTCTCGCGTGATAAATGCACTAATGGACAGACAGACAGAGATACATTGCATTTTTATATATATTATAGATTATAGATATCCTCTGCTACATAATATTGTTCCATATTTAATGGTTTAGATTGTGTATTGCAAGAGAACGCGCTAGCGGCAAACTTTTTTCCGACTTCATTCACTATTATCGTCACTGCTCATGCCTTATGCTACCTATCGTAATGAAATATAGCCTATAACCTGGCGGGAGAACATATGTATATTAAAAAAAAACAGTACTAAAATCGGATGAGTGGTTCTCCAGTGATAAGCGCATTAACGGACAGACAGATAGACAGACAGACAGAGAGACGTTGCATTTTATATATATTATAGGTACAGATATTCTTTGCTACATGATATTGGTCAATATTTAATGGTTTAGGTAGTGTATTGCAAGAGAACGAGCTAGCGGCAAACTTTTTTCCGACTTGATCCACTATTATCGTCACTGCTTATTCCTTATGTTACCTAACGTAATAAAATATAGCCTATAACCTGGCCAGGGAACATATGTATGTTTTTAAAAAAAAAGCACGTAATTCGGATTAGTGGTTCTCCAGTGATAAGCGCACTAACGGACAGACAGACAGAGAGACGTTGCATTTTATATATATTATAGAAGTTGACTGCAGCCCAGACAGAAACTTAACTGAAGGAAGTTTATGGGGACTCTGTACCAGCACTCAAGACGATTTATAAATGGACAAATGAATTTAAACGTGGCCGTACGAACACTGCAGATGTTACACATTCAAGATGCCGGATTGAGGTCTCTTCTAAAGAAATGGTCGATAAAACTCATGGTATTGTGATGGACAATCTTCGCATTAGCTTTGTGAGATTGCTGAGATAGTAGGCATCTCATATGTATGGGTACTTTATATTCTGTAAATTCTAAAAATGAAAAAGCTGTGTGTACGATGGGTGCCGTGTTTGTTGACTTCAGACCATTAACGCACAAGG
>CM032456.1:82415359-82436054 GCA_019049505.1 Pachyrhynchus sulphureomaculatus
AAATTATTAATTAAATAATTTAAATAAATAACCTAACTAATCTGAAATCATTTTCATCGTTCTTTCTTTGGTTCATAAGCCGAATAGGCCAATTTTGATGCCTCTTCTTTGTCATAGGATCTTCCCCAACCTCCATGATGGCCGCCAGAAACAACTTCAACATGTCCACTATCATGACCAGAGTGTCCAGAAAGAAGTTTTTTAAGTCCGATGATAGCAGCAAGGACCAGAGCAAGTTTTGAGACGATCAGAGCTTTACCGGCTAATAGGGCGAGAGCTCCGAGAGCTAGTGGAATCATCGTACCTCCAAGAACGAGCGGTAAAAGAAGCATAGAACTTCCTCCTTTCTTTCCTCCTTTCCTACCACGACCTTCTTCTTGGAAGCTCCGAGCAAGGTCAGAAGAACTGGGCAATTTAATCTGTAAAAGAAAAAAAAAACAATGTAAATGAAATAGTGCTAACAGTAGTAATAAAGTTCCTTTAATTTTGTAATTATCACATTGTCGGCCAAAAAGAATATAAAACAACAACAACTAATAAAGAATGTATATTTAAATAATTTTTAATTTCTTTCAAATTGAGCAAACTTATGAAATCCACCCGATATTATATGAATAATAAATAAATAGCGTACATTCATTGCTTGACCTGTGTTTTAATTCTTACTTTAATAAAATTGTGCGTTTACCTGTAATGAGTGTGATTCTAGGAAGGTCCCGACTTTGTTCAAAATAAGTTCACTAAGGGCGTCATTTTTTTCATTGAGTGATCTCGGAAGATTTGCTTCAATTTCAGCTTCAGATTTAGGTTGTTCAACTTCAACGTTCGCCTTAGGGTCCTTGACGAATGTAACTCCATCTAACAAAGTTAAAGAGTAACTTCTAGCAGCCCTATCCAAAGCAGCAACAAGTTTAAGTTTCAAACATGAAGTTAAGTCTTGAGAAGCACATTCTTGATACACTTTATACATATATTTTAAGTCACTCAAATAAGAATACGAGTCCTCAGATCGCGGCGTTTCTTCTTCGTGAATGGCATTTTGGGCGGATGGGCCAGTAGACCGAGCCAAAGTACCGGTTACTAAAAGTCCGATAATCACGTATTTCAAGAACATTTTTGACAGTTTGAATGTACTTAACTGATATGAATTCACTTGCACTAGATGGTTTTATACCGGCGAAGAGTGGACTACTGTAGCGTCACGCCGGTCCCCTCCGGGTGAGGTCTAACCAGCTGACGGTTCGGGGATAGGCAGATTGCACGGATGGGTTTGGTACGTAGTCCGGGTTGAATTACTCATTATTAAATAATTTAGGCTAACCTGGGTTTTAATTAAATTGTATGCAGATTAATTAAATTTTTCATTGTGAGTTTTACTTTTTGGGTATGTGAAGAATTCTGCGGCCGATAAGAATTCTCGTACTTAATTTTGTTTAAAATATCGCTTTCAAAAAATGATTTTAATAACCTGGTTGCGTATCAATGATTATTTTTATTATTATATTTATTATATATATATATATATATATATATATATATATATATATATATATATATATATATATATATAGTGGTGAACAAAAGTATGGAAACATTTAAATTCCCATCTCTAGTCTAGCGGTTTACAATTACAAAATTTATTTATTAATCGTGTACATGCTAACAAACATTTTGAAGACTAAAACAGTTATTGCTTATTAGAAATGTGCTTAGTTTTTAACGTAACAAAATTATGCACAAACAAAAGTATGGGAACATTTTTGTTACAAAATAAAAATTTCAGTAAGACGACTAAGATGTCGAAAATATTTAATATTTAGTGGGACATCCTTTTGCGTCAATCACTGCTTGACATCTTCTGCTCATAGCGTCAATAAGCATAGCACAAAAATCTGGTGGTTTTAATGCGATCCAAAGTTCGTCCCGATTTTTTATATTTCTTTCAGTAATTTGTTTATCCAGAGAGTGCCAAAGATTTCTGTCTGGTTCCAATCAGGTGATTGTGAAGGTCAGCGCATCACCCGAATCCTTTGTTTAGAAAAACCAGTTCTTGCCCAAGCGAGATGTGTGTTTTGGGTCACTGTCTTGTTGAAAAGTTCGTGACAGTGGCAAATCTTCTTTATAAAGAATCAAATTATTTTCCAATATTTCAAGATACATTTGAACATCCATTCTGCCATGCCATTTATCTTTGCTAATGGCTCCGTACCAGAGCGTCGAAAACAACCCCATTCCATGATATTTCCACCGCCATGTTTGACAGTAGGTACAAGGTACTTTTGGTCATATCTTATACCCACTGGTCTTCTTACATAACCAGTAGAATCACTTCCAAAGAGATTGAACCTACTTTCGTCACTAAAGATTTCTAGAGACTACTGATTTTGAGTCCAATCTTTATGTTCCTTAGCAAATTTCAATCTCTCTTTTCTGTCAGGCTTTGTAAGGAGTGGCTTTTTAACAGCACGCCTACCATGAAGATTTTCAGATAACAGACGACGCCTAACATCATGTCTGACACCAATACACCCTGATATTCCTGCTTTAGTTATTAATATCAACAGCAGTTTTCTTCGGATCATTTTTCGCTTTTCGAATTATAAGTTTGTCTACTCTCTTACTTGTTTTTCGAGGTCTACCACTTTTAAATGCCAGATCAAAAGTGCCTCTTCTCGAGAACTTCTTAACAATTTTACTGACAGTGCCCCTATGCAGGTTTAAAGATTTTTCAATTTGCTTCTTTCCACTTTGATACAAAGAAATAATTTTATGTTTCAGGTCGGAACTGTAATATTTGCACTTTGGCACTTTGGCAAAAAACGCAATTTTAAACAATGCTACTAAATTACTTCGTATCAACAATAACGTACTCTTAAAGCAGAATGATAAAATTATTTCAATGCTTTCGATAAGGACAAAACGCGTTTCTTAAAAACCTTATGTACCAGAAAAGGTAAACAAAGATTTTATAGTCAATAATAAAATTCTATGAAGAAATTGTCAACAAAACAAGACTAGTTTTTTATTCCTAAAGGATAGTATTTTATATTTTTGATTTCCATGCTTTTATTCGCCATATATATATATATATATATATATATATATATATATATATATATATATATATATATATATATATATATGGAATAACTTAATCCAAGCATGACAACTTTATATATTAATTGGTGGCTTCTTTATAGTAAGATATAGATACAATAGAAGAAAAAGTTGGCGAAAAGCAGGGCTTTAGAAACATTTATAAGTAAAAGCTATATTTTTCCTCTATATACTATTTGTTTTTAAATTAAAAATAATAGAAAAACAACATATTTTGCAAGATTCAAAACTATGTTTAAAGTAACTTCTTAATCACCCTCCCTACTACTTCCAATTCCTAACCCTATAATTGTGCCAAAAATTCGTTCATAATCACAAAAAAAAACCAAGATAAAATGTATCGATCACCACCTTTTCATTTCCTTTTCCCAAAATGATGTTCCAATACTCAAGGCATCTTTCCTACGATCTGTCAAGTAAGAACGTGTCCGCTATAATTCATTTTTGGTAGATACGATTCTAGCGATTCAACAAAAAATCGGTAGAGAGCACCTTTGTTGAAATCACGTAAAACCCAAAATGAGTCACTTGTTTGCGGGTCGGTTGGATGCAGTCTTTCTTGGTTCTCAACCAAAGGGGCCTAAAATGACACATTCGGAAGAAGTGGCTAAATCATTTTAACGAGACGAAAAATGTAGACGACTTGCCAAAACGTGACTCGGTAGGCAAGGTCACTCCGGAAATCGAAAAACGAATGGTGTCTTTGCTTTCACGGGGCCCGAAATTGACGCTGCGTCAAGGAGCGGCAAATTAAGAAAATCGGTTTGAATGTGTCCCATGAGACCATTCAACAACATTTCGTGCTCATGATATCAAATTCCGAACACGTTGAAGGAAGCCTTTGCTGGGCGAAAATCACGTCGCGAAGCGGCTCGCTTGGGCTCACGATAAGATACTACGTATGGCCCTCACAATCGCCTGACGCTATTGAAAACGTTTGGTCCCTTGTAAAGAGAAAGTTCAGAGGAAAGACTCTGAGGATTTTTACTCAGTTGTCTCGCGAAATTCGAAAAATTTGCAGAGTATGCAGAAAATCTGGTCGACAGCATGCCTCGAAAATGCCAGGCGATTGGGCAGAAGGCGATTGGACAACTGACTAAGATAATTGTGCCGCTGTTAGCATACCAAAGAATACATTGATGTCAAAAAATTTTCTCGAAACACATTTTTTTTCAAGAATACGAGCTATCACGTTTTTACTTGACAGACTGTAATTCAGTTACTACGTCTATACAGACACAAAAATTACAGGCACACAATAAATAATAAAACTACACAAAATGCTGCATTATTTTATATCAACTTTAAAAATTTTCTTTATTTTGTTGTGGGAAATATCTATAAATCTTTCAAAATTCGTAGAATTAAAAAAAAAATTTACTGTTATAATAGGGGTAGTAAATTTCTCAAACAGGAATTCAATCGTTTTAATACGATTGTTGCTCTAAATATCAAATAATAGCAGTTTAATTTGTAAAATTTAAAAATTGCTGTTTCGATTACTTCAACTAAAATTAATTCTTTTGATCTATTCGTAAAATATTGTATTGAAAGAACGTAATTCAAATAACATATTGGCTGACTTTCAGAAGATTCTTAGGAACCACTTCCATTTGATATGAAGAATGTTGATGCTATTTTTAATTATTAACTCTTATCCCATTCCTAATTAATCGAAAAAAATTGAGATATTCTGGTAATGCTTTATTTTTTTTTCTACTAACAAATTACATTTCTTTATATACTGTATAAATAACTTCAAATTTGTTTAGTGTGTGGCGTGAACACAATTGAAGATGTAGAAAAGATGAGAGCATAGAATGTAGCTACAGTAAGTTTAGTTAGGTGCTGAGCGCATCCCCTATCGCGCGGTTAAAATTTCGCTTTGGTTGCAAGGTGCAAAAATTTGTGCATAGTTTTCTAACAGCCTCAACAGCACCTGCATTTTGTAATCATGTGGAAGGCTACAGTCAAGACCAATTAGCCCATTCTATATAGTTAAAGTAGATATAGATAGAGATAGCAGTCTTTTTGTAACATGTTCAATTTACCGATAATCGTTTTTTTTTTTTTTTTTTCGAATGTGAAGTATTAGCACGAGATATATTCCTAACATGCACCGATTTGGGCTGAATTAATTAATTACATCCATCGAACACTTTTCATGAAAATACTTGTAGAATCGACTCAAGTCGATAACCGTTCTTCGATGTTTCAAGGAATCAAGGTTGCTGGTCAGTACTGCATCTCTAAATCGGCAAACAGCTCCCTCCTAAATATAATTCAACCAGTGCAGCCTATGTTTGGGAGCAGAGCCTCAAACATGAGAGAATTAACAGTTGTTGTGGAGTGTAAAGCTTTCTAATTCGAAATATTCCCAGCTTTTGAGAAGCTCTCTTTGCTATATTTGGAACATGTTCATGCCAAAATATATCTGTTCTCAAATTAACGTCCAGCAAATTGAATGACGATACTAGAGGAATGGAGTGCTCCGACATAACTATGTCGGGTTTAGCAACGTTAACTTTTTTAGAAAAAACTTCTGCCTGGGTTTGTTAAGTTGGACGACTTCCCGCTATTTGCGGATATTTACATCATCTGCAAAGCGGGAAATTGGATTCCTAGTTCTTTCCAGCAGATCATTACCCTAAACGAGAAAGAGAGTAGGAGACAGTATGTATACAGTATCAACGCCGGTGTGCCCCTAGGGATACACCGGCGTTGATAGTGAAAAAATCCATCCACTGCCACTAGTAAAGAACGCTCTCTGAAGAAACACAAGAGCCATAAACAGAACTTTTCAGATATTTTATAATAGCATAGCTTAGCCAACAATCCATCATGCCAAACACGGTCGAACGCATTGGATATATCAAGTGCAACCGCTCGAGATTCTCCAAAGTGTTCAATTCCGTTGTTTTCAAACATGTGTTACATAAGTTAGAAGATCTCCTGTTTATCTTTGCCTACGAAAGCTGTATTGATGGTCGCTAATAATATTGAATGCTTCAAGATATATTAGAACATGCTGATTTATAGTTTTTTCCTAGCTTTCGATATTATTCAAAAGCAGTGTGACTCGTCGATAGTTGTTTGGCATGGTTTTCGTACCTTTTTTGGGTATTTATTGTTGGGTTCAATTATTAGTAATTATACTATCTATAATAATATATATAAAATGCAACGTCTCTCTGTCTGTCCGTTAGTGCGCTTATCACTGGAGAACCACTTATCCGATTTACGTACTTTTTTTTTAAACATACATATGTTCTCTGGCCAGGTTATAGGCTATATTTTATTATGATAGGTAGCATAAGGAATGAGTAGTGACGATAATAGTGAATGAAGTTGACAACAAGTTTGCCGGTAGCGCGTTCCCTTGCAATACACAGCCTAAACCATTAAATATAGAACAATAGTATGTAGCAGAGAATATCTATAATCTATAATATATATATATATATATATATATATATATATATATATATGTATATATACATATATATATATATATATATATATATATATATATATATATATGTATATATATATATATATATATATATATATATATATATATATATATTATATATATATATATAATGCAATGTCTCTCTGTCTGTCTGTCTGTCCATTAGTGCGTTTATCACACGAGAACCACTTATTCGATTTACGTGATTTTTTAAATTCTTACATATGTTCTCTCACCAGGTTATAGATATATATATTTTATTACATCTATAATATATATATATATATGTATATATATATATATATATATATATATATATATATATATATATATACATATATATATATATATATATATATATATATATATATATATATATAAATATATATATATATATATATATATATATATATATATATATAATATATGCAACGTAATCTCTGTCTGTCTGTCTGTCCGTTAATGCGCTTATCACTGGAGAACCACTTATCCGATTTACTTACTTTTTTTTTAAAGCATACATATGTTCTCTGGCCAGGTTATAGGATATATTTTATTCCGTTAGGTAACATAAAGAATAAGCAGTGCCGATAATAGTGAATCAAGTAGGAAAAAAAAGGTTACCGTTAACGCGTTCTCTTGCAATACACTGCCTAAACCATTAAATATTTAACAATATCATGTTGCAAAGAATATAATATATATAAAATGCAACGTCTCTCTGTGTGTCTGTCTGTCCGTTAGTGCGCTTATTACTTGAGAACCACTTATCCGATTTATACATATGTTCTATATAATTCGATATAAACCTAGGTAATGGGAGATAAGGAGAGATAATGGGAGATAAGTATAACTAATGGGAGATAAGGAGAAATAATGGGAGATAAGCAGAGACAAGTCTAGATAATGGGAGTTGTGGTGACATAATGGGAGATAAGGAGAAATATTGGGAGATAAGGGGAACTATTGCGAGATAAGTCGAGATAAGCCTAGATAATAGGAGATAAGGTGAGATAATGGGAGATAAGGGAAAATAATGGGAGATGAGCAGAGATAAGCCTAGATAATGGAAATTATGTAGAGATAATGAGAGATAAGGAGAAATAATGGGAAATAAGGAGAAATAATGGCAGATATTTTATTACGTTGGGTAACATAAGGATAGTGCCGATAGTAATGAATCAAGTCCACGCGAGCGGAGCCGCGGGCACTGCTAATTTAACTAAATAAAAAAGGAACAGAGATTTGATGAAACTGTAAGTAAACTTTAAGCAAGGCAACCATGAACATCGATGTAAACGTAGAGTATCTGCTAGGGCCAGTTTGCGAAAACTCCGACCTTCCAATATGCAAAAAATCAAGTACCACAAAAGTGCCCAGAAGTTCATTATAATGCATCTCTCACAAAAATGCGTCTGCATTCCTACAAAATACAACTGTTGATAGAATTAAAGCGGTCTGATACTAACCAGAGGCTCGACTTCGTCATAATAAAATTAAATTAATTCAAAATAACTTCCACATAGCCCTGAATCGATGCTGATAAATTTATTGTTATTGAGATATTTCATAACAAAATTTTATAGTAACAATCCTAACTACTTGAAATACACCGGTGATCAAAAAGATCGACTCAAACGGGTTTGCTTCATTTAACACATATCCTTAAATTTAATTTTCAAAAACTGGTATTATTCTTGGTATCATTAGAATGATGATTATCTACTCTTTCCATTAATATAAAAACCATTTGGATTTCCAAAAAGTTTTACTGATTAAAACGGTTTTACTCAATAGTTTAGTACGTTTTTGCTCTCTCAGCAACTTACTCGTTGCGTGCTATTCATCCCTATAAAAACACATGCAACTGCATTTTCCTATCATTCCTTTATCGGAACTTGTACCTGCTCACTAATTACGTCATTGAAAAAATGGATACCACCCCGAAAAAAACGGCACAAGTCATTGCCTTATTGCAAGAAGAACGTGTAGTTGATGTGCAACTGTACCTGAGTCAGTCAGCTGTATCCAAAGTCTCTAGACGTTACCAAGACACTCGCGCCTTTACACGGAGACCAAGAGCAGAAAGAAGAAGGTATACCTCGGAGCGAGACGACCTCTTCATTATTAACACAACTCTAAGAAATCGTCACTTGACCGGAGTTGAGGGACTTAAAGGTTGCGATGGCGGAAGAGTGGGGTAGAATCCCACAGACAGTGGTGAAAAAGCTCACCCGCTCCATGAAAAACCGGTTGGAACCAGTAATAAGGCCTAGGAGGTAATACAAAATATTGATTTTGCTTTTTATCAATAAATTTAATCGTTACATTAAAATTTGTTTCATCTTTCCTTTCCCTTACCCTTGTTTTCAATCCTTGTTCTCCTTGTTTCCACTTTCAATCCTTTTAATCAGTAAAAAGCATGAGGTATGCTGTGGAATTTGGTATCATTAGAAAGATAATAGAATGGGGTTTCAAATAATACTAAAATCTGTAAAAATATGTGAACACTAAATTTTAGAATCCGTGCTAAATGAAGTTAAATAGTTTGAGTCGATTTTTTTTGCTTGCCAGTATAATTATGAGAAAATATAATTTTACCCTTCGCTTAGAAAATAACTGGGACGTAATGGTTTATATTCAGAAAGCGTTATCTCCAATAAATTGTTTTTCAGAGCTATAGGTTGATATGAAAAAGGTTTGTTAATTTATCAATTCGCTTCTTACTATACATATTCTAAAAACATGGTTTGTGTAATATACCTTGGAATTAGTGCCAAATGTCTATAACGTTGGCACTAAATTTATGTTTTTTCTGGCAGTGGTCTACAATTAGTCATTAGATTACTTTACGTTAATCTGAGAGAAGCATTACTCAGTATACATCACCACTACGTAAAAACGCTTTATTTTTGCACTCAACATGCGTTTCGCTAACCATGTTAGCTTCATCAGGAGCGATGATTGATTGACATTCCCAACTTAGTTGAGAGAAGCATAATAAAAGACAGGTATATATGTTGACATATTTCATACTTGAGTTAATAGCTTAGGCGGTCGAAACATTTTGTTTAAAAGCTTCTGGCCAGTTCACTAAAAGGGTCTAAGTCTTAAAAAAAATGTTAGAAAATTTAAAATAAAAGCAAGAAACAAGAATTTGAAATAAGCAGAAAAGTTAACAGATTTCAGAATTTTTAAACAATATTTCATTTTTATCAGTTTATAAATAAACCCTGTATTGCACATCATCATAACTTAATATAATTGCCAAATTAGACCAATATTAAAGCTAGACCATTTTTGTTAATAGGACAGTTTAAATTTTTACTGACAGAAGGGTTTTAATTTAAATTATTGGTTATTAATAAATTTGTATTTCACATAATAAAACAAGCATTACAAAATGACATTAACTGTAAAAATCAAATTTCGACGATATATCATTTAGGATATAAACAGGTTAGGAAACTCTGCCCACGAAAATTTGAAATTAAAAACATAAAAAAGTAATTTTACTATTGTTTGCCAATTTGTCCGTACTAAAATTTCTATTATTAACATTAACTTACATCCTTAAGAGCGCGTGGCTTGTCGTTTTTAAATTGTACCTAATTAAGCATTCAATGTTCTCAGCCATTGGAATTAGATCGAGACAATACGGAGTAATACTAATAGGCGTTTTAGCGGTGATTATCGTTGCTCGCACGCACATTTTATCGCTTAGATAGGGTTTATTTTTATGGATAATAAAGAGGAGAAAACAGGAACATGTAATTATTAAATTTCCACTATAATAGGGAACGAATATCTTTGACTGTTTCATACCTAATTATATAGCATAAATTGATTTTTCAGGAATTTAAATTGCACATCAAGAAAAAAAGATATATTTTTACTGTTCTGTACAGAACACTTATAAGATCACTTTGGTGTCTGTCTGTCTGTCACACCCAATTTTCTCCGAAACTATTTATCATAGAAAGTTAAAATTGATGGCCTCCTCAGAGCCGTGTAGTTTTGAAAGTTAAATATTGACTTAAGGGGTTCGTTTTGCGGGGTGAAATCGGAAGTGAAAAAAAATTTTTTACCAGGTCATCGAGTCAAATGAAAGCTTATAAAAACACGAGTTGAAAAATATATATAATGTAATACTTGCGCACACTTTTCTTTGTATTATTTTTGAAAAAAGTGCGAAAAATCACTGTCCCTCTCGAAAAGTACTGATCAAAAAATTTTGAAAAAATCTGGAATATTCTCCACAGGGTGTAGTTTGAACGAAAATGATCACGAGTGCATTACCTTTAATAATTTATCTGGTATATAAAAAAAAAACAAAAATTTCAAGGTCATCAGTTTTCAGTAAAAATCCGAAGGAAACTTTGTTGAAAACTCATTTGGGGTGTGTTTTTGTGGAGTCATTGATCTTTTTATATCTCCGTAACAAAAATTTGTATTTTAAAAGCAATTAACGTACGGACCACTAATTGCGAAAGTCCTACTTGCACTTGGCTGGTTATTTCCAATAGTGATAAACAATTATATCACAGTGTTTTCAATCATTTCACTTTTAATCGGAAGTGATAAACTGTTGACGTTGATTATCATATATACTTACCTTTTTTGTATTTGTGACAGATCAACATAAATTACAATTATGACACAAATGTAAATCATTCTTAAAAAAAGCATAATGTATTTTTCATACTGGTTTTAAACACTTGAAGTTTCGAAACAGTTTTATCGAATTTAATGAAGCTTCCAGATACTGGAAATTTGTTTTCATTTAAATATTTTATTTATAAGCATAGCAGACTTGCCGCAGGGAAATCCCTAAAGCATTACAGCGGCGATAGCTGTGCGGAAAAAGCGATTCACGTTGGATTTGAATCGCTGTCAATTGTACTCAGTTGGAAACACAGTCTTGAGCGAATTATTCAAAAATGATTAGGTTCTCCATGTAAAAGACTGTTTAAAAAGCGTTATAAGAGGAGTGACAGGCTGAAACTCAAATAGACGTGGCATATTAGCGCGACATATATTATTAACATGCACCGCTCTGGTAGAAATTAAGCGGGCTACATTCTATGCTACTTCGATGTTCCAAGGAATCCAGAGGGTACTGGAGAGTTCTGGGTCTCCAATCAGGCGAACAACTGTCTTCTGAATAGAATCCAACAAATATAGTGTGTACTTAAAAACAGTGTTTCCAGTATTACACAGACAGAATGACTATGAGTAGAGGCCCGTGGCTCCGTGACGTAGTATTTGCTTGCGGTGCAGAAGATCTCGGATTAAATCTCGGCAGATCGGTATACTTTTATTTAAGTACTACTTGATTCGCCTTTATCGCCACCGCTTATTCATTATGTTTATATTTTCATATAGCTCCAGGGGCCTTAGAGGCCCATGGCTTGGTTGCATACTTGTCTCCACTTCTTTTTGTCTCCTGTTAGCTTTTTCCTGTGCGGGATTTCCTTCAACTTCGCTCTTGCTTTACTGCCATGTAGATCGGGGTCTACCCTTGCCTCTTCTTCCAACCACTCCTCTTATTGGGGCTTGCTTTGCCTGTCTTTCTTCCTTCATCCTTGCGACGTGTCCCAACCATCTTAATCGCTGGCTTCTTATGATTTGGCTTATAAGCGATTTAGTATATAGGCATTTTAATTAGTAATGTGTTCTTCTTCTCCACAGTCCGTCTTCTTTCTTTTCCCACACCTCCAACGTCTCCTTTTTTCTTGCGTTAAGTTTCTACGTTTCGCATCCATCACCGTGGATCTAACAACTGTCGTATATATTCTTTCTTTTGCTTTTTTTGATACATTCTTTGATTTCAATACTGGATTCATTGCCCCCAAAAATCTCTGTCCATTCGTTATTCTTTCTTGTATCTCCGTCCTTTCTTATCCACTCTCTGTTATTGTTACTCCCAGATAATTAAATTTGTCTACTTTTTCAAACATATATCTTTTCCCTAAGTTGTTTATTGTATCTAAACTTTTGTTGTTTTTATTAACCTTCTTCTTTGTAATTACCATGTATTTTATTTTTTTCTCATTTATATTTAGTCCTCTCATCTTTCCCCTTTCTTCAATCCTACTTATGGCTTTTTTGAGGTTCTCTTTTGCTCTTGCAATCACTGCTACATCATCCGCATAGGCCAAGCATCGGCAGGTTTGTTGGTATATGGTTCCATTTGTTTTTATTTCTGACTCCTGGATTATCTTCTCTAGTACCAAATTAAATGGACATGTCGACACTGGATCCCCCGGTCTTAAACTTCTCTTCACTTTAAACTTGTTTGATACTTTACCCTGAACCAACACTCTATTTTCTATGTCATTCAGGGTCATTCTCACCATGCGAATCAATTTACTTGGAATTTTTAGTTCTTCCATTATCTCGTAGAGTCCTTCTCTATTTACAGAGTCATATGCTTCTCTGAAATCCACAAAAACCAAGTGTAGTGTCAAATTTTCTTCTGACCTATTATCTTGGATTTGCTTAATCGAAAATATCTGGTCTGTAACCGATCTATTTCTCCTGAATCCACACTGGTACTCTCCCAGAATAGATTAGTCTTTCTCTTCTAGTCTGTTTTTGATAGTCACCATTACTGTCTTGTACCCGACATCCAGTAAGGCTATTGGTCTATAAGTAGCACATATAGTTTTTCTCCTTTCTTGTATATTGGACAAATGAGCGACTCTCTCCAGCTCACTGGCTTCTTTTCTGTTTCCCATATTTCTTACAACAAACGGCATATTTCATTTTTCGGATCTACTCCTCCAGTTTTTATCTTTTCTGTTATTATACAATTTCCATCTGGGCACTTATTTTTTTTTGGGTTCTGAGTATAACTCTTATTTCTTCTTTGGAGGGTTTGTTTGTCCCCTCCTGCTCTTCAGTTAATTTTGCTTCCCATTTCTCATTCAACTCCTCATTTTCATCTCCATTTAATGTTTCTTTAAAATATTCTGCCCATCTATACAGTCTTTCTGCCAAGCTTACTGCTAAACTTCGATCTTTTTTCCTAACTATTAGCATTTTGTTTCTGTTTATTCCTTTGTATTTTATAAAAAAAAAACACGTAAATCGGTTAAGTGTATCTTGAGTGCTAAGCGCACAAATGGACAGACAGATAGACGTTGCGTTTTATATATATTACATAGATTATTATTATTATATTACCTGGCCAGAGAACATATGTATGAATTAAAAAAAAAAACACGTAAATCGGATAAGTGGTTCTCGAGTGATAAGCGCACTAACGAACAGACAGACAGAGAGACGTTGCTTTTATATTATAGAAGATTATAGATAACTTGGCCAGAGAACAAATGATGAATTAAAAAAAAAAACACATAAATCGGATAAGTGGTTTTCGAGAGATAAGCACGCTAACGGACAAACAGACAGACCGAGAGAGTTGCATTTTATATATATTACAGATATTCTTTGCTACATGATATTGTTCCATATTTAATGGTTTAGGCAGTGTATTGCAAGAGAACGCGCTAGCGGCAAACTTTTTTCCGACTGGATTCACTATTATCTTCACTGCTTATTCCTTATGTTATCTAACGTAATAAAATATAGCCTATAACCTGGCCAGAGAACATATGTATGATTTAAAAAAAAAAACACGTAAATCGGATAAGTGGTTCTCCAGTGATAAGCGCACTAACGGACAGACAGACAGATAGACGTTGCATTTTATATATATTATACATTATAGATATATGGCCTGGACAAGTACATAGGTAGTAGTTGTTTGCAGAAATGCAATAACGTCCGTGTCAGCACTAACGCGTTATTTAAAAAGGTGCCGTGAGATACAGAAATGTATGTTTCGACAATTGGACAACGCTGACGAGTATTACGGCATCCCCGCAGATATCCTCACGATATAAAAAAGGGTATAATCCCTAGCCAGGCGGGAAAGTGAACGATAAAAAAAAAATATAACAATTTTTTTATCAATTTTAATAAGATATTTTATGGCGTAACATAATACAACCATTTCTAGACAAAAGTATATGAAATAAAAACAATACTATTAACAACGAAGGTGTTTATTCATCACGAGAAGATTAAATACATTTCTTTAGTATAATATTTCACATGTAGTGGGCGAGTTTCGCTTTCTCTAAGATATCAAATGCTTCTGACGTCTTTTCAACTCACTCATGAAAAATTTTAGGGAAGAAAGCGTACATTCAAAATAAGGAAAAAATGTATCAAGAATACTATTTTGAATTATATGAATGTTTTTTAGAGGAAGAGAACACACGAGAATACCAGTAATAATTCAAACGACCGAAATCATTCAAACAAGTCGTAAATTCGTGAAAAATGATAGCAATGCACAGTGAATAATGCACTTAAACAACAATAAGAATACAGGGTGAGTCAACGATAGAGTAAAGTTCATTATCTCATTTGTTTCGGGAATGATGAAAAAATGTTAAATACAATAGTTTTAGGGAATGTTAAGGTACACAATTTAAAATTATTTTTGAGTATATAGGGTACTTCAAAAAAGTGTGGCCGATATAATGTATGTTTTTTTTTAAATGGAACATCCTATTTTCTTTCTAAATTCTGCGTAAAATTTTTATAACTTTTTTATTAATAATATTATATACCTAAACCTAGTAGTTTTTCTAATATTTCAATTTTTTTTAAAAAAAATACTAGTTTTCAATTTTGTAAAAAATTGCCATTGTTTCTGAAGGTGGAATACTCATAATTGGTACGAGCGTTCTATAGAGATGAAAAGAAAGATATATGTGAAGAAATTTGAGTTAGATGCTACAGGGTGTTCAAAATAAATTTATGCATTTCGATTATTTTGAATTGAAAAATCTCAAATTTTTTAAACGGCACACTCTGTAAACTATTATTTTTTCTGATTTTACAAAACCCTCCAACTTGTGTTACGCACGTCATATGCCTATTTCTAATAGTTTTCGATTTATTTTGAATTTTTCAATTTTTACCCTTGTTTTTAATACACTTACGCTATTGTGAAAACATAAACAAATAGTTAATAATAATTTTAACATAGTTTAGCTTATATAATTATTAATTATTACGACGTAATAAGTGTTCAAAAATATGCCCATCTACTTGAATACACATGCTTAGTCGTTTTACTATATTTTCCTTCACTTTCCTGAGCATAAAGGGCGTTATTGTCCTGCACGCATCCCGTATCCTATTTTTTCATGTCTACTGGTATTGTAGGGGGATTCATATAAACACGATCTTTAATGTAGCCCCACAAAAAGAAGTCTAAAGGTGTTAAGTCACATGATCGGGGGGCCACTGAATGAATCCATCCCTACCGATCTATTTTTGTGGGTAACGATCGTTTAAAAAAAATTCCCGAACTTCCCGGTGGTAATGAGCAGCAGGTCTTGTTGAATCCACATTTATTCCTTTCAAAGTTATCAACTTCTTCAAGAAGCTGGGTAATTCGTTTTACAAAAAATTTAGATATCTAGGCCCGTTAAGCGGTACACGGAAAAAATGTGGACCAATAATTCGAAAATTTAATATTACACACCATACATTAAGCGACCAATGGTTTTCGTTTTGAACTTCCCGGACCCAAAATGAACTAACTGTTGAATAATAATGAATTATATGGCTGTTAACTGCTCCATTACTGCGAAAAGTAGCTTCATCAGAAAACATTATTTTGGATAAAAAATTTTGAATCGGCCTCTATTGCTCAATTCATGATGGTACAAAAGTTTACTCTTCAAAATCACGGTCTTGAAGTTCTTGGTGTAGTCCTCATTGGTAGCATTCTGGTTTACTACTTCCCGTTTCGTATACATAACGCTACTACTACCATCAAACCGTTCCATTAAGCACTGAAAAGATTTTCTAGATAGTATACGTATATTAGGGTACTTCGTTCCTTAAAGCCTTACTGCCAAAAGACAATTTTTTCCAGACTAGCCCAGTATATAAACCATATCAATTAATTCATTTTTAGGAAAATCCATAACTATTACCTTTATGCGTCACTTACTACAACAAATTAAACTATTTTTACTTGCTTAATAGACATGTCAAAATTTGACAATGCCTACATTTTTGTTTTGTCTTGGCAACTAGGATGTTATAGCGCAAATGTATTAAAAACAAGGGTAAAAATTGAAAAATTATTAGAAATAGGTATATGACTTATTTAATAAAAGTTGGAGGGTTTTGTAAAAACTATCAGAAAAAATAATAATATACAAGGCCATTTAAAAAATTTGAGATTTTTCAATTTATAATAGTCGAAATGCATAAATTTATTTTGAACACCCTGTAGCATCTAACTCAAATTTCTTTACATATTATCTTTTTTTTTCATATCTATAGAACGTTCCTACCAATTATGAGTATTCCATCTTCAGAAAAAATGACGCTACTGGCAGTTTTTTACAAAAATGAAAACTAGTATTTTTTTTTTTAAATTGATATATTAGAAAAACTACTGGTTTAGGTATATAATATTATTAATAAAACAGTTAGAAAATTTTACGCAGAATTCAAAAATAAATTAGAAAATTGAATGTTCCATTTAAAAAAAACATGTTATATCGGCCATACTTTTTTGAAGTACCCTATATACTCAAAAATAATTTTAAACTGTGCACCTTAATAATTCCTAAAACTATTGTATTTAACATTTTTTCGTCATTCCCGAGACAAATGAGATAATGAACTTTACTCTTTCGTTAACTCACCATGTACAATTTGAGCAATTTTGAAAAAAAATCTATGCAATACAAGGCTTGTGTCAGAAGTGACAAGCTGAACTTCATACGAATGTGATGTATTAGTGCGACGTGTATTCCCAGAATGCAGACGCTCCACCTTTTAATAGAAAAAGCGACCGAATATAATATTAAGCTGCACCTAGCTTTCATCGATTATAAGAAGGCTTTTGACTACCTGGAACATTGAGCAATTATGCAGTTCTTAGCTCATGCCAGAATAGACTCAAGATATACCGCTTTCCTAAAATCTATATTAGAAAATGCGACATTAATGGTAATAGATGAAGATCGAAAAACAGAACCTCTAAAGATCAAGCCTTCGAGGATGTATTCAAAAGTCTTGAGTGGGAAGAGAAGTGAATTAAAATCGACGGCATATATTTACATCACTTGCGATTCGCAGATGATGTAGTACTCATTATTGAAGATCATGAGTATATCAGACGAACAACAAGAATTACAGATATCAGTAAAAAAGGTAAAATTCAAGTGGCAATGGGCGGGGTATGTAGCTAAAACGAATAATGGTAGATGGGCAACAAAATTACTTAAATGGAGACTTTGGGAGAGCAGATGAAGTATCGGAAAACCAATCAAAAGATGGACCAATGATATCAGGTTGATAACCGGTAGTAGATGGCTCCATCTTGCAAAGGATATAGACAATTGGAAGAAACTTGAAGTGGAGAAGTAGCAGCTTACAAAAAAGAGGGAGTTTGTTTTAGGAGGAATTTAGCGGGCTACATCCATCGAACACTTTTCATGAAAGTTCTTTTGTAATAAACTCAAATAGCCAACCGTTCAATGAGGCGAATAGCTTTCTTTTGAATAGAAACCAATAAATGTAGAGTATGTTTGGGTGCAGAGCCCCAAAGTGTAAAGGTTTCCAGTTCGAAATTTATAAATGAAATTTCTTTATTTCAGCCAAATCGTTCGAGTATACAGAGCAAAGTTTGCAATAAAATTTTTTTTATTTTCTTTTCACAGCATATAACAGCTGAGCTAGGCCCCTAGGAGGGACTAGAGTCACCATATGATGCATGATGGCGTCTGTTTGAGGATATCAGAATGCCTTCATGCTGATATTGACCACGTACATCTCAGCGCACGGTAACTAGTGCGACGCAGAAATACTCTCTGGGCGCTTTCTTCACTACCTCTACATTCGCATCCATCTATATTGTGATGGAAGGTGCAACTGTACAGAGGAAGTTAAAAGAAAAATGTTTGAGGTAATTAATGAAGACAACAGAACTGAGATTGTGTAACAAAATAAAGAAAGGGACTGTCAAAAGATGTCATTCTATTGAAAATGATGATAAGAATAAGGAATGTGAACAAGTGTGCTTACAGAATCGTAACCAAAGATTGCGATTCTGTAACAAAAAGACAAGGAAAGCCACTGCCAGAATAAGAATCTTTTTGTTTTTATTGCTACTGTTAAATATTAAGTTTGTCACCTTAGAAGAGATAAGGAAAACGAATGTCAAAAAGTGTGCGTAAAGAATCGTGTCCCAGGGGCTTTAAGAATATTGATTCCATTTAAATACCTTAACAGGTAGTCAAAGCGTATTAAAGAAATTTTAAGACATAACTTTTACCAATTTTCAAAACTTTTTGCTAATGTGCTCTTTTTTTCTTCAGCATAGACTTCCACAAAACCTTGTTATTTACAAAAACATTTTAGACAGACTTCTCCTGTATAGTTACTGTTTATTATAATCTTTTATAAGCTTCATGCTCGTTTCTGCATGATATTTACAAGTTAGTAATAATTTGCCACCCTGCCTTACAGTCATCCCTTTTAGTCCACTCTTTTACAGGATGTTAAAGAAAATCCTTGTAAACCCAAAGGTTGCTAATAAATCTCAATGTGTCGGTCGTTGCTAAAGATTTTGTTTGACGTTTGTAAACAGTGTTCCCTTTTTTTTTTATCTTGGTTCATTATCCTCTTCATTAACTACACTAACTTGGGTTATGCACTAGAGCTTTTCAGAAAACTTTTCATTAAAAACAACAGATCTCATAGCCCTTCATTCATATACCAGTACTTTTCACTCTCAAATTGTGTCCTTTCTAGTAAGTTTGTTTTATCCAGAGCTGAAATCAATGAGCTCCTGCAAGTGATAACTAACATTTACTTGAAGGTCGCAATGCCGCAAATTAACTAGCTCCTCGAATGGATTTAAATTTTTTGAATGTTTTGATCAACTTTTCAAGAGAAAGTACAGGTATATCACTGCACCATTCTACTATTTGAGTATGGCTTCTCTAGGATTTATTGTTTTTTTTAAAACAACGTTGTTTAATAAGGAACGTTAGAGCATTGCCCAATATAGGGACGTTCCATATATGACATTGTCTGAGTTAGCAAAATCTAGAATATTGATATTCTTTAGCAGTCTGGTTGTATATACGAGGGTAGATTGATAAATCTGGTAAATTTCTACTAAATAGCAGTAAATTTTATTAACTGGAATGACTGTTGGCAAGCGTGATTCTTGTAACCGTTGTATTTAAAGTTTCAAACAGATGTAATGCGTACTTGCACCAGCACTGAAGCCGATTTATTACTGGATAAATGAATTTAAATCTGGTCATACGAGCACTCTAAATGCTGCGTCTTCATGATGCATTACTGAGTTTTCTTCTCATGATATCGTGATGGAAGCTCGTTTTCATTAGGCTTCATGAGATTGCTAAGATGATAGGTATCTCATATGAATGGGCACATAATATCTTCTATGAAGTTCTAAAAATAAAAAAAGCTGAGTGCGCGATGGGTGCCGACTAAAAACATACTAGGCAGGACATTTCCAAATCGTGCTTGGAGAACTTGCAGCGTAATCCGAAACGCATTTTGTTTTGTAACTGTAGACGAAACTTATATCCACGATTACATTCTGGAGGCAAAACGGCAGTCAAAACAATGGGTTTGCAAAGGTAAAAGGGCACCGAAAAAAGCGAAACAGTTTTTTATCGGGTGGGGAAAAGTAATGGATTTGGAAAAAGGTAAAACAGAGATACCCTCTTATTACGCAACATTATTCGACTGTTTTCATAATGAGTTAAAATAAAAGCGACCAAAAACGTTGGGCCATAAAGTGCTTTTTCACCAGGACAATGCGTCAGCTGTTACAATAGCAAGTGACTTTCGAAATAGTTCCTCACCTACCCTAAGTAGGGAATGTGGAATCTTCGGCACAATTACACTACTCAGTATATATCACCACTACACTAAACACTTTATTTTTGCACTCGATGCGCGTTTCGCTAACCATGTTAACTTCGTCAGGAGCGATGATTAACTCAGTCAATCAATTTT
>CM032456.1:82436154-82443654 GCA_019049505.1 Pachyrhynchus sulphureomaculatus
ACGCGATTGCACAGACGAAAATTTCTCTTCTCCAGGGTCAACACCTTGTCTTGACGGACAAGGAACCTGAGGTCAAGAACACTGAGACCTAGTTATGGTTCGGTAATGATTTTTGCCGGATATTAACTTGTGATGATGAAATATCTGAATAATTTGATTCACTTGTGAAAATAGCAAAAATAATAAGATCATTGATTTAGAATGAAGCGATATCGAAGTGTCACTAGATTTTCTTATTACTAAGGAGAAAAAATATTACATGGCGATGTATTTGGATATTCATTTTTGAAAATTATATAAGCACTGATAATTTCTGAAAAGTATTAAAAGGAAGAGTTCATATTAGGTGATTAATCCCAACAGCGCGATACATATGTCATTCATTATTTATTTTTTTTATAGGCCTAGCATACGTGCTGCAGGGAAATCCCTAAAGTGCTACAGGAGCGACACGTCTGCGGAAAAAGCGATTGACGTTGTTCTTGAATCGCTGTAAATTGTATTCGGTGGGAAACACAGTCCTGGGTAAGCCATTCCAAAGGGATGATGTTCTCCATATAAAAAACTACTTGAAAAGCGTTGTACGAGGAGTAACAAGCTGAACCTCATACGGATGTGAAGTATCAGCGCGACGTGTACTCCTAACATGCACCGCTCTGGAAGGAATTAAGCGGGCTACATCCTTCGAACACTCTCCATGAAAATACTTGTAGAATAGACTCAAGTCGCCAACCGTTCTTCGATGTTCCAGCGAATCAAGGCCGCCAGTCAGTTCTGGGTCTCCAATCAGACGAACAGCCGTTCTCTCAACAGTATCCAACAAATGCAGTGTATGTTTGGGAGCAAAGCCCCAAACATGGGAGCAGTATTCCATAGTTAGTCGAACTTGAGCTTTGTAGAGAATTAACAGTTGTTGTCTAGTGTAAAGCTTTCTGGTTCGAAATAATATTTCCGACTTTTGAGAAGCTCTCCTTGCTATGCCTGCAACATGTTCATGCCAGAACATATTTGCTCTCAAATTAACGCCAACAAATTGAGTGACGATGCTAGGGGAATGGAGTGCCCCGACACAACTATGTCGGGTTCAGCAACGTTAACTTTTTTAGCGTTAAATTCCACTTGGTTACTGTCACCCCAAGATTGAATTTCTTCCAGGTTTTTGTTAAGTTGAATGACTTCCTGCTGTCTGCGGATATTCGCCTGAGCAGCCGATGTCCGAGCGTTCAAAGTGAATGAAGAGATAAGCGTACTGTCATCTGCAAAGCTGTAGATTGGATTCCCGGTGTTTTCTAGCAGATCGTTAATGTAAATGAGAAAGAGAGTAGGAGACAGTATGGAGCCTTGGGGCACAACGGCGTTAACAGTAAAGGTGTTAGAAAGAATTCCGTCCACTGCGACTCATAAAGAACGCTCTCTGAGGAAACATGAGAGCCACAAACAGAACTTTTCAGACATACCATAAGAGCGTAGCTTAGCCAACAGTGCATCGTGCCAAACACGGTTGAACGCCTTGGATATGTCAAGAGCAACCGCTCGAGATTCTCCGAAGTGTTCAATTACGTTGTTCCAAACATGTGTTACATAAGTCAGAAGATCTCCTGTTGATTTATGTTTACGAAAGCCATATTGGTGATCGCTAATAATGTTGAATCCTTCCAGGTGTTTTAGAAGATGCTGATTGACAGCCTTTTCCATAACTTTCGATATTATTGAAAGCAGTGCGACTGGTCGGTAGTTGTTTGGCAAGGTCTTCTTGCCTTTTTTAGGTATCGGCTGAACTGTGGCACATTTCCAGCAGAAAGGAAATATTCCCTTTCTGTAGGATAGGTTGAAAAGTCTACAGAAAACTGGTGTTTGTTCCCTTGCACAGTTTCTGAGAACCAGGGCAGGTAATCCGTCAGCGCCAGAAGCTTTTTGGTGTCTAGTTTCTGCTGTACTTATCGCGGACAGCGAAGAAAATTTTCAAAGGCAGCTACATCAATTTGTCCGATCGGGTAGCAAACACAATAAGGAAGTATCCAAAGAAAAGACAAAATGCGTCACAGCATGCAGAGAGCCACTAAGATGTAGATCTCCAGTGCTAGAGACATACAAGAGGAAGTTATCAGAGGGGTCGGTTGAGAGACATCATATAGTGCAACAAATACGTGTAAAATGAGAATAAAATATAGATATACAAAACGTGTATTAGATCAGTCTTAACATATGCTACGGAACCGAGACTGGAGACAAGGAAAACCAAACAATTGCTCAAAACAACCACAATGAGAACCCTAAGGTGCATAATAGGTAAAAGAAGAGATACAATATCTAGCTAGCAAATAAGGAAATAATGCAAGATATATGATATTATAAAATTCCTTAAGGTCAGGCGGAAAGAATGGACGACAATAGATTCCGAAAACTGAATACTAGAACGCTACAAGGCAAACCACAAAGCTGGACGTCATCGTCAATGGATACCTAATATATATATATATATATATATATATATATATATATATATATATATATATATATATATATATATATATATATGTATAATGTATTGTAATCTAAATAATAGATTGTCGCTATAGTAAAAACAAGTTTATGATCATTACACATCAGCTGAATATCCAGTTTATCATTTAATGGTTATTGTGCAGAAGAAATTGCGCCTAAAGAGTTGCGTATACGATTAGTTGCGTCAGATTGCGTTAATACAGTTGTTGTTGGAATATTAGAGATTTAAATTAACAAAAGAACTAGTAAGTGAACTAATAATATGATGATTTATAGCACAATATTAGAATATTCGTTTTTATTTAGAAATATGCCATTAAAATAAAATAATTAAATTTCAAAAATTTGTTTTATATATATATATATATATATATATATATATATATATATATATATATATATATGGTATATATATATATATATATATATATATATATATATATATATATATATATATGGTATATATATATATATATATATATATATATATATATATATATATATATATATATATATATATATATTTACTTGTTTCAAAGCCTTTCTTCTAGATTTCCATATTCAATTTAACTGGGCAGAATAATTCAATAGTGCCCTATTATAAATTTTCAACATGCTTTTTCTGAGTTTTTACAATTCATGAAGATAAATTCGAATCCTTAATAAATCTGTATAAATATTTCCCTAATTTCAAATACCAATATATAACCTGTGATTACGAAAACACCCCTTTTTCAGGATTAATCCTTATCCTTTACAGATAATGAATCTGAGGTCAAAACCATCGGGACATTGTTATGATTTGATTATGATCCTTTCTACATTTTAATTGGAAATGATGAAAAATTGATTTTTCTGGTAATTTAGAAATCACAAGAGAAAACAGAATATCATTAATGTGAAATGTTACAAGGTGCTACTATTTAATAGTTTTTGGATATTGAAATAAGCCACAATTTGTGGGGAAGAATTCTCATTCCTTTTTACTTTCCTTGCTAAAGAAAAGTGTTATATTCGTGAAAAAATCGCACTTCGAAATTTTTGCTTTTCTTCGTGGCTTAAGATTCTTAGATTACGAAAGCAAAGTAACTCATTTCCGTCAGTATTTCGGTTTGTTGGCACGATGACTCTCTAAGGAAATGGGATATCAATTTTAAACTTCGTACGTAGATAATATCAATTAAGGAAACTAAGCATATAGTATTTGAATGATATCGCTTCAGGCCAAGTGGTAAAAGGGGTAGGGGTCGATAAATTTTAAATGGTTTTAATAATAATATGGAAGTTAGGAGAGGAGATTAGAGGAGGTTGCTTGCTTTATAATATGTTATATATTCTTTTCTGAGTTTTTAAAGTCTAGGAATATAGAAATTAGGTTATTTTTCATTGCCATTAAGTTCAGCTCAGAAAGGGGCGGAATTGGGCGGAGGTAGTTTATTATTGTATAATTTCAATAACATTTTGAGATATTTACAGATTTTTTGGTTGATGTACTAGTATAGTAAAATATATAAGGAGTTAAAAGGTGGGGAAGAGTGTTAATGGGGTTGCTTTCTATATTGATGTTCTAGGTCCTTTGCATATATAAGGTGAAGATAATGGGGTAGAGGGTTAGAGGTGTGGTTGCGCGTATATCATAATATATTTCTATTTCAACGTTCTTGCTTAGATCTAGTTACAGAGTAAACTAAAAAATTTTACGTTGATCAGAGGAAAAGTTTTAGAAAGACAAACAGTTAAATTAGCAGAAACTTACTTGCCTCTGGCATAGTAATTAAATTACTATTTATATCCTTGGCTAAAGGGAGAAACATACCCCCTACAATTTTTGCATTTCTAAACGTTTTAGTGTTCTTAGATTACAAGAAATATATATTCTCATTTCTATCGGTCTGTCTACCCGATTGTTAGGTTGTTGGTCTCTCGATCTGTCAGTCTGCATCATATTTGAAACACAGATGCAACGTACAGTTTTTGAACGATATTATTGTAAGGAATGATGGTGAAAGGGGTGGGTTGTATTATTTTAACCATATTATGCAAATTTACGTTATCTTTTCTAGAAAAAGTCTAATTCATTATTTATTTTGGAAGTGTATGTTTGCAAGGAAAATACTGGGTAAACTACTTTAGAGATTTTTGTAAAATTAGTCAGATTCTTAGAATTCGAATAGGATAAGATAAATCACATAAGTTGGGTAATGGCAAACCAGTTAATAAAGTATAGGTTTTTTTTCTAAAAGCTGATCAATTACAAAAAACCAAGATCCAGAATTGAATAAAAAAACTCCTTTTACTCTATATACATATATGAACATGTGTATATAAATGCTTGCTTCCTTTAAAATTTCAATAACCTGTCATTTTAAAAATGTCTCCTTTCCAGATTTAATACTTTTTCTTGCTGGAAAAGGAATGTGATGTCAAGAAAACCGACATCTAATTATGGTTTGGTAATGATTTCCGCTCGGATATTAAACGATGATGAAATACTAAAGATTGGATATATTTTTTATTACTTTAGGAAGGAAGTACAATAATCGGTAGAATTTTTTTTGGTGAGATGGATTTACTTAATAGCTTTTTTCAGCTCATTTTTATTTTTAACTTTATTTCAAGCTCCTTGGTATTCATTAAAATACTTATTTATATCGATAATGGTCTGGACAATTCACCCATATATATATATATATATATATATATATATATATATATATATATATATATATATATATATATATATATATATATATATGTATATATACATATATATATATATATATATATATATATATATATATATATATATATATATATATATATATATATATATATCTATATATATACATATATATATATATATATATATATATATATATATATATATATATATATATATATATATATATATATATATATATATGGGTGCTCCAAGAAATGTATTCTATTGGATGACTGATAGACCAACTTACCTGAATATTTAAATATGACCTTAATGAAAAATTAGTTCGATTAGTTCGTTAGATTTCGAGATATTGACACTTTTATGAATTTTGTGAAAATAGATTATTTAGACCAGTTTGCGAGTGTCGCAACAACAAATTTTTGTATTCTAATATTATAATTATTATTACGTAATCCTTAATAATCTTCTGTCGATCACAGTTCAAAATTAAACTAATTGTGCTAAGCCTGTGGCAAAAAAAAAACATTTTTGCAAGTATCATGAGTAAACTCTAAAAAAATATATTAAGCTAACCTGGTCATATTTACATATTCTGGCGAATTATGAGCTGGTCTATCACATCACAGAAGGATTTGTCTTTGCCTTTAAAATAGGCCTCAGTTTAGGCGAGAACTTCTTCATTGAAGCCAAATGTCTTTTCCGCGAGCATTTTTTTGAGATCTGTGAATAGATAATCGTCGCTGGGGGCCAAATCTGGAGAACACCGAGACTGTTTACTCTCAGCTTGTGTAGAAAAATCAACATGTTGAGTTTTGATTTCGAGGACTAACTCGCATTTTCTTACGTTGTTTTACTTATTTATTCGTTTGTTCATATTTATTGGTTTTATATTTCAACATATTAATACCTAGACGAAAAATAACATTGTTTTTAATATATGTAATCCGTGTATTAATATTGTAGTTAGTCCTCAAGAAGTGATCAAACGATATATATCTATAATATATATAAAATGCAACGTCTTTCTATCTGTCTGTCTGCCTGTCTGTCCGTCCGTCCGTCCGTCCATCCGTCCGTCCATCCGTCCGTCCGTCCGTCCGTCCGTTAGTGCGCCTATCACTGAAGAACCACTTATCCGATTTACGTACCTTTTTTTTAAAACATACATATGTTCTCTGGCCAGGTTATAGGCTATATTTTATTACGATAGGTAGCATAAGGAAAGAGCAGTGACGTAAAATAGTGAATGATGTAGGAAATAAGTTTGCCGCTAGCGCTTGCCTTTGCAATACACAGCCTAAACCATTAAATGTGGAACAATATTATGTAGCAAAGAATATCTGTAATGTATAATCTATAATATATATAAAATGCAATGTCTCTCTGTTTGTCTGTCTGTCCATTAGTGCGTTTATCACGCGGGAACCACTTATCCCATTTACTTGTCTTTTTTTAAATTCATACATATATTCTTTGGCCAGGTTATATAATAATAATAATAATCTATATCTATAATATATATAAAAATGCATTGTTTATCTGTCTGTCTGTCGGTCCGTTAATGCGCTTATCCCTCGAGAACCACTTATCCGATTTACGTGATTTTTTAAATTCATACATATGTTCTCTGACCAGGTTATAGGTATATATTTTATTACATCTATAATATATATAAAATGCAACGTATCTCTGTCTGTCTGTCTATCCGTTAGTGCGCTTATCACTGGAGAACCACTTATCCGATTTTCGAACTTTTTTTTTTTAAACATACATATATTCTCCGGCCAGGTTATAGGCTATATTTTATTACGATAGGTAGCATAAGGAATGAGCAGTGACAATAATAGTAAATGAAGTCGGACAAAGTTTGCCGCTAGCGCGTTCTCTTGCAATACACAATCCAAACCATTAAATATGGAACAATATTATGTAGCAGAGAATATCTATAATATATATAAAATGCAATGTCTCTCTGTCCGTCTGTCTGTCTGTCTGTCTGTCTGTCCGTCCGTCCGTTAGTGTGCTTATCACTGGAGAACCACTGATCCGATTTACGTGCTTTTTTTTAAAACATACGTATGTTCTCTGGCCAGGTTATAGGATATATTTTATTAGGTGATATAAGGAATAAGCAGTGACGATAATACGGAATCAAGTCGGAGAAAAGTTTGCCGCTAGCGCGTTCTCTTGCAATACACTCCCTAAAGCATTAAATATGGAACAATATCATGTAGCAAAGAATACAATATATATAAAATGCAACGTCTCTCTGTCTGTCCGTTAGTGCGCTTATCCCTCGAGAACCACTT
>CM032456.1:82448654-82454608 GCA_019049505.1 Pachyrhynchus sulphureomaculatus
ATCTGAACTTATTTGTCGCAATTAATAAAATAAATGAAGGCTTCTCCCCGATTACATAGGCAACGAAATGCTGTCGAGAAAATAATAATAAATTCACCAGATATTCCTTTTATTTATACTGAATCAAATATGTACTAAAAAAATGGCAATTGAAGATATTGAGCTTAGATAAATTGTTCTTAACAATTATGGAAAGTGAACATATATTAAATAGGCATTTTGATGACTTAAGTATCAGCTAAAGACATATTTTCGCTGAATCATATAATATCAAAAAAAAAGATAACAAAGATGGCTTTCATTATTTTGCTAAATTACTATTACCCATATGTTGCTCAGAAACTTTTTAATTTTTGCAGTTTTTGCGACTTCCAAGATAATACTTAAAAGAAATTGAACAGATGTTTTATTAGCCACTTGACCTGCTAATTTAACGTTAAAGCAGGACCTAAAAGAGAAAGTGATTGCACCATACATAATTTTTTTACCCAAACTTTCTTTCATTCATGGTTTTTATACTACGGCGTAGTAAAATGATAATTTACGCGCCTCAGTAGAAAAAAATGATTATAACAAATGGTAGTCTAGGGTAATTATTACTTAACTAATAATTATTAGCTAAAACAAGATTAGGCAATTTTGAGGACACGCCAAAAATACTAGCAGCAGTTATTGGGGGTATTTAGATTTTCCTTCATAAAAAAAAAAATTCAGTATTATACATTTTTTAATTTTTTTTTTCTACTTCAAAATAAATTAAAATAATTTCATTTTTAACAAGTTCAAGAATAATTTACTCATAAGTCAGACAAAAATATATTTTTAGAAAGTCCAATGTGAAAATTATTCAAAATTCACTAGTTTTATAAAGCTCCCGAACATTCGATTTTAACACCAGACGAAATACTATGTATTTTATATCAAACAGAGTCAGAATAACTCTATAAAATTGTAAAACTACACAGTGCGATAATTAGCAATAACTTGTATTCATAATTTAAAGCATGTAATAAATTTTGCGTAAGTTCTTGTTTTGCTTAAATATTCTTTCAAAATATTTTTCAAATTGTGTTCTCGTTAACGTTTAACGCTTGTACCACTGATCCATTGCTGCATTCGTGTATTAGTCATATTAAGGCAGTTCTTTTCCACTAAAAAATCATTCATACTATAATTCAAAACTGTATTCTTGCTCAACATCATTGCCTTACAATTTTTGTTCTTCATGTTGAATGTATACTTTTTCATAAAATTTTTTTAAGTGGGCTGAAAAGACGTCAAACGCATCTGATACGAATGTTATATGCCAAATACCTGCCCTCTGTCAGAGATGGCAATACTACTATATAAAAAAATTATATTTTTCGTAAACATAACCTTTCACAAGAATCCTGTTAAGTTTTCAAGTCGCTGCGTGTTTGAGTTTGTGAGTGGCAGTCATTTAAATACAACAACTTTTGTGATCTTACAACAATGGAAAATATTAAATATCGAGCAATGATGAAATAGTTGTTTTGAAAAAGAAAACGAATGATGAGACAAAAGCGAAACTGAGCGAAGTTTACGGGAAGTCGGCATCTACGTTATCGACCATAAAATAGTTGACAACTAAATTCAAACGTGGCCGTACAAGCATTTTTGATAAAGAACGTCCAGGTCGTCCTATATAGTGATAAATGTGTGAGAAAGTGCGTGAGATTGCTGAGAATATGGGCATCTCAATTGAACGGGTGAAGAATATTTTATTGGATATGAGAAACCTTTTCGCAAGATAAGTGCCACGATTACTCACAATTGACAATAAACATACACGTATATCAACTTTAAAATAATGTTTGGCGATGTTAAAGCAAAATCAGAATGATTTTTGGTGTCGATTCATAACTGTTGACGAAACATGGATTTATCACAGCACGCCAAAAACCAAAAAACAGTCCAAACAGTGGGTTTTCCGTGGTGAACCACCAAGGCGACTTTATGGGTCAACAAAGTCATGGCTACAGTGTTTTAGGATGCAGGCGGCATAATCTACGACAATTACCTTGAAAAGAGCAAAATGCCAACTTATTATATCCTTCCAACCATGCTGTGAAAGAAAAACGTCCTCATTTGGCGAAGAAAAAATTCTCTTTCACCAAGACAATGCACGCGTGCACACTTGTTTCATCACCGTGGCAAAATTCCATGAGTTAGGATACGAATTGTTTCCGCATCCACCATGATCGCCAGATTTAGCCCCCAGAGCTTATTTTCTATTTCCAAATATGAAAAAAAATGGCTAGGCGGAAAAAAATTTGGCTCAAACGGTGAAGTGATTACTGAAACAAACGCCTATTTTGAAGGGAGAATCTTATTTTTTAGATGGGATACAGAAGACAGAAAAACGTTGGACTAAGTGTATCGAGCTTAAAGAAGATTGTCTAGAAACATAAAATAAAAGTGTTTGTTCTTGTCAAAGCCAGGTACTTATCATATAACCATCGTATCTCGGAGAAACTGAAACTCGCCCACTAAGTGTGGCGTACTATAGGATTGTATTTAATGTTCTTGTGATGAATAAAAACCTTCATTGTTAATATTATTTTTTTTATTTAATATAATTTTGTTTAAAAATTGGCTGTATTATATTAACCAACAAAGTAATTTATTTAATTATTTAAGTTGTATAAAAATAATTATCAGGCTCCTTAGAGGGATTTACGGGAGAAAATCAGAAAAAATATAAAATAACACTTGGAACACAAACACCTCTTGTGGTAATTTTTAAAGCTGATTTATCAATGTATATAAGGGTTCCAAATTAATGTATCACAATTTATCTTCTCTTAAAACCTTCCGTAACTTTACCTGTCTCGGATCGTATTCTTCTTAATAAAAGCTATGCTAAATTTCTACGATGTCATCATAATTATTACGGCAGCCATAAAACAGTTAGATAAGTGTTTTAACCTCCAAGAGTATAAGGCACATATTCCCAACGACAATTAGCAGATGTGTTTAATTAAATTATTTTAATAACTTGAAACAAGATGAGGTATGAAGTCGTACCTAAACATTCACTGTTAGATATGTTCATATTACGAATTAACAGTTACTTATTATTGTTTGGTCAGTAGGACATGTAAGACACATTGATAAAATATTGATACCTTCACCGCGTTTATTTTATATGTTAGATAGGTGAGTATACTTTGAAATTGTGAATGGAGGTAAGTTATAATTATTTCTGAAATATAAGGTGTTCCTCATGAAACTTTAAAATTAAAAAATACAAATCGACAAATGTATGAAAAAACCTTTATTGTTTATCAAATACATATACATATATATCTTCTCCTTCTTCTTCCTCTAGACATTCTCTATCCTCTAAATTTAGGCCTCTCTGATGTGCTTCCATATGTCGCTATTTTGAGCAATTTGATACCGCTGATTTTTTAATTTTTTTTTTCATGGGTCTAGCACAGGGAAGTCCCTAAAGCGCTCCAGGAACGTCAGGTGTGCGGAGGAGCGGCTATCGCAATACCAACGTTGATGGTATGGCAACTCTTTTTTCTTCCCATGGTTTCCATCTGGTCACTTTTCCGCTCCAGTTATCAGTATTTCTGGTCACATGTCTAGCCCATTTCCACTTGAGGGAAGATATCCTTTCAATTATGTCGTGGACCCCTGTTTTTTTTCCTGATCCAATCGTTTGGTTTGCAGCCCCTAATTGATATACCTAGGATTTTTCCTTTCAATTGCTCTCTGATGAAGTTGCAATTTTCTAATAACTTTCCGTGTCGGAGCCCCAGTTTCGCTACCATATGTGGTTACTGGCAGAATACATTTACTTTTAAGTTTTAAAAGCAATTGGGACTGAAAGACTTGCTTCATTTTACCGTAAACCACCCATCCTAGGTGCATTCTTCAATTGACTTCTAGTTCTTGATTCATTTTTCCGATTGTAACTTCCTATCCCAAATATACATATGAATCCACCCTTTCTACTTGTTGCCCGTGTCGGATATTGCGTTATTAATAGTTGTTTTTTCGTTCATCATGAATTTGGTTTTTGTGATGTTCATCTCTAAACCGACCTTTTTTGCTTCAGGTCGTACTTTTTGGAGCATTTCTTTCAGTTCGATTTCGGTAAAAAGTGCGATGTCATCAGGAAATCTTAAGTTATTGAGTCTCTCTCCGGATATGTTAAGTCCCCTGCTTTCCCAGTGAAGGTTCTTGAAGATATCTTCTAGTACCAGGGTAATATGATATCGCCCTGTCTAACACTTCTATTTTTACTTCCTTCGTATCGTCATCATATATATATATATATATATATATATATATATATATATATATATATATATATATATACGAGGCTGGTTTGAAAAGTCCGTGTAAAGTCTGAGAGATGGCACCACCGGCGAGTATCGAGGTCATGTTTAGTTAGTAGCATCTCTTGAATGAACGCACACCAAGTTTCAGCCATATTGGTCTATTTCTTTGTGTTTGGCATTCGTGTGAATCAAGGAATTTTCAAGAAATGGACGAAAAAGAATTTGGTGTGGTGATTAAACATTACTTTATGAAAGGCAAAACGCCTCAGGAGACTAAATAGAAGCTTCATAAACATTATGGTGACTCTGCACCTTCGATTAGAACAGTTTATAAGTGGTTTCAAAATTTTCGGACTGGCCATATGGGCACAAGTGACGCTGAACGTTCTGGACGGCCTGTGGAGGTTACGACTCCAGAAAACATTGATCAAATCCATGATATGGTGATGGATGACAAAAGAGTTAAGGTGCGTGAGATTGCTAGTGCTGTGGGCATCTCGACTGGACGGGTACATAATATTTTGCATAAACATTTGGACATGAGAAAGCTATCCGCAAGATGGGTGCCGCGATTGCTCACGCTTGACCAAAAACGGAATCGTGTGAAGTGTTGCAAGGATGGTTTGCAGCTGTTCCAAAAGAATCCGGAGGACTACTATACTCCTGAGACCAAAACAACAATCTAGACAATGGGTTACCAAGGGGGAATCTGCACCAAAAAAGGCGAAGACCGTTCCTTCGGCCGGAAAGGTTATGGCGACTGTCTTTTGGGATTCGCAAGGGATAATCCTCATCGACTATCTGGAAAGGGGTAAAACTATTACAGGTGAATATTATTCATCGTTATTGGACCGTTTGAAAACCAAGCTGCAAGAAAAACGCCCGCGATTGGCCCACAAGAAAGTCCTTTTCCATCACGACAACGCACCAGCACACACCTCAGCAGTTGTGGTCGCAAAATTAATGGAAATAGGATTCCAACTCGTTTCACATCCCCCCTATTCTCCAGACTTGGCTCCCTCGGACTACTATTTGTTCCCCAATTTGAAGAAATGGCTAGCGGGACAAAGATTTTATTCAAACGAGGAGGTGATTGCAGACACTAATGGATATTTTGCAGACTTGGACAAATCCTATTATTCGGAAGGAATCAACAAACTAGAACATCGTTGGACGAAGTGTATAAGCCTAAAAGGAGACTATGTCGAAAAATAAAAAAGGTTTACCCCAAACACATAAGTAGTTTTTATTTTTGCACGGACTTTTCAAACCAGCCTCGTATATATATATATATATATATATATATATATATATATATATATATATATAGTGTTATTTTGACTGGTAAGTAGCAGACTGCTAAAATTTCATTTGGCATTATCATTGCTGACTGGTTACTAATGAATATATTTGAGGGTGGATTGTAAAGTAAAAAACGGTAAATAAAAAAAATTTTCCCTCAGAAAAAAATTGATTGACTGAGTTAATCATCGCTCCTGACGAAGTTAACATGGTTAGCGAAACGCGCATCGAGTGCAAAAATAAAGTGTTTAGTGTAGTGGTGATATATACTGAGTAGTGTAATTGTGCCGAAGATTCCACATTCCCTACTTAGGGTAGTGAGGAACTATTTCGAAA
>CM032456.1:82459708-82547208 GCA_019049505.1 Pachyrhynchus sulphureomaculatus
ATTAGTATTCCGTACGTTGATTGTTTTTAAAATAAAAAATTTTGTTACAGATGTATAAAACGATCAGTGACGTCACAAAACACACCCCAAATGAGTTTTCAACAAAGTTTGTTTTCATTCTTTACTGAAATCTGATGACCTTGAAATTTTTTTTTTTTTAAATACCAGAAAAATTACTAAAAGCAATGCACTCGTGATAATTTTCGTTCAATCTACACCCTGTGGAGAATATTCCGGAATTTTTTCAAAATTTTTTGATAAGTACTTTTCGAGATAAGGCGGGGGACAGCGATTTTTCACGATTTTTTTAAAAATAATACAAAGAAAAGTGCGCGCAAGTATTACATTATATATACATTTTTTACTCGTGTTTTCACAAGCTTTCATTTGACACCACACTCGATGACCTAGTAAAAATTTTTTTTTTTTTTTCACTTCCGATTTCATCCCCCAAAACTAACCCCTTAAGTCAAAATTTAACTCTCAAAATTACACGGCTCTTATGAGGCCATCAATTTCTATATTAGTACCAAATTTCAACTTTCTATGTCAAATAGTTTCGGAGAAAAATCGGGTGTGACAGACAGGCAGACAGACACCGAAGTGATCTTATAAGTGTTCCGTACGGAACACTAAAAAACTCACAGTATATGTGGGTACGTGTAAATTAAAATAGAATAAAAATATATAACTGACAACTGGTAAATATATTCATATTCTAACATGTCTCAGGTTAACATCCAGATTCAATATCCCTTAATTTTGTATTCGCTAAGTTTGGTTAGACAATATTTAATAAATAAACATTTTGTGGAATTAATTCAGGTAATATAAATAATGATAGTGTACCTAAAATATTTTGCTGCAGGAACCTAATATTCTCTATCGTCTACCTTGCTTTAGTTTTAAACTTAAATTGACAGTTATTTTACAAAAATTTCAATAAACTATTGCAAATCGTTTGAAAGTTTACAATTGACATATGCAAAAGTAATTTCTTAAACGATAAAAACATTTTAAATTGTAGGTCATGACCTCCTATGACAATAACATTTAGCAAAAGCCGGTTCTTTCCCATTCACTTTTACTTACTATGAGTACCGGATACAAAAGCAGGAGCGACTACCTCATAGGGGAAAGTGGACAAAATTAAGCAACTACACAATGTTTTAAATAGTTATACAAATGTTTTTTAATAATTTAAGAATTTTCGCCATTAAAAGAATCTTAAACACATTTTTTTATTTCTTTAGCAGTGAATTTTATGTAGTTATACAAATTTTGATATTGCAGTAAAAGTGCGCCAAGAAATATATCATAACTTTTTCTTTCAATGCATCCAATTCGATAAATTGCTGAAAAACTTGTTATTTTCTATACACACTGTAGCAGCTAGTTTTTTTCTTGCGATCTGTACTGAAAACTGAAGACCTTGAAATTTTGTTTTTTTTATATACCAGATACATTATTAAAGGTAATGCACCGAGATAATTTTCGTTCAATCTACACCTTGTGGCGACATTCCAGAAATTTTTCAAAATTTTTTGGTCAGTACTTCTGGAGATAAGGGGGGACAGCGATTTTTCACAATTTTTTAAAAATAATACAAAGAAAAGTATGCGCAAGTATTACATTATATATATTTTTAAAACTTGTATTTTTACACCCAACTCGATGACCTGGTAATTTTTTTTTTTCACTTCCGATTTCACCCCCCAAAACTAACCCTTTAGATCAAAATTTAACTCTCAAGACTACATGGCTCTAATGGAGCTATCAATTCCTATATTAATGCCAAATTTCAACTCTCTGCGTCAAATAGTTTTGGAGAAAATCGGGTGTGACACACGAACAGACATCGAAGATATCTTATAAGTGTTCCGTATGGAACACTAAAAACGAATTTTTTGCATTCTCTTATATGTTTTGTTGGCTTATTGTTACTCTTGTCCTTTTAAACTTCTAACTATCAAATCAGACCAGTTTTAAAGATACACAGGTAAATTAGACATTATCTGTTTCATTCACTGGTTGCAAACAGACCAAGGAGATTTTGTTTGCCAACCCACTGTAAGGCCTGAGTGATGTCCGCCAGACGGGACCAACAGCTCAAAGTGAGATCCAAACCACATGGTCAGCAGATAGTACTCTCTCAGCCCGCTACATATCCCAACCTTTACTTTATTAACTTATGACCATCTTCGTGGCATCATGACAAAAAATGTTGGTCTTTAGTCCTTCTAGCCCAACTTTAGATCAGAATCTCATTCGAGAATTAAAAGGATACTAGCTTGCTGCGCTATATACCTCGTCAGACTTTCAGGTCGAAGTGGCCTCCCATCAACAGAATATCGCCTGGCGATTTTCCGTAAAAGTAGGTTCGCATTTCTTGTCAGTATCGACTTCTGATATGCCCCTCACCAATGCGGAAAAGTACCGTTCTGAGCGGTCCCCAAACTGAATGCCTTTTTACAGTCATCTAATCGTGCATTAAAAATTTTTTATTATGTTATGTGAAATAATTAATATTCAACCATAGTAAATAGTTCATATCTACTTTCGCAGTAAGCTTTTTCATATTTTTTTTTTTATGGGTCTAGCAAACGTGCAGCAGGGAAGTCGCTAAAGTGCACGTTGTTCTTGAATCGCTGTAAACTGTACTCGGTGGGAAACACAGTACTGGGCAAATTATTCCAAAGGGATGATGTTCTCCATATAAGAGACTGCTTGAAAAGCGTTGTACGAGGAGTAACAAGCTGAATCTTATACGGATGTGAAGTATTAGCGCGACGTGTATTTCTAACATGCACCGCTCTGGGAGGAATTAAGCGGGCTACATCCTTCGAACACTTTCCATGAAAATACTTGCTCAAGTCGCCAACCGTTCTTCGATGTTCCAGCGAATCAAGGCCGTCGGTCAGTTCCAAATCAGACGAACAGCTCTTCTCTGAATAGAATCCAACAAATGCAATGTATGTTTGGGAGCGGAACGCCAAACATGGGAGCAGTATTCCATAGTTAGTTGAATTTGAGCTTTGTAAAGAATTAACAGTTGTTGTGGAGTGTAAAACTTTCTGGTTCGAAATAATATTCCCAACTTTGAGAACCTCTCCTTGCTATGCCCGCGATATGTTCATGCCAGGACATATTGCTTCTAAATTAACGTCCAACAAATTGAGTGACGATGTTAAAGTAATGGAGTGCCCCACCATAACTATGTCGGATTCAGCAACGTTAACTTTTTTAGAAAAAACTGCCGCCTAGGTTTTTGTAGCGTTAAATTCCACTTGGTTACTGTCACCCTAAGATAAAATGTCTTCCAGGTCTTTGTTAAGTAGAACAACTTCCCTCTGTCTGCGGATATTCGTCTGAGTAGCCGATGTCCGAGCGTTGAAAGTGAATGAAGAGATAAGCGTACTCTCATCTGCTAAGCTGTAGATTGGGTTTCCGGTCTTTTCCAGCAGATCGTTAATGTAAATGAGAAAGAAAGTAGGAGATAGCATGGAACCTTGAGGCACACCGGCATTGATAGTGAAGGTGCTAGAAAGAAATCCGTCTACTGCTATTCATAAAGAACACTCTCTGAGGAAATATGAGAGCCACAAACAGAACTTTTCAGACATACTATAAGAGCGTAGGTTAGCCAACAGACTATTGTGCCAAACACGGTCGAATGCCTTGGATATGTCAAGAGCAACCGCTCGAGATTCTCCAAAGTGTTCAATTGCGTTGTTCCAAACATGTGTTACATAAGTCAGAAGATTTCCTGATGATCTATGTTTACGAAAGCCATATTGTTGACCGCTAATAATGCTGAATTCTTCAAGATATTTTAGAAGATGCTGATTAATAGCCTTTTTCATGACTTTCGATATTATTGAAAGCAGTGCAGTAGTTATTTGGTAAAGTCTTCTTGGCTTTTTTAGGCATCGGCTGAACTGTGACACATTTCCAGCTGGCAGAAAATATTCCGTTTCTGTAGGACAGGTTGAAAAGTCTACAGAAAACTGGTGTTAGTTTCCCTCGCACAGTTTTTGAGAACTATGGCAGGTATTCCGTCAGCGCCTTCTGGCCTTTTTGGTGTCTAGCTTCATTAAAATACATTTAATGATACGCTGCCTGAAGACAATATCGGGCATCCTTGACTGCACTATGGGAATAGTAGGTGGTGTTTTTCCTTGGAAATCGACAGTAAAATGTGAAGCAAAGAGTTCAGCCAACAAGTTCGCTTTTTCAACAGGTGTCGTTGCAATAGAATTATCTGGCCGTGTGAGTGGTGCTACATATGATGGATTTGGTGAAATTTTGACTAACTGCCTTAGCGACTGACCAAAAGGACCTGGAATTGATGGGACAAGCGAGAAGATTGTTTCTAATTTGTTGACTGTGTGCCTCCTTGGTTTGGTCAATAATTTCTTTGCATCCGTTCCGAGCACGAACAAAGGTGTTAGGATTTACACACCATTGTCGGTAGGCAAGATGTTTAGAAGCAACAGCTTCTTTGCATTTTTGATCAAACCAAGGCTTGCCGTTGGAAGGGCATTTTTTCTAAAAAGGAATGTAAGCTTCCATACCAGCCAAAAACAACCTCGGAAACCTCTCTGGCGCAGTCAGATGAGTCGTCAGATCGAAAACAAACGTCTAACCAAGGGAAAGTTCGAAAATATTCCATGAGATTTTCCCATTTAGCAGATTTGTAGTGCCAAATCTTGCGCGGTTTAGGTGCCTCTCTGTCACTGATTGGTAGGATACTCGATATCGAAAGCAGTTTATGGTCGGAAGAACCTAACGGCGGATTTACGCTGAGCGTGTAAATCTCCGGATTGGTGGTTAAAAACAGATCAAGAAGACTGGCGAACTCCCCGTCTCGATCAGATATCCGTGTTGGTTCATCAATAAGTATAAATTAAATACGCTCCAATAACTTATAGTCCCAAACAAACTTGTTCATTACTGCCTCGTGTTCGGGGTTCTGCGTCTAAATATACTCCACATTTGTTAGATTCTATCCAGAAGCGCTACTTGAGTGCTTAAGGACTTGGAACATATAAATAATCTTTAAAATTTGGAACATCGATAAAAAGTTGGTGATTTAAGCCAAGTCGCGCCTTCAAGGAACCTTTTTACATGGAAAAACTTCATCCGCTTGGAACGAACTGCGAAGAACTGGGTTTTCTATCAATTACAACCTACAGTAATTTAAGACCTACATGATCTGCTACTTTTACACATCCCGTATTGAGAATATACAATATGTTAAGTATGCACAAGTAGATGTTACTGTTTCTGAGTCCCAGCGTTTCACATGGACGACTTTCCCCTAGTTGGAAAAAGTCGGTTTACTTTCTACCGATGACTACCTATGTAATCGCAAACGGATTTATGACAATTTGAAATTTAAATATTTGGTAAAACTTGAAGTGATTCAGACTAGAACTATGTAAGCAATTTTTTAAGCAACTACACATTGTATGCCAATGTATGACTTAATGTATTATATCAATAAGACAAACAGTCAATATTTATACATATTTGAGTTATGTTAAATTACATTATTTTTAGCAAATATTTATATATATTAAAATTACGTTATACTCTATTTATTTAAAAGTGATAGCAATAGATCAACTAGAATTATGCAAATTAGCATCAAGCAGTAGTAAGGGCCCTAGAGTTTTACCTACATTTTACCTGTAATGCAGCAGTTCAGCAACTTTATTGGAATAACATCTGGCATCGGTATAATATTCGCAATCTCTTACGTTTGAACACAATAGGTAAACGACCTTTCTTTTGTTTGGGATTAAATGGTCTGAAATATTTCTGGCCAGTGGTGGTGCGCCTATGCATATACGTGCGCACACGTGCTGCAGGGAAGTCCCTAAAGCGCTCCAGGAGCGGCATGTGTACGGAAAAAAGCGATTCACGTTGTTCTTGAATCGCTGTAAATTATACTCGGTGGGAAACACAGCGCTGGGCAAATTATTCCAAAGGGATGACGTTCTCCATATAAAAGACTGCTTGAAAAGCATTGTACGCGGAGTAACAAGCTGAACCTCATATGGATGTGAAGCACCAGCGCGACGTGTATTTCTAACATGCACCGCTTTGGGAGGAATTAAGCGGACTACATCCTTCGAACACTTTCCATGAAAATACTTGTAGAACAGACTCAAGTTGCCAACCGTTCTTCGATGTTCCAGCGAATCAAGGCCTCCGGTCAATTCCGGGTCCTCAATCAGACGGACCGCTCTTCTCTGAACAGAATCCAACAAATACAGTGTATGTTTGGGAGCGGAGCCCCAAACGTGGGGGCAGTATTCCATAGTTGGTCGAATTTGGGCTTTGTAAAGAATTAACAGTTGTTGTAGGGTGTAAGGCTTTCTGGTTCTAAATAATATTCCCAACTTTTGAGAAGCTCTCCTTGCTATGCCTGCAACATGTTCATGCCAGGACATATTTGCTCCCAAACTAACGCCCAACAAATTGAGCGACGATGCTAGGGGAATGGACTGCCCCGACTTAACTATGTCGGGTTCAGCAACGTTAACTTTTTTAGAAAAAACTGGTTTTTTGTAGCGTTAAATTCCACTTGGTTACTGTCACCCTAAGATAGAATTTCTTCCAGGTCTTTGTTAAGTCGAACGATCTCCTGCTGTCTGCGGATATTCTCCTGAGCAACCGATGTCCGAGCATTCAGGGTGAATAAAGAGACAAGCGTACTGTCATCTGCAAAGCTGGAGATTGGATTCCCGGTCTTTTCCAGCAGTTCGTTAATGTAAATTAGAAAGAAAGAGCCCTGGGGCACACCGGCGTCGATAGAGAGGGAGAGAAAGAAATCCGTCGACCGCCACTCGTAAAGAACGCTCTCTGAGGAAACATGAGAGCCACAAACAGAACCTTTCAGGCATACCATAAGAGCGTAAGCCAACAGTCCATTGGGCCAAACACGGTCGAATGCCTTGGATACGTCAAGAGCAACCGCTCGAGATTCTCCAGTGTTCAATTGCGTTGTTCCAAACATGTGTTACATAAGTCAGAAGATCTCCTGTTGATCTATGTTTACGAAAGCCATATTGGTGATCGCTAATAATATTGAATCGTTCAAGATATTTTAGAAGATGCTCATTGATAACCTTTTCTATGACTTTCGATTTTATTGAAAACAGTGCGACTGGTCGGTAGTTATTTGGCAAGGTCTTCTTGCCTTTTTTAGGTATCGACTGAACCTTCCTTGACTGTATTATGGGAATAGTAGGTGGTGTTTTTCCTTGGAAATCGACAGTAGAATGTGAAGCAAAGAGTTCAGCCAACAAGTTCGCTCTCTCAACAGGTGTGGTTGCAATGGAATTATCTGGCCGTGTGAGTTTTGGTATGGTGGATTTGGTAAAATTTTGACTAGCTGCCTTAGCGTCTGCCCAAAAGGACCTGGAATTGATGGGACAAGCGAGAAGTTTGTTTCTAATTCGTTGATTGTGTGCCTCCTTGGTTTCGTCGATAATTCCCCTGCATCTGTTCCGGGCACGAACGAAGGTGTTACGATTTATGGTGTTAGGATTTTCACGCCATTGTCGGTAGGCAATATGTTTAGAAGCAACAGCTTTTTTGCATTTTCGGTCAAACCAAGGCTTGCCGTTGGACGAGCACTTCTTCGAAAAAGGGATGTAAGCTTCCATATCAGCCAAAATAACATCGAAGACCTCCCTGGCGCAGTCAGTTGGGTTATCGAATGGAAAACAAACGTCCATCCAAGAGAAAGTTCGGAAGTATTCCATGAGATCTTCCCATTTAGCAGATTTGTAGTGCCAAATCTAGCGCGGCCTAGGCGCCTCTCTGTCACTGATTGGCAGGATACTCGATGTCGAAAGCAGTTTATGGTTGGAAGAACCTAGCGGCGGACCGTGTAAATCTCCGGACTGGTGGTTAAAAACAGATCAAGAAGACTAGCGAACTATGTATTATTTGCGAATAGTATGAATGAAACAGTTTTATAATGTTTAAACATTTATTAGAAAAAAATAACGTTTTATAATGAAACATTATTAATTAAAAAATATACAAATGAGGAAATCAAATAATAATGAAAAAATTATTACCTATCTTCTATATCCGACATGCTTAAAAAACTATCATTGTCTGACTCATTTGAATTTACATATATAATTAAAGGTTCAACAATGGCATCCACTGCCACGTCCACAGTCCATATTTTATCTTCCACACTCAATACATACCCGACACATTTTCGCCAATTTTCTGTGGAAATATTAGATATAGCATTCTGAAAAAGGTTTCATACGTCTGCTAATTTATAGGTCGTATTGTTCTTGGCGACTTCACCATTAACCTGGGCCCACATAAGTTCTATCGGATTGAGTTCGCAATGATATGGTGGCAGGCGATAAACAGTATTGTTACGTTTTTGCCAGTTCGGCGATGTTGAAACTTGTGTATGTGTGTGTCTTTATTTCTTAGAACTTCAAGCTTTACAAATTCTTATAATTCTCTCTTAATGCCGTCTTTTAGAAATAAATTGTTTTTCTCGGTTATCCAAGATTGGATGTCCTTTTTCATCCAACCCAAGGTTGGAAGACAGTTTCTTATTTTTTAGAAGGATAGCTTGCGTTATCCATTACATTAACAGAACCGTCTGGTTTTCGCTTTCAATATGCGTAATAGTTATCCTACGTCCGTTATCAGATGGCGGATTAAGGCCAGTAGGGAGACCTTCACTGAATGCTTGGCGAGCCTTTTTGATATTCCCATCTTGCCAAAATTTCTTGACTTTGACTATCTTTCATTTATCCACGTCTCATCTAAGTAATATATCCTTTTTCCTTCAGAGTGAGCTGTTCTAACTTGTCTTAAATAGTCCCTTCTCCAGTGTACAATTTCTCAACTTTCTATCAATAAAGATTTTCTTCCACACTTTTTCCAATAAAAATTCATACCTTTTAAAACACTCTATACTTTTACTCCACTCGTGTTCGGTATTTCTAGGTGGATTGTAGCAGCCTGCAGGCTCATATCCAAAGTTGGAATGCTTTGGATATGATGATATGAGTTGGAATGCTTTTTTCCATAAAAAATTCGTAAACAATACGCTTTACTGCTTGTTTTGTGTTGTCTGTCAGCTGAAGTTCTTTTCTGCCTGGTTTCTTTTTTGGAGAGTCCATACCCCCCTCCTTTTCTTCTCTTAAAATTCTGTGAAATATGGTCTTACTAACTCCGCTAATTAAGAAATATTTTGTTACACAATCGTCCACACTTAAATCACAATTTTGATCGTTTTTAACTTAATCAAATACATTTTGACCTATACGCTTTTCATGATGGATTGGCTACCCAAACTTTTGGCGTTTCACTGGAGAAGATATTTGGTTAACACAGTAACTGACCTGTCATTAACTGTCTTCACACTTGGGCATGCTGCTCTAAATATGTCTTTATAGTTGGGGCAACAGGAAGGTATGTATATAAAATGATTTGATCGGCAATAAAACTTCGTTACAAAAGAACATTGTTATCTGAAAAATACCTGGGAATAGATAGCACGCCTCTGTTATAGGATCGCCGGTCAGTTCACTGGCATTTTTATTACTATGAGTTTCAAATAGAGTATTAGAGTATTTTTAATTTGATAGTAAATATCATAACGAATTTTGATCTTGTTGTTGCAGGTGTAGCAAGGAAAGCTTTTCGTACTACTAAACTTTTGATGCTACATCAAGCTAAAATTCAATCATTTATGAAATCTTGTTCTTATATTTAAGATTAGGCTACCAAATTTTCTATATTCTATCCAACAAGGGGAATTAACTCGGTCAGGGACTCAGAACTTTACAGGAATCTTGATTTCAAGAAAGATCACGAAAGATTGATGACCTGAGTTTTGTTTATAAATATTTTCATATGAAGTATTTAAGTGATATGGTCCAGTTTAATACACTGGTGAGCAAAAAAATCGACTCAAACTATTTGGTTTCATTTAGCACAGATCCTAGAATTTGATGTTCATATGTTTTACGAATTTTAGTATCGTTTGAGAGCCCATTCTATTCTCTTTCTAATGATACCAAATTCGATAGCATACCTGATGCTTTTTACTGATTAAAATGCCTAAAAGAGAAACAAGGAGAACAAGAATTAAAAAAGGGGTAAGTTTAACAATTAAATTTATTGATAATAACCAAAATAAATTTTTTTTATTACTCCCCCTAAACCCTATTTCTGCTTTCAGCCGGTTTTTTATGGAGCGGGTGAGCTTTTTCACCACTGTCTGTGGGATTCTTCCCCACTCTTTCGCTATCGCAATCTTTAACAATGCAGGGTCTGAATTTATGGCTCGAACCCTTCTTTTGAGCTCATCCCACATGTGCTCGATTGGATTGAGATCAATACTTTGCGCAGGGCAGGCTGATGTAGGTATTCTCACTTCCGCCAGGTATTGTCGCACCGATGCAGCGGCAAGTGGCCTCGAATTGTATTGCAATAGCACGAAGTTATCGCCAACGAACTCAGCGTAAGGAATAACGTTTTCCTGCAGAATCTCCTCGATGTACCGCTGAGTAGTTAATTCACAGCTACGAGTCTTATCAGTCACGAAAACCAAATCGGTTTTCGCATCCAGCAAGATGCCTTTCCACACCGTGATAGGACCTCCTCCCTGGGCCACTGTTTCAGTAATGCAGCAGTGCGCATAGCGCCACTCAGGCCTCCTATAGATTCGCCTCTTTCCATCATTGCCATGTAGGCACATTTGGCATGTTCTCGGACAAATCTGAGCCGTGCTTATCGATGGGCTTCTGTCAATTTGGATCCGTTAGCTAGTCTTTTCGGAGCTAGGTTAGCTTCTTTAAGTATTCTTCTGACTGCCCAATGACTGACAGCCTGACCACGAACTTGTCGGAGCTCCTGCTGGATCTTAACGCCGGTCAGGTGACGATTTCTTAGAGTTGTGTTGACAATAAAGCGGTCGTCTCGCTCCGAGGTATATATTCTTCTTCCTTCTGATCCTTGTTGAGTTTAAATTCCTTGAAACGAAGAATCTTTTTGAAATTAACTACCTGAGACAGTGTTTATCACCGAGAGCAACCAGCAGGGATTTTCAACCAACGTGAATTGCTACTTCCACACACACATTGCTTCTGTAACGGTTTATATATTTTCCCTTCAGTAAATTTGCTCTTGCCATAAAAAAATTATTCTTGATTTACCCATTAATTCAACCATAAAATTGGATAAACTAGCCATGGTCTTATCTGATGAATTAGTTTATTTGTTTTAGTTTTCATCTTCGTTTCATCAATTTACGTCGATTTTGGCATAGTCGACTAAAGAAATTTTATTTAGAAAGTTACTTAATCAGTTATTCCTATTCCTATTTGTTTTTTGCTACAATTTATATCGTTTGTATACAATTTGTTTTTAAATTGACTTTTTCCTAGAGTGTAAACAAGAAGTTTATAAAACAACACGGTACACCAACTTTTTTCTATTTTCACCTTTAAATTTGTCATATATATTCCGTTCGTTTAGTTAGTAAAAACAATGAATTCCTCGGTGTTTAATACTTCAAGGTGTAGTATTGTCTTCGGCATACTTTTTAAGTAGTTCTCTTAATAATACGCTAGCCAACTGTTTTCCATCAACTGTCTTACTATAGTTGAATGATTGTTAAGGGGGTAAGTATGTATATAAGTATATACATATATATGTATATATATATATATATATATATATATATATATATATATATATATAATATTTTAAAGGTTATGAAGTGAATAATACAAAAGAATAGCGATTATATATTTGTATTGGACAATAAATTATAATTTTTTTTATATGTTTTAAATTTTATTATTTTTTATCGGGCTATATGGACCACTAATGAAAACTATAGCACCTCCTTGTCTGCAGGATAACTTCACAAAAAATAATCCAGTATGCAAAAATAAAAATTAATCTTGTAAAATAATGAAGTAGTTAAAAATTGTCGAAGATTTGTTTTTTCAATAACAAAAGATTTACGGTTTTGCAAACTTTAGTATGTAATTTTTGCCCAAGAAATTTATGTTTAATTATTTATAAAAAATTGTCTATTAGAAAAATTTAAAAAAAATCTCTCGAAGTTTTGTAGAAAAAGTAATTATTAAGATTTAGAAAATATTAAAAATTGAGTAATACTGCAGACAGTGCCTGAAAACAGGTAGCGGTGCCAATCCAACGCCAGATCACATTTATTGTTATAACTTTGTAATGGAAATTTTTTTATATAATTCTTAGTTTTAAACTTTTGAAAATCGAGGTGTACGAAGTTTGATGTTCCAAATGAAATAATTGTTAAAGAATTTTCATAATATTGTAGATATTGGTAAACTACAAAGGGAGGGTCTAAAGCCAATTTTTTCTGATTTGCTAGCCTTTTACTAGTCCAATTAATTTAATATTCTAGTTCGTTGATATTAATAATTGTTATTATTTAGTGACTTTCTCGTTTTCGAATAACAAGCTGGAACTTTTTAAATATTGCAAATACATTAGTCTAGTAGTGCACCTAGGAATATATGTAGTTTTTAGGCACTTTATGTATCTTTTATATTTATAGTAAAAAAACACGGTAACATATTTTCCATTTTTTGGGATCACATTTTGTATTTTTTTATGAAATATTTACATATAATTGTTTACATTTTAATAAGAAATACATATATCTAGTGTTTATTTGCCTTACTGAGGGTAAGTATTTTATTCGTGAACAATCACTCTTCGAGATTTTCGTATTCCTTCATATTATAACGTCTCTAGAATCAGTTTTCTATTTCCGTCGATCTGCCTGTCGGTCGGACTGTGTGTCTTTCTACTGGCACCATAACAGTCGAATGAAATGAGAAATACACTTGAAGTACTATATGTACAATATAACAATGGAACAGTTTTTGAACCAAATCGTTTTAAAAAAAGACCAATAAACTTTGTAGAGATTCAATAGTATTATTACAAATTTTCCTAGTTTTTGGCTGCAGTAATCTATAAACTAAAAAAAATAAAAAAATATAGTCTAGCATATAAAGAGTTAATTTCGTAGAAGTTAGAATTATTGTCTCAGTAAGAATTCAGGAAAAATGTTCACTATTCTATTAAAATCAAATAAAATAAATAGATCTCCACCTCTTTCTACCCAGTTCCCCTAAAGCAATATCGCTTAGACTATAGGTTGAAACCCTACTTAAAATATTATATATGTTCCAGATTCCAAATCGACATCTCATTTCGTGCAATAGTTAGTCAAATAACCTCTTCATTCGAACATTTCTTCCCCCAAGCCAATTTTTGAGGTTAGAAAATAAAAAAAGTCACTCTAGGGTAATTCTGGGGAATAGGGTGGTTAGGAAACTATTTCAAAGCCCAGCTCGTTTACTTTTGCCATTGTAATGATCAGTATCTGAGGAGGTGTATTGTCCTGTTGTAGGAGTACATTTTGGCTCACTAATCTTGGTCGTTCCTTCGTCAACTCACTATGCAAATTGTTCAGTAACGTTGCGTAATAAGAGCTAGTTACTCTTTCAAAATAGTTAATCATGACGATACTCAAGTTCCAAAAGACAGTTGTCACCTCTTTTGCCAATGAAATGGTTTTCGTTTTTTTAGGTGAACTTTAAGCTGTTTGATTACCATTTTGTCTTCGGGGTGTAATGATTGGTCCATGTTTCGTTTACAGTCACAAAGCTACGCCAGAAGGCCTTGAGATTACGGTGCAACTTTTTCAAACACGATTTTTAAATGTCCTCCCTCGTGCATTTTGCTCTGGAGTCAATAAACATGGCACCCATCGCGCGCTCAACTGTTTCAGTTTTAAAACGTTACGCAGAATATTAGGTACCCGTTCATATAACATCTCAGCAATCTCACGAAGCTTAATACAACAATCTTTCATTAGGATACCATGAATTTGCTCTACCAGTTCGTCAGAAGAAACTGCAATCGGGCGTCTTGAACGTTCAGCATCTTCAGTGCTCGTACGGCCACGTTTAAATTAATTTATCCAGTAATAAATAATCTTAAGTGCTGAGGCAGAGTCCTCATCAACTTCTTTCAGTTCAGATTCTATCTGAGCACTTTTTTAAATAAAAATGTTTGATCACTGCACATACTTGGCTTTATCCATTTTTACGAAATGTACAACATCGAGCACTTCCGATACCTGTCAACAAACAGTTGCGTGTTGCGTCAAACTTTGGACACAACCATTATAAGAATCAAGATTACCAAACCAATTTCCCGCTATTTCGTAGAAATTTATTAGTCTTATCAATTCTCCCTCGTACCATAACTTCCCTGTAGCAACACCTTGCATTTTGGAGAGAAGAATTGAGGAAATAACTTCACCTGTTTTTTCTCAATTTTTTACATCTTTCTCTAGATAATAATATAAATAATTTTACATTCCTAATTTCAACTAAATTTTTCTCAGTACTTTTCTATGTATAGTTGCCAGCAGGTTAGACAAACTACGTTACAAGAATTTTCACTTTACTAGACCCCTAAAACAGTGATTTATTTAATGACGGCTTATTTAAAAGAAATTAATTAATTAAACCAACAATTTATAGCGGTTTTAATAATTTTATTACTTAATAAAAATGTTGTGAAATCGTCTTATATGTTATTATTCAAGAATGGTTAACGTTCTGCTCGTTATAATTAGTTTATACAAATAAAATAAATTCCTGAATTTAAAATTTTTGTCTAGACTGTCTTCAGTTAGCCATTATTATGTAAGAGATGATTTATGTTAAATTAATATTTTTATCTAGTTGTTTAAGATTAAGTTCAAAAATAGATATACGAGTATATATATATATATATATATATATATATATATATATATATATATATATATATATATATATATATATATATATATATATATATATATATATATATATATATATATATATATTTTATATATTGATTGTACGAGGATGGATTGAAAAGTTCGCGGCCTTACCAACAAATAATTATAATATTTTTATTATAGTACCCTCAATAAGTTCATACTTTCTTTGGTTGTCACAGTGTAAAATTTTGTTGCTGTAGAATTTGTGGTTTCTAGGTTAGAACGAGTTTAGTGAGTCCAAGTGCAGCGTTTTTGGAAAAATGAAAAAAATTGCGGTCATCAAGTACCTGTTTAAAAAAAGATTAACACAAAAGGAGATCCACGATGATATGAAAACAACACTAGGGGAATCTACTCCGTCATGTACCACAATGAAAAAATGGGTTGCAGAATTTAAACGTGGACGAGAGAGCATCGAAGATGACCCTCGCTCCGGCCCACGACTGAAGAAAATATCGGCAAAGTGTGTGATCTCATATTGAAATATCGTAGATTAACAATCAAAGAAATCGCAGACACTATAGGCATCTTGTATGAACGAATACAAAATATCATTTCCAACGAACTTGGCTTTTCTAAGGTTTCCGCTAGGTGGGTCCTCAGATTGCTTTCAGTTGAACAAAAACGAATTCTACTCACGATTTCTCTCAACTGTTTGGAGATGTTTGAGGCTGATCCGCAAGATTTTCTTAACAGGTTTATGACAATGGACGAAACCTGGGTTCACCATTATACTCCAGAGTCAAAACAACAATTCAAGCAGTGGATAAAATCTGGTGAACCGACTCCGAAGAAAGCGAAGGCAATTCTGTCGGCTGGAAAAGTGATGGCGTGAGTTTTTTGGGATGCTAAAGGTATTATTATGGTGGACTACGTTCCGAAAGGCAAAACAATAAACCCGACTTACTATTGCACCCTTTTGCGTCGTTTACATCAAGAAATTAAAGAGAAACGCCCAGGATTACTGAGAAAGAAAGTTTTGTTCCATCAGGACAACGCTCGCGTTCACACGTCTGTTAAGTCTATGGCTTAAATTCGTGATTGTGGTTTCGAATTGCTCCCCACCGGCTTATTCTCCTGATTTGGCACCTTCGGACTTTCATATGTTTCCAAACCTAAAAAAACACCTCGGTGGCCAGAAATTTTCATTAAATGAAGAAGTCGAAGCTGCAGTTAACGAGTATTTTGAAGACCTTGAGGAATCTTTTTTTCAGAGAGGTGTGGAAGCAGGAAAGCAGGTGGAAGAAGTGCATAGAGCTAGGTGGAGATTACGTCAAAAAATAAAAATATTTTTGTACGTATTTTATTTTGTTTTCTTGACTAGGCTGCGAACTTTTCAATCCTTCCTCATATTAGCCGCTACTTGTTGGAAATCCATTATGATAAAAATATAGTTTCAATTTCCAATTAATTTTTTTTACAACTTAACAATTGTTTCAAACACACAGTGTCTTCTTTAGAAGTGTATTAACTCTTAATACAATAATGAAACAATTGTTAAGTTGTTAAAATAAATAAATTGGAAATTGAAGCTAGAATGTTTCTGTATTTTTATCGTAAGAATGGTTTCTGTGGACTTTTCAACCTAGCCTACAGAAAAGAAATATTTCTTTCTTGCTGGAAACGGGCTACAGTTCAGTCGATAACCAAAAAAGGTAAGAAAACTTTGCCAAACAACTACCAATAAGTCTCACTGCTTTTAATAATATTCAGAACTAACAAAAAGGCTATCAATCAGTATCTTATAAAATATCTTGAAGGACTGAATATTATTAGCGACCATCAATATGGTTTTCGTAAATCAGGATCAACAGGAGATCTTCTAACTTATATCATACATGTTTGAAACAGCAGAATTGAACAACTAGTGACGAGAGATGAAGCCCACAAATGAAGCGTTAAAGTGTTTTTTTTTTACCGTTCGCCTCCCCGCTTGAGTAGAGATTTTACCCTTTTTCATATCCTAAGGATATTTGCGAGGTGGTCGTAATACCCGTCAATGTTGTCCAAGTGCCTAAACATACATTTTTGTATTTCAGAGCATCGTTTAGACAATGCAGTAGTGCTGCCACGGACGTTATGGCATTTATGCAAACAACTACTATCTATGTATGTGGCCAGGTCATATATACGTAAATAAATTAATAAGTAAGTATACCGATCTGCCGGTATTGGAGCCCGAGACATTCTGCACCTCAAGCAAGCACTAGGCCAATAATCAAATAATATTGACTGTTTTTTTTTCTGATTACAAAAGTGTTTCTGGTACATTTGTTCTAACTACTCCAACTAACAAATATGACAAATATTATTTTAAAGTGGTAAAAAACGTTTGATATGTAGAATTACTCGCGTTTTACAATATGATCCATATTTTTTGGTTCAAAATTAGTTAAGTGTACCTATATGTTGAATTATCACCCAATTTATCACCTTACGACTTTTTGAAGGACATAGATACCGTTCAAACACGTACTTTTTTTGGGCCTGGCATATTTGCTGCAGAGGAATCCCTAAAGCACTACAGAAGCGACGCGTTTGCTGAAAAAACGATTCACGTTGGTCTTGAAGCGCTGTAAATTATACTAGGTGTGAAACACAGTCCTGAGCAAATCATTCCAAAGGATGAGGTTCTTCATGTAAAAGATTGCTTAAGAAGGGTTGTACAAGGAGTAAGTCTTATTCAGATGTATGTTCTTCGATATTCCAAAGAACTAAAGTGAGTTTTAAATCTCGCTTCAGGCGAATAGCTTCTTCTGAATAGAATTCAGCAAATGCAGTGTATGTTTGGGAGCAGAGCCCCAAATATGAGCGCAGTGTTCCATCATTGGTCGAATTTGAACTTTGTAGAGAATCAAGAGCTATTTGTAAAGCTTTCTTGCTCGAAATAATATTTTCAGTTTTTGAGAAGCTCTCTCTGCTATGCATGAAACATGTTTATGCCACCATATATTTGCCCCCAAATTAACGCCAAGCAAATTGGGTGACGATGCCAGAGGAACGGAGTATCCCGGCATATTAACTTTTTAGAAAAACTACCGACTGTGATAAATTCTACTTATTCAATGTCACCCCAAGATAGAATTCTTTCCAGGTCTTTATTAAGTTGAACAACTTCCCCCTATCTTCGGATATGTGCATAAATAGCCGATGTTTGAGGGTTCAAAGTGAATGAAAAAAATAAGCGTACTCTCATCTACAAAGCTGCAGGTGGTCCTTTCTAGCAGATCTTTAATGTAAATGGGAAAGCGAGTAGGAGATAGATGGAGCCTTGGGCACACCGGCGCTGATAGTCAATATTTCGTCGACTGCCACTCGTAAAAAACGCTTTCTAAGGAAACATGAGAGCCATAAACAAAACTCTTCAGTCATACTATAAAAGCGTAGTTCTTGCCAGACACTTTCGAAAGCCTTGGATATATAAAATGAAACCGCTCGAGATTCTCTGCGTTGTATCAACCATGTGTTACATAAATTAGAAGATCTACTGTTGATCTTTGCTTACGAAAGTCATATTGCTGGTCGCTACTAATATTGAATTCTTCTATGAGGGTAAGTTGAAAAGTATACAGAAGAGTTTTTTTAGTACTATGGCTATTCCATCAACACCAGAAGTTGATGTGTAACTTCATTAAAATATATTTTGTGATCCGCTGTAGGGAGAAAATGTCCGGCATCCGGATGAGAGTTCAGCTAACAAGTTGGCTTTCTGAACTGGTGTGGTTATAATAATATTATGTGGCTGTGTGAATGGTGGTATAGTGGATTTAGTGAACCTTTGACTAATGGCCTTAGCATCTAACCAAATGAACCAGGAATTGTTCGGGCAAGCAAGAAGTTTGTTTATAATTTTGTGATTGTGTGCCCCCTTCTTGGCTTCATCGATAATTTATTTGCATCTGTTCCGGGTACGAACAAAGACCTTATGATTTATGATGTGAGGATTTTCACGCCATTGTCAATACGCAAGATGCTGTTTCTTCGCATTTTAGGTCGAACCAAGGCTTGCGTTGGAAGGGTATTTCTTTGAAAAAACAGATGTAAGCTTTCATACCAACCAAAATGATATAGGAAACCTCCTTAGCGTAGTTGGATGTGTCGTCAGATCTAAAACAAGCATCAAACCAAGGGAAAGTTTGAGAATATTCCATGAGTTCTTCCTATTTAGCTTTATAAGCAATCTCACAAAATGAGGTAGACAATTTTTTTGAATCATTGTAAAAAATAATTGAATTAGGAAGGTTTTATATTCAATACGTAAAAGCGAAAACCGATAAAAGTCCTTTCACTTAACTCCTACAATGCCCGCAGGGAATGTTAATTATTATTGCATTGTGTATATTTAACCTGAAAATAATTCTTTGGAATTATACAAGTGAAATATATATGTATCTCTAAATATATTTGTTTCTCGTTAGACGAAACCTTATTTTTCCGGTGCATGCCATTTACAGATGGCATAATTAATATGTTTCATGAAAATCACTGAACAGTGTAAGTACAATGTCTACAAATACACGACAACAATTAATTAAGTCATTCTACATACGCAACTCATGTTTAAATATATTTAATATTTTATATGTGTAACTGTATACAATTCATCACGTACTAATAATAAAGAAACTAGTAATTTAGCCGTTTTTTTCTTTATAAATTAAATCACATAAACGTTAATTTTAAGAATTAAGGGTTAGGTATAGGTACGCGGATGCTTTCCTTGTTATGGAAAGTATTGTAATTGTGGAAAAATCGTAATAAGAGATTGCTGCTTTTCTTCACGTTTCAAGGTTCCTAGATTATGAAAAACATTTTCGTCCGTCTGTCTGTTTGTTAGTCTGTTTGCACTATAACTCTTGACCGAAATGACATATCAATTTCAAACTTGGTATATAGATAACATCTAACAAGAAGATGAAGCTTACAGTTTTTGAAAGATATCGCTTCAGGCCAAGGGGGTTCCATAGTAATATGGAAGTTTTTATTGTTTTTTTTTTGGTGAATAATAAACAAATTTTATGCATAAATATTTATAATCAAATATACAAAAATGCGGAAGGAATGTGGGATGAGATTAAAGGGGGTGGCTTTCTATATATCCTGTCATATATCTTTCTTTGAGTCTTTAAAGTCTATAAATTTAAAAATTCTATTATTTTTTCGTTACCTTTAGGTTTAACCCAAAGAGGGAGCGAGATTAGTTTCATATTGTATTGCATTTTGAGTTATTTACAGATTTTTTGGTTGATGTACTAAACAAATTTTAAGCATAGTATTTACAGTAAAATATGTAAAGGGTTAAAGAGTGGGGTAGGGCGTTAATTTGGTTACTTCCTATGTTTGGTGTTATTCGTCTTTTTCGGGGTTTGTAGTGTCGAGGAAACTTAATTTATTTTTGCATTACTTTCAATTTTTTTGGGGACAGGGGTGAAAGACAGGTGTTTGCTTGCAATATTCAACGAATTTTTAGCATAATTATTAATTTACTATATATAATTATAAGAGATATGGAAAGGAGTCAGAAGGGTGATGTCGTATTTACTGTGCTATATTGTGCTATTATTCAAAGTTCTTTGAGTCAAGGAAATGGAACATTACATTATTGTTTCACTATTTGTAATATTAACAGCGGTAGAGCGTGAATGGGATGGGAATTATAAAATGATGTATAATTTCAATATTGTTATAAGAATAGTATGTAGAAGAGATTGAGATCTGATTACAGAGTAACCTAAAAAATTTTAAATTGATTACAGAAAAAGTTTTAGAGATACAAACAGTTCAACTGGCCGAATCTTACTTACAGCAATTTTTGCTGTTTCAGTGTTCTTAGATCGTGAAAAATATATATTCCCATTTCCATCGGTCTCTATCGCCGACTGTCAAGCTGTCGCTTTGTATAATATTTGAAATAGAGCTGAAACCTATAGTTTTTGAGTGATATCGTTTTAAGCAAAGAAGGTGAAGGGAGTGAATGTCGATTGATGTACGATTTGATTTTAACACAAATAAAACACTAATAATGTTTTTTAATTTCCACTATATTATTATTTTTCTGACACCGTGACTTCTTCGGACGAATAAGAATTTTAAACTAAATGTAATATTGAATACTTATCCTTAAATATAGTATTTTCGTTCTACCTGTTTAAAAATCCTCAATGTACTTAGATAGTTCTAACTATATAATTGGGTACAATAATATAAATACACAATATACAATTAGAAAACTCTAAATATTTAATCCTGCTTATTGTTCTAGGTAAATCTGGTTGGGTTAATTTCTAATTTTTATTAAGGTTTAATAATGGAGAGTTGTTGGTTTCAAGTTGTTGATTCAGTAAAATGTGCCTATTTTTATATTTGTTAATCTCCATGCTTTCTAAGAAATTCAACTTTTTAGATTTAGATTCATTATGAAGAATTTTAAAATTTTTCGTCAAAATTGTGGTTTTCTAAGATTAAATAGTCGGCATAATTAGAGGTATTATGTGACTTCTTTTATGTTCATTAATTCTTTTTTGAAATGATCTACCTGTCTGACCAACGTAGAATTTTGAGCAAGAATCGCAATTAAGTTGGTATACTTCCGATTTTGTCATTTTATCACTTTTATTTTTATTATTTTTTATTAGATTTGAAAGTTTATTATTAGTTTGAAACGCGATGTTTAAACCTCTTTTAAACAATTGTTTGGATAAAAAGTTGGTTATCTTCTATAATATATATAAAATGCAACGTCTCCCTGACTGTCTGTCTGTCTGTCCGTTAGTACGCTTATCACTGAAGAACCACTTATCCGATTTATGTACTGGTCAGGTTATAGGCTATATTTTATTACGATAGCTAACATAAGCAAGGATGTCCTAAACCATTAAATATGGAACAATATTATGTAGCAGAGAATATCTATAACCTATAATATATAAAATGCAATGTCTCTCTGTCTGTCTGTCTGTCTGTCTGTCCGTCTGTCCATTAGTGCGTTTATCACGCGAGAATTACTTATCCGATTTACGTGTCTTTTTTTAAATTCATACATATATTCTTTGGCAGGTTATATAATAATAATAATAATCTATATCTATAATATATAAAATGCAACGTCTCTCTGTCTGTCTGTCTGTCTGTTAGTGCGCTTATCCCTCGAGTACCACTTATCCGATTTACGTGATTTTTTAAATTCATACATATGTTCTCTGACCAGGTTATAGATATATATTTCATTACATCTATAATATATATAAAATACAACGTATCTCTGTCTGTCTGTCTGTCTGTTGGTGCGCTTATCACTCGAGAACCACTTATCCGATTTACGTGTTTTTATAAATTTATACATATGTTCTATATAATTCGATATAAGCCTAGATAATGGGAGATAAGGTGAGATAATGGGAGATAAGTATAAATAATGCGAGATAAGGAGAAATAATCGAAGATAAGCAGAGATAAGTCTAGATAATGGGAGTTGTGGTAAGATAATGGGAGATAAGGAGAAATGATGGGAGATAAAGAGAAATATTGCGAGATAAGTCGAGATAAGCCTAGATAATGGAAAATAAGTGGAAATAATGGGAGATAAGGAGAAATAATGGGAGATGAGCAGAGATAAGCCTAAATAATGGAAATTATGTAGAGATAATGGGAGATAAGGAGAAATAATGGGAGATACGGGGAAATAATGGCAGATATTTTATTACGTTAGCTAACATAATGAATAAGCAGTGACGATAGTAGTGAATCAAGTCCACGCGAGCAGAGCCCCGGGCACTGCTAGTTCCTGTACAAGTGAGTGTTTTAAAATTATGTTTATGAGTTTTAATTGTTGGGTATACCATGTTAATAGCTTGTCTATAAGATTTTTTGTTAACTATTTTATCTATTATATCTGGTCGATATCCATTGTTAACCGCTATCTGTTTTATTATATTTAGTGCTTTAATATAATTCTCTCTTGTCATTGGTATGTGAAGAAGTCTATGAATAAACGAGTTAAAATCAACCATTTTGTGTGAGTGAGGATGATTAGAGCTATTATGTATTATCGAGTCCGTATGTTATGGTTTATGGAAGATCGGGAAGTCATGTTTATCGCTAATATTTTTAATCATTAAGTCTAAGAAATTAATTGATTTATGCTGTTCCATTTCCACAGTAAATTTTATATTTCGATGAATATTATTTATAAAGTTAAGAAATTGTGTAAGTTGTCTCTCTGTTCCAGAAAAACAAACTAATATGTCATCTACATACATATACCAATAGAGAAAATATTTGCTAAAGGGATGTTTATGAATTATAGATTCTAGATGATCCATAAAGATTTCGGCTAATAATGAACTTAAGGGGTTCCTCATTATTAAACCTTCTTTTGACATATAAAAAACATAGTTAAATTCAAAGTAGTTTTGATCAAAACAAACCTATGGACAATCTATTATTTCTTGCCTGATTATTATGTTTACTTTGTTTTTGTCTAATAAGTTTTCAATTAATTCTATAACTTCATTAGGAGGTATATTAGGAAAAAGATTTTGTACATTTCCTAGCAACTGAATTATATAGGTAGAATTATCTAAGTACATTGAGAATTTTTAAACAGGTAGAACGAAAATACGTATTTAAGGATATGTATTTAATATTATATTTAGTTTACAATTCTTATCGTCCGAAGAAGGCACCGTGTGCTGAAACAATTGTCATGAAAAATAATAATATAGTGGAAATTAAAAAACATTATTAGTGTTTTATTTGTGTTAAGTTACAATGAATTTCCATCAAGTAACGGCTAACTCAGTAATTTTTTTACGATTTTATTCATATTGTGGAAATTTACCTTCTCTTTACTTGAGGAAATCCAATTGAGTGCTTAGTTGTAAGGAAAGTACCGTAAATCTCTTTGCCGATTTTTTTAAGTGATCTACCGAGCTATGAAGGAAAATATTTTTTCTGAGGTAATAACAAAACTGGAAGCTAGACCAAATGTGTTGAGCTCAATGGAGACAGGTCCGCCGTAAGCGGGCGTGAATAGCACGCTAGTGGCACATCCAGGGGGAGGCAAATATAGAAATATCGTTAAAAAATAGATTGGATAGATGAATTGGTGAAACATTTCAAAGATTTATATCTGAAACTAAAAGACGATTCGTGAAATGAAACAGGCATTAACGGTATTGATATAATAAAATTAGTGTTTTAAAGTTGCATTTTCTAGAAAATTAATCTAATAATCCACATATCTTTTTACAATATCTCGTTATAATGGAGTTAATTTCAACTTTTCTTAACACAGCAATAGCGTTAAGAATATTACTTACTCTGTCAGTTTCAATTTCCTCTGGTAAAAGGTCCTTTTCAAAGTTAAAAATTATAAAAAAAAAAATCAACAACACACCAGCAAAAACTTTACAAGAATTTATCTATTGTTTTTTCAATAGAAAACGAAATCTTAGATAATTTGGATACCAAACAAATAATAGTAGATTTTGCAAATATGAAGGCAAGAAAAATTTAATTTGTTTAAGTACTTCTATTAGCATATATTAAATAATTCACATTATTAAGTAATGAAAAGAAATATTGTCTGATATCCAAAATATCTAAGATTTCATGTGTGATTTCAATTCAATCCTTAATACACTGGGACACAGAGTCGGCTATACATTTCCAGTATACGCTGCCATATGACGCCCTAATAATTACTAATTTGACATGACCTATTTATACTGGCATCTATTTTTTATTGGACAAATATTTTTGAAAATTTTACGTCATAAATATTAATGACAATAAATTGTTTTACTCTAGAAAGCGATTCTTTGCTGTTTTACACACCCTTAACAAAACTAAAACTCTTTTGTTTAAATTACAGTCAGGAACAATATGCTGGGAATGGGGACCGCTATAGAAAATTTCTGGGGGGACGGCATAGTAGGTTCTGCACCCAGGCTTTTAAGCGGCGGGCATGAATGGCGAATATGTTGAGAAATAAATTTTCGTTTTGCAAAAAAATATAATTTAACTTGTTTTTTTTACAAGACTTTTCAATTCGCCCTTGTACTACGACCGAAAATAGTTCTAATTTCAATATGAAGAATATAGTGTACCAAATAAATCTACACCTAAGTTTGATATGTATAATTCGGATAAACTGCTTTACATTTTGCTTGCCGATTTCACTTTAAGACAACCTCAAAATGTGTATAATAAAGAAATTGCGATTTTATCTACACAAAAGAGAAGCATAAAAGAGTCTATTTGTCAACAACGTAAATAGCCTTAAGAGATTTTTAGAAAACCACTATCTTGAGAGAATATACAAAATATTATAATTTTTACATTTTGTACGTTTGTAAAGAATATTTATGGAAATTAAGCGTTTCAGGAACAATACATAACCTCAAGAGCATGGCACTCGAAAATAGAAGAAACTTTAAAAGAGGGGAAAAGTTCGAAACATCTAAAAAAACAAATGAATGAAGGGAGACAATAATAAAACGTATAAATAACGATAACCAAAAGATAGCACAAATCAAAGAGATAAAGAAAGCTACAGAGAAATATTATAAGATAATTTATAATGCGAAAATATCGCCACCGCCCGAGAAAGAAGAAGGAACTAAAGTGATAGTAAGAAATGTGGGATCTGAAGAAATTCCCGATGTAACAACGGATGAAATAATCAACGCCCTACAATATATGCAAAACAACAAAGAACCAGGGGACGATGAAATAACTCTAAAACTAAATATTTGAACAACAAAAGTGAAGATAACAGCCAGAAACTATTAAAAGAAGGTGAAAGAATAGGAAAGGTACAAACATTCATATATTTAGGACAAAAAATCGAAATATCAAAAAATAATTTAAAGGCTGACTTGGATAGAAGAATCTCGGTAGCTTAGTCTGCGTTCGAAATGTTACAATCTACAGTGTTAGTTGTCAAATATAAAATCATGTTGACCGACAAAAATCTTGGATTAAATGATAATCGTTTATATCGCCAATTCAGTTTTAAGTGCATTCGAGTGTGTTTTTCTTCTGTAGCCTAAACTGTTAATCGTCTTTGAGAATGTTCTACCCAGCAAACAATCTATAATATATATAAAATGCAACGTCTCTCTGTCTGTCTGTCTGTCCGTTAGTGCGCTTATCACTGGAGAACCACTTATCCGATTTACGTCCTTCTTTTTTTAAAACATACATATGTTCTCTGGCCAGGTTATAGGCTATATTTTATTACGTTAAGTAACATAAGAAAGCAGTGACGATAATAGTGAATCAACTAGGAAAAAGTTTGCCACTAGCGCAATATCTTGCAATACACCGCCTAAACCATTAAATATGGAACGATATCATGTAGCAAAGAACACCTATAATATATATAAAATGCAACGTCTCTCTTATCCGATTTACGTGTTTTTTTTTTTTTAATTCATATATTTGTTCTTTGGCCAGGTCATCTATAATCTTCTATAATATTTATAAAATGCAACGTCTCTCTGTCTGTTTGTCTGTTTCTCTGTTTGTCTGTCTGTCCGTTAGTGCGCTTATCACTGGAGAGCCACTTATCCGATTTACGTGCTTTTTTTTTAAAGGGTATATTTTATTACGTTAGGTAACATAAACAATAAGCAGTAACGATAATAGTGAATCAGGTCGGAAAAAAAAAAGTATATATATATATATATATATATATATATATATATATATATATATATATATATATATAAAATGCAACGTCTCCATGTCTGTTTGTCCGTTAGTGAGCTTATCACTCTAGAACCACTTATCTGATTTACGTGCTGTTTTTTTAAAAATACATATGTACTTTGGCTAGGTTATAGGATATATTTTGTTACGTTAGATAACATAAGGAATACGCAGTGATGATAATAGTGAATCAAGTCGGAAAAATGTTTGCCGCTAGCGCGTTCTCTTGTAATATATTGGCTAAACCATTAAATAAGGAACAATATCATATAGCAAAGAATATAATATATATAACACGCAACGTCTTTCTGTCTGTCTGTCCGTTAGTGCGCTTATCACTTGAGAACCATCTATCCGATTTACGTGTTTTGTTTTTAATTCATACATTTATTCTCTGGTCAGGTTATCTATAATCTTCTATAATATATAAAAAATGTAACGTCTCTCTGTCTGTCTACCTGTCCGTTAGTGAGCTTATACCTCGAGAACCACTTATCTGATTTACGTGCTTTTATTTTAAAACATGGGATATATTTTATTACGTTAAATAACATAAGAAATAAGCAGGACGATAATACTGAATCAGGTCGGAAAAAAGTTTGCTGCTAGCGCGATCTCTTGCAATACGCTGCCTAAACCATTAAATATGGAACAATATCATATAGCAAGGAATATAATCTATATAAGGTGCAACGCCTCTCTGTCTGTCCGTTAGTGCGCTTATTACTCGAGAACTACTCATCCGATTTGCGTGTTCTTTTTTAATTCATACATATGTTCTCTGGCCAGGTTACAGGATATATTTTATTACGTTAGGTAATATAAGGAATGAGTAGTGACAATAATAGTGAACGAAATCCACGCGACCGGAGCCGCGGGCACGGCTAGTTTAGTATAATTCTTGACAAGTAATTCCCATTAATTAGTTCGTGGTTTTAGTGTGCAACTATCGTCGGCCAAAATTTCGCTCGTTCTTTAATGACTGTTAGGTTAAAAACGATGTACAAATATTCGAGCAGATATTTCATTTCGTTATTATTTTCTTTAGTGTTGGATAAGATGATCTTTAGATAAACAAAACAGCAAACGTACAGTCAAGTTAGAAACATAAAAGACTGCTGTTAAAGCTAACTTGACTGTTGACTGATAGTTTATGTCACATTTAGCAATATTAAATTACTGTGAAAAATTCTTTAACTTCAATTAAAACTATGTCGTCAATCAAATTAAAATAGAAGTAAAACATTTTTTTTTACCTAAAGTGTAGTGATTAAGTCTGTGACAGAAAATTAAGTATATATGTTATTTTCGTTCGTGAATAATTTTTCTCAATGTATTGAAATTTATATATAGTTTGTTTCCATAAAATCAGGTTCATTTTTAAACTGAAATAGGTAAAATTCTTTTAATTAGTTATAACACAATGAAACAAAGTTTTGATTTTACGCATATTGCAACTCTACAGGTCTAAGTCAATTTTTGTGACATTTTGACTACTGATCGCCTGATTGGAGACCCAGAACTGACCAACAATCTTGATTCCTTGGAACAGTTGGAGGCTTGAGTATATTCTACAAGTATTTTCAAGGAAAGTGTTCGATGTTCGATGGATGCAGCTCGTTTAATTGTTTTTAAAGCGGTTCATGCTAGGAATACACATCCCGCTAATACTTCACATCTGTATAAAGTTCAGTTTGTCATTCCTTGTACCACTCTTTTTAAACAGTCTTTTATATAGACAACCTCATCCTTCTGGAATGATTCGTCCCAGACAGTGTTTCCAGTCGAGTGCAATGAAAGTGATTTTTGGAATTTAAATATAGTATAGTATAAAAATTCTTTTAGTTAGTTATAACACAATTAAACAAACTTGTTGTTTTAAGCACAGCTCAACAGGTCCAAGTCAATTATTTTTGATGTTCTGGTTTTCTGCAATAATTGCTATTCATTGTTGTTAAGTGCCATTTATTACCAGTTTTTCGCAGTTGTACTTGGTATATATATATAAGGATTTATCTGTTACAATTTATGTCATACAGCGTAAATTGAAATCACTGCTCTCAAATTAGTTGAAAACAGTATTCGTGAATTTTTTACTTAAAATTCTACGCTTACGTCATTATAATTTTACGTAACTTATCACTTATTACCACAGAAAATATAGGTATCGTTTGTCGAAAGACAAACATGTGGAACAAAATGAAGCCGGCTTGCCACCGCCGGTACTTTAAAATGTGCCTCATCTTGTTTCTCAGAGATGTCGAGCATATTTTCCCAATTATTGTTACATATAATACAGATTTTACTTGTGCGACATCTCTGAGAAATTCGACCATGCACACTTTAACGTGCGGTGGTCAGCTGGCTTTGTTTTGCGGCTACGTTTTGTTCCACGTGTTTGTGTTTCTGTAGCGATAAATATATTTTCTGTTTTTTTATTTAAGGTGAAAAAGATCGAGTCGAAAAATTTGGTACATTTTAAGGATGATTAAAAGACATGTTTTTTTGTTTTTTATTAAGATAGTAAACAACTATTAAGCATAATTATTTATAGTCAAAGCTTTAAGGGTTTGAAGTAGTGAAGGATAGTGTTAGAAGGGTTGCCACGTACGTGTTATGTTATGTATCTTTTTTAGGTTCAATAAATCTAAAAATTATGGTATTTCTTTTGTTATCTTCAATTTATTGTGGTTAAATATATCAAATCGGAAAGGGCTTTACAAGGATTGTTTCATATGTTTTGTGTTATCCGTCTTTTATAGAATTTTTAAAGGCGGGGAGTCAAGCAATCTGAAATTTGTGTTATATTTTTATTATTTTCAATTTTTGCAGAAATAGTATAAGACAGGAGTTTCACGTTTTAGTTCTCACTGTCTCCGAGGTCCGTCCTGCGCTCAACCGGTTGTGATTAATAATTTGCTTCAAAGTAGCTATTACACTATGCAACAAAAAAAAATTTTCACTGGTTTACGGTATGAAATATAAGTCACATCACGTTGGATTTCACAGAGAAAAGCTTTTCTTGGTTTATTCAAAAACATGCTAAATTGGGGACAAAAAATTTAATTTTTAATTAATTTTTTCAACGATTGACTTTTCTCTTGTAGTCAGTCCTCGCAGTAACCCTCTAAAGATACCAATGGAAGTCTGTAAGCATGGCTGGTTCCCATTTACCTTGATGACGCTTCTCAAACTCAGCTATTTCTTGGTGAAAGCGTTCTCCATGTTCATCGCTAACTGAGCCCATGTTTTTCGGAAAGAAACTGAAATGGGAGTGTAGATTTTTTTTTTTTAACATCGATCAGATGTTTCTTGTCTGTCAATCTACCCCATTATGGCTAATCAGTAATTTACATCTAAACTAAACTACTATACAATTACTTAACCTTCACCCACTTGTGTTTCTTAGTTTCTATGTGTAGAAAGTGGATTTTTAATAACATATTGCATCCTAGTTCGTTATAGACATTCAGCATTAAATTTATTTTTTCATGGAAATCTGGTAATTTGTAGTTGCCGAGGAAATTTTTCGTGACATCAATAAAAGCCAACCATGCCTTTTCTCTATGGAACTTAAACTGGATAGAAGAGAGGGATCATCAATTAATTTTCTTATATCAGGTCCTACAAAAATTTCTTCTTTTATTTTACCATCACTGAGCACAGGAAATTTATTTTTGAGAAACTGAAATCCAGATTTATCCTTACGTAACGCTTTGACAAAATTCTTGATTAAACCAAGTTTGATGTACAATCGTGGTAAAATGATTTTCTCAGGTGTTACTAATGGTTCATTTTTAATATATTTCTTAAAGGCCAGTTTTGTTCACATAAGAAATAATATTTTGTATAGCCGGTTAGTAATCCTAAGATCAAAGACACAATATTTGCCATTTGAATGTTGGGTATTTAATTCGTTCTAAAATAAGTTTAAAAATGTCATAGGTTTCTTTTAAATGAGCAAGGTATGCTACAGGTAAGGATGGAAATATGTTGCCGTTATGGAATAAAACTGCTCTTAGGATATGTTGATCCATCAATAAATAGTCTCCACTCTTCTGGCGATTGATGGTGGTCTAGTGTCGACATTAAACCATCAATATCATTACAAAAAACTAAACTATTCCCTTTTGAATAAAAGTTAGTTAAAGAGCAGTGACGATTTCAATAAGCTGTAATTTTAACATTAGTCGGTAAAAGATTCCACTGTTTTAATTTCGATCTTAATATTTCAGATTTCTCTTTGGTCAAATCTAAATCCCTAACAAGGTCGTTTAGTTCTGATTGACTAATCAAATGTGGTTCTGATGCAATAGTTGGATCTTGAAATAGCTCTTCACTAGAAGGAATAGGTTTGCTTTTTTCTTTTATAGAACTGAATGAACTTGATGGGCTCAAAGATCGTTTCGGTCCAGAAATTTTAAGAAAATAAGGTAGCGGTATTGGCGCTGATGGTACATTAACATATTTCACGGAACTTTTTGTTTTTTTAGAAAAACCCTTCACACTTGTCAAACAGAAGTAGCAATAGTGTGTGTGGTTCTTGGGTCCACGCTACTGCATTGGTAGGCCAAAAGGCATTTCTTTTATAGTACCATTGTACTAACCTGTCAAATATTTATACCGTTTAAAACAACACACTCGGGGCATCCACGATTTATCTTGATTTTCAATTGCAGTCTTAAAATAAGCTTCATAACACTTTTCAAGCAGCGGGGAAATTAGCGTTTTTTCAATTTTTGGGGGTAAATTTACCACAAACGTAACAAAACAAACTAGGCGTGGCATTTTGTATATGTAGCACTAATCTAAATGTTCTGATCACATTTATACACTCAAATCTACAGCTTTGCAGATGACAGTACGCTTATTTCTTCATTCATTTTGAACGCTCGGACATCGGCTACTCAGACGAATATCCGCAGACAGCCGGAAGTGATTCAACTTAACAAAGACCTGGAAGAAATTTCATCTTGGGGTGACAGTAACCAAGGGGAATTTAACGCTACAAAAACCCTGGCGGCAGTTTTTTCTAAAAAAGTTAACGTTGCTGAACCCGACACAGTTATGTCGGGGCACTCCATTCCTCTAACATCGTCACTCAATTTGTTGGGCGTTAGTTTAGGAGCAAATATGTCCTGGCATGAACTTGTTGCAGACATAGCAAGGAGACCTTCTCAAAAGTTGGGAATATTATTTTAAAACAGAAATCTTTACACTCCACAACAACTGTTAATTCTTTACAAAGCCCAAATTCCACCAACTATGGAATACTGCTCCCATGTTTGGGGCTCCGCTCCCAAACATACACTGCATTTGTTGGATTCTATTCAGAGAAGAGCTGTTCGTCTGAATGGAGACCCGGAACTGACCGGAGGCCTTGATTCGCTGGAACATCGAAGAACGGTTGGGGACTTGAGCCTATTCTACAAGTATTTTCATGGAAAGTGTTCGAAGAATGTGGCCCGCTTAATTCCTCCCAAAGCGGTGCATGTTAGAAGTACATACAGCTTGTTACTCCTCGTACAACGCTTTTCAAGCAGTCTTTTTATATGGAGAACATCATTCCTTTGGAATAATTTGCCCAGGACTGTGTTTCCCACCGAGTACAATTTACAGCGATTCAAGAACAACGTCAATCGCTTTCTCCGCACACGCTGTAGCGCTTTAGGGACTTCCCTGCAGCACGTGTGCTAGACATATAAAAGAAAAAAATAAATGATACGAGGCGTAAGTAAAACAAATTACTATTTTTCTAGGTTATGATATGTGATGTCGACATAAAACCTTCTTTTTGTATACTAAATGTATCTAATACGAATCACTATTCGAGATGTCGATGAATTTTTTAGTATTGCATAGTGTTATTTAAAATATCGACTTCTAGTGTTTAGATTAGTTGTTTTTTAATGTGAGAAAGTCAACTTCTTTTCAAATTGAATGTCTACAAGAGAAGCTGTGAGTAAATTACTCTACCGATTTCAACTTCCCTTGCCAATGAAAAGTATTGTCATCATCATCATCATCAGCTTATACTGTCCACTGCTGGATGAAAACCTCCCTCAAGTCTTGCCACTTTTTTCTGTTCTGGGTCGCTAGTTCCCAATTTTCCGCCACTCTTTTCAAATCACCAGTCCATCGACTTGGTGGTCTACCTCTACTCCAATAGGCTTCGGATCTTGGTCCCCACTCTATGATTCTCTTTGTCCATCGCCCATCCTTAAACCTAACAACAAGCCCTCCCAGTTCCATTTAAGATGTAGAATGATTTGACTGCGTCTTGTACCCCCGTTCTCTTCCTAATAATGTGAATTGAGATGTAATCTCTAAGAGTAACGCCTAATATTGACCTCTCCATCTTTCGTTGCTTGACACATATTTTATTGATGTTTTCCTTCGTCAGTCTAAGAGTATCGGCTTCATACGTAAGAACGGAGAGTATGTCAAATACTTTTCTTTTTAAACACACAGGAAAACTAAATTTGAAAACATGGGCCAGTTTGCCATATGCAGCCCGGGAGAGACCTATTCGCCTCTGAATTTCATGTGTTTGGTTATGTGCTCCTATGCTGATTTCCTGTCCCAGGTATTTATATTGGTGCGTTTGCTCTATCTTTACGTTATTCAGTTTTATAGAGTAGCTTAATACAAGATTTGTCACGAACTGGGTCTTGGATAGATTCATTTTTAGACCGACCCTTCCTTGTGTAGGATAGTTTATGCTTCTTGCGTTTTGCCTGTTATTAAGATAATGTCGTTAGCGACAGAGAGGTGATTTAACTTTTCACCATCAATGTTAAGTTCCATTCTTTCCCAATTTATTGATTTTAGAATACTTTCTAGAAGTGTTACGAAAAGCGTGGGTGACAACTTATTATCCTACCGCACTCCTCTTTCGATTCGAAATTTGCTGGTGGATTGATTAGTTTGTGTTTTAACATTAGCGGTGGCATTTTCAAATATGTATTTAATTATATTGGAATATCGATATTCAATACGACACTCAGCAAGCGCTTCCAAAAGTTTCTGCTCATTTACAGAATCAAAACCCTTTCCGAAGTCCACAAATATGACTACAAGAGGTTCGTTATATTCTATAAACTCCTCAATGAGGATTTAACTGTAAGCAGATGGTCGTTTGTTCCATACCCCAAGCGGAAACCTGCCTTTTCTTTGAAAGGAAAAACTCATTTCATTTGCTAGACGTTTCGTAAGTATTTTCATGAATAGCTTGTATACATGGCTCAGGAGGCTCATGGGTCGATAGTTTGTAAGGTTTGAAGTATCTTCCTTTTTATGCATGATGACAATAGTTCAGGTTCGCATTTTACGATGTTGATCGGTGACTTCAATGCCAAAATTGGAAGCAGAGAGGACAAAGAGGAAACTACAATAGGACGTCATGGGCTAGGAGATCAAAACGAAAGAGGGAGGACACTAATAGATTTTCTACATCAAAATAATTTATGTGTAATGAACACCTTCTTCAAAAAGAACAAAAACAGAAAATGGAATAGCCCATATGGTAAAAATGCAGTAGATTGCATAATCAGTAACAGGAAAGACATTATCCAAGACGTAAATGTCCTAAATAGATGTTCAGTTGGGAGTGACCATCGCATTATGAGAGCAAAAGTGTTAATTAACATTAAACAGGAAAGAAACAACATGATTCTTAAAATAAACCATACGAAATTGGCAACCTCGGAGGATGTGGATTCCTATAGAAGAGAGATTCCAAGCTCCTTGGAACACAATGAAGAGACAGCAGTTGACGACATATTTGAAAACATCGAAAGTAGTATAGAAAATGCCCTTGACAAAACTTTCTCACAACAACAAAAAGAACAGAAATTAAATCAAAGAGTAAAACAGGTAATGAAGAAAATTAGAAATTTGGTAGATAAGACTACAGATGAATACAGAACTATAAATATAGAGATATTGAGGGAAATTAGAAAAGACAAAAGACAAAAAATTGCAGAGGAAATTAAAATAGTTGTAGAATAGAGTAGTAAAGTATTGTATTCGTGAAAAACTCACCCACCCAATTTTTTTTAGTAATATATCCATATCCTTAGTTTGTACCAATGCAATAATTTCCAATAAATATGCTAATGGTTTAACTGACCCTATCCATCCCACTAAGTTTAACATTACTACAAGATGTTGTTTATTTTTAGTCATGTCTTTTGCTGCAGAGCGATAAAAATCGGAATACGAATATTTTTAAAAAGTTTGTGACTTTTAATTTGTTTTATGTCAGCAAACTCTTCTGCTCTCTGATAGTAATTTTAATTTTCCAGCCTTTATGGACAGTCTAGAACTAGAACTGCCCAGAGACAGAGGCAAATTGCTCTAGGTATTGCGAAATATTTTATCTGACTCCGTATACAACGTATTAAATTTGCATAGAGACTAGCACTGGTAAAATTACTAATTTTAAATAACAGCTTTTTTTAGATGTTCACCACGTTATACTTTAATATTCTTTTTTATACTAGAAATTTTCATAAAATAACTTAAACTAAATTTTATGTCTCGTTATTTTATTTTCTTATGAACAAGCATTCATTTAATGTGGTTTATATCTCTTTATGCGTTGCTATAAGAAAAGTTTTCAAATTTAAGATACTGGTTATAAAGTATAAAGAAGTTAGCAAATAAAATATTTCATATATATGTTAAACGATTCTAAAACTTAGTTAAGACTATAAAGTGTCAAAGGAAAATAAAACCCCCGAAATATATATGTTCCGCATTTAGACGACGAAACCAAGGAGGCACACAATCAACGAATTAGAAACAAACTTCTCGCTTATCCCAACAATTCCAGGTCCTTTTGGGCAGTCGCTAAGGCAGTTAGTCAAAACTTTACCAAATCCACGATACCACCACTCACACGGCCAGATAATTCCATTGCAACCACACCTGTTGAGAGAGCGAACTTGTTGGCTGAACTCTTTGCTTCACATTCTACTGTCGATTTCCAAGGAAAAAACACCACCTACTATTCCCATATTGCAGTCAAGGATGCCCGATGTTGTCTTCAGACAGCGCATCATAAAGCGTATTTTAATGAAGCTAGACACCAAGAAGGCTTCTGGCGCTGACGGAATACCTGCCATAGTTCTCAAAAACTGTGCAAGGGAACTAACACCAGTTTTCTGTAGACTTTTTAACCTATCCTACAGAAAGGGAATATTTCCGTCCTGCTGGAAATGTGCCACGGTTCAGCCGATACCTAAAAAAGGTAAGAAGTCCTTGCCAAATAACTACCGACCAGTTGCACTGCTTTTAATAATATCGAAAGTCATGGAAAAGGTTATCAATGAGCATCTTCTAAAATATCTTGAACGATTCAATATTATTAGCGATCACCAATATGGTTTTCGTAAACATAGATCAACAGGAGATCTTCTGACTTATGTAACACATGTTTGGAACAACGCAATTGAACACTTTGGAGAATCTCGAGCGGTTGCTCTTGACATATCAAAGGCATTCGACCGTGTTTGGCACGATGGACTGTTGGCTAAGTTGCGCTCTTATGGTATGTCTGAAAGGTTCTGTTTGTGGCTCTCATGTTTCCTCAGAGAGCGTTCTTTACGAGTGGCGGTCGACGGATTTCTTTCTAACACCCTCACTATCAACGCCGGTGTGCCCCAGGGCTCCATACTGTCTCCTACTCTCTTTCTCATTTACATTAACGATCTGCTGGAAAAGACCGGGAATCCAATCTATAGCTTTGCAGATGACAGTACGCTTGTCTCTTCATTCACCTTGAACGCTCGGACATCGGCTGCTCAGGCGAATATCCGCAGACAGCAGGAGGTCGTTCAACTTAACAAAGACCTGGAAGAAATTCTATCTTGGGGTGACAGTAACCAAGTGGAATTTAACGCTACAAAAACCCAAGCGGCAGTTTTTTCTAAAAAAGTTAACGTTGCTGAACCCGACATAGTTATGTCGGGGCACTCCATTCCCCTAGCATCGTCGCTCAATTTGTTGGGCGTTAGTTTGGGAGCAAATATGTCTTGGCATGAACATGTTGCAGGCATAGCAAGGAGAGCTTCTCAAAAATTGGGAATATTATTTAGAACCAGAAAGCTTTACACCCCACAGCAACTGTTAATTCTTTACAAAGCCCAAATTCGACCAACTATGGAATACTGCTCCCACGTTTGGGGCTCCGCTCCCAAACATAGACTGCATTTGTTGGATTCTGTTCAGAGAAGAGCGGTCCGTCTGATTGGGGACCCGGAATTGACCGGCGGCCTTGATTCGCTGGAACATCGAAGAACGGTTGGCGACTTGAGTCTGTTCTACAAGTATTTTCATGGAAAGTGTTCGAAGGATGTAGCCCGCTTAATTCCTCCCAAAGCGGTGCATGTTAGAAATACACGTCGCGCTGGTGCTTCGCATCCGTATGAGGTTCAGCTTGTTACTCCGCGTACGACGCTTTTCAAGCAATCTTTTATATGGAGAACATCATCCCTTTGGAATAATTTGCCCAGCGCTGTGTTTCCCACCGAGTACAATTTACAGCGATTCAAGAACAACGTGAATCGCTTTTTCCGCACTCGTGCCGCTCCTGGAGCGTTTTAGGGACTTCTCTGCAGCACGTGTGCTAGACCAATAAAAAAAAAAAAAAAAAAAAAAAAAGAAAGTCTTCTCGAGGTGATTGTCAAATTACAAGTTTAAGATAATTCGATTGCAGTTCGACGACTGAACTGATCCTTCACAGGCTATTTATGCTATCGAAATTATGGTAAAAAATGTATATTATAGCCTATGAAATTGTCTATTGTATGGTGACGAAAGGTTGTTGTATAGCCTGTACGACAGACAATTTAAAAAGAGCATGGCATGCATTTGTTTTGCAGGAATTTTACAGAAACAACATTTTTGCGTTCAATATCATTTATACAGAATAAAGGAAATTCCGTGTATTCAACTAATAAAAAAATGAGTGCGCGTATTTTAAGACACTAGTTAGACTTTAAGTAAACCTCGAACGAGACGGCTAAGGAGTTCCAGTCCATAAGAATCTTGATCTCTCAATACATAAGCAATCAAATGCATCAAATGTACCTCATGAGCATACTTTTTGTAAATATTTATGTTGCCACCAAACTTAACTTTGTTAAATAAATGCCTGAACAGGTTTTACCATATATAGGTATATTTTTGTCGGATAAAACTATGACCGTTCCACAAGCACTGTATTTATCCAATATAGCTCCACGTGACTTTGACTTGTTCTCGAAACTAAATTTATTCCCCCGTGAACACCGTAATCTATAGAACCTATCAAACAGAATTCGCTAGATGTCTTGAAAGTAAAACTGGAAATAAAATTTAACACGTGTTATGAGGATTGAAAAATCATAGGCTTGTTGTAGCGGGAAGAGATTATTTTGAGGGATTAAATATATTTGAATGAACAAATTAATACTTTCATTTATTCAGTCTCCTTAATTTTTGAACCTATGAGTGTAAGTAGATTCAATATTCTAATTGGGTAATTAGAATATTGAATTTACCTGGGTAAAGCCACTCCAGGTTTCAAGAAAAAAGGCTAATTTCGGGAATTTTTTATCAAGAATATAATAAAAGCAGTAGAAAATTTATTTGAAGTACTTTATTAAACAAATACTTAAGTGTAATTTTTTTTTTTTAAATTCAAAAAGGCCGCTTCAGAATCGAAGATGACAAGGCAATTTTTATGTGAGCCCTGAAACAGGCGAAATGATCGCTTTCGTAGATTGCAACCTAGAACAAAAAACCAAAAAATTTTCATTAATATATATCAAAAACTAGTGGATAACGTACGAATTTTAGGATAAGTTATAAACTTCCTTTTTTATAAACAATTTTTCGTAAAATTTTTGTGTGAAAAATGAATATTTTTTCAAATGTGCACCATTTTTCAAAAAAACGATATGTTCAAATTTCGGTACGTTATCCACATATCGCACCCCGGCAGGAACAGTGACACAACTCGAGAATGCAGTATTTCTAACAAATAAGAAAACTATTAACTTTATATGGAATATAGGCTTATTTTACCTTTAAGATAAATATTTTTGGGTAGTCAACTTTATTATATTTTATAGAACTATGAATCTGTAAAAACACTAAAGTGATACTGTTCTTGCCGTTATGAATACGAACTAGCATAAAAGTAAAACTGACACACACTGGTGAATAATTTGTGAGTTACAGGTGTGATATTTTTCGGGCAAGAGGAAACATACCATACGCGTTTCAAACTGGCCTAACCTCAAAATACATATTTTTTGAGTTGTGTCACTGTTCTTGCCTTTTTTAGTTTTTGCTTCTACGTTTCGCCCATTTCAGGGCTCGCATAAAAGATGCCTTGCCTTAGATTCTGAAGCCGCTATTTTGAATTAAAAAGCTAAAAAAAAAATATTTTTGTTCACTTAAATATTTGTTTAATAAAGTAATACAAATAAATTTTCGACTGATTTTATTATACTCTTGAAAAAAAGATCCGAAATTAGCCTTTTTTTCTGGGACCTGGAGTGGCGTTACTCCTTAAATAAATATTCAATTTAGACCCTATTTATTTTTCGGGTAAATGTTTTTAACTGGTGAAATTGTTTGCAGCTATACAGGAATATACGTAAAGTACGTAAAGGACGAAATATTTAAAAATAACTTCGATTAATTAATTGATAAACTAATAAGTAGATTTTAATGAGTACATCATATATATTTTAGAAGTTACATACACCCAGGTGTTGCAAAAAGAATGAATATTTAAAAAAAATATATTTTGAAGGTTATTAAGTGAATAGTATAAAATAATGGTGATTATATATTTTTATTGGTACTTTAAATTAGAAGAAAATTTTTTAAAATATCTTTTAAATGTTAACATTATTTCTTATCAAGTTAAATGGATCACTGATGAAAACTATGGTACCCCCTTGTCTGCAGGATAACTACAAAATATAGTCCAATTTGCCAAAATAAAAATTAATCTTGTAAAATAATGTAGTAGCTAAAAATTGTCTGAGTTTTTTTCTAGAAAAAAATATACGGTTTTTTCAAACATTAGTATGTAATTTTTGACCAAAAAATGTATGTTTAATTATTTATAAAAGAACCGGTCAAGTGCTAGTGTTCCGTACGTTGTTTGTTTTTAAAGTACAAATTTTTGTTACGGAATTATCAGTGACTTCATCAAACACATCTCAAATGAGTTTTCCGATCTTTAGTGAAAACTGATGACCTTGAATTTTTTTTTTATATACCAGATAAATTATTAAAGGTAATACATTCGTGATAATTTTCGTTCAATCTACACCCTGTAGAGAATATTCCAGAATTTTTCCAAAATTTTTTGATCACTACTTTTCGAGATAAGGGGGAGACAGCGATTTTTGCACTTTTTTAAAAATAGTACAAAGAGAATTGTGTGCAAGTATTAAATTATATGTATTTTTGAACTCGCCTTTTCACAGGCTTTCATTTGACACTCCACTCGATGACCTAGTAATTTTTTTTTTTTTCGCTTTCGATTTTATCCCCCCAAAACTAACTCCTTAAAGCAAAATTTAACTTTCAAAATTACACGACTCTGATGAGGCCATCGATTCCTATATTACTGCCAAATATTAACTTTCTATGTCAAATAGTTTCTGAGAAAATCGGATGTAACAAACGAATAGACAAACGGACAGACGGACGAACAGACGGACAGACACTGAAGTGATCTTATAAGTGTTCCGTACGGAACACTAAAAATTGTCTATTAGAAAAAATGAAAAAACCTATCGGCGTTTTGAAGAAAAAGTAATTATGAAGATTTAAAGGAAAAAAGTTAAAAGATATTAAAAATTGAGTTTGCAGACAATGTTTGAAAACAGGTAGCGGTCTCAAATCGACGCCAGGCCACATTTACTGCTATAACTTTGTAATAGAATGGAATTTTCTTAAACAGTTTTTTAATAATTCTTAGAAGTAACGAGATTAAAAATTAGTAAAAAAAATCGATTTTTTAAAAATTTGAGGTGTATGTAACTTCTTAAATTATTAACCGTGCAGACGCTGACAATTGATGCATACGGTCTAGTTTTGTGGGGAGGCTAAACATGAAAATAAGTCATTACAGAATAATACATTATGGAATTCATCAATTTTTCATTAATATTGAGTGTTTCACCTCCAATTTGTATATAACAAGTGTCGAATGTTTCCCCTTATTTCAAGCTTTTAATGTAACTGCACAAAATACTCTTATAACCATGCAGGAAAAAAATTCTATAGCAATCACCCTATGCGATCCTCGAGCCAAAAATTCTGTTGTACTTAATTTTTTGCGGTCTGTCAGAAAAATTTAATTTTGAGCTGACGTCTTGTTATATTATTCTCCATTTTTTCGCTTCATTCGGCTTTAAGCTTATTTTTGTAATCCAACAAAAGCGACTTTCAGTGTGCGGCTACTTTGATGTCAGCCGCTTGATGTAAAATACTTTGAATAATTTAATTTTCAGTTGATTTAGTCAGTTTAAAGTTTGGTCTTTAAAGATATGGTGTTGTCAAACGAAACAAAATTTAATGGAAATGTAATTTATTCTTTAATCCGTTTTCGTTTAAGAAGATTGGAGAGAAACAAGATTAGGTCTGAAAATATTATAAAATTTAGTTTTTATATTACACCACAACTTTTTAGTCACAAGATAACTGACCAAGTGCAAGTCGGACTTGCACAATTAGTGTTCTGTACGTTGATTGCTTTTAGAATAAAAATTTTTATTGTTGTGAGGTATAAAATGACCAATGACTTTACAAAATACACCCCAAATGAGTTTTTAACAAAGTTTTTTTCCGATCTTTACCGAAAACTGATGACCTTGAAATCTTTGTTCTTTTTGTATACCGGATAAATTATTAAAGGTACAGTCCCTGGCCAAATTATTAGACGCACTGCAAGATTTCATGTAAAATATTAATTACCGAGTGATATTGTACCGTTTTATTATTTTAAATTGATTTGTTTTTTATTTTTATATATATCCAATCAATTACCTATTTATTTGACATAAATAAAACAGCATTAATTTAGAAAAGCATAAGTTTATTAAGTTTTAAAGAAAAGTGAAATTAATGTTAGTAAAAGTCAATATTTAGTTGAGCCACTTTTAGCCGCTATCAAAGCTTTAATTCTGCGCGGCATGCTATCAATGCAAGATTGTACTGTCTCCTGCATTTGAGGATGATGATTCCACACATGAATAATCTTTTCTAGGAGCTGGGTTTTGTTGGTAATCACATCTTTAGCCACTTCTCTTTTCATCAGCTCCCACGGGGTTCATATCAGGGCTATTACCCGGCCAATCCAACAGAGGGATATTTTTTTCTGCCAAAAAAGCTTTAACAGACCGAGCAGTGTGGCAGGGAGCTCCATCTTGCATGAAAGTGAATGGTTCCCCATTTGGAAACCATTCTCTGAGCTGCGGAATCAACCGATTTTGTAATACTTCTTTGTACTGATCTTGCCTCATTATTCCTTTGACGACGTACAGACGTCCAGTGCACTTGCCGCTGATGACTGACCAAACCATCACTTTGGTGGGATGTTTAACCGTCGGGACACAATCAGGATGAAACTTTTCTCCATGACGACGACGCACATACTGAGCTTTATTCTGCAAAATTTCGAATGTGCTTTCGTCACTGAAGCAGACCTGTCGAAAATAGGAAAAATATATAAACTTCCATGTTTATTTACTTTATTTAACTGGAAATGATAATAATGTATCAATTATTGATTAAATTGCTGTATCTTACCGATCTCCAGAAGTCCACATCTTTGTCTTGTCATTGTTTGGCCCACTTCAGGCGCTTTGCTTTCATTGCAGCTGTTAACTTGGGCTTCCTGGCGGGGCGACAGGCCTTAAAATCTAATTCTTTCAATTTTCTTCGAACAGTGCGCTCAGAAGCATTTACGCTAGCATCCTGGAGTTGTGATTTTATTACATTTGTGGTAGCAAATCTGTTTTCTACACAAATTTTCTTCAAACATCTCTCTGACCGTGGAGTGAAAATTGGTTTTCTACCGCATCTTTTCTTTCTTTTCGGGCTTAATTCCTTCCCTGACTCAATTTTCTTTTTTATGCGTCGTACACTAGCTTCAGAAACCTCCAATCTTCGTGATATTTCTCGGTTTGTAAATGTTTTCGCAATCACAAAGGCCTTCACTTCAGCTTTTTTACGTGGTGAAAGATCGCCTTTTCTACCCATAATGAAAATAGTCCAATTACTTTTTTAAAACACTGCATACAAAATAAACTAATAACTGAGTAGTATAAAACTGTTAAACAAACAATCACAGTCCATAAAGCCACAGAAACACGTCCGTACCTGACTCGATTCCGATCGCGACTGATACAGGTTTGTACTTATTTACGTTCATGTATCACTTTGTCAACACAGTGTTACCATATGTTAAAAATAAATACAAATATGTAGTCTACAACAATTCTTTTAAATAAAAATCAATAATATTGTAGTTTAAATATACCATTATTGCATAAAAACTCTCAAGAAACATAAAATTACTAAAAAAAATACAGTGCGTCTAATAATTTGGCCAGGGACTATAATGCATTCGTGATAATTTTCCTTCTATCTACAGCCTGTGTAGAACATTCTAGAATTTTCCCAAAATTTTTTGATCAGTTCTTTTCGAGATAAGGGCTGGGATAGCGATTTTTCCAAATTTTTAAAATTAATACAAAGATAAGTGTGTGCAAGTATTACATTATATAAATTTTTGAACTCGCGCTTTTACAGGCTTTCATTTGACACCCTACTCGATGATCTGGTAAAAAAATTATTTTTCACATACGATTTCACCCCCAGAACTAACCCCTTAAGTCAAAATTTAACTTGTAAAACTACAAGGCTCTTATGAGGTTATCAATTCCCAAATTCCAACTTTTTATGTCAAATGGTTTCGGAGAAAATGGAGTGAGACGGAGAACAGACAAACAGACACCGAAGTGATCTTATAAATGTTTCGTACAGAACACTAAAAATAGATAATCAGAGAAGAAAGGCTAGCAAATCTGGCCGTTTAGAGAGTATTTTTTGTTATGAGATGTTAAAAAATCAATCAAAATATTGACTTTTTCTCGAATTAATTTTAAAAACATGTATGCGCGAGGTATTATTTTTAAGAAAAGCATGGTAATACATATTTTTACCGAAGTACCAAACTTTAGATTTTTGAGATGTTTTTGTGGAATATATTTTCTTCATGGAATACTTTTTTGAAATAAAAATAACCTTGACATACTCACATAAATGTTATCTTTCAATTAAAGAAAGTTTTTACATTTGGCAATTTTTTTTAATATACTTTCACACACCAACATTTAACAGAATCTTGTATTTCAAAAATAGTTACATATCATTCTTAAGCTCCTTATGTCTGGTTTATTATAAGAGTACACTTGTTAAACTATATTCGGATTTATGTTAAGTCGCCATCCACTGCCTTGGATTCCAAATGTTCTTCTTTTTGTATTATTTGTTCTTGTCTTTTATAAAAAGATTATCATGTGAGTGTCATGTAAAAGGTCACATACTGTTTAAGCTTAAATTTGACAGAAAAAAATGTATCGCAGCTTATATTCATTAAATTTTGCCTCAAACTATCTAATATCTTTTATTAACAAATTGGCAAGGTTTAATCTTGTTACTACTAATACACGAGATGATCTAAATATGAGTATAAATTTGTCTTAAGATATCTATATGTCAGTAACCTAAATATCCTTATCTCGGGAAGGCAATGGCAAACTATCCGTAGTATCATGCCTAGTAAAGCTCTCTCACTTTGGCCGTTCGAAATCGGCATTAAACTGAAGGTCTCCTTTGTCTGTGGAAATACTTAAAAAGGCACCAACCACAGGCACTTTAAGAAGAAGAAGAAAAACTAGCCTAGCTTTATATAAATGTGATAAAACTTAAAATGACTTATAATTTAAAAGTTAATTTATAGGTAATCGTGTGGGAGGGAATCGGATGGCCTTGGGTAATGGATTCTAGGTTGGCTGGAGACCCATAAGCGCTTCTGACTGTGGAGTTGGGGTGGTCAGTGGCTTTGTCCAGAATTTTAAGCTGCGCCTTGCTCATAAATTCTTGGATTGTGAACATTTGAAAATCATGATGAATTTGGTAGTTTTGAGCGAACCAAAAATTGGGCGATAATACGGAGGGCCTTGTTTTGAACAGACTTGAGAACGATTCTGCGGATGCGCGACATTTGACACTATGCCGGACTGGAGTAGCTGCCATTGGCTCTGATGATCATTTTGTCAATTGTCAACCTGTTGCGTGTTGGCAATTTACTGGAATTGTTTAGAAAAAGGTAGGGCTTGCCGAGGTGCTGGTTGACTTTTATGGTGGATGTGATGAACTGGTCTTTCCTTATTAGCCGCTTGTCATAATGTAGGCCCAGGTAGCATGCTATGAAAAGTATAGGAGGTCGAAGGATAATAGACAATGTAGGCGTGCTGTTTGTTCATCATCAAAATAGGATGTAATATATTTCACTCAATTTCAGAGCTCGCCACCTAGCCTGGTTGAAGATAACAATGTTCAGCATTTCGTGAACAAAATTATTCAAGAAACAAAGACTTAAAAATCATATCTTAAAAGATAATTCTAATGAAACCTCAAGATTAAATGGTAAATTACGACACAACTATAATAAATATATTTTATTAAAATAAAAATAAAGTAAATAAAGAAAATTGTTTTAACTCTTGAGAGTAATATTACATAGGAACTTTTATGAAGTACTTAACTAAATTGGTCAACAAAAAGACATTAAAATATCCTAAAACTTAGAACGGCAATGGATTTTATTTAGCAGTTCGAGAAAGTTAATTTAAGTTTGAAAAATAAAAATGTATCAAAAATAAGCATGTCCATATTTTTTTACTGTTTGTCTTTAAAAAATTATTACTACTGTTTTTGATGTTCCCAAGTAATAAAAGAAACTCTCGATCCCATCCTCATACGGATTTTAGCCTGTATTGCTTAGAAAATATGTGATTTGTATGTTTAAGCTGGCTTTATTACTAAGATCAATTCCATATGAGAGAATCAGCTTAATAAACTGGTGGATATGACTATAGGCTTTCGGAAAATTATTTACAAAGTAGCGGATTAAGTAGAGATAAATAAAGATAATTCAACAAAATATTAGTGGAAATATATATATGCTCTAAGTCCCTTCACCCTCGAGAGGGGTGACTGTGCTCAATAAATGGATTGCACTTTCTGTTTATTTGTTATTAACACGCACTTTGGTTATGTTGAATTCGTAAAGCGTTTGTATTAAATTTAATAAGTGTGGCGGAATTCCCATTTCTTTCAGAATCGACCATAGTTTCAGCCATCTCACCTTGTCAAACGCTTTCTGATAGTCAATGAAGCAGAGATAAATTCTGATATTATATTCTATTCCTTTCTCTATCAGTTGACGCACATTTAAAATTTGCCCCCGTGTGCCCTTTCCTGGTATAAATTCCGTTTATATATATATATATATATATATATATATATATATATATATATATATATATATATATAAATATATATATATATATATATATATATATATATATATATATATATATATATATATATATATATATATATATATATATATATATACCAACGTGTAAATTTTTAGGCTGTTTGATTTTGACAACTATTTATATAATCCCTGAAGTATAATTCTAAAAGGCCCCATAATGTATGCCCTCATACAAAGATTACCCTACCTCTTAACAAAAGTAAATTAATGCCTTTTTTTGCTTCAGTGCTAAACTATATTAAAAACTGGTCAAGTTCAAGTTGAATTTGCGCAATTAGTGTTCTGTACGTTGATTGCTTAAATAAAAAATTTTGTTACGGAGGTATAAAATAATCAATGACTTCACAAAACACACTCAAAATGAGTTTTCAACAAAGTTTGTTTCCAATCTTTACTGAAAACTAATGACCTTGAATTTTTTTTATATATACCAGAAAAATTATTAAAGATAATTTTCGTTCAATCTACACCCCGTGGAGAATATTTCAAAATTTTTTTAAAATTTTTTATCAGTATTTTTTGAGAGGGAGAGAAAGAAAAGTGTGTGCAAGTATTACATTATATGTATTTTTGAACTAGTGTTTTTACAAACTTTCATTTGACACCCCACTCGATAACCTAGTAAAACAAACTTTTTTTCACTCCCGATTTCACCCCCAAAACCCCTTAAGTCAATATTTAACATTCAAAACTACACTGCTCTGATAAGGCCATCAATTCTTATATTAGTACCAAATTTCAATTTTCTATGTTAACTAGTTCCGGGGAAAATCGGGTGTGACAGACGGAGATACGGACAGACATCGAAGTGATCTTATAAGTATTCCGTACAGAACACTAAAAACGATACCTCGAATGCAATTAATAAGGCATACAAAAAAATGTAAAATATTATCTCAGAAAATGGCTAATAAATTTTAATTGCAAAGTTTAGCAACTGAGCAGAGTTTATAATTCCAACAAATGTTGCCTTGATTCCCTCAAAAACTCGATGAGAGTCGATTTTTAAATCTTATTATGTAAACCCTAATTACCTTTCAAAAAAGATTTATATAACGTACACAAAAAGTGATAAACCCTTTTAAATCCTAATTATTTATTTAAACGTAAATGGTTTGGCTTAATCTAATTAAAATTATCCTTCTAACTTATATTTCTCAGCTTTTCATGTTTATATAAATATTTAATTATTTGTAAATACTTAAATTTTTTATCTAACGTCATTTATTTTAAGATATATAAATATTATTTTTAAATGGATTTTTCATTGTTAATTCCAGTAAAATTACTATTGTTATATAAAAAAAACCAACGTGATAAACCTGTGACACCCTCTCACACAGGCCGCCACGCAGTATTGCTGGATAGTGATGATCATACCGTTCGGTTCGTGAATATTAATCAACTAACTTATTTGCTAGGTAATCTAGGAGAACCACTCCCTGCATCATTATTATAAACAAATCAGCTGAGATGAGTAATCGGGTTCTTCTTCAGGTTTTCGAGGAATGTATTCTTGATGCCTCCAAATCTTCAGTGACCAGGACAACCATTGTTGCTGATTCTTGCATTTACTGAAATTTTCCATTCTCTTTGCTTACTATGTTTATTTCGGCAGTTGTCGAAAACTTGTTAATAAACTTTTTTTGTTGTTTTATACTGCGTCTTCTGCCGCCTAAATAAAAAAACTCTCATTTCTCGTATTCATGACCCTAGAACATCTCCAGCAGAGAATCCGAAGTCTAAGCTCAAAACTAATTGTTGCCTCTAATAACATGAAGAGTATGCTCGAGGAACAAAGATTCGAGAATGAAGGATCATTCGACTGTTATTATTATTACCTGAAAGAAAAGAAATATCAGATACGACAAATATATATATATATATATATATATATATATATATATATATATATATATATATATATATATATAAATACATATATATATATATATATATATATATATATATATATATATATATATATATATATATATATGTATATATGTATATACGAGGCTGGTTTGAAAAGTCCGTGCAAAGTCCGAGAGATGGCACCACCGGCGCGTATCGAGGTCATGTTTAGTTAGTAGCATCTCTTGAATGAACGCACACCAAGTTTCAGCCATATTGGTCTATTTCTTTGTGTTTGGCATTCGTGTTAATCAAGGAAAAATCGAGTGATTTTCAAGAAATGGACGAAAAAGAATTTCGTGTGGTGATTAAACATTACTTTATGAAAGACAAAACGCCTCAGGAGACTAAAGACAAGCTTGATAAACATTATGGTGACTCTGCACCTTCGATTAGAACAGTTTATAAGTGGTTTCAAAATTTTCGGACTCGCCATATGGGCACAAGTGACGCTGAACGTTCTGGACGGCCTGTGGAGGTTACGACTCCAGAAATCATTGATCAAATCCATGATATGGTGATGGATGACAGAAGAGTTAGGGTGCGTGAGATTGCTAGTGCTGTGGGCATCTCGACTTAACGGGTACATAATATTTTGCATAAACATTTGGACATGAGAAAGCTATCCGCAAGATGGGTGCCGCGATTGCTCACGCTTGACCAAAAACGGAATCGTGTGAAGTGTTGCAAGGATGGTTTGCAGCTGTTCCAGAAGAATCCGGAGGACTTTAAGCGTCGTTTTCGTCACAGTGGATAAAACATGGATACATTACTAAACTCCTGAGACCAAAAAACAATCTAAACAATAGGTTACCAAGGGGGAATCTGCACCAAAAAAAGGCGAAGACCGTTCCTTCGGCTGGAAAGGTTATGGCGACTGTCTTTTGGGATTCGCAAGGGATAATCCTCATCGACTATCTGGAAAAGGGTAAAACTATTACAGGTGAATATTATTCATCGTTATTGGACCGTTTGAAAACCGAGCTGCAAGAAAAACGCCCACGATTGGCCCACAAGAAAGTCCTTTTCCATCACGACAACGCACCAGCACACACCTCAGCAGTTGTGATCGCAAAATTAATGGAAATAGGATTCCAACTCGTTTCACATCCCCTCTATTCTCCAGACTTGGCTCCCTCGGACTACTATTTGTTCCCCAATTTGAAGAAATGGCTGGCGGGACAAAGATTTTATTCAAACGAGGAGGTGATTGCAGACACTAATGAATATTTTGCAGACTTGGACAAATCCTGTTATTCGGAAGGGATCAACAAACTAGAACATCGTTGGACGAAGTGTATAAGCCTAAAAGGAGACTATGTCGAAAAATAAAAAAGGTTTACCCCAAACACATAAGTAGTTTTTATTTTTGCACCGACTTTTCAAACCAGCCTCGTATTGTTACAATAGAGGTTTTCATGGATGGTGGAATGCAAACATTAAAATCCCGAGTTTTGATCGGTTCATCTAACAATTAATTTGTACGACCTTTCGCCAAAATCCCCTTATAGATATATACATACAGGGTGCTATGAAAATAGTTTAATATATGGAAATGGGCGATTCCTGGAACCACGTAGGCCAACGTCCAATACTTTTTTCTCAGTTTGAACTTACTTAGAATTTGGTAAAATTCCCATTTATTATCCCAGTCTGAAGCTTAGGATTAATGTTGCCCCATATAAATTTCTTCCTTAAAGTAACCTAACTTTTTGTCAAAAATATATTTAAAAATTAACAGGGTTTTTAAGTTAAAAAATCTGTTATAATGTAACAAAAATTGTTAATATTTATCCCAAGCATATTTCTGTTTCAACCAAATATGCATAACAAATATTTAAAATGATAGTTACTTCATTTTTGTTAAGTTCAAGTAAAGAATTTCTTATTAGTAAAAAAAAAATTCCTAGAAATAAGATCATTGTACCCAAAACATATTTTTGATATTGTATTGTGGTAGGTATCCTATAGAGTGATTAGGATGTTTACTATCGCTAATAAAAAAAAACTAAACTTATAAAACCACCGAAAAACAGAGTGTTAATATAAAGTACATGTGGATTCTCACAATCAGACTGCCAGAAAATCCGCCCAGATGTTAGAATTAGATTTCCTAAAAATTCGTATTCGATTCCTCCTAAAAATCCGATGTCTAGTCTTACCATTGTTACTAGATGTCGTGAAAGTAGTGCGATGTTCCTAGTTTAAATATTTGTACTTTTATTTATCTTTTGAAGCAGAATTGTGACGCTCAAAATTACGCTTGCAAGTCCTTATTCCCCTTGATGACTTGCAAGGTAGGAAGAGAGGATGAAGAATGGACACTTCGATTCATATGCATTATTTTTTTTTTGCAGCTACATCCAGATTTTACTCTTTGAACTTTACAATATAACTGGCACGAGAAAAGCATAACATCCCACACAACTTTATTTGATTTGTGGGTTTTATCACACTGTATATATGTATTTTAACTCAACAGTCGCAAATAAATTTAATGCATCTTACATTATGCTCTTAAATTTATTACAGTCTCTCGAATCTTTTACAATCCTTAAATTGATGGCAAAGTTTATCTTACTGCATAAGTTCGTAAGATAAACTTTGCTTTTCGTTGTGATAAAAGCAACTAATGGACTAAGCAAGTTCGTATTTTATGTATATTGGTAAAGAAAGCTTTTAACTTGTCCTTAATAATTAGTTAGCATACAAAAAACATAGCTAGAGTAAATGCAAGGAATTTACTCAAACAGTTTAGATTATTTAAAACTCCTGCCCTATCATCCATGACATCACTATTATTTATTATATATATATATATATATATATATATATATATATATATATATATATATATATATTATTATATATATATATATATATATATATATATATATATATATATATATATATATATATATATATATATATATATATATAAATATATATATCTTAACGTACGTTATGAGCACATTTTTCCAAAAGCCAGAACATAGACGATAGATACGGCAAAGCCCAGATGGTCTAACAAGAAACGAAATTGATTATGCGTTATCAAATGACAAGAATATTGTAATTGACACGACAGTCCTGAATACGATAACCATTGGCCGTGATCATCGGATGCTCAGAGCAAAAATAAGAATAAATATGAAGCAGGAAAGACGTAGATTAATAACATATACAAAAATAAAGACGCCAACAGAAATAATAAAGCAAAACACAGACGAATATCGACAAGCACTGGAAAATCATATAAAACGCATAAACAATCAAACATAACTTAAACTAAATGCAAAAATAACCAACAGCCTTCTCATGACTACAAAACAAATAGGAACATCAAAAAAAGAAAAAACACAAAAATTAAGTAAAAAGAGACAAAATCTAATGACACAGAGTCGACTATTAAGAAATGATCCTACAAACTGCAGATTAAAATTGGCAGAAATAGACAAAAAAAATAAAAAAAAAAGATAGAGAAGACGTCAGACAGTATAGAAACTCGAAAATAGAATAAATATTGAAAGAGGGGAAAGTTTGAAACCCCTAAACAAACAAATAAATAAGGGAAGACAACAAATAATAAAACTTCTAAATAACGATAACCAAGAGATCGTACAAATCAAAGAGATATAGGAAGCTACAGAGAAATATTATCAAATACTATATGACACGAAAATATCGCCACCGCCCGGGAAAGAAGAAGGAAAAAAAGTGATAGAGATGTGAGATCTGAAGAAATTCCCGATGTAACAACAGATGAAATAATGAACGCCCTGCAACATATGCACAACAAAGAACCAGGAGGCGATGAAATAACTATAAAAATGATGAAGTATGGATGGGCATCGATAATACAATCTCTTCAAGTCCTATTTCACAGGTACCTCATAGAAAATAAAATACTAACACCTTGGGTAAACGCCTTGATCGGGCTTATATTTAAATAACCGGTCAAGTGCAAGTTGCACTTGCGCAATTAGTGTTCCGTACGTTGATTGCTTTTAAAATAAAAAATTTTGTTACGGAGGTATAAAAAGATCAGTGACTTCACAAAAAACACCCGAAATGAGTTTTCAACCAAGTTTGTTTCCAATCTTTACTGAAAACTCATGACCTTGATTTTTTTTTATATATACCAGATAAATTATTAAAGGTAAAACACTCGTGATAATTTTCGTTCAATCTACACCCCATGGAGAATATTCCAGAATTTTTTTAAAGTTTTATTACATTGTATATATAAATATATATTTTGCTCGTGTTTTCACAAGCTTTCATTTGACACCACACTCGACGACCTAGTAAAAAATTTTTTTTTAACTTCTGATTTCACCCCCCAAAATTAACCCCTTAAGTCAAAATTTAACATTCAAAACTACATGACTCTGATGAGGCCATCAATTCCTATATTATTACCAAATTTCAACTTTCTATGATAAATAGTTTCGGAGAAAATCGGGTGTGACAGACAGACAGGTAGACAGACGGACAGACAGACGGATAGACAAACGGACAGACAGACGGACAGACAGACGGTCAGACAGACGGACAGACACCAAAGTCATCTTATAAGTGTTCCGTACGGAACACTAAAAGGGTTATCCTGTTATCGGTACTATACAAAATCCTCAATAGAATCATAACATATAGATTAACGAACAAACTAGACAGTATCAACAACGTGAACAAGCGGGATTTCGACGGGAATACAGAACTTTGGACCATCTTCAAACAATTAGATTACTAGTGGAAAAAGCAAATGAATGTAAGGTCACCTTGTGGATAGCAAAAGCATTTGATTCGGAAGATATATGGGCAGTCCTTAACGCCTTAAATAACAGCAGAATCGATGAAAGGTATACAACTCTTCTTGAATACATATATAAAAATACCGCATCACAAATAATGCTTGAAGAATAAACAAATAAAATCAAAATTAAAAGCGGAATTAGATAAGGTGACTCGATTTTCCCAAAGCTGCTTACTTTGGCTCTAGAAGACATGTTCAAATCGTGAAAGTGAGAAAATAAAGGAATACTAATGGACGGTGAACGATTAAATTACTTAAGGTTCGCAGATGATATCACTCTGATCGCCAAGACAAAAGTAGAATTACAAGAAATGCTGATGGAATTAAATAACAAATCTCGAGAAATAGGTCTAAAAATAAACTTCACCAAACCGAATATTTGAACAACAAAAGTAAAGATAACAGCCAGGAACTATTAATAGGTGAAAGATCGGGAGGTATCAAACAACAACCAACTCCTCGGTTGTTGGTCGATACCTCCCGATGTGTCGAATGGCGCTCCTCCCCTATAAGCAGTTTCGCCTTAAGTGTTCTGTGTTTTTTCTTAAAAAAACGCGCTCTTTATCCATATGCATACCTCTTAAACCTACAGTCCCTGGCCAAATTATTAGACGCACTGTATTTTTTTTAGTAATTTTATGTTTCTTAAGAGTTTTTATGCAATAACGGTATATTTAAACTACATTATTATTGATTTTTATTTAAAAGAATTGTTGTAGACTACATATTTGTATTTATTTTTAACATATGGCAACACTGTGTTGACAAAGTGATACATGAACGTAAACAAGTACAAACCTGTATCAGTCGCGATCGGAATCGAGTCAGGTACGGACGTGTTTCTGTGGCTTTATGGACTGTGATTGTTTGTTTAACAGTTTTATACTACTCAGTTATTAGTTTATTTTGTATGCAGTGTTTTAAAAAAGTAATTGGACTATTTTCATTATGGGTAGAAAAGGCGATCTTTCACCACGTAAAAAAGCTGAAGTGAAGGCCCTTGTGATTGCGAAAACATTTACAAACCGAGAAATATCACGAAGATTGGAGGTTTCTGAAGCTAGTGTACGACGCATAAAAAAGAAAATTGAGTCAGGGAAGGAATTAAGCACGAAAAGAAAGAAAAGATGCGGTAGAAAACCAATGTTCATTCCACGGTCAGAGAGATGTTTGAAGAAAATTTGTGTAGAAAAGAGATTTGCTACCACAAAGGTAATAAAATCACAACTTCAGGATGCTAGCGTAAATGCTTCTGAGCGCACTGTTCGAAGAAAATTGAAAGAATTAGATTTTAAGGCCTGTCGCCCCGCCAGGAAGCCCAAGTTAACAGCTGCAATGAAAGCAAAGCGCCTGAAGTGGGCCAAACAATGGCAAGACAAAGATGTGGACTTCTGGAGATCGGTAAGATACAGCAATTTAATTAATAATTGATACATTATTATCATTTTCAGTTAAATAAAGCAAATAAACATGGAAGTTTATATATTTTTCCTATTTTTGACAGGTCTGCTTCAGTGACGAAAGCACATTCGAAATTTTGCAGAATAAAGCTCAGTATGTGCGTCGTCGTCATGGAGAAAAGTTTCATCCTGATTGTGTCGTCCCGACGGTTAAACATCCCACCAAAGTGATGATTTGGTCAGTCATCAGCGGCAAGGGCACTGGACGTCTGTACGTCGTCAAAGGAATAATGAGGCAAGATCAGTACAAAGAAGTATTACAAAATCGGTTGATTCCGCAGCTCAGAGAATGGTTTCCAAATGGGGAACCATTCACTTTCATGCAAGATGGAGCCCCCTGCCACACTGCTCGGCCTGTTAAAGCTTTTTTTGGCAGAAAAAAATATCCCTCTGTTGGATTGGCCCTGATATGAACCCCATTGAAAATGTGTGGGAGCTGATGAAAAGAGAAGTGGCTAAAGATGTGATTACCAACAAAACCCAGCTCCTAGAAAAGATTATTCATGTGTGGAATCATCATCCTCAAATGCAGGAGACAGTACAATCTTGCATTGATAGCATGCCGCGTAGAATTAAAGTTTTGATAGCGGCTAAAGGTGGCTCAACTAAATATTGACTTTTACTAACATTAATTTCACTTTTCTTTAAAACTTAATAAATTTATGCTTTTCTAAATTAATGCTGTTTTATTTATGTCAAATAAATAGGTAATTGATTGGATAATATAAAAATAAAAAACAAATCAATTTAAAATAATAAAACGGTACAATATCACTCGGTAATTAATATTTTACATGAAATCTTGCAGTGCGTCTAATAATTTGGCCAGGGACTGTAGCTACACCAGTGCTTGAGATTAACCTTTTATAGTGTTGAAATGCATATGTGTTAGTTTGCGATTACAAAGGTTGATATAAATTCATTTTCTTTTCTTCCTTACTATAATCTGCCCATTTGTAAAGCAATTCACGACTTTATAGTTAACAATACGCTTATCTATTGACGACATTTTCATCGCCAGGTAACTTTAGTACTTCATGGTATTATGTAGGCTCCCTAGAGAAAAGAGAGCTATGAAAAAAGGGCAAGATGCTAAGTAAAAATAATTACTCAAATTAGAAAAAGATCTTGTATAAGTACGCCCCTGCCTAGCTAATAAAGATTGAACACCAACACTTAACAACATAGATATGACAAAAAATTCTCTAGGGCCTTAATATTTATTGTGGTTTCCGTTGGTAATATTACTCTCAATTATTCTTTTATGGCCACATATAAATCAAGTTTTTTCTATGACCATACATGACACGGCTGAGCCCCAGTAAAGTGGATTCTCTTTTTCTCTTTGATATGGTCTTTATGACAAAAAGTTTTATTATATCCTTAATTTCTATAAATTCTATTATATATAGTGTATACTAAATCAGTTTCGTTACAAGAAAAAAGAGAGCACTTGCTTTTGATATTAGACAATATGTTCAGAACTTTTTTTTCTAACCTGATGTATCATCTCAGTGATGCTTTCAATCTATAACAATTACGAGGGAGATTGAAAAGTCTTGTAAACAACAAGATAACTAACATTTTTATCGCAAAAACAAAAATTTGTTTCTTAACATAATCTCCATACATTTGGTCCAGCGAGATTACAATTTCTCAGACAAAAAAATGTTTCGAACTTTGCATAATACTCATTTACAGCATTGATAACTTCGTCATTTGACTAAAATTTCTTCCCCCAAACCAATTTTTGAAGTACGGAAACAAAAAAAAGTCACTCAGGACAAAGTCTGAGAATAGGATGGGTGGAGAATTATTTCGAATTCCAGTTCGTGCACTCTTGCCATTGCAGCTTCTGCTTTAATTAACTATGCAAGCGATCCAATAACACTGCCAAATAAAAGCTAGTCACTGTTTTACCTTTTTCCCAATAGTCAATCATAATGATACCGTGTTACTCCCAAAAAGCAGTTGACATCACTTTTCCCGTCGGTAAAACTCGTTTCGCTTTTTTCGGTGTACTTTCACCTGTGTGACTGCTATTTTATCTCCGGGTTGTAATAGTGGATCCACGTTTCGTTTACAGTCACAAGACAACGCCAAAAGTTCTTCGGATTACGCTGCAACTTTTCCAAATACAATTTTGAAATGTTCTTCCTCGTGCATCTTTGGTTTCGTCAATAGACGAAAAAAATGAAAAAGCATCACACTCTCAGCTTTTTAATTTTCATGCAGGATTTATGTATCCATTGATATGAGATGTCTTCAGTCTCAGCAATCTCACAAAGCTTAATCTTCCATCATGACGGCATGAATTTTATAGACCAATTTTTCAGAATAAAACTCAATCGGGAGTCCTGAACATGCAGTATCTGCAGTGCTCGTAAGGCCACGTTTAAATCCATTTATCCGGTAACAAATGGTATTGAATGCTGGTGCAGAGTCCTAATGAACTTCCTTCAGTTTATTTTCTCTCTGGGCAATAGTCCACTTTTTTACTTTTCTCTGTACGATACACGAGTTTATCCATTTCTACGAAAACTGTAACACAGATCACTTACAAATGACTGCCAACAAACGAATGTGCGTTGCATCAATTTGGAACTTTGAACTCAACTATTGCAAGAATCACTTTTACCAACAGTCATGCCTCTTAACAAAATTTCCCGCTATTTTATAGAAACTTACCAGACTTATCAATTCACGCTCGTATTTTATTTTTATTAAATTTAGAAAGTTAGAAACTGGTTTTTACACTTACAAGTAAATAATACAAATGTTTCATTTAAAAAAATCAGTGACGATCTGTTTAATATTTCTAAATCAGTGAGAATGGCTTAAGAGTAAGTAAAGCAAAAACTAATTTACGTTTTATTTGCTCTAAGATAACTAGCACAACAATAAAAAATAATTTTGACTTTAAAGTAACTCTTAGTTGTAATTTTACGCTATCAGCAGCATGAAAAGATTTTATTAATTCTTCCTTTCTCGATCTTCATTATTTTTTATTGGGTCGGTAAACTTTGATGCTTGTATCAATATAAAACAGGGTTTTTTTAATATTCCCTCTCCTCAATCTTCGGTCGTCCATTTTTTTTACTGTACTCACAAAGGTTGACGTTCATCTAGTGTCACTGTAAGAGAATTGTCTTTTCTTTGAAATTTCACCCCTCGTTTAGTCATTGATATTTTGTACTATGACGAAACAGATTTAAAATTCCGTTGTAAAAGAACATCTTTTTTTAGAACTCATCCTACCCTGATGAAACATTTTTATTTTAGAGCTGTTGAAAAAGATCTAAATATTCAAATTCTATTATACGAGTGATTAAAAATTTTCTAGAGGGCTGAAAACACGATCCGGTATTATCAATATTAAACAAACATAATTTCATATAACATATACGAAATTCACTACTAGTTATTTTATACACAAGGTAATATTAAAACAGAGACCTGACTACTTATTTAACAGTATTTAATTAAATCTCCAATCACACAGTTTATAACAATATACCATTTTTTCTTCGTCTTCTTTTTCTTCTTCTCAACCCAAGTTTGTCCAATCCTCGACGTAGATCTCTTCTAATCTCTTCTATGTTTCTATATCTTTTGACACATTTAACCATTGCTTTCCCCCTACTACTCTTATATCATCGACCCATCGTTTCTGTGGACGTCCCACGCCTCTTCCCGTTTCTTCGAGTCTCCATTCTGTGAGCCTGTAGACCTATCTGTCTCTGGATGATCTAGTCAACATAACCCGTCCATCGCTACTTCATCCTTGCTGCCTCCAGAGTTATGTCATTAACTTTGGTTCGCCTCTTTGTCTCCTTGTCTGCTCGTTCTGAATTTTATCTCTAAGGGAGACACCACGCATTCTTCTCTTCATAGTTCTCTGTGCAGTTACGAGTTTTTTAACAAATGTTTTAAGCACAGGAGAGGAGTCTTTCAAGGTATCTTATTAAGCACAATTTAATTCTGTATTTCGTGAGCATAACTGTGGTGCACTAGGAAATCGAATGAATGTCATTCATCTATTATATATATATATATATATATATATATATATATATATATATATATATATATATATATATATATGACCTTAAACTTTATGCTGCTTCAGAATGAGACCTAAGTTAATCACTTAGAATAGCACACGTGGGATATTGGCGTGGAATTTGGATTCTATGGATGTGCCGTTTAAAGCTCGACAATTCGCTATTGTGAATATCTAATGGGAATAGCCTACACCAGAGGTTTCCAAACTTTTTTTTTCGTAGACCACTTTTAAAATTTTACTGGTTTCGGTGGATCCCCTGCTGCTACATTTCTACCATATTCCCAAAACTCGTCAAAACATGTGAAGATTAGATCTAACGATGGAAATTTGCGTCGTGGCTGAGTTCCAACCCTAAATTCGGAGTGATAAAAATAAAAAGAAAATAATATATTTTCTTGTGTTCTGTTTATTAAAATAATATGATTACAGACTTAATAGAATTAAAATTAAACGTTAATAACGTACCGTAACTTCAACAATGCAAATCAACAATTAAAAAAAATAGTCATAATTTTAATGGGAGGGATGTACTTGATGGATTGACAGCAAATTATCAATATTTGACTTCAGTTTTGTAAGGAATAACCGCAAATCTCCCCGTTCTGTGATGTTCAATCTGCTCCTTTTTTTTGTTAATAGGTTTGTAACGACACTAAAACTTTTTTCAACAAGGTATGACGAGGGAAACGCTATCAAAAGTTTTCTCGCAATTTCCCACAGCCCAGGACATTTTTCGGGTATTTCTGCCTGCAGCCAAAATGTTTGATAGCCTTTTTTAAATTTCACCTTCAGCTCCTCATTGGTGCTAAGCTCGAGTAGCTCCTCTTGTAATACCACATTCGCCACTTCCGTTACATCAAATGGATTTATGATCCATGGTGGTATTTCCATCGTCAGAATATCAGGGCATGCAGGGCATTTAAATGTTGAACGTATGTCTGAATATCCTCATCAAGACATTCTGCCTGTGACAAGTTTGGAAACTGGGAGAATTCGCGCCGACTAATATTTCGCTTCATAAATTTCCATTTTCCAAGAAAAGCCGAAATTACACCCTTTGTTTTTATTAAATTTAGGCTGTCCCCTTGTAACTGCAAGTTAATGTCATTAAATTTTTTGAACAAATCAGTCAAATATGCGATGTCTGCTTTCAATTTGATCAGGTTTTCTTTTAAATCTAGATCTTTACTTTCCAGAAACTCTAAAACTGATTCAAAAAGTGAGTAGAATCTTGTTAAACATGCACCTTTCGACAACCAACGTACTTCAGTATCGTTGGAAGTCTTCATCATTTTCGTCGCACAATGGTGCAAATAAACGGGTATTCAACGCATTGCTTGTTATTTTGTTAACTGCTTTAATCACAAATTGAAGCGATTAGTGCAATCTATCATTCAAATTTTTCGCTACCAGGTGTTGTCGGTGGATGACACAGTGAATTGCAGTTACTCCTGGTATAATTCTTTTAAGATGGCTTATAAACCCACGATATCGCCCGAAGATGGCAGGAGCTTCGTCTGCTGCCACCGAAATAATGTCAATGGAATCGATTTTTCCTTAAAAAAATCACTCAGGACATTAAATATTGATTCGTCTTTAGTGTCCGTCTCCAAAGTTTTCGCGAATAGCAGCTCTTCATGGATTTCTTCGTCCATAACAAATCGAACATATGCCAATAATAATGCTTCATTACCAGGTAAAGTTGACTCGTCCAGTTGAATAGAAAAATGAGTTGTTTGCAGATAATTACACAAGAAGCTTTCAATATCAGAGCTCATTTCATCAATACGTCTTTGTACAGTGTTGTTACTCAAAGGAATTCTTTTGAGTACGTCAAATGGAGGTTTGTGCAGAACAGTTTTTAAAACCTCTTCAACAGCGGGTGAAATTAACTGTTCTCCGATGGTGTGCGGTTTTCCAAATTTCACTATAAGCAATGAGATATTGTAAGATGCCCGCATGCCATCATCGTTATTTTGAGACGTTGAAGCGAACATACTGTGCACGGTGGGTCTCTTTTCATATTTTTCCTTCAATGTTTGAAAATATACTAAATCTTTACCTATTTTATCAGGATGGCACCTTCTTAGATGATCTTCTAGCTTCGATGGTTTCATAGAGTCATTGCTCAAAACTATGTTGCATGAAAGGCATATGGGCAATCGTTCGTCTGCCTTTGATGGAAGAAAACAAAATTTCAAATAATCAACACTGTACTGTCGACATTTCTTCTTAGATTCAGCCATGTTTCGTATACTTACCTACCTGTAAAGAAAAAAAATGTTTGTTTTAGTAATCATAAGGCGACTTTAACAGGATATGGCTATTTTAACAGAATAAAATAGGATTAATTAATTGTTGCAATGAAAAAAAACCAAAATGCCGGCGGCAAAACTGATTTTAATTATTAAAAGCAATAAACTGCTAAGACCCATATAGAGGTTTTCACAAAACGGCTGAACCTATTTTATTGTAATATAAAATATTTTTTGAATAATTATATTTTGATACATTTCTGTAAATTCGAGAGAAAATACTTTTAAAGGATATTTTGACATCAAAACTTCGCGATTTTGATTTATTTATTACTTTGATATACGTTGCGAGTGGTACATAAAGACACGTACAATTTATGAAAATATTTTTAATCATTTAGCATTAGCAACTACGAGGGCACTGAAATATGTACAAACATGCAGGTCAATCATATATCTCTCCTTTAGTGAATCACCACAATCGGGTAAATAAATAATTTTATAATAAAAAGTACTAAATGTTCAATCTTTCTCGGCTTTCTGTTCTTTTATAGAAGTATCGAATAATGGCCCTGTTCAGTATTTAATTTTTATTACGTACCTACTACACGCAAACATAACAAATATAATATCATTACAATATAAAATAAAAGTATGAATAACAAATAGTAACTTTTTCCGGCACTGGCAAACACTGACATCGATTCACTCACACTTTTCTTTTCAAAATTCCGGAAACAAATGAGTAACGTTTGTCCTTGGCATTCGTATTTATATTGGTGAAGAATCAAACAAGTTCATGCAAGATTGCAAGCACAGCACAAGTCGTATTTCGTCCCTTTGCACGTCTGAACGGGTTGCGTTGCGGGCGGGCGGGCGGCGCTTTGCAAGTCTTGACGTGCGTTGTACTGAATATCGAATATGCAAGTTTTCACAAGTAACAGTCGCTGACCTTCTTAAAATACACTACTCAAAAAAAATAAGGGAGGTTTTAAAACAAGGAAATTAATGCTAAATAATCAGGCTATCTGATCCATATGCCGGCCTAACTGAAAAAATTTTTTTCAAGCCTGTGGACCAAAAAAAAAGCAAAATATTTGCAATATTATTTTTCCGCGCTATCTGTTAGGATTGCAAGAGAACCGTAGCTCCTAAAAAAATTTTAGCAAAAAAATCTGAAAATTAGAATCTTAAAGCTTCAAAATGCTTTTTTTTTAAAGTCTCAATACGACCATTTTACACCGAAAAAACAGCCTGTCAAAAATTTGGAATTTTTTTTTTGCTCCCTTAATTTTTTTGAGTAGTGTATTATCTGCCTACATTGATAGGTAAAGCTAAGCCAACATTTTTGTTCTTTGCTATCGAAACCAGATGAATTTTCGTGGACCCCCACTTGCAACTTGTGAACCCCTATTTTATTTTCACGCCAACGTAGACCCCCGTCAAGTCTCCCGCGGACCCCTGGGGGTCCACCTGAACCACTTTGGGAATCACTGGTCTACACTATTTAAATGCCGAGGAAACTTACAAATATCTAGGTATTGCACAACATTTATTTAGTAGGACTTTTAATGCCCAATTTCAGTATTTCTGCAGTGATTTAATCTTCTCCAAAGCATTTATTGTTTTTCGTCTGCTTCATTGCAGCTTGTATTTCCGTCTCTGTGATATCTGGATATTCTTCAGATCCTACCTTCATAATGTTTATGTTTTCTTGTAACCTATCTGACTGGGATGGATATAATCTTGTATAGAAGAGTTCAACAGCTCCAACTATATCATTTAATGATAAAGATTTATATTTTCAAAAATAACTTTCAAAAATATTTACAAAGAATTGCGTAATCTATTAACTAGTAATTAACATCCAACCTATCTGCTTCGGCTACATTATCAGCGTCTTTTTCATATCCTATAATTATGTTTATTTGTATTATTGCCAGCACGATTATTATATTTTTCCACCTACGGTAATTGCTTCGTTTATTTACTATTGTTACTAGCATAAATGAAGTTCTTTATCATTATTTATCTTATTATTTTTAAAAGGGCATAAATTCAATATGAACAGTAAATATATATATATATATATATATATATATATATATATATATATATATATATATATATATATATAATATTTATATAATTATTTTCTTAACTGCTTATGACTACGTTTGTTGGTTTTTGTACTCGTATTTGCTGCAATTTTATATTCAAATTAATACTCTCTCTTCCTGTGCAACTAGAAAAATACTTACTGTAATAATAATTTTCAGTTGTGTTCTTTGTTGTTTAGTATATGCAGATTACTTGTTTTTTGTCTAAATTAAAATCCTTCTGTAAATATGACCAATAATTGTTTTAACGTTACAGCATTGCAGCAAATTATTGATTAAATGTTTTTTAACTGGCTTAAAAATTGGTTCTCAATTGAATATATATGTATGTTAGCCTAGCAATCATATATATATATATATATATATATATATATATATATATATATATATATATATATATATATATGTATATATATATATATATATATGTTATATATATATATATATATATATATATATATATATATATATATATATATATATATATATATATATATATATGTAAGATTTGTTAAAAAAAAAGACTGAACATTTGAAATTGCATGCGAACGTTATCAGTTTGAGTTAGCGAGCCATGCTGCACCTAGCGACATTCTTTGGAAACAAAACAAAGCTTGCTGCACACGTGCAATCACCCCTTTGCGATATAGTGAGACAGTAAAGATGAAGGACTTTGAGGAGCAACGTTGTAATCTTAAATTTTGCGTTAACATCGAGAAATCTTTTTCTGAAACGTGGACGTTGCTTCAGCAGGTCCATAAGGAGGACTGTATGAGCCGTACACAATGTTACGAGTGGTTTGAGCGTTTTAAATCAGGCAGATCATCTATAGATGAAGAGCCAAGATCGGGACGACTCTCGACGTCAACAAACCATAAAAACATTCATAAATACTGTAATAAAGATTTTATGATGAAAATTCTGTCTTTTTTTGAACACACTTCGTATGTGTATACATATACTCACTCACAATATTGTAGCATTGCTGTAAAATATTCATTCAACACTTTTTTTTAAATTTATTTATTGAATGAAAAATTTTGGCACTTTTGGGTGATATAACATTATAGGTCATGCAAACACCGTAAATTTCATACCTAGTTTAAATTGTGCAGCTATAAATACTAGAAAATTTATTGACTATAAAACAAATTAAATTTGATTTAAAATGTTGTGTTTTAAAAACATATATTTGAATTATTGCTCTCGAAGATATTTTATAATAAATTACGTGTGTAAAAGTCAACTGGAACAATTAATTTTATTTTATAAATATTCCAGCAATCATAATAATAAAACTTTTTTAATGAGTTTGCAGCATCTGCTGAAAGAAGTATAGTAATTAAAGAGGACAGAAAACGTTTTAGGGGGTTACATATACCTGGACGCTACTAAAAGTATGTATATTTAAAAAAATATTTTGAAGGTTATTACAAATAACAAAAGAATGGCGATTATATATTTTTATTGTACTTTAAATTATGAGATTTTTTTTAAATATGTTTCAATGTTAACATTATTTTTTAACGCGTTAAATGGACCTCTGATGAAAACTATTGCCTGCAGGATAATTTTACAAAAAATAATCCATTTGGCTAAAATAAAAACTAATCTTGTAAAATAATGCAGTAGTTAAAAATTGTGGAAGGTTTTTTTTTTTTCAAAAATAAAAAATTTACGGTATTTCAAACTTTAGTATCCAATTTTCTCCAAAAATAATTATGTTTAATTATTTATAAAAAATTAAAAAACCTCTTGACATTTTGTGGAATAAGTGATTATTAAGATTTAAAAAACCGGTCAAGTGCAAGTTGAACTTGCACAATTAGTGTTCCGTACGTTGATTGTTTTTAAAATAAAAATTTTTGTTAGGGTGGTATAAAGTGATCAGTGACTTCATAAAACACACCCCAAATGAATTTTCAACAAAGTTTGTTTCCAATCTTTACTGAAAACTGGTGACCTTGAAATTTTGTTTTTTTTTTTATACACCAAATAAATTATTAAAGGTAATGCACTCGTGATAATTTTCGTTCAATCTATACCCCGTGGAGAATATTCCAGAATTTTTTCAAAATTTTTTGATCAGTATTTTTCGAGATAAGGTAGGGGACAGCGATTTTTTAAAAGTGATACGAAGAAAAGTGTGCGCAAGTATTACATTATATATATATATATATATATATATATATATATATATATATATATATATATATATATATATATATATATATATACATATATATATATATATATATATATATATATATATATATATATATATTTTACTCGTGTTTTCACAAGCTTTCATTTGACACCACACTCGATGACCTAGTAAAAAATATTTTTTTTTCACTTCCGATTTCACCCCTCAAAACGAACCTCTTAAGTCAAAATTTATGTTACGGTGGTATAAAATGATCAGTGACTTCACAAAACACACCCCAAATGACTTTTCAACAAAGTTTGTGTCCAATCTTTACTGAAATCTGATGACCTTGAAATTTTTGTTTTTTTTATATACCATATAAATTATTAAAGGTAATGCGCTCGTGATAATTTTCGTTCAATCTACACCCCGTGGAGAATATTCCAGAATTTTTTCGAAATTTTTTGATAAGTACTTTTCGAGATAAGGCCCGGGACAGCGATTTTTTTCGCGAATTTTTAAAAATAATACAAAGAAAAGTGCGCGCAAGTATAATATTATATATATATATTTTTTACTCGTGTTTTCACAAGCTTTCATTTGACACCACACTCGATGGCCTAGTAAAAAAATTTTTTTTTTCACTTCCGACTTCACCCCCAAAACTAACCCCTTAAGTCAAAATTTAATTCTCAAAACTACATGGCTCTGATGAGGCCATCAATTCCTATATTATTACCAAATTTCACCTTTCTATGTCAAACAGTTTCCGAGAAAATCGGGTGTGACAGACAGACAGACAGACAGACAGACAGACAGACAGACAGACAGACAGACAGACAGACAGACACCGAAGTGATCTTATAAGTGTTCCGTACGGAACACTAAAAAGAGTTAAAAATATTAAAAATTGACTGAGTAATATTGCAGACAGTGTCTGAAAACAGGTAGCGGTCTCAGTCCGACACTAGGTCACATTTAATGCCACAACTTTGTAATGGAATGGAATTTTCTTATTATTATTTTTTTTTTGACTTATACTGAGAAGTATAGAGAAGAAAAATCCGTAAAAAATCGAATTCTTGAAAATTTGAGGTGTATGTAACCCCTTAAGGACATGAATATCCAACAATTACATTCAGAAACAATGGTAGTCCTTATAGTCTGAGCTTTAAGAAGAATTGAGAACACATTTTTAGAAATCCTGAGGAACCTAGGAGCTTACTAGGTCTGATTTACAATGAAGATGCAGAGAACCGTTATACTTGATTCTTTCGGATTGCTCAGGCAGAGGAGCCGAACGGGCCTGTTTCGTGATCATCACTTTCCTAATGATGCCATGTAATTGCTTGTGTGGGTCTGAGCCATCGTCCTTCCGATGAACGTATTAATATTTGATGTTATGATATGTGATAAGCTTTGATCTCATAAAAGAAAAGAGCAATAAATGAATGTTCTCACAAGCAATAGCTGGATATATTTTAATTGCTGCGAAAATATTTATATGAAGTTTGAAAAAACATAATCTGTGTAGTAGGTATAAATATTGTTTTTGAAAGTAGTGACCTTTAAGATTCACACACTTCTGTATCATCATCATCATTAGCTTATTCCATCCATAGTCGAATATAAGCCTTCCCAAGTTGTCTCCAATGAGTTTTGTTTTGTAAATATTTAATTATACTGGTTTACTCACCACAAGTTTTTGCATATTCTAAACTTTGTTTCTTTTTTTTGTAGGTTTATCGATCTCCACTTTCTCATTTAACTCTTGATCATACCTTGACCTACCCTCTTGCAAGTGAAAGGTTAAAATATATAGCGTACTTGACTACTTAAGTGAATGTAGTGAATACATATTCTTAAATTAATTGTTTAAATACATCTTGTGTGCAAATTTAACACCATACACACAAAGTACATAATTGGAATAGTATATTCTCACGGTTGTTGAGTTATTAGAATTCTCAAATTTAAGTAAACTACTACAAATATACATTACATAAATACATATACGGACATCTGAATAGAATAGCTTTTCGCGTAACCCTAACATATAATTTAAAAGAGGATTGTGTTCATGTCTTTTTAATGTTTCGTACGGAACACTTATAAGAACACTTCGTTGTCTGGCTGTCTGTCCCTCTGTCACGCTCGATTTTCTCCGAATCTATTTGACATATAAAGTTAAAGTTTGGCACTAATATAGGAACTGATGGCCTCATCAGAGCCGTGTAGTTTTGAAAGTTAAATTTGGACTTAAGGGGTTAGTGTTGGGGGTTGCAAGTGAAAAAAAATTTTTTATCAGGTCATCGAGTGGGGTGGGGTGTCAAAATATATATAATGTAATACTTGCGCACACTTTTATTTGTATTATTTTAAAAAATCTCGAAAAGTACTGATAAAAAAATTTTGAAAAAATTCTGGAATATTCTTCACGGGGTGTAGATTGAACGAAAGTTATAACGAGCGCATTACCTTTAATAACTTAACTCGGTACGTATTCGTTGGTAGCCAAATGCTTAAAGGAATAGCACGTGGTCCCAGTGATATTCACCTTCACCATTTTATCTGTAAAAAACTTTCTTTTTACCGGAAAAATTATTAAATGTAATGTACTCGTGATAATTTTCGCTTAATCTACACTTTGTGAACAATATTTCAGAAGTTTTTCAAAATTTTTAATCAGTACTTATCGAAATAAAGTGGAGAGGCAGAGATTTTTGGCCATTTTTCTAAAAGAATACAAAGAAAAGTATGCGCAAGTATTGCATCATATATATCTTCACAAGCTTTCATTTAACACCCACTCATTGACTACTTTTGATTTCACCCTTCAAAACTAACCCCTTAAGTCAAAATTTCTCTTTCAAAACTACATAGCTCTCATTGGGCCATCTATTTTTTTATTTGTGCCAACTTTCAACTTTATACCCTAAAGAGTTCCGGAGAAAATCGGATGTGACTTCAAGACAAGTGGACACAGAAGCGATCCCATAAGTGTTCCGTACGGCAAGGCACGGAATACGAAAGAATAAGCTCCATATTGCCACAGTAAACATACTACAGTAGCGAAACTGAGCTCCAATTCGGTGACGAGATTTTGACGGCGCGTGCGTCGACCGATCCTTTTTCAAAATGGCCGCTCAGTGTTTACATCCAATCTCGGAATGTGTCTTTGGAAATGTATTGTCCATCGTTTCGTGATGTGACTGCAGTTTATATGAATATAAAGACAGAAGGAAAAGAGAGTTTGTAGAAAAAAAGGATTAAAAAGGTTTGTAAGTGAAGAAAATCGAAAAGGTTGAGAAACAATTTATATAATCTTGGGGAAAAGAGGTTATTGTTGTGACGTTGAGAATTGTAATATTCCATATAATTATTTTCGCAAATTATTTGCTCGAGTCACACTTTTTTATGCTCTAAAATTTGCAAATAAGAAATTTCGAACTCAATCAGGGCGCGCTAAGACTATTATTCTAAATCATAACTAAATTTAATTATGCTTTATTTACATCACATGTAATCATCAACAGTATTATCCGTCCAAGTTTAAGTTGCTGCATTAATGATTTTTTTTTTTGCAGTTCCTCTGTTTTTAGTTGAAACAATGATTTCATAGAAATCATGGTATGCAATTAAAGTTGTTGGAGTTGTTGATTATTTTAATAAATCTCTATTGCTTGCTTTCACAAGACAACTTTTCGCTATCTTACATGCATTTTTGAAAAAATACATATGCATGAAACAATATTATTATTACTAATGTACATTTTGTTTAGGCGTATTTGCTCAAGAGACAGCCTTCCAGGGAACCTTGATTGATTTAATAAAACATTCATATTGGTAGAGTGATTTGGTCATTAAAGCTTGAAATTTATTTCTAAACTTAGTTCGGCTGGTTATTTAAAAATCCTGACGTGATTGCTCAATTCTGACCTCGGATTCAGTTTCAGCGCCCAAAAATACATATAGGTATAGCGATCTGTTCGGTAGTGAAAAACTTTTTTTGCGTGCCTGTGTAATTTTTTTATGATTAATAAATAATCCTCCAAATTCTGGTTTTTAGAAAGATTTATTTTTGTGTAAACTAGTATTCGGTTATTTAAAACTATTTATATTTGATACATTATAAATAAAACATATTATTTTTTTCTAAAAGGTGTATTTTCAAGAGGCTTCTAGTTTTCAATAATCATTTGAATTAATTGTTTGACACACCTTTTCTAATAATAAACCTGATAAATTTAACACTGCTTAATTGCAAGTACAATTAATACTCTGAAAGTGACTTTTTTTTTTCTATTTTTCTCTATAAATTACATTGCTCCTTTTTCATGCCAATCTTTCAAAAGTTTCTGTGAATATATTGTAAGAAATACAGAACCCAAAACAACATATTTATTATTTTCAAATTTTAGACAGTATATTTTATTTTCTTATAAGCTGGGTTTGAAACTTTAAATATTAAGTGTCGTGTTGAGATCACAAAACCACTGGGGAATGGGATTATTGAAATAACTGATATAAATGGATTATTGAATCAAATATACTATTAAAATAAGAAAAATTTTAATGTGATTCCAAAGAAATTTTTGTAATATGATTTTGTCAGACCATGTGTGCCAGAGGGTAAAATATTCTGAAAATAAGTTCTTTAAATGAACAGTACACCTAATCGAAGTCCATTTTGATGGTAATTATGGTTACTATTAAAATTTTAAAGATTCAGTTACCTGTTATTAATATTCCTCCTATAAAGAACTTATTTCTATTGTTGTATACCTATACTATAAATTAAATATAGTTATTTTCCTTTTAAACTGTAACTGACAATACTCAGTATATATGAGTCAATCATTTCTCCTAATGAAGCTAATATGGTTAGCGAAAAGCGCGTCGAGTGCAAAAATAAAGTGTTTGGTGTAGTGGTGATATATACTGAGTAGTGTCATTGTGCCAAAGATTCCACATTCCCAATATAGTTGTAATTGACAAGTCAGCTTGGTCATAACTAAGTATTGTATGTAACTATAATTAGAAAATTACTGTATTGACTCTTTGATCTAAATATTAATTCATTGTAAATGAAAGCAAGCGTTAATTACATTGTCAAAAAGCAATACAGATATCAGAACACAAAAAGGTATAGAACCTCTAAGAATCATTCACATAGAAAATAGAGGTCTATACATATACGTTCATAATTCATTAATAATATTATATTAACCTTTCTCGAAGTTACACAATATAGTTTTGTAGTTTAAGAAAAAATAAGTACCAAAAAGGTAGATACAGTGTTTTTTAATTAACGAGAGATCTATCACACCAAACAACACAACACTGCTTATTTTAGAATCACAAATTTACCTGAAAAATGATGTAAATAAAACTTTAACCTCAAACAGTGACGTTTAACGTTGATAGACTTTCGAATTTTTGGATAAGGCTATTAAAAACTGAAGTTGAATATGAAGAATTCCATCAAATACCTTCCTATCAAGTTTTTCACCTGTATTCATTTATTTTCTAACAAAGTGCTCCATTCTTTTTGTTTTTTTTTTTATACTACTCATGCTGCATTAACTTTTATATTACTCATGCTGTATTAAATAACAAATCAAAATTTTCAAACATTTCTATATCTATGATTTTGAATGATAAAACTTTGCACAACTTTATTTGTATTTCAAATCTCGTGCTGGTCCACTTTTAACATGGCGGATTGCCACGTGACCTTCAGAAAACGAACCTAATTTTCATATGCGATTATCCTTGAGTTTCGCTACTGTATAGTGTGTTTACTGTGATATTGCAGTATATCTTCACAGAACTACAAATAACTTCTAACTTTACAGACATATTATATATATATATATATATATATATATATATATATATATATATATATATATATAAATATATATATATATATATATATATATATATATATATATACATATATATATACATATATATATATATATATATATATATATATATATATATATATATATATATATATATACATATATGTATCTGTATATATATATATATATATATATATATATATATATATATATATATATATATATATATATATATATGTATATATTTATATATATATATATATATATATATATACATATATATATATACATATATATATATATATATATATATATATATATATATATATATATATATATATATATATATATATATATATATATATATATATATATATATATATGTATATATATATATATATATATATATATATATATATATATATATATATATATGTATATATATACATATATATATATATATACATATATATATATATATATATATATATATATATATATATATATATATATATATATATATATATATATGTATATATATATATATATATATATATATATATATATATATATATATATATATATATATATATACATGTATATATATATATACATATATATATATATATATATATACATATATATATATATATATATATATATATATATATATATATATATATATACATATATATATATATATATATATATATATATATATATATATATATATATATATATATATATATATATATATATATATATACATATATATATATATATATACATATATATATATATATATATATATATATATATATATATATATATATATATATGTATATAGAAGGAATGGGAGGAAGAAGAAACAAAGCATAAAGAAATTAAATTTTAGTGCATTACATGTGTTAAAATGTGAAGGATCAATAATATTCGATTTTTGACAGTGTTGCTACAAAACCTGTATAATTAATTTGTTGGTGTTACGAAGGAATTATTTTAAAAGGTAAAAATTTTTATATATTTTTTCATTAAATTTGTTTTTTTTTAAAGTTTCTTGAATAATTGGATTGGATTGGATTGTCTTATAGGAAATTTTAGTGTATATAGCTGTTCTTACAAGAAGAAACCATATTGGGATAAATGGGTTAAAACTTTTAGTAAGTGATCATCTTTGGATAAGAATTTTTAGTACTTCTTTAAAGATTAATATATTCAATATTTTTATATATTTTTTGTTATTAAATTTATTCAGAAAGGTTTAACTAAATCTGACAACACTGTAGATGGTTCCCTAGAGGCGGCATGAAAAAAATATTCATGTCACATTTATAGATCTGCTATTTAAGGTGAATTTTTTGCAATCGGTCTTGCCAGAAGGAGCCGCCAGTTCCAATATATGCAGTGAATTCCATAACACCCGTCATTTTTTTAAAACCGTATCCCCCCACCAAGCCAAAATTTGGAGTCACGTGGACCGCCTTGCGTGGGCTCAAATTAAAGCTTAGACTCTAGTTTGGAAAGCCGTTGGGCGATTTTGAAAATAAAATATTGCGCATGCGCAGAGGTCCCCCAAAGGAAACTGCTTCCCAAAAAAATCATTAAAAGTGAAAAAAAAACAGGTAGAATGACATTTTTTTATAACTTCACTATACTATTATCTTTATTTTCGAAAAACAAAAAAAATGAACCCCGTTAATTTTTTTGGAAGGCTTGAGAGTTACAACAGGTCAAAACAAGAACCTGGATTCTAAAGTGTGTTGCTTACGGGAAAAAAATTCTGAATGCATTTTTTTCATTTTTTTTTTCGAAAGCAGCGTACTCCAGGATCTAGGTTTATAGGAAAAAAAGGATTTGTTATTCAATGCGGAATTTATTTGAATTTTTTTAGAATATTTCAAATAATTTTTCTAAACATAAACAATTATAAAATATATGCGGTTTCGTAGTAAAAGCATTAGCGAACTCATCAGCAAGAAAAAATTTCCCGCAAGATAAGTGAAAACAAAAAAACATATATACAGTCATATAAAATCGTGGCTTCTACCATCTTTCTACGGTCTAGGATGGTGAGAATTGTTTCTTACTGATGAGTCCACCAATGCTTTTACTACGAAACCCCATATATTTTATAATTGTTTATGTTAAGAAAACTATTCTTGTATTTTTACAAGTCTTTATCTTTATATTTTTGCTTCATACTTTATATAAACTCTTACTCCTTTTTTAACCTTGCATTGAAAAACAAACATGCTTAATATCAATTTGGTTCGAAGAGGTCGATAAATTCATTTCAAGTTAAATTTTATAAAAATTATCGGACGATAGATTTATTTATAAACGTGTTATATTTTATTAAGTCTACAAAATCCCGTGGAAATCTGAATCATGGAAGACACTGCTGTCGAGAAAAAACGAAAAAAATGCACTTAGAATTTTTTTTCTCGAAAGCAACGCAATTTAGAATCTATGTTCATAGAACAAGGACGTTTTGTTGTGCAAATCCGTATTTTTTTTTAGATTTTTTCAAGCGATTTTTCGAATTTTGAATTTTGCACCACCGAAACCTGTTGTAACTCGAGATCGGGACTTTCAAAAAAAATCCACGTTTGTGGATGTTTGTTTTTCGAAAACAAAGACAACACAAGACAGTGAGGTTATGAAAAAAAATCAATTTTACCTGTTTCTTTTTCGCTTTTAATGATTTTTTTTGAGAAGCAGTCTGCTTTCGGGGACCTCTGCGCATGCGTAATATTTTATTTTCAAAGTCACACAACAGCTTTAATATATATAATATATATATATATATATATATATATATATATATATATATATATATATATATATATATATATATATATATGTATATATATATATATATATATATATATATATATATATATATATATATATGTATATATATATATATATATATATATATATATATATATATATATATATATATATATATACCTATATATATATATATATATATATATATATATATATATATATATATATAGATATATATGTATATATATATATATATATATATATATATATATATATATATATATATATATATATATATATAAAAATATATACATATATATATATATATATATATATATATATATATATATATATATATATATATATATATATATTAACAGTGCCTGCGGCTCCGCTCGCGTGGACTTGATTCACTACTATCGTCACTGCTTATTTCTTATATTACCTAACGTAATAAAATATCTGTCATTATTTCCCCTTATCTCCCATTATCTCCCTTGTCTCCCATTATCTCCACATAATTTCCATTATCTAGACTTATCTCTGCTCATCTCCCAGTATTTCTCTTTAACTCCCATTATTTCCCCTTATCTCCCATTATCTCACCATAACTCCCATTAGCTAGACTTATCTCTGCTTATCTCCCATTATTTCTCCTCATCTCCCATTATTTATAGTTATCTCCCATTATCTCACCTTATCTCCCATTATCTAGGCTGATCTCGACTTATCGCGCAATAGTTCTCCTTATCTCCCATTATTTTTTTTTATCTCCCATTATCTCACCATAACTCCCATTATCTAGACTTATCTCTGCTTATCTCCCCTTATTTCTCCTTGTCTCCCATTATTTGTACTTATCTCCCATTATCTCACCTTATCTCCCATTATCTAGGTTTATATCGAATTATATAGAATATATGTATAAATTTATATAAACACGTAAACCGGATAAGTGTTTCTCAAGTGATAAGCGCACTAACGGACAGACAGACAGACAGAGAGGCGTTGCATTTTATATATATTATATTCTTTGATATGATATTGTTCCATATTTAATGGTTTAGGCAGTGTATTGCAAGAGAACGCGTTAACGGTAACCTTTTTTCCGACTTGATTCACTATTATCGTCACTGCTTATTCTTTATGTTACCTAACGCAATAAAATATATCCTATAACCTGGCCAGAGAACATATGTATGTTTTTTAAAAAAAAGTACGTAAATCGGATAGGTGGTTCTCCGGTGATAAGCGCATTAACGGATAGAGAGACAGACAGACAGACAGATATACGTTGCATTTTATATATATTATAGATGTAATAAAATATATATCTATAACCTGGTGAGAGACGAAATGCATAAATTTAAAAAATCACGTAAATCGGATAAGTGGTTCTCGAGGGATAAGCCCACTAACGGACAGACAAACAGACACAGAGACGTTGCATTTTATTTATATTATAGATATAGATCATTATTATTATTATTATATAAACTGGCCAAAGAATATATGTATGAATTTAAAAAAAGACATGTAAATCAGATAAGTGGTCCTCGCGTATTAAACGCACTAATGGACAGACAGACAGAGAGACATTGCATTATATATATATATTATAGATTATAGATATTCTCTGCTACATAATATTGTTCTATATTTAATGGTTTAGTGGTGGTATTACACGGGAATACGCTAGCGGCAAACTTTTTTCCGACTTCATTCACTATTATCGTCACTACTCATACCTACCTATCGTAATAAAATATAGCTTATAACCTGGCCAGAGAACATATGTATATTTAAAAAAAAAAGTACGTAAATCGGATAAGTGGTACTCCAGTGATAAGCGCACTAACGGACAGACAGAGAGACAGACAGACGGACAGAGAGACGTTGCATTTTATATATTATTATAGATATATATATATATATATATATATATATATATATATATATATATATATATATATATATATGTATATATATATATATATATATATATATATATATATATATATATGTATATATATATATATATATATATATATATATATATATATATATATATATACATATATATATATATATATATATATATATATATATATATATATATATATATATATATATATATATATATATTGTAATTTTATGTACAGTGTTATAGTGTGTTTTATGGATTAACCAACGTTTTTATGTATAAGCTACCTACGGCCATTCAGGCTAACTCAACTTAACACTACTCATGTGAGTTTTTGACTTTATTCTTGTTCTACACTAATTTTATTAATTATAACAACTTAATTACAACATCATTAATTTAAATTTGTCCCAAAAACTATCAGTGGATATATTTTGTTCTCTTTCAGTTCTTGCCCTGAAGAAGGTCCCAATCTAGGGCCGAAATATTGGCTTAATGAAAATTGTGTGATCTCTTATCTCGCCTCTTTTTGCCGAGTTCCCCAACTAAGATTTTATTTTTAAGAATTTTGGTAGATACGGCAATCTTTTGCTTTCTTTCTTTATTCTATATACATACATATATATATATATATATATATATATATATATATATATATATATATATATATATATATATATATATATATATATATATATATATATATATATATATATATATATATATATATATATATATATATATATATATATATATATATATATATATATATATATATATATATATATATATATATCTCTATATATATATATATATATATATATATATATATATATATATATATATATATATATATATATATAAGGAGGTTTTGAATAAAATCCCCAGATAACATAAAGCTTGCGCCATCTTCATAAAAAATTCAAAATCTGCAGTAGCAAATCTAATGCATTTATACATCACATTACTATTTACCAGCTTGCCTATAGTTCGGTTACTGTCTACTAGGTGAAAGCGAGAGCCGAAAATTCTGTTAAATTGTTTTAAAACTACTTGAATATGTGAATAGGATATTCGATTTAAAGATGAAATTGTTTTTAAAATATTGTGTTAAAAGTTGTTTTAATATACGTGGTTAGGAAAATTAGGATAAATAAAGTGAATAGGTATTTTACACAGTGACCAGTAGAAAGTGTGCGACATATGTAACTTTTTTGTGATTAAATTTAGAAGAAAAGTCAAAAAATGATTTTGCAGTGTCGATTGTTATTTGTTATTAAATTTTAAAGTCTAGAAGTCACTCTGTTCAGAATTTTGTTTTATGGTAGTATGGAAAATTTCGGATAGATAATACAAAAATCGCGTTTTGACAGTTATTGGCCAATAAAAATATGACCACAAGAAAATTTTTATTTTTTGACTTTGAAATAAATTTGTTAGTACAAGAATTTAAATATTCATTTTTTAATTTTAAATAAACTATTTAAATACCTTAGTTTCAGGCTATTGTTTTTTGAAAGAGACTCTAGCCTTATAATTGCTTGCAAAATATAAAGAAATAAAGGCAAACTAGATAATTTTTTTACAGTTTATGGTTTTTTGTTTATTTACTTTGTAAAGTGGCTGTAATTTATTTATTTTTTGTGTGCTTACCTTGAGTAAATTTTAATTCACTGTTTTTCTTTACTTTTTTTTTGCAATAAAATTATGACACTAGCTTAAAAACACAAAAACCTCAAACCACATACATACTATAGTATAAAAACATTCGATAATTGTCCATGCAACAGTTAAGGTTTTACAAAAATCATCATTATTGGCAGTGAAAGAAGTAAAACGTCGCTTGGAATCAATAATTAAATATTAAAAACTCTTCTACCAATCTAACCGATGTATTTTAAATTCAAATAACCGTCAAGTGCAAGTTAAACTTGCGCAATTAGTGCTTCGTAAGTTGATTGCTTTTAAAATAAAAAATTTGGTTACGGTGGTATAAAATAATCAGTGACTTCACAAAACACATCCCAAATAAGTTTTCAACAAAGTTTGTTTCCAATCTTTACTGAAAACTGATGACCTTCAAATTTTTTTTTTTTTTTTTATATACTAGATAAATTATTAAAGGTCTCGTGATAACTTTCGTTCAATCTACACCCCGTGGAGAATATTCCAGAATTTTTTTCAAAATTTCTTGATAAGTACTTTTCGAGATAAGGCGGGTGGACAGTGATTTTTAGCGATTTTTAAAAAATAATACAAAGAAAAGTGCGCGAATGTATTACATATATATGTACATTTATATATATATATATATATATATATATATATATATATATATATATATATACTCGTGTTTTCACAAGCTTTCATTTGACACCACACTCGATGTGGTGTCAAAAAAAAGTAGTAGAAGTAAAAAAATTTTTTTTTCACTTCTGATTTCACCCCCCAAAACTAACCCCTTAAGTCAAAAATTTAATTTTCAAAACTCTATGGCTCTAATGAGGCCATCAATTCTTATATTTTTACCAAATTTCAACTTTCTGTGACAAATAGTTTCGGAGAAAATCGGGTGTGACAGATGGGCAGACAGACAGACGGACGGACAGACGGACAGACAGACGGACAGACATCGAAGTCATCTGAAGTATTCCGTACGGTACACCAAAAATAAAAAACTGACTAAATACGATTTTTGTCCAATCGTTCTAAAATTTTGCACAGCATCATAAAATATAATTTACTTTTCCCCAATAAATATTTTTGATATTTTAATAAGCAGAGTGCATTTGGATTTTAAATTTTCGAAAATTCTAATTTCCTTCCAAATGACAATTGGCACTACAAAATCATTTTTTGAGTTTCAGGTGATGCAGAATCCACTATAAATCTAATAATAAAGAAAAATCCCATACGTCTCATACTTTCTGCCTGTCATCGTATATCTAAGCAATATTCATACCCGTAGACTCGTAAGCTGAATAAAGGGCTAGAATTTTAAAGGAGTTATATAAATATCTACGTCTTTCAATAATTGTGAAGTAAACATTTGAAGTAAGTTATTGAATAAAGTTTATCGAAATCTTTGTGTCACTATAACCACAATCCTAATTTTGATATTTGAGTATTTTAGAATACGCTAAGATATTTATGTGTTATGGTCGGAATATTTATTTGATAAGTTGAGTAAGAAATTAAGCAAAAATTTATATTAAGTTCACTAAGTTGATCATCAGTACTCATTCTCGTGTGTTCAGATACCCTAAATTACTTACTTAGCAGATATCAATTTAATGTAGTCCCTGGCCATCAAAAGTGTACAACGAAAAGGCACATGAAGCAGCCAGACTCGGAATGGAATTCCATTTCAGGATCCGAAAGAGAGAGGACCAGTTCACACAGAATAGTCCAACCAGTGCTTTAAAAGCAAATTGTTGGGCTTCTCATGAGATACTGTGGACTGAAAGGGCATTTAACATTACACGTACCACGCCAGTAGTAGTGGTTTTGGTGGTTGCAGAAAATTATTAAGGTGGGCAAGAATGATCTTCCTGGCCTGTTTACTACATGCTGATACAATCTATAACTGTTACTAAAAGTTGAATGTATAGCCATATTTCTATGAAAAATTACATATATTTAAATGCTAATATCCTAGAGTCTCACTTTCGCAAATCTATAAATTGTTTACAAAGATCTTAACAAATAAACTCTCAACTCCCAAACTGAATAGTTACCAACCTTTTGAGCAGGCTAGGTTCAGGAAAGATGCAAACACCACACCATGAGAGTGTTACTGGAAAAATCAATGGAATACTATTTAGACATCAGCTTAACTTTCGTGGATTTCCACAAAGAATTCGATAGTGTCGAATATTGGGCAATGAGGAATGTATTTAAGCATGCTAGAATTGATCACTGGTACACACAGATACTAAAGTATATATATATATATATATATATATATATATATATATATATATATATATATATATATATATATATATGACAATGCAACTTACACTGTTCAAGCTAAAAAATCTACAAAGCTTGTTGCCATAAAAAGAGGCATAAGACAGGGTGATACTCTTTCTCCAAAGCTATCTACGTTCAAGAACTTGCACTGGGACGATAAAGGTATCTTGATTAAGCGGAAAATACTGACTTATTTTCGATATGCGGATGATATTGCCTTAATGGCCAGCAATGTTGACGGACTTGAAGAGAGAATTATCGACTGTTGGATTGAAGATGAATTTGCAAAAAACCAAGATAATGTGTAAAGAAGACCTGAATATCATGTTTGAAGTCATTACTCGGTAGAATGTTGACGAATATATTTACCTTGGCAACAGAATAAACGAAAATCAAACAACCGAGATTTAAAGAAGGAAAAGACTGGCTTAGGTTGCATTTGGTAAGATGACGAAAGCGCTAACAAACAAAAATAATTCTTTGTATTTTCGAACTCGGCTCTTCGATCTATGTACCTTACCAATCCTAACTTACGGAGCCCAGACGTGGATACTTATACCAAGCATTCTATGGATCAATTGAAGACAACACAACGTGCTTTGGAACGACAAATGCTAGATATATCCGTGAGAGATCGTAAAATTAACACTTATATTAGGTTAATCACTAAGGTCATATCCGTAGAAATAACAGGGACGGTGGCTGAACTGAAATGGAGCTATGCTAGCCATGCTGCTAGATATACAGACGTAAGATGGTCTCAACCTATATTAAAATGGAGAACATTTATGGGGAAGCGATCGAGAGGATGCCCTCCTAAGCGCTGAATTGATGAAAATACTAGAAATTATATAAATAATAAAATATGAACTATTTTATTTCAGATTTTAAATTTGAGTTCTCTGCATTTTTGAGAATTAAACCTGGAAGTGAAACATGATTTACTATATTTATTACAATACTGCTTCGAAAATCTCATATTGTCTTTATTACAAAAAACTTTATAACGAATTTTTTTTTGGAGAAAGCCTTTATTGTAGCAAGAATAAATTATCGACGTAATTGGTTCAGTTTTTATCCCCAATTGATATAAATAATTCCTGAGTATGTGTTTTTATCGAAAACATTATTACCTTCTTTGTTTCTGTAGCTAACCGTGTTAGGGAAGCTTTTTTAATTTCTGGGAAGAAAATATGATAAAACTATTAGATGGAACAGTGAACAGTCAACAAGAAATAATTTAATTTAAATGAGATTTGTATAAGATGTTACATGAGTTTTAGAAATGTTCGCAAGTGAAATGAAAATACTTGGAGTTTAAATGCTTCAAATTTATTAAAAAATTATTCTACATGCTCCGGCTTATTAGGCCTTTATCAAGCGATGCATCTAAATTACAATGATTTTGTTTATGTACAGAAATGCACTAATGTAACTATAAACGTAACTCAATAAACAAAATCATTGTAATTCAGATGCATTATTCTCTTGAAAAAGACCTTATAAACATGTAGAGTAATCCTTTAATAAATTTAAAACATTTAAACGCCAAGTAATTTCCTTTGACTCTACTTTTCTTAAAATGTTTCTTAAAGAGCTAATTGCAGATTCGATCCAGCCATATTGATGATCGCTAATAATGTGAAGATATTTTAGAACATCAAGATATTTTAGAACAAGACAACATCGGGCATCTTTGACTGCAATATGGGAATAGGAGGTGATGGAAATCGACAGTAGAACGTGAAGCAAAGAGTTCAGCCAACAAGTTCGCTCTCTCAACAGGTGTGGTTGCAATGGAATTATCTGGCCGTATGAGTGGTGGTATGGTGGATTTGGTGAAATTTTGACTAACTGCCTTAGCGACCTGGAATTATTGGGACAAGCGATAAGTTTGTTTCTAATTCGTTGATTGTGTGCCTCCTTGGTTTCGTCGATAATTCCTTTGCATCTATTTCGGGGACGAACAAAGGCGTTACGCTTTATGGTGAATTTTCACGCCATTGTTGGTAGGCAATATGTTTAGAAGCAATAGCTTCTTTGCATTTTCAGTCAAACCAAGGCTTGCCGTTGGAGGGGCATTTCTTCGAAAAAGGGATGTAAGCTTCCATACCAGCCAAAATAACATGGGAGACCTCCCTGGCGCAGTCAGATGGGTCGTCGGATTGAAAACAAACGTCCATCCAAGGGAAAGTTCGAAAATATTCGATGAGATCTTCCCATTTTGCAGATTTGTAGTGCCAAATCTTGCGCGGCCTAGGCACCTCTCTGTCACTGATTGGTAGGATACTCGATGTCGAAAGCAGTTTATGGTCGGAAGAATCTAACGGCGGATTTGCGGTGACCGTGTAAATCTCCGGATTGGTGGTTAAAAACAGATCAAGAAGACTGGCAAACTGCCCGATCAGGGATCCGTGTTGGTTCGTCAATAAGCTGAGTTAAGCCACAACTGATTGAGAATGATTCAGTTTCACGACCTTGTTCGTCGGTAGTATTTGAATATTTCAGCCAGTTGATATTGTGGACATTAAAGTCGCCCAGGATGGCAATTTCGGGACTTGGATAGTTAATTTGTAAATGATCGATGGTGTCTGCAAGAGAAGCGAAAAGTGTTCGAAAATTGGTATCACTTGGTGGTCGATACAGGATACAGATGAACCTTGTGGTTTGTTGAGTTGTTATTTATAACCACATAACATCAAAGCTTGGGGGCTTCAGAACCTCTTCTCATTGGCAAGAGAGGTCGCTTCTAACAAAAGACAGATTCCAAAGTTACGCCTAAATCAGGAATGAAAGTCGTACCCAGGATAAAGATAGTTGACTGTGCTGGTCGATGGACTGACCTTGGTTTCACATAGAGCGAGTATATGAGGTTTATTTGATTGCAGGTATTGATGCACTAAATTTATGTTCGAGTTTAATCCTTGTATGTTGCAAAAATCTATTTTAAAGTTATGATGTCTGCATGTCGACGAACCCGAACCAGCCCCCACCCGGAAATCCGAAAGGGGGGCTATTTTACCTCCGAAATTTTTTGTATCCAGTGCCTCATCATGCTCTTTAGTCCCACCGTAGTAAATGTGGAATTTTCCTGTTCTGATAAAAAAAAGCTGACATGTCTAATTGACAGAACTGTTATCTTGTATTGTCATTTTTCATTGACTTAGCGACGCAATATATGTATTTTTCTTTAATCCTAAAATAATGAAGAACCTAATTATGTTTATCTCTATAATTAGTATAGAAATTCGCATTCGCAAATAAGGTAACACATGTATTGTTTTAAGCATTGTCTTTGACAGTTACACCATGCAGGTAAGTTCTTTTTTAATTTTAATAGCGTTTCAAAGTTTATTGCTTTTTACAACACAATATGAATACATAAAGAGCATAGCGATTCAAGAATAACGTGAATCGCTTTTTCCGAACACATGCCGCTCCTGGAGTGCTTTAGGGACTTCCCTGCAGCACGTGTGCTAGACTCGTAAAAAAAAATATAAGCGAACACGATATTAAATATTCTAGTAAAAGCTCAAAACTTAAAAATAATAAGGAAATGAGCAATACGAGACTATATTATAAATAAATTGAAATAATTGAATAAACATTCTAGTTTCTGTTATATTTAGGAACAAAAAGCTACTCTTGTCCCTATTAGTATTTTTTTCAGGCAACACGTAACCCTTCTAATTTTCCTTTGGATACCTTGGAGGTTATCTGCTAAATAAGTTTATGTTAGAGCAGCAAACACTTTTGTCTTGTTGTAATCTGCCACTTACAATTTTTAAAAGCACTTATAGAAAAAAAGTAGTCAGATCTAACTGCAGCCAAACTGTTGTCTAATACATCAAGTTCTGAAGAATTTATTTTTGCCTTCACTTTTAATGAATATACAAAAATTGAAATTATAATGCTAAACAAAGCAAATATTTATCTTTGGTGAAAATATAAAGAAACTTCTTCAACTCCCCCCTCCCAATCAAAATATTTTTACAACTGCTTTATATTTACGAAATATTTACTGCCATGGGAGAGCGGAAATTTTGATGTTACAACTTTGAGTATGATCTAAACGGAGGCATAACTACGATCTTTTTACAAAAAAAAAAACAAATGTACATAATTTAATTTCTTAATTATATTTGTAGGGATTTCAAATATCTTAGTAAGAAAATTTTATAAATTTTTTTAATAAAATAGAAGGGTATGATGTCGTCAGCTGTCGTATTTAACAGGTACAACAAAGTTGCAGAACTGTTTCCTCGGTTTGTTGTTTTTAATTCATTAAGCAACTCAGAATATTTTTTTTACAATTATAACAATTAGTTACTAAAATGCAATAACGTACACTATTTAAATTGTTTCATGATTTACGCAGTTATTACAAAAGTTCGTAAATATATAAAATAAGGTAATATAGGAAATGTATTATACGTAATATTTTTGAAAGTTACATCATGGAAGTTAATTCTTTTTTCTAATTTTTATGTTATTTGCATTTTCAGTCAATATTAATTAACAGTATATTAATATTATGAGCTAGCACTGTTAAAATAAACTACTCGTCGAAAAAACATGATGAAATATTTTAAACATAAATTTTAGTTGCTACTATTTTAAAAACAGCTTCAAAAATATGAGCTTTTTCTAGTTTGGTAATTTTTTTTTTTAGACATTTCCTTATTTCAGAAAAAATACTCAAACGTTATATGCGTTCGAGGCAATAACATTATTCTGCTAGGAATGTTTGGTGTTCATTTTTTATAACTGTACTCGATCTAAAAATATCCTAAACAGGCTTATAGCAGGAGAATAGTTTCAGAAGCGGCAAGTCAAGTTTTGGAAAATGCTATAAAATAAACTTGTTACTTAGTTTTCTTTTTATTAAAATACTTTAATTTTAACTAAGCAACAAATCCATCTAGTTATATGTTATAGATTTATATGTCACGCTTCCAAGACCTTTTTTTCTCCTTCTTTCGAGGTTACTGGCTTCAAGAATTTAAATGTTAGAGCAACCTAAACTCTAAATTTTGTATAAAAAAACTCACCAGTACAAACAGTTTATAGAAAATAATTATGTAATTATGCATATTATGATATCATAATATAGAGCTAGTGGCACGGGAATCGAACTAGCATATTCAGAAATTATAGTTTAGGTTCCACCAGTCGGCAAATTCTTGTATTGAAGATAATCCTGAACAAAAAAAGAGCATAAGCCCTTGTCAATTAAGGCTACACCAAACTACTTTGGTTTAATTTTGTCTTCTAATTTTGATTTCTTACATTTTAAAGAATGCACTTTACTTCCAACAATTCTTGTTTAAATTTAATTCAGTTTTAAAAGTAATGGGTAATTCGTTAGAGAGAATAGTGGAGTTTTTTAAAGGGCGCTATAACCCCTCCCACTTCCTGTCTCTGACTAAGATCCCATCAGGCAAGGGAGAGTCTAAATTTTGGAATTATAAGTAGTTTTAATAAAGCAATATTTTACTATTATAGGACAGTGTATTTCTGCTTACAAAGAAAATACATAAAAAGAGTCCTAAATATGGCTTGGAATATCGAGTACAGCATATATGCAGTAATTGAAAATTATTAAAAAATGATGTTATGGTTGATAATTTTTAACATTGCGTACAATGTTCCAGTTCCACTACAATGGGTTAAGCCGTTCTTAATAAAAACATTTACATCTTTTTTTTCTATGAACCGCGCTACAGGAGTGATTCACGTTAGTCTTGAATAACTATTAATTGTACTCGATGAGCAGCACACTCCTGGGAAAATCATTTCAAAGAAATGAGGGTCCATCTAAAAGACTGCTTGAAAAGGGTCATACGCTTGAGTATTAGCGTGACTTGTATTTCTTGTAGCCACCACTTTGGGAGGAGTTAAACCGACTACATATATCGAGCACTTTCCATAAAAGTACTTGCAGAATAGACTAGTCGCCAACCATCGTCCCACGTTTCAAGGAATCAAGGTTACTGGTGAGTTCTGGGTCCAATCACGCGAACAGCTCTTTTCTGAATAGAATCTAACAATTGTAGTTTATGTTTGGGAGCAGAGCCCGAAACATGGGAGCAGAATTCCATCATGGAGTGATCGAGTTTTGAGTTTTGTGCAGAATTAACACTTGTGTAGTGTAAAGCTTTCTAGTTTGAAATAATATTTCCAGCTTTTGAGATGCTTTTTTTAATACGCATACAACATGTTCATGCTAAGATATATTTGTTATCAAATTAACGCCAAGCAAATTGAGTGACGATGCTAGAGGAATTGAGTATCCCGACGTAATTATGTCTGATTTAGCAAATGAAAACTTTTTTAAAAATAAACTGCCGCCTGGGTTTTTCTAGCATTAAATTCTACGGTTATTGACACCACAAGATAGAATTTATTCCAGGTCTTTGTTAAGTTAAACGACTTTCTGCTGTCTGCGGATTTTTACATGAGTAACCGATGTTCGAGCATTCAAAGTCAATGAAGAAATAAGCTTACTGTCATCTTGAAAAATTGTAGATTGGATTCTTGTTCTTTTTCAGTAGTTTGTTAACGTAAATGGGAAAGAGAGTAGGAGGCAGTATGGAGCCTAGGGGTACACAGGCGTTGATCCGTCGACTGCCACTCGTAAATAACGTCTTTGAGGGAATACAAGAACCATAAACAAAACTTTTCAGATATACCCTTAACCATCAATCCATCATACCAAACGCGGTCAAATGCCTTGGATATGTCAAGTGTAACCGGCCATGATTCTCTAAAATGTTCAACTGCGTTATTCTAAACATGTGTTACACAAGTTAGAAGATTTCCTGTCGATTTTCGCTTACCAAAGCCATATCGATGGTCGCTAATAATATTGAATCCATCTAGACAGTTTAGAATAGGCTGATTAATAGCCTTTTCCATCCCTTTCGATATTACTGAAAGCATTGCGAATGCTCGGTGATCGTCTTTTGCCATCGGCTGAACTGTAGCTCATTTCCTGCAAGAAGGAAATCTTGCTAAAAACTGTTTTTTTTTAAGAAAAAGTATGTTTGCCGAAGCTAAAAGTAATTCGTTTAAATATTAACCACTCTAGTATATTCAATTTTTTTAGCCCCTCCGTTTCCTTTTCTTGTTGGTTTTGATAGTAACTACTATTTCCATACTATCTGCTAGTGGTAAGTTATGTAAAATGAAAATAATATTTATTATAAGAGTATATTTAGATATTATAGCTTATGTACTAACTATATACTAACATTTAATGTTATAACATTAATCGATATTCATGCAACTTTCGTACAGTTTCAATACCATTCTAATGAAGCTATGTGAATATGCTGGGTAACGTGACGTGATATATTCTACAAAAGAAGCCAAAAATATTTTGTCGGCTCGATAAAATATATGGTTACTTTCGAATAACTCGATTATCAATATTTTATATACTAAACCTGTCTTTTTTGCACGTTTTTACCGTTTTTGCACCAACTTACTCTAAGATGATCATGCTGAATTGTATGTACACTTGTTACACTAATTTGTAAAACTTCTTGCACCTGTGGGTTAATGATGAGCTGTCACTGTGCTCACTTAATTTATTAATATTTTCAGCAACTACCTCAATATCTGGTAGACCTCGCCTTGCTATAACTTCTAAACTTTTTTCCAATATTTTTATATGATCTGTTGTTTTGTTTGCTGAAAGCAAAATTTGAAACATATAAAATAATATATTATTTAGTCAGCCTTGCAAAAAAAATAACCGGCTAGTTGCAAGTCGGACTTGCTCAGTTAGTGTTCCGTACGTTGATTGCTTCTAAAATAAAAAATTTTATTATGAAGGTATAAAATAACTTCACAAAATACACAGTTTTCAACAATTTTTTTCCGATCTTTACT
>CM032456.1:82549708-82689023 GCA_019049505.1 Pachyrhynchus sulphureomaculatus
ATATATATACATATATATACATATATATATATATATATATATATATATATATATATATATATATGTATACATATATATATATATATATATATATATATATATATATATATATATATATATATATATATATATATACGAGGTATAGTCGGAAAGTAAAGTTACAACGCGCATGTAGCCCAGAGGGATTTTTATTTTCCTAACTTGGCACTCCTGCGTGTAGAGAAGGTCCTAACGAAGAGAGCGAGCGACTGTTAAAATCAGTAACTTGGCTGGTTCCTTCAGAATCGTTTGTAGAGATGACTCCACCCATTTCCAATCGAGGCAAATGCGAGGTGCGCGGACTCATCTGCTATCTTACTTTTCTAAAAATGAGACCGCTGGAAACATTTACCGTGAAATTGTTTCTGTTTACGGTAATGTGATGTCTCGTCAAGAAGTGGCAAACTGGTGTCAAGATTTTAAAAACGGTTGAACAAGCACTCACGACGAATAAAGGAGCGGGAGGCCATCGATAGTAACTGAGGAGTTTGTTCAAAAAGCTGAAGAGATGATTCGTGAAGACTGCCGTATGACTGTGGATGAACTTCACGAGAAATGTCCAGAAGTAGGACAAACTGTGCTTTATGAAACATTGACCGAAAAATTGAAATTTCGAAAACTGTGCGCGCGGTGAGTGCCAAATATGTTAACGGACGAACACACAGCTGAGCTGCACGAACTCGGTTGATCTCGCTTATCTTAGGAGTTTCTCGACAGTTATGAACTAGAGGGGAGGATTTCCTTGACTTAATAGTTACAGGTGATGAAACATGGGTTGCACACTATAGACTGGAAAGCAAAATACAATCGATGCAGCGGTGGCATACGGGTTCCCCGTCTGCAAAAAAATTCGAGACACGACAGCCTGAAAAAAAATTATGTCAACATTTTTTTGGGATCGAAAAGGGATACTCCTCGGTGGCTTTTTGAGTCCAGGTGAAACCATTAATGTTGACAGATATTGCATGACTCTTAGTAATCTGCGTCGAGCCATTCAGGACAAAAGGAGGAGGCGACTGACAACAGGAATTTGCCAATTGCACCTCCTCACCTTTTTTTGGTTGGGATGGATAGCGAAGTTGGCGGCAGAGATGACTGACGCAGGTATAAAAAAATTGGTTCCATGACTCACTAAATGCAGAGAACTCCAAGGTAATTTTGTGGAAAAATAGCTGAGTACTACGGTATTATATCCTGTAAATTTTAATAATAAATATGCATTTTTGTAATTTTTAATGACTGTTTTAACCTTACTTTCAGAATATACCTCGTTTATATATATATATATATATATATATATATATATATATATATATATATATATATATATATATATATATATATATATATATATATATATATATATATATATATATATATATATATATATATATATATAAATATGTATATATATATATATATATATATATATATATATATATATATATATATATATATATATATATATATTGAAAATGTATGAATACATTCTCAAAGCTCGAACATCAGAACGTCATCCCTTTGGAATAATTTGCCCAGGTCTGTGTTTCCCACCGAGTACAATTTACAGCGATTCAAGAACAACGCGAATCCCTTTTTCCGCACACGTGCTACTCCTGGAGCGCTTTAGGGACTTCCTTGTAGCACGTATACTAAGTCCATAAAAAAAAAGAAAACATCTCGACCCAAATGCCCTTAAACTTAACTATGACTCACTAAATGCAGAGAACTCCAAGGTAATTTTGTGGAAAAATAGCTGAGTACTACGGTATTATATCCTGTAAATTTTAATAATAAATATGCATTTTTGTAATTTTTAATGACTGTTTTAACCTTACTTTCAGAATATACCTCGTTTATATATATATATATATATATATATATATATATATATATATATATATATATATGTATATATATATATATATATATATATATATATATATATATATATATATATATATATATAAATATGTATATATATATATATATATATATATATATATATATATATATATATATATATTGAAAATGTATGAATACATTCTCAAAGCTCGAACATCAGAACGTCATCCCTTTGGAATAATTTGCCCAGGTCTGTGTTTCCCACCGAGTACAATTTACAGCGATTCAAGAACAACGCGAATCCCTTTTTCCGCACACGTGCTACTCCTGGAGCGCTTTAGGGACTTCCTTGTAGCACGTATACTAAGTCCATAAAAAAAAAGAAAACATCTCGACCCAAATGCCCTTAAACTTAACTATAAATTACTTACTTTTAAATGCACCACTGTTATTTGATTTATTATTTACTCAATAAATCGATGTTCAAATAGCAGAAACAGAAAATTTTTACTATGTTGTTTTATCAAAAAAAAAAATTGGTACTTGCTAACCAATCTTCGTTTTAATTATGTTGTACTAAGGTATTTTAGACATAAGAATACCAACTATTTATTAAAGTATATCTCCAAATTAAATTTCCAGTTGACCGCGCTCTTCTGCAAATTATTCGGAGCATTACCAAGCATGTAGGGTCCTAATTTCTTTCAAGTTACACATATTTTTATCAATAAATTAGTAATTGCTATAAATTGCAGAAACTTTTAATGAAACCTTAGAAAATAAAGTTTCAACTTAATTTAATGAATTGTTGGTTGTAAAAGTTGGAGAAGCAACGAAGCAAAATGTGAGTGTATGTAATTTTGTGTCATCAATTGCTAAATCGGTAACTTTGAACAGGCGACTACTCCTATAATGTGACGCTACTTCTTTGAGCAAACTCGAAATTCCCAAAAACTTACAGAACGAATCACAAAGGTTATTGTATTATTATTGATATTTAAATTAGTAGTTATAGAATGTTGCTAAATTGAACAACTTAGTTAAAAAATATGTCCAAACATATTTTTAATGTTTGTTGCACATACAGTTACAAAACTGCACAATTTCTGGTTATCAGATGTCCACAGACACGTATTCGAATTTGTTTATTATTAGGTTGGTTAAATTAAAATTTGTGGTGATTTGGAAGATATATTTGGGAAACTAAAAATTTTAAATATTATTATAATATTTTAATTCCAGAATCCTAAAATTATCTTAACCAAGATATATTCCTTTATTTCCAACACATCTCCACCAATATCCTTGTTTTTCGTCCTTTTATTGGATATTATCCTTTTTCTCAAAGACGCATTTTACGGATAAACAAGTAACTAAAAAGATCTCTTTCTTAACAGAATTCTGTACTCACTCTCTCTTATCCATCAATATAGCTTTTAAGAAACTTACTTGTCGCTTATTTCTCCCCCCTGATCTTTCCAGTTCTCATTAGGGCTAAAGTAATCTTACAAATTATCTTTTATTTAGGCTGGGAAAACACGAAACGAAAAAATATTTTCAATTTATTTGCTGAGAGCTTAAAGAAATTTCAACATTAAAGCAAATTTATTTACATCGTGACCGGTTGTTAGTTAGCTCCATAATACAATCTTCTTGCATAAATAACACACAATTATTTTAATATTGGTTTTCTTACTAAGGGTAGTTTTATTTCCTTGAAAGCATTTGTGATACAGGTTTTCATAGTAGTATAGAAATGTTTTCATTATTTGTTCGTTTAAAATATGTAAAAAATTTTAAAATAATTATTTATGATGAAACATATAAGGGCTAAAATGAAGATTAGAGGGGTAACTTCAAATGTATCATGATTTTCGCGGTCGTACGTCCTTTTCTAAGAGAGAGTATTATTGTATTTGTAAAATAATCACTCTCGGAGGTTTTTGCATTTCTTCACGTCTCAGAATACCCAGATCGTGCAAAACAGTTCCATTTCCGTTAAAGAGAGCGAAGTTCACTGTTTATTTCGAAACTGCTTATTTACAGGTAAAGTCTGAATAAATTATTTTACTAATATGCTGTTATTGTTTTTAAAAGTAACAGAAATATAAACCAGTTCCAGGTCCTATGAGCACATTTGCGGTTCAAGTCAGAAGATCAACAGTTTTGTTGGCATCCACCGATATATCCACGGAGGCTACAATAGCATCCTGTCTGAAATTATACCCAATTAAAAACTGTTAATTAAATAGAAAAGACAACGACAGCTGTAATAGTACCAAGAGAAGAAAATTACCGGTGATGCTGTCAATTTTTTGATATATATATTGCTGTTGTGGCCTCCCTAAATATGTCAGTCGACGCCGGCAAAATAATTAGCCTTCAAACTTAACCGTACATGTGCTTACACGTCCTGGCCTGTTTACTTCTTGTGACTTCTAATTGCGAAGTTTTTCTGTCTCATAGTTCTTTGCGTGCTATTGATGACCAAAAGACGTGCAGAACACTTTTGATTACTTTTGACAGCATGCCCGATAATATTCTTCTCACTGTAATATTGTAGCTGTTTTGTATTTAGTTTAAGTATATAACATATATATATATATATATATATATATATATATATATATATATATATATATATATATATATATATATATATATATATATATATATATATATATATATATATATATATATATATATATATATATATATATATATATATATATACAGTCCCTGGCCAAATTATTAGACGCACTGCAAGATTTCATGTAAAATATTAATTACCGAGTGATATTGTACCGTTTTATTATTTTAAATTGATTTGTTTTTTATTTTTATATTATCCAATCAATTACCCATTTATTTGACATAAATAAAACAGCATTAATTTAGAAAAGCATAAGTTTATTAAGTTTTAAAGAAAAGTGAAGTTAATGTTAGTAAAAGTCAATATTTAGTTGAGCCACCTTTAGCCGCTATCAAAGCCTTAATTCTGCGCGGCATGCTATCAATGCAAAATTGTACTGTCTCCTGCATTTGAGGATGATGATTCCACACATGAATAATCTTTTCTAGGAGCTGGGTTTTGTTGGTAATCACATCTTTAGCCACTTCTCTTTTCATCAGCTCCCACACATTTTCAATGGGGCCAATCCAACAGAGGGATATTTTTTTTCTGCCAAAAAAGCTTTAACAGACCGAGCAGTGTGGCAGGGAGCTCCATCTTGCATGCAAGGTGCAAGAAATGGTTCCCCATTTGGAAACCATTCTCTGAGCTGCGGAATCAACCGATTTTGTAATACTTCTTTGTACTGATCTTGCCTCATTATTCCTTTGACGACGTACAGACGTCCAGTGCCCTTGCCGCTGTTGACTGACCAAATCATCACTTTGGTGGGATGTTTAACCGTCGGGACGACACAATCAGGATGAAACTTTTCTCCATGACGACGACGCACATACTGCAAAATTTCGAATGTGCTTTCGTCACTGAAGTAGACCTGTCAAAAATAGGAAAAATATATAAACTTCCATGTTTATTTGCTTTATTTAACTGAAAATGATAATAATGTATCAATTATTGATTAAATTGCTGTATCTTACCGATCTCCAGAAGTCCACATCTTTGTCTTGCCATTGTTTGGCCCACTTCAGGCGCTTTGCTTTCATTGCATCTGTTAACTTGGGCTTCCTGGCGGGGCGACAGGCCTTAAAATCAAATTCTTTCAATTTTCTTCGAACAGTGCGCTCAGAAGCATTTACGCTAGCATCCTGGAGTTGTGATTTTATTACCTTTGTGGTAGCAAATCTGTCTTCTACACAAATTTTCTTCAAACATCTCTCTGACCGTGGAGTGAAAATTGGTTTTCTACCGCATCTTTTCTTTCTTTTCGGGCTTAATTCCTTCCCTGACTCAATTTTCTTTTTTATGCGTCGTACACTAGCTTCAGAAACCTCCAATCTTCGTGATATTTCTCGGTTTGTAAATGTTTTCGCAATCACAAGGGCCTTCACTTCAGCTTTTTTACGTGGTGAAAGATCGCCTTTTCTACCCATAATGAAAATAGTCCAATTACTTTTTTTAAAACACTGCATACAAAATAAACTAATAACTGAGTAGTATAAAACTGTTAAACAAACAATCACAGTCCATAAAGCCACAGAAACACGTCCGTACCTGACTCGATTCCGATCGCGACTGATACAGGTTTGTACTTGTTTACGTTCATGTATCACTTTGTCAACACAGTGTTGCCATATGTTAAAAATAAATACAAATATGTAGTCTACAACAATTCTTTTAAATAAAAATCAATAATATTTTAGTTTAAATATACCATTATTGCATAAAAACTCTTAAGAAACATAAAATTGTACATATATATATATATATATATATATATATATATATATATATATATATATATATATATATATACAGTCCCTGGCCAAATTATTAGACGCACTGCAAGATTTCATGTAAAATATTAATTACCGAGTGATAACATATTGTACCGTTTTATTATTTTAAATTGATTTGTTTTTTATTTTTATATTATCCAATCAATTACCTATTTATTTGACATAAATAAAACAGCATTAATTTAGAAAAGCATAAGTTTATTAAGTTTTAAAGAAAAGTGAAATTAATGTTAGTAAAAGTCAATATTTAGTTGAGCCACCTTTAGCTGCTATCAAAGCTTTAATTCTGCGCGGCAAGCTATCAATGCAAGATTGTACTGTCTCCTGCATTTGAGGATGATGATTCCACACATGAATAATCTTTTCTAGGAGCTGGGTTTTGTTGGTAATCACATCTTTAGCCACTTCTCTTTTCATCAGCTCCCACACATTTTCAATGGGGCCAATCCAACAGAGGGATATTTTTTTCTGCCAAAAAAGATTTAACAGACCTAGCAGTGTGGCAGGGAGCTCCATCTTGCATGAAAGTGAATGGTTCCCCATTTGGAAACCATTCTCTGAGCTGCGGAATCAACCGATTTTGTAATACTTTTTTGTACTGATCTTGCCCCATTATTCCTTTGACGACGTACAGACGTCCAGTGCCCTTGCCGCTGATGACTGACCAAATCATCACTTTGGTGGGATGTTTAACCGTCGGGACGACACAATCAGGATGAAACTTTTCTCCATGACGACGACGCACATACTGAGCTTTAGTCTGCAAAATTTAGAATGTGCTTTCGTCACTGAAGCAGACCTGTCAAAAATAGGAAAAATATATAAACTTCCATGTTTATTTGCTTTATTTAACTGAAAATGATAATAATGTATCAATTTTTGATTAAATTGCTGTATCTTACCGATCTCCAGAAGTCCACATCTTTGTCTTGCCATTGTTTGGCCCACTTCAAGCGCTTTGCTTTCATTGCTGCTGTTAACTTGGGCTTCCTGGCGGGGCGACAGGCCTTAAAATCTAATTCTTTCAAGTTTCTTCGAACAGTGCGCTCAGAAGCATTTACGCTAGCATCCTGGAGTTGTGATTTTATTACCTTTGTGGTAGCAAATCTGTTTTCTACACAAATTTTCTTCAAACATCTCTCTGACCGTGGAGTAAAAATTGGTTTTCTACCGCATCTTTTCTTTCTTTTCGGGCTTAATTCCTTCCCTGACTCAATTTTCTTTTTTATGCGTCGTACACTAGCTTCAGAAACCTCCAATCTTCGTGATATTTCTCGGTTTGTAAATGTTTTCGCAATCACAAGGGCCTTCACTTCAGCTTTTTTACGTGGTGAAAGATCGCCTTTTCTACCCATAATGAAAATAGTCCAATTACTTTTTTAAAACACTGCATACAAAATAGACTAATAACTGAGTAGTATAAAACTGTTAAACAAACAATCACAGTCCATAAAGCCACAGAAACACGTCCATACCTGACTGGATTCCGATCGCGACTGATACAGGTTTGTACTTCTTTACGTTCATGTATCACTTTGTCAACATAGTGTTGCCATATGTTAAAAATAAATACAAATATGTAGTCTACAACAATTTTTTTAAGTAAAAATCAATAATATTGTAGTTTAAATATACCATTATTGCATAAAAACTCTTAAGAAACATAAAATTACTAAAAAAAAATACAGTGCGTCTAATAATTTGGCCAGGGACTGTATATATATATATATATATATATATATATATATATATATATATATATATATATATATATATATATATATATATATATATATTTTATATAATCTAGGTGTTCTTGGATTTGGATCATTCAAACTATTCTTGGATTTGCTATATATTTATTAACGTTTCAACCTTCAAAAAAGGTCTTCTTCATAATTTGGTCTAAAAGAAGAAATTAGAAGAATTAAATTTTAAATAAATACTTAATTTGTTTGTCGTGCATTAGTAGGGTTAAAAAAACACTTGTATCTTTTTGATGTTTTGAATTTAAAACACTTAATTGAATAAATAAAGGCCTTACCTTAGAAAGTAGTTCATAGTATTGGGGTACTCATTTTAAAATACTGTCAAAAACACATTTTTACATTCTACAAACAAAACACTTATCATGAAGGACTTTATATGACTAATAGGTAGATACAGTTTAGGTTGTTTATGTCTATTTGTTCGTTGATTGCAGTGGGTGTTTTTTATATGTGAATGGATTCCAGTACTTGGTATTTATTTCGGTTTTGATAATTTTGATGTTTTTGAAATCAAAGGTATGAATTTTATTAATTTCATGATTTGTAAGAGCTGTACTAATTTTTTTGTCGTACTTATTGCCCTTGATTCTATTTTTTAGGCATTGGCTTGTTTGCCTGACGTATATTCCCTCGCCATTATTACATTTGATTTCATAGACTATGTTATTTTTTTTTTTATTATTTGCCGTTTTGGTTTTAAGCCTAGAAAAATTGGATGAGAGCAGATTATAAGATTTTTTGGCATAAACGAATTTTGTAGTTTTCAAAAAGTTTTTTGAGTGGTTGGGATAGTCCACTTGTAAAAGGTAAAGCATTACTTGTATTATGGTTGTTATTAGTTAATTTTTTATTTATTATGGTATTGTAAAACTTATGTATTCGTTGTTTGAAGACTTTGTTTATAAGATATATCGGATATTTATTAAGTGTCAATGCTTCTTTAGCTTTAGTTATCGCACTCTTTCTGTATTCTATGTCAGAAAGCTTGATTGCTCTATCTATTAGGCCTATGATTACAGGTTTTTTTTGGGAATTCAGGTGGTGTGATTCATAATTAAGATATCTAGAAGACCATGTTATTTAAGTATACCATTCAGTTTTTATATTTTCATTAATGTGATGTAAAGTTACATCTAAGAAATTTATCATATTGTTGTCTTTTGTTTCGAATGTGAACTGAATATTTTTGTAGTATATAATTAATTTGGTTTTTAGGTATAGTAGTCAGACAATCATCAACATATCTGTAAAAAATGGAATGTTTAATTTTGATATGACATCAGTTTCTAAGTCTTCCATTACTAATTTTGCGATCACGCTAGAAACAGATGCTCCCATTGCACACCCATCTATTTGTTCGTAAATTTTTTTTCGTATTGGAGATACATCGATTTTAGAATTAGTTCTGTAGCATTAATAAACTCACTCAAAGGGATGTCAGTGAATTGTCCAATTTCATTCCAGTTTTTCTTATGGTTTTAACTGCTAATGTTATAGGTATATTGATGTATAGTGATATAACGTCCAGTGATAGTAAAATATAGTCATTTGGAAGTTTTATATTTTTAAGTTCACCCTTAATGTGGAAAAAATCTTTAATGTAGTAGTCATTTTTATATAAAATTTTGTGTAGAATATCTTTCAAATGTTTGAATAGTGGAAAAAATGGATATTGGATACATGATATAATGGGTCGCCATGGAACGCTTTCTTTATGGAGTTTAGGAAGACCATATATTTTTGGAGAAACTGCATTCGGGATTTTCGGTGATTCTGCAGTATTAAGAGATATATATTGTTTTTGTTCCCATCTATCGATAAGTTTATTATTATTTTTTTGATATATGTTTATTGGGTCTAATTTAATTTGTTTATAGGTTTTTGATAGTTCAATAAGTTTTCCATTTTGTTGCGGTAATCACTTGATTTGATAATAACTGATTTTTTGGTTTTATCTGCTCTTGATATTTTTATTTAAGAATTTTCTATAAAAATTTTTTAGTTTTTCTTAAATTTTTTTAGTTTGTCTTTTTCGCTATTGGTTAAGTGATTAATGCTTGTTTCAATATTTGCTATATTATATTATGAACTGGCAGTTGTGATTCGTTTGTTATTTCCATGGCGAAGTTTGGTCCTAAGCTGAGAATTCTAGAAACATAATCGGGGATAGCGATATCTGTGAAGTTTTCAATCCAACAGTCAGTATTTTTTTTATCTTTATTGTGACCTTTATTTGAAAGCTCTTTTATTTTTTTAATGTTTTTGGCTTTTATTTTTTGGAACAATTTTTCACATTTTTTCTGGGTATTAAAATATTAAATGTGTTCACTGGAATCTTTAATTTATTAATGTTTTCAATATTTATTATTTCTCTCTGCAATTTGTCGATATAATAACAATTATCAGTAATTAGTAACTGTAGCTTTGCCGTAATAAACTTATTATACGTTCCAGGTTTATATTTTGAAATTTTATGTAAGCAATTTTAAGGTTCAAGAACATTGGTTTAAATTTATCCGTTTTACAACTTAAAAGAAATATTCTCCTATTCTTTTGGTTTACTCGTAAACTGGATAATAGAACGTGCTTCCTTATATGTTTGACCATTTCTTCTCCGTACTGATCTTTTAATGTTTTATAGTTCAGCATTTTTTTTCATCCATGCTATATATACTTTTTATTGAGTGTAAGGTTCTTTGATCTTGGTATATATATATATATATATATATATATATATATATATATATATATATATATATATATATATATATATTTATATGGATAACATCATCCCTTTGGAATAATTTGCCCAGGACTGTGTTTTCCACCGAGTACAATTTGCAGCGATTCAAGAACAACGTGAATCGCTTTCTCCGCACACGTGTCGCTCCTGTAGCATTTTAGGGACTTCCCTGTAGCACGTGTGCTATATATATATATATATATATATATATATATATATATATATATATATATATATATATATATATATATATATATATATATATATATATATATATATATATATATATATATATATATATATATATATATATATATATATATATATATATATATATATATATATATATATATATATATATATATGTATGTATGTATATATCTATATATCTATATATATACTATATATATATATACATATATATATATATATGTATGTATGTATATATCTATATATCTATATATATACTACATATATATATATATATATATATATATATATATATATATATATATATATATATATATATATATATATATATATACACACATATATATATATATATATATATATATATATATATATATATATATATATATATATATATATATATATATATATATATATATATATATATATATATATATATATATATATATATATATATACACTCCTGGACAAAATTAACGCAACCATATATTAAATCATACAAATCTCTATAACGAATTAATTTTAAAATTTATTATGAACATTGGTTACACTAAAAGTTAGAAAAAACTTATTCGGATACTTTAAAAGTGAATTAGCTACCAAATTTCTCTATAAGATTCGAATTAAAATTATTCTTAAGACCTAATAACAAAATCGTTGAAATTATGTAATAACGAAAAAAATAAACTGGGACACTAGTAGCAAAATTAATGGTGTAACTGGGACACTAGTAGCGTGTGTTGCCTCCTTTACTTCGGATAATTAAATTTTCAATAAAATCTTGAGGAATTTGCTCCCATTCTGTGATAACTGCATTTTCAAGTTCCCTCAGGTTTCTAGGTGCAGGTATATGACGTTTCATATTTTTCTTAAGGTTTTATCGGATTCAGACCCGGGCTTTTTGGTGGCCATTGCATAATCGGTATATCAACTTGATTACCTCTCTAGCCACGTAAGGTCGAGCGTTGTCTTGCATAAACGGGAAATTGGGCCCCACAAAATGTACCGAAAAGCATCACATGTTCTATTACAATATTCTCAAGATAGTAGTCAGCATTCATGGATCTCGTACGGACAGGAACTAACTCTGTGCGAGCATCAAAGCAGATGCCACCCCAGAACATAACAGAGCCACCGCCGAATGGAATCCTTGCAGAGATATTACAAGGAGCAAACCTCTCTCCTGGTCTTCGCCGTACTCGCTCACCACCATCTGGATGTTTTAGATTAACCCTAGTTTCATCTGTGAAGAAAACTTGTTTTCAATCCACCACAGACCAGTTTTCGTGATTTCGAGCAAAGCGTAACCTAGCAACTCTCTTCTCTCTAGTAAGCAAGGGCGCAGTGCCTGGTCTTCTACTGTTTAATCCAGCTTCATTTAACAGTCTTCTAACTGTTTTAGAAGAAATTGTGACATTGCGAACAGCTTCGAGTTCGTTTCTTATTATAGAACTAGTGACAGTCCTGTTTCTTAAAGCATATTGTCTTATAAAACGTTCATCTAGGTCGCTAGTGCATCGTTTTCGCCCTTGCCCTAGCCTTCTAAAATATGTTCCTACTTCATTCAAGCGTCTTACCATACGACTTATTGTGGAACGATGTTTGCTTAACAAATTGGCAACATAACTCTGACAATATCCCTCGTCCAATAAAACTGAGGCTCGCACTACCTCGTGTTCAGTTAAATTCCTTGTTCGATTCATTTTTCTAATTCTTCGGGGTCAAAAGTAAAACAGTCTACCACAAAAACGTATTACTTTGAAAAAAGGAACAATTTCTAAGCTTACTTTTAAAGAAAATCTATCGCATTAGTACAGAAAATTGTTTACCTTCTAAAAAATTCTTTAAAACTGTAAATCTAAACGAATTGTTTTGATTTCGGTCATGAACAACGAAACAAAATATGCATAGCCTACTATTCAAATACTCGATAAACTTTAATACTGTCATAAGAAAAAGATAAATTAATTTTCAGATTGTTGCGTTAATTTTGTCCAGGAGTTTATATATATATATATATATATATATATATATATATATATATATATATATATATATATATATATATATATATATATATATTTTTTATGTGTTATTGGAATTAGATCATTAAAAACTATTCTTGGATTTATTATATATTTATTAACGTTTCAACCTTCAGAAGAGGTCTACTTCAAAATTTGCTCTAAAAGATGAAATCAGAAGAATTAAATTTTAGATAAATAATTAATCTGTTCGTCATGTATTTTAGGGTTAAAAACATTTGTATCTTATTTTTTATAGGTCTAGCACACGTGCTGCAGGGAAGTCCTTAAAGCGCTACAGGAGCGACACGTGTGCGGAGAAAGCGATTCACGTTGTTCTTGAATCGCTGTAAATTGTACTCGGTGGGAAACACAGTCCTGGGCAAATTATTCCAAAGGGATGATGTTCTCCATATAAAGACTGCTTGAAAGGCGTTGTACGAGGAGTAACCAGCTGAACCTCATACGGATGTGGACCGTTGGCGCGACTTGTACTTGTAACATGCACCGTTGTGGAAGGAATTAAGCAGGCCACATCCTTCGAACACTTTCCATGAAAATACTTATAGAATAGGCTCAAGTCGCCAACCGTTCTTCGATGTTCCAGCGAATCAATGCCGCGGGTCAGTTCCGGGTCTCCAATCAGACGAACAGCCTTTGTCTGAACAGAAGCCAACAAATGCAGTGTATGTTGCTGGAACGGAGCCCCAAACAAGGGAGCAGTATTCCATAGTTGGGCGAATTTGAGCTTTGCAAAGAATTAACAGTTGTTGTGGAGTGTAAAGCTTTCTGGTTTGAAATAATATTCCCAACTTTTGAGAAGCTCTCGTTGCTATGCCTGCAACATGTTCATGCCAGGACATATTTGCTCCCAAATTGACGCCTAATAAATTGAGTGATGATGTTAGAGGAATGGAGTGCCCCGACATAACTATGTCGGGTTCAGCAACGTTAACTTTTTTAGAAAAAACTGCCGCCTTGCCACTTGGTTACTGTCACCCTAAGATAGAATTTCTTCCAGGTCTTTGTTAAGTTGAACGACTTCCTGCTGTCTGCGGATATACGTCTGAGTAGCCGATGTCCGAGCGTTCAGAGTGAATGAAGAGATAAGTTTACTGTCATCTGCAAAGCTGTAGATTGGCAGATCGTTAATGTAAATGAAAAAGAGAGTAGGAGACAGTATGGGGCCTTGGGGTACACCGGCGTTGATAGTGGAGGTGTTAGAAATAAATCCGTCGACTGCCACTCGTAAAGAACGCTCTCTGAGGAAACATGAGACCCACAAACAGAACTTTTCAGACATACCATAAGAGCGTAGCTTAGCCAACAACCTATCGTGCCAAATACTGTCGAATGCCTTGGATATGTCAAGAGCAACCGCTCGAGAATCTCCAAAGTGTTCAATTGCGTTGTTCCAAACGTGTGTTAAATCAGTCAGAAGATCTCTTGTTGATCTGTTTTTACGAAAGCCATATTGGTGATCGCTAATAATGTTGAATCCTTCAAGATATTTTAGAAGATGCTAATTGATAGCCTTTTCCATGACTTTCGATATTATTGAAAGCAGTGCGATTGGTCGGTAGTTATTTGGCAAGATATTCTTGCCTTTCTTAGGTATCGGCTCAACTGTGGCACATTTTCAGCAGGAAGGAAATATTCCCTTTCTGTATGATAGGTTGAAAAGTCTACAGAAAACTGGTGTTAGTTCCCTCGCACAGTTTTTGAGAAATATGGCAGGTATTCCGTCAGCGCCAGAAGCTTTTTTGGTGTCTAGCGTCATTAGAATACGTTTTATGATACGCTGTTTGAAGACAATATCGGGCATCCTTGACTACCCTATGGAAATAGTAGGTGATGTTTTTTCCTTGGAAATCGACAGTAGAATGTGAAGCAAATAGTTGCAGTTTTAAATTGAAAATGCTTAATTGTATAAATTAATAAAGGCTTTACCTTAGAATGTAGTTCATTGTATTGGGGTATTCATCTTTAAATACTGTCAAAAACACATTATTACATTCTACAACAAAGTACTTCTCATATATATATATATATATATATATATATATATATATATATATATATATATATATATATATATATATATATATATATATATATATATATATATATATATATATATATATATATATATATATATAATATATATATATATATATATATATATATATATATATATATATATATATATATACTCGTATATATAAACATGTTACAATTGAGGTTTTCACGGATGGTGGAATGTAATACATTAATATTCCGGGTTTCGTCTAACAATGAATTTGTACGACTTTTCGCCAAAATCTCATTTGATTTTCAAGTATTCTTGCTGCTGTGATCTTACTGCTGCTGCCGCTCGAAAATAATTATTAGTTTCGTTAGTTTCGAGCGGCAGCAGCAGCAAAATCACGGTATCGAGCAGCTACAGCGGCAAATGCACTTGAAAATCTTCCTCCAGCCATTCTCTATCCTTTGGATATAGGCCCCTCTCATATGCTTCCATATGTCCCTGTTTTGAGCAATTTGATACCAATTGAGCCCCGCTGATTTTTTAATATCGTCATACCAACGTTCTTGAGGTCTGCCGGTACTTCTTTTTCTCCCCATGGTCTCCGTCTGGTCACTCTTCCTCTCCAGTTATCAGTATTTCTGGTCACATGGCCAACCCAGTTCCACTTGAGGGAAGATATCCTTTCAATTATGTTGTGGACCCCTGTTTTTTTTCCTGATCTAGTCGTTTGGTTTAGAGTCCCTAAGTGATATACCTGGGATTTTCCTTTCAGTTACTCTCTGGTGAACTTTCTAATACCTTTCCGTGTCAGAACCCAAGTTTCGCTACCGTATGTTGTTACTGGTTGAATGCATTCGTTATATAATTTACTTTGAAGTTTTAAAGGCAGTTTAGACTGAAAGACTTGTTTCATTTTACCGTAAGCCGTCCATTCTAGGCGTTTTCTTCGATTGACTTCCAGTTCTTGATTCATTTTTCCGATTGTAACTTCCTGTCCCAAATATACATATGAATCCATCCTTTCCACTTGTTGTCCATGTACGGATATTCCGTCATTAATGGTTGTTTGTTGGTTCGTCATGAATTTGGTTTTTGTGATGTTCATCTCCAGATCGACCTTTTTTTTTGCTTCAGTTTGTAATTCTTCAATTTAATTTCATTTTCGGCAAAAAGCGCGATATCATCAGCAAACCTTAAGTTGTTGAGTCTCTCTTCGGATATATTAAGTCCCCTGTTTTTCCAGTGAATATTTTGGGTGGTATGATATCACCCTGTTTAACACCCCTCTTTATTTTTACTTCCTTGGTATCCTCGTGTAAACTCAATTTCAGTTTTGATTGCTCGTTGATTTTTGTCAGTATGTTAATATAATAATATGTTGATCTATTCTTGCGTTTTTTACCGCTTTCTTAATTGCCCAGTATTCCACTGTGTCAAAAGCTTTCGGAAGTCGACAGGTGCCATCCAGGCTGTGATATAGTATTCAGTTACTTTTGTTGTCTGACCGTATGTAGATGTTCCACTGTGCTAAATCTTTTTCGGGTGCCTGCTTCTTCTTTGGGTTGGTAATCTTCAAACTTCTTATCTAATCGATTTGTGATTATTCGCATGAATAGTTTGTATATTTGCGATAGAAGACTATAATTCTCCAAATTGCAAGGATCTCCATTTTTATATATCAATATAACTATGGCAGTTTCCCAATCTTTTGGTGTCATTCCTTCGATTAGACATTTATTGAAGAGTTTTTAATCTCTTTCATTAATGGCGGTTCTCCCTCTTTTAGCATTTCCGGCAAGACGTCGTCTTCTCCCAATGCTTTTCCATTTTTAATTTGGTTAATGGCTTTTTCAATTTCTTCAACTTATATGTCTGGTAGATCTTCGAAACCGATATTAAGTATCCTTCGGTTGTCCTCTGTTGATCGTCTCAGAGTTTCCTTATTGGCTTTCGACCCGTATAGATCTGCATAAAATGTGTATGTAATGTCATCTTAGGTATTTGTGGTCTTTCTTTATAGGGTTTCTATTTTTGTTTATCTTTTGTTAATCTCTCTTCTGTGTGAGTTTTCCTTTCTGAATATATTCAAACTTCTATTCTGTTCTATCAGTTCATTCTCCTTGCAGTTCTGTTGATTTCAGCATATTCCACCTATTTTTTTTATTCGACCTTAGCTACTTAGCAAAATACTGTTTAAAATAAATATGTGCAACCGCTAAATTAAAAAATTGTTTTTAATTTTTATTAATATTGAACAAAACTATTATTTGCAGTATTTTTTGAGGTTCTTAATTCTAACTTGACATCAAAAAATAAAGTTTTATGTTTAGTTTCAACAAAAAACTCGCTTTTAACACTTACAAGGGTGCTATATGGTGAGTAAAATGCTTTTTTACGTAAATAAATGCAACAGCTAAACAAGAATTTTTTTTTTTCGAACAAAAGTATCATTTCTAGTAATTTTTTTAAGTTTCAAATTCAAATTTGATATCAAAACATGAGGAATAGTGTTAAAAAAAATATCTGTTTACTATTTAGGAACACAAGGTTGCAAGATGTCTAATATATATCCCTTGACAGTTTTAGAAGTTAATTTGGTGGATAGATTGATTGAGTGAACACGGGGAAATATGAGTGGGTGAGTGAGGTAGTGAGTGAGGTAGTGAGTGAGGTAGTGAGTGAGCGAGCGAGTGAGTAAATGGGGTAGTGAGTGAGCGAGCGAGTGAGTGTGTAAGTAATACGAGTAAGTGTAGAGGTGAGTGAGTGAGTGAATATGGAGGTATGCGAATGAATGAGTTTGTGAAGGACTGAGCGAGCGAGTGTTTTGTCCAATACTAATAAAAATTAAAAACAATTTTTTAATTTAGCATTTGCACAAAGTTATTTTAAGCAGTATTTTGTTACGGTGCTTAGTTAAAGATGGTGTATACGTGTTTTTTGTTAAACATGAACACTAAAACCTAACATTTTTAAGTTTTTATAATAAAAGTAGATTCAGAACATTTAAAGATGTCCGAAATAATAGTTTTATTCCATAATTTTAATGATTGTACAGTTTTACATTTTATTTATTAAAATATATATTTTTTCCAATTTAATTGTTTTCTGGCAATTTTAAGTGTGTTTTCTGAAAAACCTTAAGGTGGATGTCTTTTTTATGATTTTTTTGGATTCAGCATAAAAAACACGTGTCTCATTTAAAAGACAGAGAATTTCTTTTTATATTTGTGTTATTGGTTGTGAAAGAGTCAAAAATGGCTTGGAAATATCAAATGTATTTCAAATTCAAGAAATAAAAATCCTTGCCATCATATTTTTATTGGTCAAAAACTGACAAAATACGATTTTATCCGATTGATCTAAAATTTTGTACGCTACCATAAAATGTAATTCTCAACATTTTTTTCTAATAAATATTTTTGATATTTTAACGTCACTGTTTGACTTCTGGTCAAAACTTGAATTTCCCACCGAACAACAAATAATAGTAGGTAATGCAAAATCATTGACGTGAATGTGACTTTTTTCTAAATTTAGTAAAAAATAAAAATCCTATATGTCGCACACTTTCTGCCTGTCACTGTATATATGTTGGATAATATATTTTAAAAGTTTCAATTCTCACGAAAGTAAGTCCTTTCTTTACCCAAAAAGGTAGATACCACTTTTGCAATTTAAAATGCTCACTCGACTAAATCCTCGCCTCACTACTTATTTTTGGATCACTTAATATCCGAAGCGGTGCCTTAAAGGCTAAGGTAAAAAAATAAAAGAAACCATAAAAAATTACAACTACAACACTTAAAACTAACTGTTATGGTCTATATTAAGAGTGAACGGAAAATTATTAAAATTTACACAAGATTTATTTATTAAAAAAATTTTAATATTTCAATTTTCTCAACTGTTAACTCATAACTGTCACCATCCTTGTGCTATTTTTAAAATTAGTTTTAAATAATCAATTGTTCCAAAAATACAACCGATTTCTACAGATATTATAAGTATTCTTGGCAAATTCTGAGCAATGAAACGTTAAAAAATAATTAGAAAATTGATGTTAAATAATCTCCCTCTAATGATATATTACTACGATTAACTCTCGAACGAAATGTAATATCGATTTCAAATTTGTTACAGATTGACTCCAGAACAAAAACGGAAATGTAGAGGACCAAATCCCCCTCACAGAAGACCATGGTATTGTCCAAAAAGACCCACAAGAAAACCCAAAATACTATACAGAAAAAAAACCACAAAAAAACACTAATAATATTATAAAAATATTATGTTATTTCTTCATTATTTCCAGTCTTAATAAAGGAAATATACATATAGAAAAAGAAGTGTTTATTTTACAATTAGTATATAAAAGTAAATAATTTTACCAATTTTTAATATTGTATTACAGTAATAGTGGGAGCACCTAGTATAGGGTCAACGTATCGTGTGAAAGAAAAGTAATTTTTTTTATGTTATAAAGTATATAATACCTTAATCAATTAATTTTGATTATATTGCAACTTTCTCTTTCCCAGAGAATTGACTTTTTAAATTAGGTTTTATATTACAAACAAATTTTTACACCTCCCTCTTGAAATTACCTGCAACAGACAATTATCTGGACACGTACTTTACTCAGGTTATATATAATTTGATAATCTAATCCCGCTAAATTTTGAGTTTAAATACAATCAATGGTATTTAAAGCTAAATCTACAGCTTTTGCAGATGGCAGTTTGCTTATTCCTTCATTCACTTTGAATGTTCAACCATCGGTTACTAATGCAAATATCCGCAGACACCAGGAAGTCGTTCAACTTAACAAAGACCTGGAAGAAATTTTATTTTGGGGGGACAGTAACCAAGTATGCTTTAAGACTACAAAAAGCCAGACGGCAGTTTTTTTTGAAAAGTTAACGTTGCGGAACCCAACATAATTATGTCGGAACATTCCATTCCTCTAGCATTATCATTCGGCCTAACCTCAACAAATATGCCTAGGCATGAAGAAGTTGGAGGCACAGCAAAGAGAGCTTTTCAAAAGCTGGACATATTATTTCGAATTATAAAGCTTTACACTCCACAGAAACTGTTAATTATGTGCAAAGCTCAAATTTGACCAACGATGGAAAATTGCTCACACGCTTTTAATTGACTTTGTCGAGTTTACAAATATTTACCTGAATAATGTGTAAAATCTCTAGTTTTTCTTCATAAATGCACATTGTCGGAATAAATAGTCCGGGTGCTTGTAACTTAGATTATTCACCCTGGATCCAAAAGAAACCGAACTTTCCTTATTTATTTCAATAATTATCCTATTTCCTCAGTATTTAGTACGGTCAACTAATTTGATAAATCAGTTCCTTATATTGGTGTTTGTGATATTATTAAGGGACATAGTCACTGGTACTTGAACATTTTTAAGTGTTGCATACTTTTTCAGTTATCCACAAGTGAAGTTAGAGGGAAAGAAAGGAGCTACAAGGTGCTAAATAAAGTGAATACGGTGGGCGATCTAATACATAAACCTGGTTTGTCGTTAAACACTATTTTGAAATAACTACTCGTAAAGGAACTATGTTCATATTCAATCACTATCAGAAAGAATTTCGGGTACTCGCTTACTTCTTCAAGGTTAACTTCGCTGTTCTAAAGTGCCTTATGATTATTTTAAAACTGTTTAAACCATTAATATTTGACTACTGGATAAGTCAATCGCAGATCTTTATTGAAAATTCAGTTTCCTACCCTCTGTTAAAACATAATGTCACTCTAACTTGGCACTTAATGGCAACAATGTAATAAAATATCTGACACAAAACTAATGCAGTTAGATGATTTTAATTACAAATGGACGCAATAACTGGTGCTTACATTTCTGCTCTGTCTTCCTAAACTTCAATTAGTTTTCGGGAAAATAGTGTAGAATGGCGTAATTACTAACCTAATATTTTTGTCTAAAAATTAAAGCGAAAAACTTTTTACAGTAATACCTTTGATGGGGGTAAAAAAATCAAATTGAAAGCATATTATTTGTTAATTTTAAAATATTGCTGCTTCGCCATTTTCTGAATAAACACGATGTGACATTAATCATGTTTCATCGGCTTTATCGCCACTTGATGTTGATTTTGACCTAGAATTCGTTCCAGCGATCTCAAGAACACTTTCTTTTCTGCAGCGTCAGATGTTTTTACAACCTGCTATTGTTATTTAAAAGGCCGGCTATACACCAGCTTTTGTTCAATGTATTAATACATGTCAAGCTAACTAGGAATGTTGTTTTGCTTGCATAAAATAACATATATATATATATATATATATATATATATATATATATATACATATATATAAATATATATATATATATATATATATATATATATATATATATATATATATATATATATATATATATATATATATATATATATATATATATATAAATATATACATATATATATATATATATATATATATATATATATATATATATATATATATATATATATATATATATATATATATATATATATATATATATATATATATATATATATATATATATATATATATATATACGCCTGGCCCGCGACTCCGCTCGCGTGGACTTGATTCACTACTATCATCACTGCTTATTCCTTATGTTACCCATCGTAATAAATATCTCCTATTATTTCCTCTTATCTCCTAATATTTCTCCTTATCTCCCATTATTTCTCTTTATCTCCCATTATCTCACCTTTTTTCCCATTATCTAGGCTTATCTCGACTTATCTCGCAATATTTCTCCTTAACTCCCATTACTTCTCCTTATCTCCCATTATCTCACCATAACTTCCATTATCTAAACTTATTTCTGCTTATCTCCCATTATTTCTCCTTATCTCCCATTATTTATACATATTTCCCATTATCTCACCTTATCTCCCATTATCGAGGCTTATCTCGACTTATCTGCCATTATTTCTTCTTATCTCCTATTATCTCACCTTATCTCCCATTATCTAGGCTTATATCGAATTATATAGAACATACGTATACATTTATAAAAACACGTAAATCGGATAAGTGGTTCTCGAGTGAGAAGCGCACTAACGGACAGACATACAGACAGAGAGACGTTACATTTTATAGATATTATATTCTTTGCTACATGATATTGTTTCTTATTTAATGCTTCAGGCAGTGTATTGCAAGAGAACGCGCTAGCGACAAACTCCGACTTGATTCACTATTATCGTCACTGCTTATTCCTTATGTCACCTAACGTAATAAAATATATCCTATAACCTGGCCAGAGAACATACGTATGTTTAAAAAAAAAGCACGTAAATCGGATAAGTGGTTCTCCAGTGATAAGCGCACTAACGGACAGACAGACAGACAGACATTTTCTATATATTATAGAAATAGATTATTATTATTATTATATAACCTGGCCAAAGAATATATGTATGAATTTAAAAAAAGACATGTAAATCGAATAAGTGGTTCTCGCGTGATAAACTCACTAATGGACAGACTGACAGACAGAGAGACATTGCATTTTATATATATTATAGATTATAGATATTCTCTGCTACATAATATTGTTCCATATTTAATGGTTTAGACTGTGTATTGCAAGAGAACGCGCTAGCGGCAAACTTTTTTTCGATTTCATTCCCTATTATCGTCACTGCTCATTCCTTATGCTACCTATCGTAATAAAATATAGCCTATAACCTGGCCGGAGAACATATGTATGTTTTAAAAAAAAAGTATGAAAATCGAATAAGTGGTTCTCCCGTGATAAGCGCACTAACGGACAGACAGACAGACAGAGACACGTTGCATTTTATATATATTATAGATGTGATAAAATATATATCGATAACCTGGTCAGAGAACATATGTATAAATTTAAAAAATCACGTAAATCGGATAAGTGGTTCTCGAGGGATAAGCGCACTAACTGACAGACAGAGAGACGTTGCATTATATATATATATTATAAATATAGATTATTATTATTATTATTATTATATAAACTGGCCAAAGAATATTTTTATTGGCCAAAAACTGACAAAATACGATTTTTGTCCAATCGATCTAAAATTTTGCACAGCAGTATAAAATGTATTCTAAACACTTTCTCTTAATAAATATTTTCGATATTTTAATACGCAGAGGGCCTTTCGGATTTTAAATTTTAGAAGATTCAAATATCCTTCCAAACGACAAATGACAATTGGCACTGCAAAATCATTTTTTGGGTTTCAAGTGATGCAGAATCCACTATAAATATAGTAATAAAGAAAAATCCCAGACGGCTCATATATATATATATATATATATATATATATATATATATATATATATATATATATATATATATATATATGTATATATATATATATATATATATATATATATATATATATATATATATATATATATATATATATTAATTTGTGAAGTGGGTGTAATTTATTTATTTTTTGTGTGCTTTCCAGTCAATCTATTTTTTTACCTTTAGTAAATATTAATTCACTAGTTTTCTTTGTTTTTTTTTTTTTTGCAATAAAATCGTGCGACAATTGCGGTTTTATAAAAATGATCATTTTTAATTCTTAGTTGTGAATGAAATAAAACATCGCCTGGAATCAACAATTTAATTTTGAAATTCTTCTACTAATCTAACCAATGCATTTCAAATTCAAAAAATAAAAATTTCCTTGGGATCATATTTTTATTGGCCAAAAACTGACAAAATACGATTTTTGTCCAATTGATCTAAAATTTTGCACAGCAATATAAAATGTATTCTAAACACTTTCTCTTAATAAATATTTTCGATATTTTAATAAGCAGAAGGCCTTTCGGATTTTAAATTTTAGAAGATTCAAATATCCTTCCAAACGACAAATGACAATTGGCACTGCAAAATCATTTTTTGGATTTCAAGTGATGCAGAATCCACTATAAATATAGTAATAAAGAAAAATCCCATACGGCTCATACTTTCTGCCCATCATTGTATATCTAACCAATATTCATATCCGTAGACTCGTAAGCTGAATAAAGGACAGGAATTGTAAAGGAGCTATAGAAATATCTACGTCTTTCAGTACTTTTGAAGTCAATTATTTAAAGAAAGTTATAGAATAAAGTTTATGGAAATCTTTGTATCACCATAACAACAAACTTAAATTTCATATTTGAATATTTTAGAATACGCTAAGAAATGGTTATTATATGTTATGGTCGGGATGTTATATTTGACAAGTTCAGGAAGGAAGTAAGCAAATATTTATATCAAGTAAACTAAGCTAATTGTCAATACTCATTCGAGTGTGCTTAAATACTCTAAATTACTTACTTAGCAGATAACAATTTAATGCAGTACCTGGCCATTAAAAGTTGCAAGACAATGAAATGGCAGATGAAGCCGCCAGACTTGGAGCGTTCCAGGATCCGAAGGAGATAGGACCATTCCTCAAAGAACAGACCAACCAATGCTTTAAAAGCAATTGTTTAGCTTCTCATGAGATACTGTGGGCAGAAAAGGCATTTAATATTACATGTATCGCGGCAGCAATAGTGGGCAAAAATGATCTTTCTTACCTGTTTACTAGATGCTGAGCCTATTTATAAATATACCATACTACTACTTGGGTGTATAGCCATATTTCTGTGCAAAATTATAACATTGTGTTAGTATTGAGACAAGTTTATTTTTTAGATGCTAATATCCTAGAACAGTCTACTTTCGGAAATCTATAAATTGTTTACAAAGATCTTAACAAATTATCTCAACTCCCAATTTAAATAGGGTTTTTGAGAAGGAAAAACGCGAACAGCGTGATACCATGAGAGTTTTACTGAAAAAATCAGTGGAGTACCGCTTAGACATCTGCTTAGCTTTTGTGAATTTCCACAAAGCATTTGATAACGTAGAATACTGGGCTATGAGGAATGTATTTAATCATGCTAGAATCAATTACTGGTACACATAGATACTTAAGCATATATATGATAAAGCAACTTACACTATTCAAGCTAAAAAATCTAACAAGCCTATCACTATAAGACTTATTCTATCCAATGCTGGATGTAGGCCTTCCCCCTGAATTTTCATATCAATCAAATTTCAACTGTTGTCATAAATCCAATGCTCACAACCTCCTATATATCATCCTGCCATCTTGTTTTGGGACGTCCTGTGCTCCTTTTCTACTCTCGTGATCTCTATTCTAATATTCGCTTGGTCCACCGTTCATCGGTCGTACGTCCTACATGTCCATCCTATTGCCACTTTTTTTCTGCTATGTGCTCTATAATGTCCTTTAATTTCGTTTTCTCCACGTATCCACTTGTTCAGTATTATCCCGATCATCTGTCTTTCGTATGCTCTATGGATCCAAGCGAGTTTTTGTATGTCGTCTTCATTCAGGGTCTAAGTTTCGGCGCTATATGCAATTACGGGTAGGATGCACTGATCGTCAATTTTGGCCTTTGACTTATTTGGGATAGCTTTATCTTTCAATATATAACTTAATTTCCCGAATGCGCACCATCCACACTTGATTCTTCTTGCAATTTCTTCCGAGACGATGTCTCTTGTCGTAGTAATTTTTTGCCTCAGATACACACAATTCTTAACAATCTCGGGAGCTGTTCCTACTAAATTTATAACTATGTTGTTCCTAGTGTTGGTTAATATTTTTGTCTTTTATATTCTTCTTCTTATCGATTGATCAATACAGTATCGAGCAGCAGCAGCAGCAAGAGGACTTGAAAATGCCAAATGAGATTTTGGCTAAACTTCGTGCAAATTCATTGTTATATTATATTATATATATATATATATATATATATATATATATATATATATATATATATATATATAATATATATATATATATATATATATATATATATATATATATATATATATATATATATAATATATATATATATATATATATATATATATATATATATATATATATATATATATATATGGTGGTGCCATCTCTCAGACTTTGCACGGACTTTTCAAACCAGCCTCGTATATATATATATATATATATATATATATATATATATATATATATATATATATATATATATACGAGGCTGGTTTGAAAAGTCCGTGCAAAGTCTGAGAGATGGCACCACCGGCGCGTATCGAGGTCATGTTTAGTTAGTAGCATCTCTTGAATGAACGCACACCAAGTTTCAGCCATATTGGTCTATTTCTTTGTGTTTGGCATTCGTGTGAATCAAGGAAGTTGAGTGATTTTCAAGAAATGGACGAAAAAGAATTTCGTGTGGTGATTAAACATTACTTTATGAAAGGCAAAACGCCTCAGGAGACTAAAGAGAAGCTTGATAAACATTACGGTGACTCTGCACCTTCGATTAGAACAGTTTATAAGTGGTTTCAAAATTTTCGGACTGGCCATATGGGCACAAGTGACGCTGAACGTTCTGGACGGCCTGTGGAGGTTACGACTCCAGAAATCATTGATCAGATCCATGATATGGTGATGGATGACAGAAGAGTTAAGGTGCGTGAGATTGCTAGTGCTGTGGGCATCTCGACTGAACGGGTACATAATATTTTGCATAAACATTTGGACATGAGAAAGCTATCCGCAAGATGGGTGCCGCGATTGCTCACGCTTGACCAAAAACGGAATCGTGTGAAGTGTTGCAAGGATGGTTTGCAGCTGTTCCAGAAGAATCCGGAGGACTTTAAGCGTCGTTTCGTCACTGTGGATGAAACATGGATACATTACTATACTCCTGAGACCAAACAACGATCTAAACAATGGGTTACCAAGGAGGAATCTGCACCAAAAAAGGCGAAGACCGTTCCTTCGGCCGAAAAGGTTATGGCGACTGTCTTTTGGGATTCGCAAGGGATAATCCTCATCGACTATCTGAAAAAGGGTAAAACTATTACAGGTGAATATTATTCATCGTTATTGGACCGTTTGAAAACCGAGCTGCAAGAAAAACGCCCGCGATTGGCCCACAAGAAAGTCCTTTTCCATCACGACAACTCACCAGCACACACCTCAGCAGTTGTGGTCGCAAAATTAATGGAAATAGGATTCCAACTCGTTTCACATTCCCCCTATTCTCCAGACTTGGCTCCCTCGGACTACTATTTGTTCCCCAATTTAAAGAAATGGCTGGCGGGACAAAGATTTTATTCAAACGAGGAGGTGATTGCAGACACTAATGAATATTTTGCAGACTTGGACAAATCCTATTATTCGAAAGGGATCAACAAACTAGAACATCGTTGGACGAAGTGTATAAGCCTAAAAGGAGAATATGTCGAAAAATAAAAAAGGTTTACCCCAAACACATAAGTAGTTTTTATTTTTTTTGCACGGACTTTTCAAACCAGCCTCGTATATATATATATATATATATATATATATATATATATATATATATATATATATATAAGCCTATCGTCATAAAAAGAGGCATACAACAGGATGATACTCTTTCTCCAAAGCTGTTTACGTTCACTCTGGAAGACCTATTCAAAAACTTGCACTGGGACAATCGAGGTATCTTAATTAAGAGGAAAAGACCGAATTATTTTCGGTATATGGACTTGGAGAGAGAATTATCGACTGTTAGGTTGAAAATGAATTTGCAAAAAATCAAGATAATGTGCAAAGAAGACCTGAATATCATGGTTGAAAACACTATTCTGGAGAATATTAACGAATATATTTACCTTGGCAATAGAATAAATGAAAATCAAACAACTGAGATTTAAACAAGGAAGAGACTGGCTTGGGTTGCATTTGCTAAAACGACGAAAGCGCTATCTCTTTGTATCTGCGGACTCGGCTTTTCGCCCAATGTATCTTAACAGTCCTAACTTACGGAGTCCAGACATGGACACCTACCAAGCACTCTATGGAGCAACTGAAGGCAACACACCGTGCTTTGGAACGACAAATGCTGGGTATATCCTTGAGAGATCGTAAAAGCAACACTTATATTAGGTCAATCACAAAGGCCATAGATATAGCAGAGACGGTGGCTAAACTGAAATAGGGCTATACTGGCCATGGTGCTAGATATATGAGGTCAGACGAAAGATAATACCAACCTATATTGAAATGGGGACCACATATGGGAAAGCGACAGAGAGGACTCCCTTCTAAGCGCTGGATTAATGACATCAAATGAACGGCCGGGTTTATATATGGATAAGACAAGTACAAGAACGTTAAAGGTGGATGAGGGAGGCCTATATCCAGCAACAGATCGATGAAGGCTAAAAAAATAATAATAAGAAGAATAACTTATATAACTATTAATAAGTTGTATTTTTGTTCAAAAATACCATACCAATTATATATAAATAACAAAATATGAACCATTTTATTTGAAATTTTAAATTTGGGTTCCCTGCATTTTTGAGAAATAACCCTGAAATTGAAACATGTTTTACTATATTTATTACAATGCTACTTCGAGAATCTCATATTGCCTTTATTACAAAAAACTTTATAACGCATTGTTTTTTTGGAGAAAGTCTTTCTTGATTGTAGCAAAAATAAATTATCGATATAATTGGGTTAGTTTTTATCCCCAATTGAAATAAGAAATTCTATGTGTGTTTTTATCGAAAACATCATTACCTTTTTTGTTTCTGTAGCTAACCGCATTAGGGAAGCTTTTTCAAATTCTGGGAAGAAAATGTGATAAAACTATTAGATTTGAACAGTAGACAGTCAACAAGAAATAATGCAATTTAAATAAGATTTGTCCAATATGTTACATGAGTTTTAAAAAATGCTCGGGAGTGAAATGAAAATACTTGGAGTTTAAATGTTTCAAATTTATTAAAAGATACTATCTATGCTACTGCTTAAACATAATACAATAAACGAATCATTGTAATTTATTTACATTATGTAGAATAATCCTCTAATAAATTTGAAACATTTAAACTCCAAGTAATTTCATTTTACACTATTCTAAATATGTTTCATAAAGAACCAACTGCAAATCCAGCATATATGTATATGTATATATATATATATATATATATATATATATATATATATATATATATATATATATATATATATATATATATTTGAATAGCTTTTACCTTCACAAAATAATTTTTTGCTATATCTCTCATATTTTTTTAAATTCGAGCTATTTTAACGTTGTTTTTTTTTAATAAAATAATTGTTTTGATATAATGGTATTGAGTAATAAAATTAAATTCCAAATACAACAATATAAACTATTTAGGAATTTTGATCATCTTGATACCCGTTCTTCCAAAATTTTGACCTTGGTTTGGACTATAAAAAATAAAGTTTACGTTATAATAAGGTACCGTCAAACGGGGTGAAGTCGATCGGCAGGGGTGAAGTCGATCAAACCAGTATTTTCATTTGTGTTCAAGCATAATGGCAACACTGCATTACAAATCAGCTGATTCTTATTTACATTCGTGTGGCGAACAGATGAACATCTAACATATTATACCGGTGTTGTTGGTTAATCGTGTAAAGTGAGTTTTCCAAAAATAATTAAATAGTAAAAGAGCAAAATTTCTCAATCTCTAAAATATGTGAAATCAAATAGTTGCACAGCCAAATCAGTGAAAACTAAGCCCGTCCGAGCTCCTCTAGGTGATAAGGAATATATTCAAGAAAAGGTATTCACAATCAGACATGCTAATTTATTTTTTGTGTGGTTTCAATTGCAATTTTTGTGTGTAGAAACAAAACAACGGGATGAAATGGATCACTTGGTTTTCGCTGTATTTTATTAGGTTTTGAGATTATGTTTAAAGCAATTTGTTTTTGTATGATTTTCTTATATATTAATTTTGTGTGCTAACATATGAGGGGTGTCGGGCAGAGTGTGGGCGAATCGTATTTTATTATTTTCTTGTTTTATAGATGCCACGAAAATACATAAAGAAGCTGGGTGCTTATGGCAAAAAAAAACTACGATCCCGTGTATTTAGAGAGAGCGCTGGATGCAGTGCGCAAAAAAAGACTGAGCATGCGAAAAGCGTCAGAAAGGTTTGCAGTGCCATGTACGACACTTAACAATCACTATCGTGCGGCAGCTCTCTTGACATATGGTGGTCAATCTGCTCTTGACGAGCATTATGAAACTTTGTTAGTGAATGCTTTGCAAACCTGTGCTGAGTGGGGTTTCCCATTAAAACCCATTGATATTAGGTGAATCACGCTGCAATATTTAAATAGTCGCGGCATCACTGAAAAGCGATTTAAAAATAATATGCCAGGAGAAGGGTGGTTTAATGGTCTGATGAAGAGGCATCCTCAGCTTACAGTCAAGTTTGCGGAGAATACAAAGCGAGTGAGAGCCGCTGTAACATACGAGATTGTTACAAAATGTTGTAAACTATGACGAAACAAACTTCGTTGACGATCCCGGAGCGGTTAAAGTGGTAATGAAGAAAGGAAGCAAACACGCCTGCAGGACACTTGACACCACCAAAAGCTGCACAACAGTTATGTTCGCAATAACTGCTAATGGAACTCGTCTCCCTACTTATACAGTGTACAAAGCCAAACATATTTATGACGGTTGGAAGGAGGGCGGATTACCAGGAGCAATTTACAACAGGTCTCCAAAGGGATGGTTTGATTCTGAATTGTTTGACGATTGGTTCAGGACCATAGCACTTCCATTTTTCCGAAAATTAGAAGGAACGAAGTTGCTTATTGGAGATAACTTGCAAAGTCATATTACTGTCAGTGTCATTCAAGAGTGCGAAAATAACAACATTAAGTTTGTCTTACTCCCTCCCAATTCGACCCACATGCTCCAGCCACTGGACGTGGCATATTTTCGTCCTCTCAAAGCATCATGGAAAAGAGCCTGGAGGAATGGAAACTAAAGAATAGGGGGGTTTTACCAAAAACTGTATTTCCTAGGATGTTGAAAACCACGGTTGAAGGACTTGGGGATCGCGAAATGAACAATATTTTAGCTGAATTTGGAGCCTGCGGTCTAGTCCCCTTCAATCCCGATGCTGTTCTTGCAAAAATAAAAAGAAAAGAGCCTACTACACCGGAGGAAGGAAACGTGGCAGAAACTTCAATGACTGCAGTGCTCACTACACGAGCTCAAGACTGGGCCTAATGATGCTCCAAAGCGAGGAAAAAGATTAAACATAGCCGCTGGCAAAAGCATAGGCACAGAAGATTTGGAAAAAGAGAACCAGAGCAGTTGCAAGCAACCCAAAACACGTAAGAGGCAAATAAGCGACAGCGAAGAGGAAGATGACTTACAGACATTGGAGGCGGAGGAACAGCATATCAACACAAATGATTATGAAATTGGAGAAAGTTCTGCTGAGTCAGCCAACATTATTCTTGATTCATCTAGGAACTGGGATATAGGACAATTTATCATCACAAAATATGACACAAATAAGAGAGATCGATTTTATATCGCTAAAATTATTGAAATATCAGGGACTGAGATAGTTGTAAGTACACTGCGTAAACATCCATCCATGAAATCTTTGTTTTTCATTTATCCAAATATTCCGGATGAGTTTGTCATAAACAGGGAACAGATTGTCCGACAAGTTAATTTAAAATCACTAAAGCGGGGCAAACATTTCTTCTCGCTTAGAAAAAACGAAATGGAAACACTCCAGTGAGAAATTTTTGTGTGTTCATTCATTTCGTAATTTTTTGAATTCTGTTTTTTAGTTTTATTTTTGCCTGTGTTTTTATTTTTAAGTATAGTTTATTTATTTAAGGTTTATGTCATTAAGAAATCAATGGCTGTGTAAAGCTTGTCCAAAGAATAAACGTTTATATTTCCTTAATTTGTGTTTTATTGTAAAATTCTGCAAATGTAGGTGGTACCTTGGTACCTACATATATTTTTTTTTAATTTTTTACTAATCGACTTCATCCCGAACAATACTAAAGTGGGAAATATGCATTTTAAAATGGGTGATCGACTTCACTCCGAACCCTGGGGTGAAGTCGATCACCTTTTAATTCAAAATAAAAAAAAAAATTTGCATCTATGACCTTACTCCAGTCACCAATCGACAACGTAAATATCAAGGAAGTTATATTTTTAATTGCATTAAAATATAATTATTTGTTATTCAGTTATCTCAAAAAAAACGTATTTTTTTGATCGACTTCACCCCGTTTGACGGTATTAATCAGAAAGGAAAGCTCTCTGAAGAGTTGCAGAGGTGGTATGAGACAAGTGTACATAATTTTTTTATTAAAATTGAAAATAGTGGCAAAAATAATAAATGCTACTTAAGTGTAAGAATGCTAAAAATAATGTTTAATATAATATATTCGAAAGAACTCCTCCTTATCATTCCTTCACTTATTTATTATTATTATCCAATTTATATATATATATCTACATAAAATGAGGATCCAACAGCTTCTGCTGCATCTCGGATTTCGACCCCCATGTTTTTCTGTCTCTCCAATCAGTCTCGTGGATAGCTCTGTCTCTCATTATGTCCATTATTCCATTGATCTACGTTAATACTGGTCTTCCTTTCTTTCTTCTATTTGATGGAATATATTCAAATGCTGTTTTTGGTCATCTAGTATCGGACATTCTTTTAACGTGTCCGTACCAAATTTACTGTCTGGTTTCTATTATTTCTGCTGTTGTATGTATTCTTTCTTTCCGTGTTATGATTTCTTCATTTTGGACGTGCTCCTGTCTAGATTTTCTACATAATCTCCTTAAACAATCCTTTTTTATCGCGTCTATCCTTTGCTTATATTTGTTCGTCATTTGCTAGCATTCTGAACCATACGTCAATATCAGCTCTACAATTGCCCTGTGGATTATTAGTTTTGTGTTCATTTTTATCCGGTTTGACCAAAGTAAAGAGTTTAGAATCCTTACACATTTTCTACTTTGTTGTGTCCTGTACTTCGTGTCTCTTTCTAAAGAGCCTTTGTAATACGGCATTTAACAACATGGCAAATTCTCATAACTTTCCCTAAAAACAACAGCGCTTAAAAACTCTACTACTTTAGATAGTATAAGTGTATTAAAGAAATCAATGTCTCATTCCAAGAATTTTGGTGCCTACAGATTGACCGATTAGCAGACCGGTAGCAGCCGCCAGACAAACAAACGAAATTATATTTTTCATGATCTAAGGATCGCAAAATATAAATAATGCAAAATTTTCTGAGGCTAGATTAAAAAAGTTTGGAATGAGTGGAAAGAGAAACTGCTTACAATTCTTTAGAACTATAATATGATCCTAAGAAATTCCTTGAAAAATATACTCGATGAACGAAAGCTAAAGAAAGCTGACGTACCATTGTAAATTGACTAAGCGACGCAGTATATACGAGTATATTTTTCCTTAACCCCAAAATAATGAAGAACCTTATTATGTTTATCTCTATAGTTATTATAGAAATTCGCATATATAATAAGGTAACACATGTATTATTTTAAGCACTATCTTTGAAGTTACACCATGCAAGTAAGTTCTTTTTAGTGTTCCGTGCGGAACACTTATAAGATGGCTTCGGTACTGTCTGTCTGTCCGTCTGTCTGCCCGTCTGTCACACCCGATTTTCTCCGAAACTTTTTGTCATAGAAAGTTAAAATATGGTAATAATATAGGAATTGATGGCCTCATCAGAGCTGTGTAGTTTTGAAAGTTAAATTTTGACTTAAGGGGTTAGTTTTGGGGGGTGAAATCAGAAGTGAAAAAAAAATTTTTTACTAGATCATCGAGTATGGTGTCAAATGAAAGCTTGTGAAAACACGAGTAAAATATATATATATATATATATATATATATATATATATATATATATATATATATATATATATACATAATGGAATACTTGCGCACACTTTTCTTTGTATTATTTTTAAAAAATCGCGAAAAATCGCTATCCCTCCTCTACCTCGAAAAGTTTTGAAAAAATTCTGGAATATTCTCCACGGGGTGTAGATTGAACGAAAATTATCACGAGTGCATTACCGTTAGTAATTTATCTGGTATATAAAAAAAACGAAAAATTCAAGGTCATCAGTTTTCAATAAAGATCGGAAACAAAGTTTGTTGAAAACTCATTTGGGGTGTGTTTTGTGAAGTCACTGATCATTTTATACCTCCGTAACAAAATTTTTTATTTCAGAAGCAGTTAACGTACGAAACACTATTTGCGCAAGTTCAACTTGCACTTGACCGGTTCTTTTTTTAAATTTTAGTATCGTTTCAAATTCTGTTGCTTTTTAAAACACAATATGAATAAATAAACAGCATATTATTCTTATAAGTGGTAAATATTAAAAAGCGTAGTGAAGGCTCAAAACTTAAAAATAATAAGGAAATGGGCAATACGAAAATATATTATAAATAAATTGAAATATTGAATAAACATTCTAGTTGCTTTTATGTTTAGGAACAAAAGCTACTCTTGCCCCTATTAGTATTTTCTTCAAAAAACAACCTGACCTTTGTTATTTTTCTCTAGATACCATGGAGGTTATCTTCCAAATAGTTTTATGTTGAAACAGCTGCTCACCATCGAAATATTTTTACAACTGCTTCATATTTCCCAAATATTTACTGCCATGGAAAAGAGGAAATTTTGGTGTTACATGGTAGTGCTTGAATATTATAGAAACAGGCATAACTAGGATCTTTTTAGAAAAAAATAAAATGTTGATAATTTAATTTCTTAATTATATTTGTAAGAGAAATATTAGTACTACTCGTGTTTGGTATAATTGAAAAGAGTGTTTTATAAGGATTTTAAATATCTTTATATATATATATATATATATATATATATATATATATATATATATATATATATACATATATACAACAGAATCTTGATTATCCGAATTAATATGGACCAAAGTGATTTCAGATAATCGAAATTTCTGTTAATCCGAATTTTTTTATAAATTAGAAGTTTAGAATGAATACAACATTGCAGATTGACTTAAAAGCATTTATACGATATGCTATTACGTACATAGGTATTTATTAAAACAAAGAATAGAACAATTAGTTTACTTATTTTATGTATATGTACGGAAAGTCGAAAATAAAACAGTTTCATCCTTAACTTTAATGTCTTAAAAATGAGGTAATTTTTAACTGCACTCGTTTTTCGTTAGTTCTGTTTTTGGCTGCAATATCTCTCCAACGTTTGATAAGCAAAACGTCCGCGGCGGTGTTGTTCTACGTAAGTTAACGCTTTTTCTAGGGACCTCTAGTCCTTCTGAATGTGACATTTTTACTGGAATATTGTCAGTGGGTTCTACTTCGTTACCATCATCGTTATCACTGTCTATTTTATTAGCATTTTTGCATACACTTTTAATTAATTCTTGGTTAGTCATTTCATTTTCCACACTATCACTGTTTAACCATTCACAAACATCGGTTTCCGTAACACTTTCACATCCTGATATTCTTGTAATAATTTGATGTAAACTTTCATTACCTCCTGTTTCTGCATCTGAGTAATGTCTCTCTTCTGGTGGAATCAATTTTGACCAAGATTTTTCCAGAGTACTACTCTTTACTTGATTCCAGGCTGAAGCTATCCAATATATAACATTTTTCAAATTTATCTTTTTTAGACAATCAGTAAGATTACCACCTTCATCTACTTCTTCTAAAATATGCTCCAATATGCTGAATGAGAGAAGTTACAGCAGGAGGTAAAAACATTGCTTTTATTTCCTCACTTTCAAGTTGCTCTACACTTAGGTGAGTGGGGGCGTTATCTAGTAACAGAATATATTTTATATCCATGTTCTTTTAAAAAAAGTTTCACTTTGGAAACAAAATCTCAAAAAAACCAGTCTTTAAATAGAGTCGCGTTTATCCAGGCATCGTTTTGATTTTTATATTAAACAGGAAAAGCATTGCGACGAATATTCTTAAAGGATCGAGGATTTGCTGACTTACCAATACATAATAATGGGAGTTTGTGCCTTCCAGAAGCATTACTGCATGCAAGAATAGTAAGACGTTCTTTGCTACATTTGTAACCAGGTGCTCCAGCTTCCATTTTTGAAGCTAAGGTATTTGACGGCAACATTTTGTAGTTCAAGCCTGTTTCATCACAATTATAGATTTGGTCTGGTTGTAAACCATGTTCTTTCATAAGCGGTTCAAAATTCTCTGCAAATTTTTTTGCAGCAGATACATCAGGCGTCTTTTTTTCCACCTGTCTAGTTATCCATCACTTGCAGAAAAATTTACAGGCGCTTCAATAACCGGCAACTCTTCGCTTAAACTCACTGCCTTATGTTTTAAAATTGTTCCTGAAATTGGTATTCCACGTTCTCGATTCTGTGTAAACCATAAAAATAAAGAATCATCCACTTTTTGGTATTCACCGCTTTTCATATTTTTTCGTGCCTGTGTGGGCGATGACCAAACACTACACCATCTTTCAAGTTTTCCGCGATTTTTTCTCCACTCTGAAACAGTACTCACGGCTACACCGAAATCCTTCGCTATATTTTTAAGAAGTTCACCATTATCTAAACGTTGAATTAATTGAAAAGTTTCTCTTTTAAGGTAATAACAACACGTTTACGCTTATTAATATGACGCTCCATTTTGTAAAATATCTATTAAAACGAAACCATTGCCCCTGCGATAATAATAGACGTAATGAGTAACTTATAACACCCGTCGACTAACTAAAACATAAACAGCGGTAAAATTCTAGACGTCGGGCAGTCCTGGACGTGTTAAGGAAACCACTCATCGTCTGTTTCGAATAATGGGGATTTTTTCGTTTAATGTTATATATATTATATATATATATATATATATATATATATATATATATATATATATATATATATATATATGTATATATATATATATATATATATATATATATATAAAGAAATATAATTGTCTAAAAACAGAGGAACTAATTATTAAAAAAAAGTCGGCGAAGCTCAGTTAATTAAGATGGCATTTCTCCAGATTGTGTACCTTTCTAAATTTAGAACAAAATGAAGTAGGAAAATTTTATAAATTTGAATAAAATAAAAGGGTAAGAGGTCGTCGTATCCAGCATGAACAACAAATTTGCAGAACTGTTTCTTTGTTTTGTTCTTTTTAATTCATTACGCAGCTCAGTATATCTTTTTAACAATTATGATAATTAGTTACTAAAATGCAATAACGTACAATATTTAAATTGCTTGCTTGCTGTGTAAATGCTGATTTACACAGCAGTGTATTATACGGGATATTTTTGAAAGTTACATGATGGAAGTTAATACTTTTTTTCTAATTTTTATGTTATTCGCATTTTCCGTGAATATGAATTAACAGTATGTTATTCTTATGGTCTAACACTGTTAAAATAACCTACTCATCGTAAAACATGATGATGAAACATTTCAAACATAAATTTTAGTTGCTAGTATTTTAAAAACAACTTCAAAGATATGAGCTTCTTCTCGTATGACAATTATTTTTTTTAGAGATTTCCTTATTTCAGAAAAAATACTCAAACGTTATATGGGCCCAAAGTGCTGTAAAATTTGAAAATATTTTCCATAATATTATTCTACTAGGAATGTTTGGTGTTAATGTTTGATATATGCACTCTATCTAAAAATATCCTAGACAGGCTTATAGCAAGTGGATAATTTTAGAGGCCGCAAGTCAAGTTTTGGAAAACGCTGAAAAATAAATTGAATAAACTTTTTATTTAATTCTTTTATTAAAATACTTTAATTTTAACTAAGCAGCAAATTCATCGAGTTATATGTTGTAGGTTTATATGTTACACTTTCAAGACATTTTCTCTTCCTCCTTGGCTCTTACTGACAACTCAAGAATTTAAATGTTAGAGCAACAAAAACTATAAATTTTATATAAAAAACTCGCCAGCGCAAGCAGTGTATATAAAATAATTAGACAATTATGCATATTATGATAATATCACAATATAGAGTCACTGACACAGGAATCGAACCAACACCAAACTACCTAGGCTGGCAAGCAAAATGAAGAGAAGAAAAATTTTCCTCCTTCTCCTTCCCAAAATTTAACTTGCTCTTCAGAGATAACAGCATATTCAGAAATAATAATTTAGGTTCCATCAGTGGACAAATTCTTGTGATGAAGATAATCCTGAACAAAAAAAGAATCTGAGACCTTGATAATCAAAACTACACTAAACTACTTTGGTTTAATTTTTAATGTTCCGTACGGAACACTTTGGTGTCTGTCCGATTGTCATACCTGATTTTCTCCGAAACTATTTGACATAGGAAATTAAAATGTAGCACTAATATACGAATTGATAGCCCCATCAGTGCCGTGTAGATTTCAAAGTTAAATTTTGACTTAAGGGGTTAGTTTTTTGGGGTGAAATCGGAATTAAAAAAAAAATTGCCAAGTCTTCGAGTGGGGTGTCAAATGAAAGCTTGTAAAAACTCAAGTTCAAAAATATATTTGATGTAATACTTGCTCACACTTTTCTTTGTATTATTTTTAAAAAATTGCTGTCCCAATTCTGGAATATTCTCCACAAGGTGTAGATTGAACAAAAATTTTCACTAGTCTATTACTTTGATAATTTATCTGGTATATAAAAAAAAAATCAAGGTCATCAGTGTTCAACAAAGATCGGAAACAAACTTTGTCGAAAACTCATTTAGGGTAACAAAATTTTTTATTTTAAAAGCCATCACCGTACGGAACACTAATTGCGCAAGTCTGACTTCCACTTGGCCGGTTTTTATTTATAATTTTGAGTCCTTACATTGTAAAAAATGCAAGTTACTTCCAACAATTCTTGTTTAAATTTAAATTAATTTTATGAAAATTATGTTATAGTCTATTTAGATATTATAGCTTGTGTACTAATTATATACAAACATTTAATGTTATAGCATTAATCAATATTCATGCAGGTTTCGTGCAGTTTCAATGCCATTCTAATGAAGCTGTGCGAACATGCTGCGTAACGTGATGTGATATATTGCCGAAAATATTTTGTTGGCTCGATAAAATATTTGATTACTTCTCAATAACTTGATTATCAATATTTTATATACAAAAACACTTCTTTTTTTCGCGATTTTTCCATTTTAGCATCAACTTACTCTAAGACGATCATCCTGAATTGTATGTACACTTGTTACACTAACTTGTAAAACTTCTTGTACCTGTGGATTAGTTTTAAGCTGTCACTGTGCTTATTTATTTTATTAATATTTTCAGCAACTACTTCAATATCTGATAGACCTCGCCTTGCTACTTCTAAACTTTTTTCCAATATCTTTAAATAGTCTGTTGTTTTGTTAGCTGAAATCAAAATAAGAAATATATAAAATAATATATTATTTAGTCAGCCTTACAAAAAAAATAACTGGCCAGATGCAAGTCGGACTTGCGCAATTAGTGTTGATTGCTTTTAAAATAAAAAATTTTGCTACGGAGGTATAAAATAATCAATAACTTCACAAAACACACCTCAAATGAGTTCTCAACAAAGTTTGTTTCCGATATTTGTTGAAAACTGTTGTTTTTTTATATAGCAGATAAATTATTAAAGGTAATGCACTCGTGATAATTTTCGTTCAATCTACACTCTGTGGAGAATATTTCAGAATTTTTTCAAAATTTTTTGGATAGTACTTTTTGAGATAATGAGAAGGGACAGCGATTTTTGGCAATTTTTAAAAAATAGTACAAAGAAAAGTGTGGGCAAGTATTACATTATATATTTTTGAACTGGTGTTCTCATAAGCTTTCATTTGACACCCCACCCGATGACGTGGTAAAACCCCCAAAACTAACGTAAAATCAATTAAAAAAAAAATTCATTACAACAGAAAGACATATTTTCATTTAATATAAAATAATACTCTTTTCTTCAACTTTTTAAACATTTTGAATCTATAACCTAATTTAAAATATTTTCGGTTAATCCAGGGTTATAATTTTTGTGACATTGTGCAGTAGTATTTATTAATAAATAACTTTATCAAGATAGTGAAGATGAGCCACCGATCATTCCTATTAACCGGTAAGAATTATTTCTTATTTCTATAATATATATATATATATATATATATATATATATATATATATATATATATATATATATATATATATATATATATATATATATATATAGTCCAACGTTTGCTTTTCCACAATAACCACCTGAATAGATCTCTTCTTAACATTCCAAATCAATTTCTCACCCCAAATGTCCCTCCACATGTCACCCCAGACCCTAACACAACAATACACAGAAGCTTACCTTATATTAAGGGCTTAACCCCTAAACTAATAAAAGTATTCAAGAACGAAAACATTAAATTTGCCACGAGGATTGATAATACCCTCAAATGCCTATTCACCAATTTGAAACAGCCAGTTCCCAAACTAAAAAGGACAGGAATTGTATACAAGATCCCTTGTCTGGATTGCCAACTTTCATACATTGGCCAGACTTCTAGATCACTCCAAGGGAGAATAACATCCCATAAGAGCGACTGTAGAAGGAGCACTCAATCTTGTGCCCTGGCACATCACTTTACACAGCACGACCACAGGATTAATTACGAGGAGGCTGAAATACTTTACTCAGAGACCAACTACTACAGGAGGAGGTTTTTGGAGATGGTGGCCATTCATAACACACCTAATAACATGAACATCAAGACTGATGTGGACGACCTTAGCGTCGTGTACTCTTACTTACTACAGCTATCTACCTCTCCAGATTCCCCCCCTGTTGACCACTAGTCCTTCCAAATAAACAATTATTAAACAGGTTCCTTTTTGAAAGAAAGATTTTTGATTTTTTGAATTTTTAAAATTTTTTAAAAAAATTTTTTAATAAAATAAAAAACCAAATGAAATAAAAGATGTTTATAATTATGATTACTCCCTCGTAAAGTTCATAGTTGAGCTCCTTGTGGTACAATGCACAGACGCAAACTGTCTGTCAAATGTCAAAATAAAATGCCGGAATTTTGCTAATCTCTCTCACCTTTTCGGTTCCTGAAACCACATGTTTCACTAAAAATGATTAAGAAAATGTAAAAATTTTTTAACAAGTTTTAAATATGTAGTCTTTTAGTTTTTAGTATTAAATTGTTTTTACAAGTTGTTTTTGATTGAACAATGCTTACCCTGGAAGATAACTCATGTTAAGTAAGTTTAATACTATTATTTCTCTGTTCAGTGATACCAATTAGTTTTTTACCATCTGCTTCATTAATTAGCACAAATTTACTGTCCATTTTACTTATAGAGTGTCCTGATGAAGGAAGAAATATATCCCTCTCTCTCTCCCTCTCTCTTCCCCTCCTCTCTCTCTCCCTCTCCCTCTCTCCCTCTCCCTCTCCCTCTCCCTCTCTCTCTCCCCTCTCTCTCTCCCTCTCTCTCATTGCAGTGTATGTTTGGGAGCGGAGCTCCAAACATGGGAGCAGTATTCCATAGTTGGTCGAATTTGAGCTTTATAAAGAACTAGGAGAGAAATTTTTTCCCAACAAAAGAAAAATCATTGGTACTTCGTAACCAGTCTTTGTTTTAATTTTGTGGTTTTACATAAGAAAACTAACTATTAATTAAAATATATACAACCAATTAAATTTCCAGTTAGGCGCAAATATCTGGTACAGATTGATTAAATTCATTTTTAGTGTTCCGTACGGAACACTTATAAGATGACTTCGATGTCTGTCTATTACACCCGATTTTCTCCGAAACTATTTGTCATAGAAAGTTGAAATTTTGACTTAAGGGGTTAGTTTTAGGGGGTGAAATCGCAAGTGAAAAAAAATTTTTTTTTACTAGGTCATCGAGTGTGGTGTCAAATGAAAGCTTGTGAAAACGCGAGTAAAATATGTATATATATATATATATATATATATATATATATATATAATGTAATACTTGTGCACACTTTCCTTTGCATTATTTTTAAAAAATCGCGAAAAATCGCTGTCCCCCCACCTTATCTCGAAAAGTACTATTCAAAAAATTTTGAAAAAATTCTGGAATATTCTCCACGGAGTGTAGATTGAACGAAAATTATCACTAGTGCATTACCTTTAATAATTTATCTGGTATATAAAAAAAACAAAATTTCAAGGTCATCAGTTTTCAGTAAAGATTGGAAACAAACTTTGTTGGAAACTCATTTGGGGTGTGTTTTGTGAAGTCACTGATCATTTTATACCACCGTAACAAAATTTTTTATTTCAAAAGCAATATACACTAATTTGCACGCAAGTTGAACTTGCACTAATTGTGCAAGTTCAACTTGCACTTGACCGGTTTTTCTTTCTAGTGTGACCACACTCTTCCGTAAATTATTCGAAGTAGTTACACATATTTTGTCAATAAATTATTAATTGCTATAAATTGCAGAAACTCTTAATAAAACCTTAGAAAATAAATTTAGGTTAAGTTTTAACTTAATTTAGTGAATTGTTGTTTATATAAGTTGGGGAAGTAAACGAAGCAAAATGTGAGTATACATAATTCTGTGTCATCAATTGTTGAATCGGTAACTTTGAATTTGCTATCACTACTATAATGTGACGCTACTTCTTTGAGTAGCCTTGAAATTGCCAAAAACTTACAGAACGAATCACGAAGGTTATTGTATTACTGTGGATATTTTAATTACTAGTTATAAAATATTGCTAAATTGAATAAAAAACAAATATATTTCCAATGTTTGTTACACAAACAGTTACAAATCTTTAACAAAAACTGTTGTTATCAAAAGTTTACAGACAATTATTAGAATTTGTTTATTATTAGGTTGATGACAATAAAATTTTACCTGATTTGGAATAGATATTTGGTAAACTAAAAATTTTAAATATTATTATGTTTATTCCAGACCAAATCCTAAAAGTATGTTAACTAAGATATATTTATTCCTTTATTTCCAACTCATCCCCACCAAAATCTTTGTTTCTCGTCCTTTTATAGGATATTCTCCTACAAGTACATAACTAAAAGATCTCTTTCTTAACAGAATTCTGTACTCACTCTTATCCATCAATATAGCTTTTAAGAAACTTAGTTGTCGCTTATTTCTCTCCCTAATCTTTCCAGTTCTCATTAGGGCTAAAGTTATCTTACAAATTATCTTTTATTTAGTATACTCTGGCTGGGATAACACGAAACGAAAAAATCTTTTCAATTTGTATGCTGAAAGCTTAAAGGAATTTTAACATTAAAGTAAATTTATTTACGTCGTGACTGGTTGTTAGTTAGCTCCACAGTACAATCTTCTTGCATAAATAACATACAATTATTTTAATATGGGTTTCCTTACTAAATGTAGGTTTGTTTTCGTGAAAGAATTTGTGATAGAGGTTTTAATAGAAACAAAGAAATGTTTTCATTATTTGTTTGTTTAGAAAATGTGCAAATTTTCAAAATAATTATTTATTATAAAACATATAAGGGCTAAAATGAAGATTAGGGGGTAGCTTCAAATATATCGTGTCTATCGAGGTCGTACGTCCTTCTCTACTAGAAAGTATTGTACTTCTAAAACAATCACTCTCCGAGGTTTTTGCATTTCTTCACGTCTCATGGTAACCAGACCATGAAAAACAGTTCCATTTCCGTCCGAGAGAGAGAGACAGAATTTCACTGTTTATTTCGGAACTACGTATTTTCATGTAAGGTCTGGATAAATCATTTTACCAGTTTTCTGTCATTGTTTCTACAATTAACAGAAATTACACGACATAACCAGTTCCAAAGCCTATGAGCACATTTGTGGTTTAAGTCACAAGATCAACAATTTTGTTGACATCCACCGACATATCCACGGGAGCTACCATAGCATCCTGTGTGTACTTATAGCCAACAGAAATTATTAATTAAATAGAAAAGATAACGACGGCTGTAATAATTCCACGAGAGGAAGATTGCCAGTGAAGCTGTCAAGTTATTTACATATATATTGATATTGGGGCCTCCATGAATATGTCGGTCGATGCCAGCAAAATAATTAGCCTTCTAAGTTAACCGTACATGTGCTTACACATTCTGGCCTGTTTACTTCTTGTGCATTTTGGTTCCAAAGTTTTTCTATCTTGTAGTTCCGTGCGTGCTACTGATGACCAAAAGTTGTGCAGAACATTTTTATTATTTTTGACAGCATATCCGATAATATTGTTCTCATTGTAACATTATAGCTGTTGTTGTGTTTATATATATATATATATATATATATATATATATATATATATATATATATATATATGTATATATATATATATATATATATATATATATATATATATATATATATATATATATATATATGTATATATATATATATATATATATATATATATATATATATATATATATATATATATATATATGTATATATATTTATTAATTAATCAACGAATAATCCATTACGTAAAGAAAACAAGAACCCAATACAAATAAATTATAGTCTACAATAATTAAATAACGTATAACATTATACGATAAGTACAACAAAGTACAAAGCAATAAAGCAAATAGCGCCAATAAGATATCAAATTACATCAGTATAAAAACATACAGACGAAGCAAAACATAATCATAATCACAATCACACTGCACTGAACATCCCTCCCCCAGAGGAGTAAAAGGTTCCTGAACTCTCTCTCTCTCTAACTAGGCCATTTAGCGATATGAAAAAAAATCAATATCGGTTACATTACCCACTGCGTGGGGCAATTGGAGAGTTCATGGCATAGTGCAACTTGTAGTTTGACTGCAATGTCTCCTTGACCTCCTCAGTGGAATAAAAAAAATCGATCTGCGACAATACAGTGGGACAATCAATCACTGAATTAATTATTTTTTACAAAAATATCAGTTCCGCAACTGACCTTCTTGTCAAGAGCTTCGGGCGGCGGGCAACTGGCCTCAAAGCTGTAGCGGAATAACTGGATTGGGGGATATGAAGCCAATATGAAATAATACGCAATAATCTATTCTACATCCTCTCGATAAGTCTGGAACGAAATGTGATATCGATTTTAAATTTGTTACAGATTTAAAAGAGTAATACAAAACAAGACAACTTGGAGACAAACCAAGGTATAGTCGATGTAAATAATATTGTTATTTCTTCAGTATTTCCATTTTTAATAAAGGAAATGTATATATAGGAAGGGGAGTTTTTATTTTATAATCAGTATAAACAGGTAAATAATTTTATCCATTCTTAACATTTTATTACAAAAATAGTCGAACCACCTGGTATAAGGTCAACGTATCGCGTGAAAGAAAAGTAATTTCTTTATGTTATAGAGTATAATACCTTAATAAATTAAACTTTCTCTTTCACAGAGAACTGACCTTTTACATTAGGTTTTAATGCTTAGTAAACCAAATTTTTAAACTTTCTTCTTGATGTTACCAGTAACAGATAATTGTTCGGAAAAGTACTACAATTACTCGCTAAATTTTGAGTAAGTTATTATCATCAAGTTAACTCAAATGAATTATATGTTAGTTTCTTTCTGGCAATGGTATTTAAAGCTATATCTACAGCTTTATAGATAGCAGTACGCTTATTTCTTCATTTACTTTGAACGCTCGACCTTCGGTTATTAATACAAATATTCGCAGGCAGTAGGAATTCGCTCAACTTAACAAAGATCTGGAAGAAATCAAGTAAAATTTACACTACAAAAACCCAGGCGGCAGTTTTTTTTTTTAAGGTTAACGTTGCGGAACCCGACATAGTTATGTCGGGGCACTCCATTCCTCTAGCATCGTCACTCAATTTGCTGGCCGTTAATTTGGCAACAAATATGTGGCATAACATGTTCTTGTTACAAGCACAGCAAAGAGAGCTTCTCTAAAACTGGAAATTTTATTTCGATCTAGAAAGCCTTACAATCCACAGCAACTGTACAAAGCTCAAACTCTAGCAACGACTGAAAACTGCTCACATGTTTGGGGCTCCGCTCCTAAACGTATACTGTATTTGTTGGATTCTAGTCAGCAGAAAGCTTTTCGCCTTTTTAGAGAACCATAACTGACTAACCTTGATTTCTTAGAACGGTTGACGACCTGGGTCTATTTTTCAAGTATTTTCATGAAAAGTATTCTATGGACGCAGTCCGCTTAATTCCTCCCAAAGTGGTGTATGCTAGGAATACACGTCGCACTAATACTTCATGAGGTTCAGCTTGTCATCCCTCGTACAACCCTTTTCAACCAGTCTTTTATATGAAGAACCTCATCTCTTTGGAATGATTTGTCCAGGACTGTGTCCCCCACCGAGTATAATTTACAGCGATTTAAGACCAAAGTTAATTACTTTTTCCGTACACGTGTCGCTTCTGTAGCGCTGTAAGGATTTCCCTGCAGCACGTGCGCCACGTTCATAAAAAATATCCGGCCAAGTGCAAGTCGGACTTGTGCAATTAGTGTTCCGTACGTTGATTGTTTTTAAAATAAAATTTTTTGTTACGGAGCCATAAAATGATCAATGACATCACAAAACAGACCCCAAATCAGTTTTCAACAAAGTTTCTTTCTGATTTTTGTTGAAAACTGATGACCTTGAAATTTTTGTTTTTTTTATATACCAGATAGTGTACACAAGTATTATATTATATATATTTTTGAACTCGTGTTTTCACAAGCTTTCATTTGACACCCCACTCGGTAAAAAAAGAATTAAGTCTAATGTAGCCAACAATTCCTATATTAGTGCCAAATTTCCGCTTTCTATGTCAAATTAGTTACAAAGAAAATCGGGTGTGACAGACAGATGAACAGACAGACAGATAGATGGACAGACACCGAAGTGATCTTATAAGTGTTCCGTACAGAACACTAAAACTAGAAGGGCGTTATTTGGGATGGAGATATTTTTAAGTTTATTTATAAGGTCACTAGAGTTTTTCGTGTTGTATTTTAGATTGAATTGTGTAATTTCTTTAAAGATTGTGTTCAGATATGTTGCTAGATTTTTTAAGGAGGTGTTGCTGTACGATACTACTGGTCTTATTGGCGAATTTTCTTTATGTATTTTTATCAGTCCGTAATGTTTTGGTGACGTAGGATTTTGGTGTATTATTTTAAACTTTCAGTCAACTCTTATCTTTGTTGCTCTAAAGTATCTTATGACTGTTTAAAAATTACTTACCGTTAATATTTGACTACAGGATAAGTTAATCGCAGATCCTTACTGAAATTTCCTACCCTTCGTCAAAACATAATGTCATTTTAACTTGGCATCTAATGGTAGAAATGTGATAAAACATCTGACACAATACTAATTCAGTTTGCTGATTTTAACCACAAATAGACGCAATATCTGGTGCTGCCATTTCTACTCTATTTTTCAAAACTTCGATTGATTTTCGGAAAAGTATTGTAGAATGGTGTAATTACTAACCTAATATTTTTGTCTAGAGAATTATTATATTTGGGTGAATTCCCCTTTTTTGTAGTAGGGTTATGACATCAGTTAACCGTACCCTATCGAATGCCTGGATAAGATTAATGAAACACATAAAAGCTATCTTATTAAACTCTATGGCTTTTTCGGTAATTTGACGGATTATAAATATGGCGTTTATGGTAGACCTGTTCTTTCTAAACCCTTGCTGTTCTTCACAAATTCCGGTTAACACTATTTCTTCCGCCAAGATTTTAGTGAACAATTTTAGTACCGCACTCATTAAGCTAATACCGCGATAGTTTTTTGGATCTGACCTTCCTCCTTTTTTGAAAATTGGTATCAAGATGCTTTCTTTCCATTCGGATGGTATAATCTTGGCTGTGAGTATTTTGTTAAAGAAAATCTGTAATTCTTTGTATTTGATCATTTCGTTCTTAATTTCGTCCATGTCCGGGGCTTTTCTGTTTTTTAGTTCTGCCATGTGCTGTATTTGATTCAAGGAAATGGTCCTATTTGGTTGGGCAACATTCTCATCTTCATGCTGTATTTCCTGTGTTAATGAATTGGTTTCTGATGGACTATAGACTTTTTTGTATATACTCATTTATTGGTTTTTTTCTATTTCTCAGTAGATTCCATTTTTTTTGTCCTCCGTACAGATCATGTTCCATATCGTTTGAAAATTTCTCCCAATGCTCTCTTTTGATTCTCTGGATATTCTCGTTGACCCTATTTCTTACAATTGTGTAATCATTGTATGTTATAGCATTTGATCTGTATTGTAGGTACGATTTTCTTTTTTCTTCAGCCAATATCTTAACTTCTTGTTTGAACCAAGGCTTTGTGTTTGGTTTTCCCCCTTTCTTTATAGTCCTTCTTCAAAATGATAATAATCCATCCTCTTAAATCAACTTAATATCTAGTCTAACGTAGTAATGATTCATTAGTAAAATAGTATTAATGGAGTGTCAACTTCCTGTCCCTTCTCAGTACGAAAGGACAAAAATATATTAAATATGTCGATATATGAGTAAACATTGGTATATCGATAACTATCGATATACCAATAACTATTGATAAATCAGTAACTATCCGTAGTTATCGATGACTATCTATAATTATCGATATATTGATAAAATGTGAATTTACCTATTGTTATTCGATACACCAGCCAACATCGATATATCGATATAATGATTGATATATGGATAACCACGGATATTTTGATAACTATCAGTACTTATCGATAGCTATTGATAAATTTTGAATTCATCTATTGTTACTCGATAAATATAAATATCTATAATTATTGATATATCATAAAAATTGCATCACTACTTTGCGTTTTAATTGACTTTGTCGATCTTACAAATATTTGCCTGAATAATGTGTCAATTCTCTAGTTTTTTTTCATAAATATCCGGTTTATGCACATTGTCGGAATAAACAGTCTGAGTGCTTGTAACTTAGATTATTCAACCTGGATCCAAAAAGAAACCCAAGTTTTCTTATTTCTTTCAATCGATATCCTATTTCCTCAGTATTTAGTACGGTCAACTAATTTGTTAAATCAGTTCCATTAGTCTTCATGATATTATTGATACATGATCACTGCCGCTTAAAAATTTTTAGTGTTGCATCCCTTTCCATTTATCAACAAGTGAAGTTGGAGGGAAAGACAGGAGCTACTAGGTGTTAAGTGAATACGGTAAGCGATCTAACACATGAACTTGATTTTTGCTTAAACACTATTTTGAAATGACTCAAGAAACTATATTCATCCTCAATCACTCTCACACAGGATTTTAGGTTCTCATCCACCTCTTGAAGGTTGCTTTTGTTGCTCTAAAGTATCTTATGATTGTTTAAAAATTACTTACCGTAAATATTTGACTATAAGATAAGTCAATCGCTTATCCTTACTGAAATTTCCTACCCTCCGTCAAAATATAATGTCATTTTAACTTGGCATCTAATAGTAGAAATGTGATAAAACATCTGACACAATACTAATTCAGTTTGCTGATTTTAACCACAAATAGAAGCAATATCTGGTGCTGCCATTTCTGCTCTATTTTTCAAAACTTCGATTGATTTTCAGAAAAGTAGTGTAGAATGGTATAATTACTAACCTAATATTTTTTGTCTAGAAAATTAAAACAAAACAGTTTTTACAGTAATACCTATGATGGAAGTAAAAAAAAAACATCAAATTGAAAGCATATAATTTATTCATTTTAAAACATTTTATAAACTAAATATGTTAACATTTATCCTGCTTCGCCTTTTTCAGAATAAACACGATGTGAGATTAATCATGTTTCACCGGCATTATCGGCTTTATCGCCACTTGATGTTGATTTTGACCTAGAATTCGTTCCAGCGGTCTCAAGAACACTTTTCTTTTCCTGCGGCGTCAGATGTTTTTACAACCTGCTATTGTGCTGTTGTCATTTAAAAGGCCGGTTATACACCAGATTTTATTCAATATTTTAATACATGTCGAGCTAACAACGAATGTGATTTTGCTTACATAAAATAAGAAATATAAATATATATATATATATATATATATATATATATATATATATATATATATATATATATATATATATATATATATATATATACCTGTGATGTGATGTAACATTTTTTGTTCTACTTCATTATAAAATAAATATTATTATTATTATCCTGGCGAAAAAACTTGAAACCTCTAATCATTATAGGTGTATGTATTTAATTAGGAATCCCGTAAATATTGTGACAGAATATTAAAAAAAAAATCAATGGCTCGTTCTAAAAACTAAATTTTGACTGATAAAAAATATTTTCTCGCCATATTTTACTATATCTTTAAAAATTTAAGTATTTTCAATCATCACAGGTGACTTAAGATATACATGAATGGTTGGAATAGTAATGTAGGGGATTTCACTGCTTTTTTTAAGGCAATGACGACCAGGCATTGTTTGAGGGCTAATAGGACTTTCTTCCTTACAAGACGCTCTGGTGTATTTCAGCCGTGGAACATCCTAGCTTTTATGATAAGGTCCGGGACATTTCGCAATCATCGTGGGGGCTAGGTTTATTATGAAAAGGTTCTTTGGTGTTGATAAAAAGGATCTCTCTGGTCTGTTTGCTAAGGGCTGAGCCTCGTTACAAATATCACTCTTACTAGTATTATCAAAGCAGCTTGCTTACCCATCTACTGCTAATAGGACTACCCCATGGGTATTTTTGATTACTAAGCTTAATTTTAAAAATTTTAACAAAAATTATGTAAACAAACAAAATAAAATAGTATAGTATAGTGAACAAAAAATTGATTCATAGAATCCAAATTTAGTATTCTAATTATTGAAGCGCGTCATAACTTATTTTTAAAATCAATGAAGCCGTAGAATTTCCTTAAGTTTAAAGTAGGGTGAGAACAAAACTCTGAGGTACGAGTATATTTCAGGTTACTGTATATTTAAATTTCATGGTACAAAATATATAATGCTAATGAAGGTTAGAATAATGAAAATATCTTCAGAATATATCTAAAAGAATCTGTAAAAAAGGTTTCAATACGTCAGTTTTAATTCATTTTCTTCTATGTTCTGGAGTTAGATGGGTCAAGTAATTTCGTATTTTTAATATGTAATATCCTGGATAACACTTTAATAACGCAAGAAAATAAACTGAATATTTTTTTTTTTTTAAGTGTCATTTTATTCCGGTGTTACGGTGGGTGGAACAATTCCCGACAAAGGAATTTTTCCGATGGAATTCTTCTGTATAGTTCGATAGGATTTCTATTGGAATTGATAGAAATAGTGCCATATTACTGGTTATTTAAGAAACTAGCTAAGAATTTTTTTAATACTGGAATCTAATTTGTACAATTTCTGTTTTAGCTTTACAATTTACGTATTACGTCATCTCTTCATTAAAGGGCACAGATAGATAACAAGAGCTATTATTATTAATTCACACAGGTAAATAAAAAAAAATTTCTATCTTTTAAGTAAGACGCTTATCATAAAAACTTAAAAATATTAGGTTTTAGTGGTTATATTTAACAAAAAACACGCATAAACCATGTTTATCTAAGCTACATAGCAAAATGATGTTTAAAATAAATATATGCAACCGCTAAATTAAAAAAAATTGTTTTTAATTTTTATTAATATTGAACAAAACTATTATTTCCAGTATTTTTCGAAGTTCTTAAAACAGACTTAACATCAGAAAATAAAGTTTTATGTTCAGTTTCAACAAAAAACTCGCTTTTGATACTTACAAGTGTGCTGTGCGGTTGGTAAAATGCTTTTTTTTAAATAAATGCCACACAAGAATTTTCTTTTCGAACAAAGCTATCATTTCTAGTAGTTTTTTAAGTTTCCGATTCGAATTTGATATCAAAACATGAGGAATAGTGTTTAGTGTTGGAAAAAAAATATCCGTTTACTATTTAGGAACAAAAGGTTGCAAAATGCAGTCTAATGTAAAACCCTTGACAGTTTTAGAAGTCAATTTTGTGGATAGATTGATTGAGTGAATATGGGGGAATGTTAGTGGGCGAGTGCGGTAGTGAGTGAGTGAGTGAGTCAGTGAGCCAGTGAGTGAGTCAGTGAGTCAGTGAGTGAGTGAGTGAGCCAGTGAGTGAGAGAGCGAGTGAATAAGTCAATGTAGAAGTGAGCGAGTTAGTGAGTATGGGGGTATGTGAAAGAGTGAGTGTGTGAGTGGGCGAGTGATTGTGCGAGCGAGTAAATGAGTGCTTCGTTCAATATTAATAAAAATTAAAAACAATTTTTTGATTTAGCGGTTGCACATATTTATTTTAAACAGCATATTCCTATGTAGCTTAGTTAAATTTGGTATTGTGTTTTTTATTAAACATTAACACTAAAACCTAACATTTTTAAGTTTATATGATAAATGTAGATTTAGAACGTTTAAAGATGTCCGAAATAATAGCTTTATTCCATAATTTCAATTTTATATTATTTATTAAAATGTATTTTTTCAATTTAACAGTTTTCTGACAACTTTAAGTGTGTTTTCTGAAAAAACTCAGGGTGGATGTCTTTTTTTATGATTTTTTTAGATTCACCATAAAAAGATAGTTAAGAAAACACGTGTCTCACCTAAAAGACAAAGAATTTTTTTTTATTTTTTCTCTTAATAACTTTATTTTTCTATTTAGCTGTATAACTTATTTATTTTTTCATTTATTTTTATAAATCCGTAAGTTATATTTGATGATGATGACTTTCGCACAGACGTGATTATTTTCTTTGAAACTACGTTAATAAAATTTTTTAATTTATTTTAAGAAAAGGCGCTCGGATCTGTCCAATTTTCTAGCTATTTAATGGTTAGTAATTTGATTAAAAATATTCTTCTATTTTTTATTGTGTATCCTTGAGCAGTTTTAAAAAAAACTTGAATAAATAAGTAGAAATTTCAAGACCCAAAAAAAAATCGACCTTTTTGGAAAATAGTTGTTGAATTTATTGATATCCAAGGTAGCAACCACAACCTTCTTATTGTTATTGATGTGTGTGATATTTGTGCCTAGTTATGGTGATAGGAGTAACAGTGAGTTTTGACTAGTGGGCGAAAAATGTGTTTAAAAAAACTGATAAACCGTACGTTAAACTTAAGGATGACTATATAGGCTGAAATAAATAATTTGGACAATTATGATCTGTGTTTTATTGTCCAACATAAAATGAATCTTTTCAGACAATGGGTGTATTTTGGAACATTCCAGATATGACTACTAATTGCAGATACTTAAAACAAAAAAGTATTTTTTACGCGATGTATAGAATTTTTTCTTATATTACGTATATAAAATAAATCAAAAACACTAAAAGCGTCATCAGGAGCTCGTAGCCGGAAAACATCGAAAGTAAAAAAGAAAAGAAAGCACACACACATAGTACTTTATCATCCTGAGTACAAATAACAGACAGAGTACGTAGCTTTCTTCTCTTTATCCTCATACCATAAAACCAGTCTTACAGATCGAGGCCACTGTATATCTAGGTAAAGAAATTTAATTCATTGAACTTGTATTTAAAGGAGAAATGAATTAGGGGAAGGTTGTATAAAATAATTATTTATTTTTTCGCGTTGTAAGTTACACTTTAATGCATATTTTATACCCATCTAATATATAGGTTTACCAAAAGTCAGAAATAGATTGTAAAGTAATAATATGTGTAAAGTTCTTAAGTTCTAAAATAGAGAAAACTGAGTAAAAATGCTTGTGTTTTTGGTGGATCTCAGGTTTTAAATCTATAATATATAAAAAATGCAATGTTTCTCTGTCTGTCTGTCTGTCTGTCCGTTAATGCGCTTATCACTCGAGAACCATTTATCCGATTTACGTACTTTTTTTAAAAAAACATACATATGTTCTCTGGCCGGGTTATAGAATATACTTTATTACGATAGGTAACCTAAGAAATAAGCGGTGACGATAATAGTAAATCAAGTCGGAAAAAAGTTTGCCGCTAGCGCGTTCTCTTGCAATACACTGTCTGAATCATTAAATATGGAACATCATCATGTAGCAAAGAATATAATATATACAAAATGCAACGTCTCTTTGTCTATCTGTCTGTCTGTTAGTGGGCTTATGACTTGAGAACCACTGATCCGATTTACATGTTTTTTTGCTTTAATTCATACATTTGTTCTCTTGCCAGGTTATCTATAATCTTCTATAATGTTTACAAAATGCAACGTATCTCTGTCTTTTTGTCCGTTGGTGTGCTTATCACTCGAGAACCACTTATCCGATTTACGCGTGTTTTTTTAATTAGTACATTTGTTCTCTGTTCCCATAATATATATAAAATGCAACGTCTCTCTGTGCTTATCACTCGAGAACCACTTATCTGATAACTTAATATTTATCAAATGAAACTGTATATATACATATATATATATATATATATATATATATATATATATATATATATATATATATATATATATATATATATATATATATATATATATATATATATATATATATATATATATATATATATATATATATATATATATATATATATATATATATATATATATATATATATATATATATATATATATATAGATATATATATATATATATATATATATATATATATATATATATATATATATATATATATACTAGCCGTGCCCGCGGCTCCGCTCGCATGGTCTTGATTCACTATTATCGTCACTGCATATTTCTTATGTTACCTTACGTGATAAAATACATCTTATAACTTGGCCAGAGAACATATGTATTTTATAAAAAAACACGTAAATCCGATAAGTAGTTCTTGAGTGCTAAACGCACTAACGGAGAGACAGACAGATGCTGCGTTTTATATATATAATAGATTTTTTTGATAAATATTAAGTTAAGAAATAAAAAAAACACGTAAATCGGATAAATGGTTCTCGAATAATAAGCACACTAACGGACAGACAGAGCGTTTTATATATATTTATTATACAGATTGTATAATAATATATTATTTATATATATTATATAATATATATAATATAAAACGCATTAATATTATATAACCTGGCCAGAGAACATATGTATGTATTAAAAAAAAAAAACACGTAAATCGGATAGGTTATTCTCGAGTGATAAGCGCACTAACGGACAGACAGACAGATAGACAGAGAAAAGTTGCATTTTATATATATTATGGAAGATTATAGATAATCTGGCCAGAGAATAAATGTATGAATTAAAAAAAAATCTTTTAAATCGAATAAGGGGTTCTCGAGTCATAAGCGCACTAACGGACAGACAGAAAGATGCATTTTATATATATTATATTTTTTGCTACATGATATTATTCCATATTTAATGGTTTAGGCAGTGTATTGCAAGAGAACGCGTTAGCGGCAAACTTTTTTTCCCCCTTGACAGACAGGCCGATAGACAGAGAGACGTTGCATTTTATATATATTATATTCTTTGCTACAAGATACTGTTCCATATTTAACGGTTTAGGCAGCGTATTGCAAGAGAGCACGCTGGCGACAAACTTTTTTCCGACTTGATTCACTATTATCGTCACTACTTATTTCTTATGTTACCTAATGTAATAAAATATGTATCTATAACTTGGTCAGAGAACAAATGTATGAATTTAAAAAATCATCGGATAAGTGGTTCTCGAGGGATAAGCGCACTAACAGACAGACAGACAGAGAGAGAAACATTGCATTTTATATATATTATAGGTTATAGAATATAGATATTCTCTGCTACATAATATTGTTCCATATTTAATGGTTTAGGCTCTGCATTGCAAGAGAATGCACTAGCAGCAAACTTTTTTCCGACTTCATTCACTATTATCGTCACTGCTCATTCTTTATGCTACCTGTCGTAATAAAATATAGCCTATAACCTAGCCAGAGAACATATGTATGTTTTAAAAAAAAAGTACGTAAATCAGATAAGTGGTTCTCCAGTGATAAGAGTACTAACGGACAGACAGACAGAGAGACGTTGCATTTTATATATATTAAGATATATATATATATATATATATATATATATATATATATATATATATATATATATATATATATATATATATATATATATATATATAAAAACGCAACGTCTCTCTGTCTATCCCTTAATGCGCTTATCACTCGACAACCACATACCCGATTTATGTATTTTTTTTATAAAATACATATGTTCTCTGCCGAGGTTATAGGATATATTTTATTACGTTAGGTAGCATAAGGAATAAGCAATGACAATAATAGTGAGTCAAGCCGACGCGAGCGGAGCCTTTGGCACGGCTAGTAGATAATAAAAAGTAAGGTTGTATTAGCTGATAGATTGCATGTAGTTAACAGATTTTTTAACGTCCCTTAGACTCCACTAGGGTCACGGTACATTAATTCCACTCGATGCAATTTGTTCCAATATCTAGGTCTCTAGGTCTCTTGAGTCCAGAAAAAAGGGCCCCTCGGGCCCCTTGGGCCCCCGGGCCAACATCGACTTCTACCAATCATTGAGCGCAGATCCTACTGAACTGGCTAATGATACTTTACTAAGCATACGGTCCTACCGTTTGCGCCAAAAATGGCATATTCAAATTAGGTCTTATTGGAAAATGGGCCAGTAGCAACGGCCCAAAATATCTGGAAGGTGAACAGTTTCTGTGCTAGTTGAACCTGTCAACGAGACGAGTTGCTACTGCCCACGCCACTTTTTTCCCATAGCTTTTGTATTATATTATTTATTCTTCAAACAATTATAAAACATAAATAAGCTCTCTCAATGATAAAAAATTAAACATACAAAATTTAAAATTACAGGTTCTATTATTTGAAACAAGCAAGATTACTGTGATAATATTTACCATAAAAATACCACTTGAATTAACGGAAGGTTCCTTAGCTGCTTGCCCAAAGGCATTTGAACATAAAGGCGCTAGGATGTCACAGCATATGGCCCAGAACCAAAAACGTTATTCAAGTGCCAAAACCTACATTTTTGTATCTCATAGCACCTTTTAGACAACGAGGTAGTGCTGCCACGGACGGTATTGCATTTCTGCAAACAACTAATAGCTACGTACATGACCTTAAATAAATTAATAAATAAAGTATACCAACCTACAGGGGTTGGAACCCGAGACCTTCTGCACCCCAAGCAAGTTACTACGCTACGAAGCCACGGGCCGCCATTTATGGCATAATAGCTCTTAAGGGTTTTTTCTTCTTTTTAGTGTTCCGTACGGAACACTTGTAAGATCACTTCGGTGTCTGTCTGTCTGTCTGTCTGTCTGTCTGTCACATCCGATTTTCTCCGAAACTATTTGACATAGAAAGGTGAAATTTGGTAATAATATAAGAATTGATGGCCTCATCAGAGCCATATAGTTTTGAGAATTAAATTTTGACTTAAGGGGTTAGTTTTGGGGGGTGAAGTCGGAAGTGAAAAAAAAAATTTTCTACTAGGTCATCGAATGTGGTGTCAAATGAAAGCTTGTGAAAACACGAGTAAAAATATATATATAATATTATACTTGCGCTCACTTTTCTTTGTATTATTCTTAAAAATTCGCGAAAAATCACTGTCCCGGACCTTATCTCCAAAAGTACTTATAAAAAAATTTCGAAAAAATTCTGGAATATTCTCCACGGGGTGTAGATTGAACAAAAATTATCACGAATGCATTACCTTTAATAATTTATATGGTATATAAAAAAACAACAGTTTTCAACAAATATCGGAAAAAAACTTTATTGAGAACTCATTTGAGGTGTGTTTTGTGAAGTTATTGATTATTTTATACCTCTGTAACAATTTTTTTTTATTTTAAAAGCAATCAACGTACGGAACACTAATTGCACAAGTTCAACTTGCACTTGACCGGTTATTTTTATGGGGCTAGCACACGTGCTACAGGGAAGTCCCTAAAGCGCTACAGGAGCGACACGTGTGCGGAGAAAACGGTTAACGTTGTTCTTCAATCGCTGTAAATTGTACTCAGTGCCCACAGTCCTAGGCAAATTATTCCAAATGGATGATGTTCTCCATATAAAAGACTGCTTGAAAAGCGTTGTACGAGGAGTAAAGCCGAACCTCATACGGATGTGAAGTATTAGCGCGACGTGTACTTCTAACATACACCGCTTTGGGAGGAATTAATCTGGCCACATCCTTCGAACACTTTCCATGAAAATACTTGTAGTACAAGTCGCCAACCGTTCTTCGATGTTCCAGCGAATCAAGGCCGGTCAGTTCCGGGTCTCCAATCAGACAAACAGCTCTTCTCTGAATAGAATCCAACAAATGTAGTTTATGTATTAGAGCTCCAAACATGGGAGCAGTATTCCGTAGTTGGTCGAATTTGAGCTTTGTAAAGAATTAACAGTTGTTCTGGAGTGTAAAGTTTTCTGGTTTGAATTAATATTCTCAACTTTTGAGAAGCTCTCCTTGCTATGCCTGCAACATGTTCATGCCAGGAGATATTTGTCCCCAAATTAACGCCCAACAAATTGAGTGATGATGTTAGAGGAATGGAGTGCCCCGGCATAACTATGTCGGGTTCAGCAACGTTAACTTTTTTAGAAAAAACTGACGCCTGAGTTTTTGTAGCGTTAAATTCCACTTGGTTACTGTCATCCTAAGATAGAATTTCTTCCAGGTCTGTGTTAAGTTGAATGACTTCCTGCTATCTGCGGATATTCGTCTGAGTAGCCGATGTCCGGGCGTTCAAAGTGGATGAAGAGATAAGTGTACTGTTGTCTGCAAAGCTTTAGATTGGCTTCTCGGTCTTTTCCAGCAGATCGTTAATATAAATGAGAAAGAGAGTAGGAGAAAGTATGGAGCCTTGTGGTACACCGGTGTTGATAGTGAAGATGTTAGAAAGAAATCCGTCGACTGTCACTCGAAAAGAACGCTCTCTGAGGAAACATGAGAGCCACAAACAGAACTTTTTAGACATACCATAAGAACGTAGCTTAGCCCATAGTTCCAAACACGGTCGAATGCCTTAGGTATGTCAAGAGCAACCGCTCGAGATCAATTGCGTTGTTCCCAACATGTGTTACATAAGTCAGAAGATTTCCTGTTGATCTATTTTTACGAAAGGCATATTGGTGATCGCTAATAATGTTGAATCCTTCCTACAGAAAACTGGTGTTAGTTCCCTCGCATAGTTTGTGAGAACTATAGCAGGTATTCCGTCAGCGCCTGAAGCTTTTTTGGCTTGGCTTCATTACAATACGTTTTATGATACGCCGACTGAAGACAATATCGGACATCCTTGACTGCAATATGGGAATAGTAGGTGGTGTTTTTCCTTGGAAATCGACAGTAGAATGTGAAGCAAAGAATTCAGCCAACAAGTTCGCTTTCTCAACAGGTGTCGTTGCAATAGAATTATCGGGCCGTGTGAGTGGTGGTATGGTTGATTTGGTGAAATTTTGGCTAACTGCCTTAGCGACTGACCAAAAGGACCTGAAATTGTTGGGACAAGCGAGAAGCTTGTTTCTAATCCGTTGATTGTGTGCCTCCTTGGTTTCGTCGATAATTTCTTTGCATCTGTTCCTGGCACGAACAAATGTGTTACGATTTATGGTGTTAGGATTTTCACGCCATTGTCGGTGTGCAAGATGTTTAGAAGCAACAGCTTCTTTGCATTTTCGATTAAACCAATGCTTGCCGTTGGAAGAGCATTTCTTCGAAAAAGGGATGTAAGCCTCCATACCGGCCAAAATAACATCGGAAACCTTCCTGGCGCAGTCAGATGGGGCGTCGGATTGAAAATAAACGTCTAACCAAGGGAAAGTTCGAAAATATTCCATGAGATCATCCCATTTAGCAGATCCGTAGTGCGAAATCTTGCACCGTTTAGGCACCTCTCTGTCACTGATTGGTAGGATACTCGATGTCGAAAGTAGTTTATGGTCGGAAGAACCTAACGGTGGATTTACGCTGACCGTGTAAATCTCCGGATTGGTGGTTAAGAACAGATCAAGAAGACTGGCGAACTCCCCGTCTCAATCAGGGATCCGTGTTGGTTCGTCAATAAGCTGAGTTAAGCCACAGCTGATTAAAAATGATTCGGCTTCACAACCTTGTTCGTCGGTAGTATTTGAATATTTAAGCCAGTTGATGTCGTGGACCTTAAAGTCTCCTAGGATGGCAATTTCGGCATTTAGATAGTTAATTTGTAAATGATCGATGGTGTCAGCAAGAGAAGCAAAAAGTGTTCTAAAATTAGAATCACTTGTTGGTCGATAGAGGATATAGATGAACCTTTGGGTTGGTTGAGTCGTTATTTTTAACCACATAACATCAAAGTTTAGGGGCTCCAGAGCATCTTCTCGTTGGCAAGAGAGGTCGCTTCTGACAAAAAGACAGATTTCAAAGTTACGTCTTAATCGAGAATAGAAGTGTTACCCAGGACAAAGATAGTTGACTGTGCTTATCGATAAACTGACCTAGGTTTCACGGAGAGCGAGTACATGAGGCTTATTTGATTGCAGGTATTGGTGTACTAAATTTATGTTCGAGTTTAAGCATCGTACGTTGCAAAAATCCATTTTAAAATTCGGATCTCTGCATGTCGACGCCCTTGAACCAACCCCCACCTGGAGATCCTAACGGGGGGTTATTTTACCTCCAAAATTTTTTGTATCCGAGTGCCTCATCATGCTATTTGGGCCCACAGTCCGGGACATCGTCACGGGCACGAAACGTTAAGCAACTTCACGCAGCCTAAGCCGATGCCATGGTATCACACCGGGCGATGCTGGTGGGATCTGGGCATCTACCATCTAGGTTGTTCTTTAAGTCGCCTCCTACGACAGGCAGAACGTATCCGTTTGTATAGGTCACCTCCCCACCTGAATGGAGATTATCCTTTTTTTTGGAAGTATACTGGCGAAAATGTCGTAATAATGTACATTTGTATTTTACGGCATCTTTTAGATAACGTGGTAGTACTGCCACATGTGTTTATACATTTCTACAATAACAACTACGTACTTAGGTGGCCCAGCCAAATATACTTCAATAAATTAATAAATAAGTGTATTGACATGCCGGGATTGAAACTTGGAACCCTTGATACCCCCAGGATTAGGGCCGTCTTCACGAAGGGATGTCTGAACAAATAGAACCGTCTTCTCAAAGAGGCAACTTATCTAGTATATAGGTGAATTTGAACAAAAAGAGCGGATGGAAGCAGGTACATACTGACCACAAATGAGGACAAAGCTATAAATGTTTCTGAACTACATCGATTTTCCAAGCCGAATTCTACGCCTTTCTCATGTCTGGTTGAGAGGTGGTAAAAAGGAACACATCACGGATTATTGCGTATATTTGCTGAAATAACAGGCCACAGCAAGCTAGCGCCTGGTAAGCGGATAGAAACACTTGCTGACCAATCTGGTCGACAGAAACAACTTGTTCTTTGTCTTGTATATATATATATATATATATATATATATATATATATATATATATATATATATATATATATACATTCGACATGGTAAAACTATCTGAAATTTTGACAGCGTTACAAAAAAATAGAATCGATCAAAGATATTGCAACATTATCAGAAAAATTTACCTAAATGCAACTACAACTGTAAATCTTTACTTACTTACCAATGAAATACATGTCAAAAGAGGTGTCAGATAGGGACCTAAGTTATTCACAACAGTCCTCGAATAAGCATTCAAAAAGCAAATATATATATATATATATATATATATATATATATATATATATATATATATATATATATATATATATATATATATATATATATATATATATATATATATATATATATATATATATATATATACATATATATGTATATATATATATATATATATATATATATATATATATATATATATATATAAATATATATATATACATATATATATATATATATATATATATATATATATATATATATATATATATATATATATATATATATATATATATATATATATATATATATATATATATATATATATATATATATATATATATATATATATATATATATATATGTATATATACATACATATATATATATATATATATATATATATATATATATATATATATATATATATATATATATATATATATATATATATATATATACATACATATATATATATATATATATATATATATATATATATATATATATATATATCTGGACCACGAAGTATGCATCAGCAAAGACAACCAAACACCTGAGCTATCTTGAAGAATTAACCTGGGCTGGGCAGCTTATGCAAAGATGAGAAATATTTTCAAGGAATATATTCTGACAAGCTTGAAGCGAAAGGCATTCAATCAATATATATATATACGTATATATATATATATATATATATATATATATATATATATATATATATATATATACATATATATATATATATATATATATATATATATATATATATATATATATATGTGTGTGTGTGTGTGTATGTATATGCATGTGTATTCAATTTCAAACAGTTATTTATTACTGTTATAGACGATAGTAAACCTCTTTACAGTTACTTTAAAAAATTCAAAAACTGAAAAGACGATTTTCTCATTTATACTTGTGGAATATTTTGTATGCAGATTTAGGAAACCAAATACCTAGGGTTAACGTACATCGCTCAGAATATGTCTAAACTCTCCATAGATTTTTATCAGGACAGAGGAGTCCGTCTACTCCATACATTGAAATAATGAATTTTTTTATAGTGTTTGCATTGCCTTGCTTATTGATTTAGAAATTTTAGTAAGCCCTTGGCGGTCTGCAGCATAAGGACTCTGACCTACCGGTCCACCTTCATATGTAAGTTTTTTGTTGACAATATCTTCGAAATACTGACTGAATATTGCCAATACGTGCTTCTTCATAAAAACAGAAAATTTGTGAATAGCTGTCATTATTTATCAGGTCTTTCGGTTAAGTAAAATTTATTTCACCCTTCGACTCTTGCCACAAAAAAACTAGTGTCTACATTTTTATTATATAACATGAGGTGTGTAGTGACAACTACAAATTGTTTAAAAACGTTACCTTAAATGGCGTCATCATTCTCTTTTTATTACAAAGAAAATTACTCCCACTTTTCTGTCTTTCGACAGGAAGCCATTTTCAAATAAATTATTAATAATAATTTTCTTAAATATTTTGGATCATTTGTTTAAAGTAGCACGTTCTTTTTCACAAAAGGTCAAAGACAATATGTCAATTGGTAAATAAAGTTTCCACGTGAACTATATATGCTACTAACATTTTTTTAACTTTTCTGTGGGGAAGTAAGATTCAGTATTTATTTTAGAATTGAGTTGATGTGAGGAAAGTATTGGGTGAAATCATTTCTTTTTCTATTTATAACGAATACCAAAAACTTAAAGGGTAATATCATTAGGAGCAATTTTTTAAGTGAATCATTATAAGATAAAATTTTATTCCTAATTATTTTTTTAACAGGATGGTTTTGAGCATTTAACTCATTTACAAGCTAGTATCACAGTGTCTACGTTGTTTCGTGGAACAACTTGACTAAGTGATATTTAAAATTACCTTAACTCACCATAACAATATTTTTACATGTATAATGTAAAATTACTGTTTCCTGTTTTAATAATTAGTTATGCTTCTTTAAGGATCATTTTTAATTAGTTTTTTTACTGATTTGGGAAATTCATAATCACGGAAATTGACGAGTTAAATTTATATACAAAGTATCCCAAAAATAATTTTAAATTTGTTAAGTTTATTAGATAAGCATAAGAGTAGAAGAGGAAGTGTGGAGGTGTGAGCATAGTCTTAGTCCTTGTAAATTTAGTCGCTACTGAGGATTTCACCAGAGTAGAGCATAAAGTTTTGCGATTGTCGAGCTACGAGAATAATGCGTTATATTATATTTACCCCACATTAATTAAGATCAGAGTGTCCAGCTGATTAAAGTGCAGGGGTAGTTGAAGAAGCTCGTTCTTCTTTAAGCAAAACTTAAGTACATCTAGCAAGTATGGCAGTTATCTAAATGACAACTTGTGCCCTTATGTTGGCTTATGGAAAAATCATTTCGTACTCCTTCGAGGCTCACAGTGACAGCGTAACAAGGATTAATTCGGAAGGATATAGATGATTAAGAATTTTTTCACGTGTGCTTCACAAGATTTTTATGGTTATAATAAAAGAACCAGGATACAGCAGGATATGGCGATATTACCTACTACAAAGTGACAAAAAATGTAATATCCAGCAAGAAATGCCATTGATCATGGAAAGAACGTGCCGAACACTGATCCATAATATCACTGTTAGTTAGAAGAGTCCCGAGTGATATTTAGATGATTATTTCCAACGAATACTTTTCCAAAAACTGTAATTTGAAGTATAGTAAAGATTTATTTACATATATCAATTTTCTCTATTACTAGAAATATTTTAAAATGAAACCTTGTAGACGAAACAGCTTGTAAAAAACTATTTTACTCGTACATTAATTAAATTTGAACATTATTTATTTACACAAGCTTCTCCACTTAATTATGCGATCAACAAGAGAAATTTATTGTAATTTAGGTCAATGTTACATTAAAAAGCGGATGTAACAAATATTTTCTTATTTTATTTTGTTTAACATTTTTATTGATTTTTTATATATTTTTTAATAAAATGTTTTTTTTAATTAATAAAGTATGACATACAACTTACAGATCTAATATTAAAATGTATTATTTTTTGTCGGTAAATGAGCATGAATGATGATGAAATGAAAAGTGTGAGTGTGTGGCAAATAAAAATGGTTGTAAACAAAATTGGCTTTTGCGGGATTGTATGAATCTTTTAATAGTCTCTTAATACTTTAGTTCAATTTCTAAAATACAGGTTTATCAATATGTTTTAACTTCTATAATACACCATCTTATGTCACCTTTTTATAAAAATAATAGAAAAGAAAGAATTGTTTTGCTAAAGTTCCGTTTCGGGCGAATTATTTAATGTGGCATAGTAAAAATGAAGTAAAATTTTTAAAATATTTTCAACGCAGTTTGAAAGATAACAATCATGTACATAAATATGTATTATAAGTTTATAAATGCTTCGTAAATCTGTTTTTTACTTTACTGCTAAAGGAAAGAATTGTATTCGTGAGAACATCACATTACGAGATGTTTGCTTCCCTTCACATTTTGGAGTTCCGAGATCATAAAAATATAGATGGTAAAGACGTAAGAATCATTATAAACTTTTATTGGAGGCAAAGGGCTACATTAAAAATACTCTCCAGAGGAGATCGAGGTATGTCACGGAGTTCGCCAGGGCTTGGTTCTTTCTCCCACTTAATTTAATCTATATTCTGAGGAAATCTTCCGAGAAGCTTTAGAAGAATACGTATAAAGGTTAATGGAGTATGTATAAATAGTATACGATACCCTGATAATACTGCCATTGTTGCCAAAGATTTAATAAACTTGCAAAAGTTAGTAACAAGAGTTAAAGAAGCTGAATAATTCGGATTCAATTTAAACATTTCAAAAACAAAGTACATGGTGGTAGCTAAACACGGAAACTTGTAGCGTTCATTTATTATAAATTGTGAAATAGTACAAATCTAGAACTTTAGTTATGTATCACTTGAGATTACAAAGAAGAGGTGCTGTGTAGAATCGAGAAAGCTATAGCAGCATTTTTGCGGATAAAAAAACTTTTCCTTGTCAATGATCTGAGCCTAAAACTTAAAATCAGAATGGTCAGGTATGACATCTTCTATATTCTGAGGTAGGGGCGAATGCATGGGCAGTAAATGAAACAATTATAACTAAACTGAATAGTTTCGAAATGTGGATGTACAGGCGAATTCTTAAAATCTCATGAACTCAACATATCACAAATCAAAAGGTACTAAACAGAATGGACAAAGATAAAGAGATCGTACTACTGAAATCAAGAAAGATACAATATCTAGGACACATAATGCGACACAACAAAAACTACATACTACAAATAGTACTCCAAGAAAAATTACAAGCAAGAAGTAGACGACGCCATTCGTGGTTTAAAAACTCGCGCAATTGGTTTGCACTAAGGTCAACTCAGATATTTCGAATTGCCGTTAACAAGATAAGAATCGCCATGCTAATAGCCAACTTCCGTAATGGATAAGGCACGGTTAAAAGAGCACACACAGTATAGTAGAGAATTAAGAAACTATGTGAAATGTACAAACTATTTTGTTAGAAAAATTTTGAAATAATATTATTTTAAGACCTTTTTCCGATTGACATCAGTTATGCTCTAAAATCAAAGTATTTAAAAATATATGTGATGTATTACCTGACGACACTACCGTATTATATTTTTTAAGTGTTCCGTACGGAACAATAATAAGATCACCTTGGTTTCTGCCAGTCTGTCTGTCTGTCACACCCGAAAGTTGAAATTTGGCACTAATATAGGAATTGATGGCCTCATCAGAGCTACGTTGTTTTGAAAGTTAAACGTTGACTTAAGGGATTAGTTTGGTTGATAAAATCGGAAGTAAAAGAAAAAATTTTTACTAGGTCATTGAGTGGGCTGTCAAATAAAAGCTTGTAAAAACACGAGTTCAAAAATATATATGATGTATACTTCTGCACATTTTTCTGTCCCCCTACCCTTATCTCAGAAAGTACTGGTCAAAAAAATTTTGAAAAAATATTCTTTATAAGGTGTAGATTAAAGGAAAATTATCACACTTTTGATAATTTAACTGGTATATAAAAAACAAAAATTTCAAGGTCATAATTTTTCAACGAAGAACGGAAACTAACTTTGTTGAAAACTCATTTATGTTAAGAAAGTGTTTTATTTTAAAACAATCACCGTACGGAACACTAATTGTCCAAATCCAAGAGCGGTCTTTGTTTTGTTAAAATGAAAATACACTTGTTTTTCAAAAAATTAAATAAAAAATATGTTTTTTTTAAATTTTATTTTATGTTTTATTGGTTAAAAATGCAACATTTATTTCAAAATAATAGATTTCGTTCGTCTCATCATTGTGTCATTATATTTCAAGGAGATGATGAAATGAATGAGTATGAATAGTTGTATGTTTGTTGGAACTAACTAAAATAAATAAAAATAAATAACTCTCACTTGCTATCGAGTTTTATACCCGTCCCAAGCTCGATAAGCTCTTTCTATTGCTTCTCTCTTCTTTCTGTAATGCTCGTGGCCATGGCCGGCATGAATAACATGGTGACCTAAAATGATAATTTATTGTGTTTATTCAGCTTCTGGCTATGAATCGAGGATCTATTTGTTTGCATTATAAAATTGTGAGCTATTAACTGAAAGTATAAATCTTTCAGCAATTTTTACGATGCTTTATTAAACACTAATAATGTCAACCATCCAACAGAACGGTTTTAAAATATTTTGTGCAAAATATATGTAATAAATAAATCGATATATTAGTTTTATTTCTGGCTTCTTCTAAGGTAGCGGTGCTGCTATTTTATGAACGTTATTACCTTTTAATTTTTTCAGGAAGCAAGAAATCAGAAACTTAGGTTTGAGATATTCTCCCAAGAATAATTCATCGGTATCAAATCAAGACTACCTGAAGGCGAACTTTAATCTATTCGAAAACTTTCTCAGATGACTGGCCAAGGTATGTGCTAATAGCAGATTCTCTGAATAAAACATCAAACATTTTTAAAGTAGGTCTGGAGAAGTTCTTAACTACGTCCATATGTCGCTCAGAATTAGAGTTATTATGCGACCTCTACCATTCTTATAGAATTACGGACCAATCAGTTTATGGACCAACGTTTCGGTCCAAGCCATCATTTTCAAAGAATATAGCTTTCGGTGCTAAAGTTTTGGATTTTTAAGACTTCAACAAGACAAATGATTTATTGACGGGGCTGTTAAGCTGAAAATGTACCTGGTTAGAGGAAGAACATTAACGATACTTGATCACTTGCGTATTGGGAGCTCGAGATGCTCGGGAGCCAATGCTCGAACTCACAAATTTAAACTTATTTGTGAAATATCTTGTCTGTATTTGGACGGCACAGTATTATCAAATGGTGCTAATAAATCATTACATATTTAGTGGCGTAAAGGAAGATGGATGGATACACAATGTTATGATGTGGCGTAGCCAATGGGCGTCAGGGACTAGGAAGCATATTCCACACTTCTATCCCTACTATGGATGTCGACTATAGCTCCTTCTTAGAAGCAAAGCTTTTTTATTTGGGGAAACTTCTAATGCTTCATGCTGTGAAAGATTTCCAGGTCCCAGTAATCGATTTTAAAATTGGTTTGAAGACTTAAAAGCTCCACTATTTAAAACGTTTTTTCATGTGGAAAATTTCTTCTTCTCCTCCTTGGTTATCGATGCTGAAATTAGATGTAAGTTTTTTAAAGTTGTATGACCACCATTTTATCTTGGATTATATCATCAGAAACTTTTTTATATTCTTTCAAACAGCGTAGGAGACCTCTGGTTTTATATTTGCAGAATTTAAGAATCTTCTTACTTTTACCGTGGTAAGAGCAACAATAAACTTTAGAGCTCTATTGCTGGGTGAACTTTTGATCCATATCTCGCATATATTTTATAGAAACACAATTTAACAAATTTTTATCAAAATAATACTGTTGAATCAGAACAATAACTTTATCTGTAAGTTTCTGTGCACCACCCGTGGGCTTACCATCTTTCTCTTAATTTTCTTTTTCAAATTCCTCCCATTCTCTTTTAGTTATTTCCATATGACTCCACTTCAGACACAGATATAAAGTGTTCCTTACCATCAACAATATATATTTACATATATATATATATATATATATATATATATATATATATATATATATATATATATATATATATGTGTTACAATAGAGGTTTTCACGGATTTCAATCCGTTCGTCTAACAATGCATTTGCACGACGTTTCTCCAAAAGCTCATGTGACATTTTCAAGTGCTCCCGCCGCTGCTACTCGATACTGTGATCTTGCTGCTGCTGCCGCTGGGAGTTAGCTTCGAGTGGTAGCAGCAGCAAGATCACAGTATCGAGTAGCAGCAGCAGAGGGAACACTTGAAAATGTCAAATGAGATTTTGGCGAAATGTCGTGCAAATTTATTGTTAGACCAACGGATTATTATATATATATATATATATATATATATATATATATATATATATATATATATATATATCCATATATATATATTTATATATATATATATATATATATATATATATATATATATATATCCATATATATATATTTATATATATATATATATATATATATATATATATATATATATATATATATATATATATATATATATATATATATATATATATATATATATATATATATATATATATATATATATATATATATATATATATATATATATATATATATATATATATATATATATATATATATATATATATATATATATATATATATATATATATATATATATATATATATATATATATATATATATATATATATATATATATATATATATATATATATATATATATATATATATATATATATATATATATATATATATATATATATATATATATATATATATATATATATATATATATATATATATATATATATATATATATATATATATATATATATATATATATATATATATATATATATATATATATATATATATATATATATATATATATATATATATATGTATATATAAACTCCTGGACAAAATTAACGCAACAATCTGAAAATTAATTTATTTTTTTCTAATGTCAGTTTTAAAGTTTATCGAGTATTTGAATCGTAGGCTATGCATATTTTGTTTCGTTGTTCATGACAGAAATCAAAACAATTCATTTAGATTTACAGTTTTAAAGAATTTTTTAGAAGATAAACAATTTTCTGTAATAATGCGATAGATTTTCTTTAAAAGTAAGCTTATAAATTGTTCCCTTTTTCAAAGTAATACGTTTTTGTGGTAGACTGTTTTATTTTTGACCCCGAAGAATTAGAAAAATGAATTGAACAAGGAATTTAACTGAACACGAGATAGTACGAGCCTCAGTTTTATTGGACGAGGGTTATTGTCAGAGTTATGTTGCCAATTTGTTAGGCAAACATCGTTCCACAATAAGTCGTATGGTAAGACGCTAGAATGAAGTAGGAACTTATTCTAGAAGGCTAGGGCAAGGGCGAAAACGATGCACTAGTGACCTAGATGAACGTTTTATACGACAATATACTTTAAGTTCTATAATAAGAAACGAACTCGAAGCTGTTCGCAATATCACAATTTCTTCTAAAACAGTTAGAAGACGGTTAAATGAAGCTGCATTAAATAGTAGGAGACCAGCCACTACGCCCTTGCTTACTAGAGAGAACAGAGTTGCCAGGTTACGTTTTACTCGAAATCACGAAAACTGGTCTGTGGATGATTGGAAACAAGTTTTCTTCACAGATGAAACTAGGGTTAGTCTAAGCCATCCAGATGGTCGTGAGCGAGTATGGCGAAGACCAGGAGAGAGGTTTGCTCCTTGGAATATCTCTGCAAGGATTCCATTCGGCGGTGGCTCTGTTATGTTCTGGGGTGGCATCTGCTTTGATGCTCGCACAGAGTTAGTTCCTGTCCGTACGAGATCCATGAATGCTGACTACTATCTTGAGAATATTGTAATAGAACATGTGATGCCTTTCGGTCATTTTGTGGGGCCCAATTTTCTGTTTATGCAAGACAACGCTCGACCTCACGTGGCTAGGGAGGTACTCGATTATCTTAATCAAGTTGATATACCGATTATGCAATGGCCACCAAAAAGCCCGGATCTGAATCCGATAGAACATGCATGGAATCACCTTAAGAAAAATGTGAAACGTCATATACCTGCACCTAGAAACCTGAGGGAACTTGAAAATGCAGTTATCACAGAATGGGAGCAAATTCCTCAAGATTTTATCCAAAATTTAATTAGAAGCATGCCTAGGCGCATAAATGCTGTCATCCGAAGTAGAGGAGGCAACACACGCTACTAGTGTCCCAGTTACACCATTAATTTTGCTACTAGTATCCCAGTTTATTTTTTTCATTATTACATAATTTCAACGATTTTGTTATTAGGTCTTAAGAATAATTTTAATTCGAATCTTATAGAGAAATTTGGTAGCTAATTCACTTTTAAAGTATCCGAATAAGTTTTTTCTAATTTTTAGTGTAACCAATGTTCATAAAAAATTATTAAAATTAATTCATTACAGAGATTTTTATGATTTAATATATTGTTGCGTTAATTTTGTCCAGGAGTGTATATATATATATATATATATATATATATATATATATATATATATATATATGTATATATATATATATATATATATATATATATATATATATATATATATATATATATATATATATATATATATATATATATATATATATATATATATATATATATATATATATATATATATATATATATATATATATATATATATATATATATATATATATATATATATATATATATATATATATATATATATATATATATATATATATATATATATATATATATATATATATATATATATATATATATATATATATATATATATATATATATATATATAGATATATTATATTGATCATTATATTGTCATAACAGTATTTATTGGGACTTTCGAAATTGAATTCCCAAAACCCTTCATAAGGAGAAAGTAACGTGGTTTTTAAGCATAATAAATTATTTTAAAGTTATATCATAATATTCTGAAAAAAAAAAAATTGAAACCGTGAACACTCATCTCCTCTTCCAAATTTCACATGATTTAGAGTTTATCTTGCAAAAATTACTTACCACTGTCATCTTCACGGTGTACCAACTTCTTCAAGCCAATAATTATGGAGAGCATTAAGGCCAATGCTGATACCATAAGAGCTTTCATTGCAAGAAGACCTACTCCACCAATACCAAGTGCTGCCAAAAGTTTGCCCATCATAAGTCCCATCATCATTACGCCTCCGCCTCCACCTCCATTGCCACCACCGCCTCCGCCACCCTTTCCACCACCTCCTGGACCTCTTGGTTCACCTATAAAAACAAAAAAACGTGTGTAAAAAAGAAATATCCGATGTCCCAAAATGCAAGATCTTATCAAGAAATAAAAGTTGAAGGTTTGTAAGTGGCTGGGGTATTTAAAATATCTTTTCTTATTTAAACAAAATTAATGCGAGATTAATTAATACGCGAAATAATTATTCTCATAATCAATTTGTTTAATAGCTAAGTAAATTTTTAATGTATATGCACGCTTTATAGATTACAATAAAGCTCTTGACTGAATAATGTACGAGAAATTAATAAAAAATTTAGAAATAACCAATATAGACAAAAGAGATCTAAATTTTATTAAAAATCTGTACTGGAATTAATCAGTGGAAGTTAAAATTGGGCTGAAGAAGTCGGAAAGCACAAAAATAATCACCTAACCACTTTTGTTCAGTCTTTATTCTGATGCTGTGTTAAATGAGGTCATCTATGAATCCATTGAAAGAATAACAGTTAATGGGAGTATACTGAACAAGATACGGTACGCTGATGTTACTGTTCTAATATCAAAGATCTCCAGCTATTGATCAATCGAGTCGTAAGAGCCAGTAAAAGATTTGGATTAACTATGAATATAAAAAAAAACCAAGTGAATGGTAATAACAAAGAAAAATCTACCACCAGAATCCCTCAAAATCAGGGGCAACAGGGTAGAACAAGTCTCCAGATTTAAATATTTTTGAACCAATATAAATGATAAATGGGACCCAAGAAAGGAAATATATTCCCGAATTGAACAGGCCTGAGTAACATGTATGAATATGAATAAATTTTTCCATCGCACAAGTCTCAGTCTTGAACTCCAAATGAGAATGGTTTGAGCATACGTATTCTCCGTGCTATTGAATAGACGTGAGTGCTAGACCCTTTACCCTGGCTCAGAGAAATGACTGGAATCTTTTGAAATGTACATTTATAGACGCCTTTTTCGCGTCTCCTAGATACAGAAAATAAAAAATACAGAAGTACTGGATAGAATGAACAAAATGAAGAAATTACTAACAATGATAAAAATAAGAAAAACTTAATACTTTGGACATATAATGAGGGCCCCAAAGTACGAATTGAATTATTGAAGGCAAAATAAAGGGTTTAATGCAAATGTGACTAATGAGAATGGCGAATTTTTGATAAACTTCTCGGCACAAAATGAGATCCGAATAAATAACACCTTTAAACATAAAGAACAACATAAATATACATTTTCAAAAACGAGAGGAGATAGATCAATCATAAATTACATTCTGACAAATAAAGATATACATTATACCCAAATATTAGACATTAGATGTTTATGTTCTGCAGATGTAGGAAGTGATCACAATCTTGTATTGAGAAAAATCAGAATATGACAATAAAAAGACCTCAAAAAACAAGCCTAACAGTTTACCAAACAAAAACAAAGGTAGAAAACCTACAAGACGAATCAATAAAAAATCTCTACCAGACAAGGTTGGAGAATGAAATAAATAAAAACCCACTGGTAGAGGAAGAAGACATAGAAGACAGCTGGAGAAAGATCAAGGATAACATTATAAATGCTGCAAAGGAAGCACTTGGGAACGTAAAATAAACGAAACATCAAGAAGACCGTGGTTCTGCGTAGAAGTGAAATTAAAATGCCAAGAAAAAACAAAAGTCCATCTTAAATATAGATCAAGAAAAACCAAAGAAACATATGAAGAATATAAGAAAGCCCATAATGAAACAAACGCCCCAGTGGGAAAAAAGAAAATGGAACACTGGGAAAAATTCTCTAAAGAAATGGAACATGGCTTTTATAGTATGCAAAAGGAGATTTGGAGAATGATACGTGGAGAGCGAAAGGAAATGAAGGAATTAATAGAAGTAAGATACATCGAAAAAGATACAAGGATAAATTATATAAAACAATTGTATAATACAACAGACAATTTGGCACTCGAAACACCAGAAATACTAATCAACGAAACATCAGAAATAGATGATAAACAGGTGGAAGAAGCTCCCAAAAAATTAAAAAACCGAAGATCGAGTGGTAAGGACGAAATACAAAAAGAACTATTAAAGTACGGAGGAGTGAAACTGACTAAAGAATTGACAAAGCTCATAAACAAAATAATACAGGGATCGCGAATACCGGAAGAATGGAGAACAAGCATAATGATACCACTTTTTAAAAAAGAAGATAAAATGGATCCGAATAATTATCGAGGAATTAACCTCGTACAACTTTAAAACTGATGATAAAAATTGTTATCAATAAAATAACTCCACTTATACAGCTTTCCGAAGAACAACAAGGATTCAGGAGCGGAAGATCCTGTAACGATGGAGTATTTGTAATCAGACAAGTCACGATTAGTGAAAATAGCTCGAGTTAAATCACCGGTGGGCCGAAGGAGTATAGGATGCCCACGAAAAAGATGGAACGACGACCTATAGTGAGGATACATTAAAGAAAAACAGGCAGGAATGCCTAATATAAAGAAGAAGAATAAAAAATAAAGGTCAAACGATCTACCGGAAGACGACAGAATTCTTGGCTAAAGGACATTGGATGTGCTTCGAGTGATATTTTTCGAGGAGCAGTTTCTAAAATTCGTTTAGCTATATGGATCGCCAACCTTATTAGGAGACGGTATCAGAAAAGAAGAAATCTTTAATAACTACTACGTATAAAATATTCCTATAAAGAAATTGACTCTTACAGATTTATTAACTATTTAAACCGGTATATTGTTAAATCAAGGAGAACTGTGGAAAAATGGTGGTAAATGATGCTTCGCTTTAACTAATGAGAAAATTGACTATGAAGATTTATGGATTTTAGCGTGTACGCCAATGATTGTAGCCAATACGTACATCAAAAAAAAAATCACCCACACCAGTAATTTCCTATCTGAAATACAAAATTTTACACCGATTAATAATCATTACATGTTCGTTAAAAATATTATTTAGCTTTTATTGTAGTTTTATTCAGACATAATATATAACCATATGAAGTATAATTTTGTATCGCTCCAATACAAAATGCCCGTTTCAATAAATATAATGTTCTCTTGTCGCTTCTACCTGCTTATCACAAGTTGCGCAATGATATCCGCAAATAATCCATTCGTTACTATTTTGATTAGAGAAATTTGAGTTAAATTCTTTACAAATATATTCTCTAGATTGAGCTAGGGTTTTTACCTTTTGCTCAAACATAAAAATTTGGCTCGGTGGAAAAAATTCAGGATGAATGATGTCATCACCGCTTTTTGTTGTTTTGTAACAAACTGCTCTTCTAAAGGGTTGAAAAAAGTTCAGTTTTTTTGGATCAAGTAAATACCCTGTTGAAAAATATAATTAGGTTTTAGTCAAAAAATTGTATTTAACTAATTTATTTTTAAGCTTAAGTAACCAACGACCCTCGTATATTCAGACTAGAGTCTACGTCCTATATATTTGTTTTTATAATATCATGTAAACAAACATTGTCCTAGTGTCAAGTGCCAGGTCCAGGCGACTGAAAATGGCAGATGAATACAAAGCACAATTCTTGAAGAATAAAAGGGAATACTAAAAGCACAGTTGCCGATAGTGGGGTGAGCCAGTCTACATCCCGGGGCTTAGCTTCTCGAATATAACAATTGTCTATTGCTCTGGAACTCTAAAAGCTTAGTCACTTCTTAACACAACTCAAAATCGATGATCTCGGAGGGAATTTTTTATAAAAAGTATCTTTTCATACAGTGGAACATTAAAAATTTAAAACCAATTTAACACCGAATGTCCAAGAGTATAGATTATTGAAAAAAAGACAGAATCCTTTTTTTAAAAGCTGTCTGCAGGAAAAAACCTGTGTCTATTAAGGCACCTTTCGCTACAGCCATAAGAGCAAAGGGAGGTGGGGTTACATGTCATTCCATTGACTTTGACGAATTATATATTCAATTACACTGGTCAACAAAAAAAAGAAAATTGCTTGTTTCCTGTGATTTTTTTTTGTTTCTATCTCAAATTGACGCGTATTTTTTAAATATGGCAACAATTTTTCTCTGTCTTTGAGTTATAGCTGACTACCCTCATTTACTATCAAGAAGATGTTGTGTGCTTAATCCCGATTGTTTTTGCTATATTTGTGGTGAATATATATTTGCAAAATATCGAAAACCTATATCGGAGTTTGTGAAAACTGCGTATCATCAATACTTTAAAATAAAATTGTGTAATCAGGACAAGCCATGGGTTCCTCATATTGTATGCCAGAAATGTGTGGTATGTCTACGGTTATGGTCCAGTGGAAAAAGAGATGTAATAATGTTCGTAACACCCATGATTTGGCGAGAACCTCGAAACCATCATGACGATTGCTACTTCTGTGTTGTGAAAATAAATGGAATTAACCCTGGAAATCGAAGTAAGTGGTCATATCCTAATTTATCTTCTGCTCAACGACCTCAATTAAAATCACAAGAGGTACAACCCAGCACATCTAAATCTTCTGATGATCCAAATCTCTGTGAACCCGAACGAAATACATCAAGTGCAGACTCTGATTCAGACTACAAATGTAGCCTTTCAGAACCTCAACCATTTAATCAGAAAGAACTAAATGACTTAGTAAGAGATCTGAACTTACCAAAAGAAGCTTCTGAAATTTTAGCATCTCGTTTAAAAGAAAAAAATTTGCTTACTCCGGAAACCAACATTACATTTTATCGTACCCGAGAAAAAATCTGTTACCGTATTTTTCTCAAGAGAAGGATTTAGTTTTTTGTAACGATGTTGGTGGTATTTTGCAGCAGATGGGATTAAAACAGTACCAACCTAGTGATTGGCGTCTTTTCATAGACAGCAGCAAAAGAAGTTTAAAGTGTGTTTTGCTTCATAACGGTAACAAGTACGGATCTATACCTACTGCACATTCGACGACTTTAAAAGGAGAATACGTAAATGTTTCTAAGGTTATGGAAAAAAATAAGTATCAAGACCACAAATGGGTCATTTGTATTGATCTGAAAATGGTTAGCTTTCTTTTAGGTCAACAAGGGGGGTACACAAAGTTCCCTTGTTTCATGTGTCTCTGGGATAGTCGTGACAAACAACACCATTGGTCACAAAAAGTTTGGACAGTGCGGGAAGAGCTAAAAGTTGGTACAAAAAATGTTATAAACGTGCCTTTAGTTAGCCGAGACCGCATCATACTTCCACCACTTCATATTAAACTCGGCATAATGAAACAGTTTGTGAAGGCGCTTGACAAAAGTGGCGAATGTTTTAATTTTCTTTCACGCAAGTTTCCAGGATTAAGTTCAGAAAAATTGAAAGCTGGTATTTTTGATGGGCCACAGATTAGGCAACTCGTGAAAGATCCTAATTTTGTCAAATCAATGACTGAAGTCGAATCCAAAGCTTGGAATTCATTTGTTTTGGTTATGAGTAGCTTCCTAGGCAAAAAGAAATCTGACGACCATGTCGAGCTTATTGAGTGCATGCTATCGAACTTGCAAGAGATAGGGTGCAACATGAGCATAAAAATCCACTTCCTGCACTCGCATTTAGACCGATTTCCACAAAATCTGGGTGATTTTAGTGAGGAGCAGGGTGAAAGATTTCATCAGGATCTTCGGACAATGGAAGAGCGTTATCAGGGGCGATGGGACTCACATATGATGGCAGACTACTGCTGGAGTTTGCAACGAGATCTACCTAAAGTCGTTCATTCAAGGAAATCTTATAAAAGATCATTTGCTAGTGTTCAATAGAAATTTTGTTAACATAATGTATTATTTTTTTTGTATTTTTTTGGCAAAATAATAAAACTGTATATTTCAAAAGGTAAAGCTGTTAGCAATCTCCCAGTATTTTTTTTCATAGTCAGGGCCATAGAAATACCCAATAACAGAAAAAAAATAAAGGAAACAAGACTTGTGTTGACCAGTGTTATTTATATATTTATTGATTTGTTTTTCTTTTCAAAAAAAAATGATCAGTAAAACAATATATAAAATTCCCATTTACTCTTTCGCCTCTGGACAAGTTACCAGGAAAAATTAAATGTCTAGCATTGATGTTATTTACAGCTTATTGGAAATTTCTCTCTAGAATCTATCTCGTCCTATTTCCAGCTTTATTTTTAATTAAATACCAAAATAAATTACTTATTGGCCAAGTTAAATTGAATAGGTTTTTCGATTGTTGCCAGTATCGTTTTCAATTTAAAACTTTTTAAAAAGTTTTAAATAAAATTATATGGTTAGGTACAGGTAAATCAGCACTGAAAAGAAAAATTCCTAAACTTTTCTGTACACATTTTATCTGAATTCCTGATTATATACAAATTTTTTATAATTCTTTGTATAAAATGTTTTTTTTTTTACTTACGGATACAGTAATATTACAGTGAGAAAAGTTTTATGGAATTTTGGTTCTTAATAAAACTTAATTTTAAAAAGAAAACAAATTTCTCTTAGTATCGAACTTAGTAATAAAGGAAATTTGTCAATGTTGCAAAATATCCAAGGAAAAATTAGATTAAAAATAAAACAAACAAAGCAGGAATATACACATTTGTGATAATTTTTTTTTATGGGCATAGGACACGTGCTACAGGGAATTCCCTAAAAGGCTACAGGAGCGACGCGTGTACACACTGGTGTTGAATCTCTTTAAATTGTACTCAGTGGAAAACACAGTCCTGAGCAAATTATTCCAAAAGAATGAGGTTCTTCATATAATAGACTGCTTGAAAAGAATTGTACGAGTAGTGACAAACTGAACTTCATACGGATGTGAAGTAGGAGCGTGATGAGTATTTCTACGATGCACCATATTGGGAGGAATTAGGCGAACTACATCAATTGAACACTTCCAAATATTTATATAATAGATTCAAGCCACCAACCCTTCTTCCATGCTCTATGGAATTAAGGCTGGTGGTCAGTTCTGCATCTTCAATCAGGTCAATAAACTCTCTCCTGAATAGAATCCAATAAATGCAGTGTATCTTTGAGAGCAGAGGCCCAAACATGAGAGCATTATTGCATCATTGGACGAACATGAGCTTTATATAGAACTAATAGTTGTTGTAGTGGATGTGGTGGGAAATAGAAGAATTATAAATAAAATAACCGGTCAAGTGCAAGTTGGTCTTGCGCAATTAGTGTTCCGTACGTTGATTGCTTTTAAAATAAAAATTTTTGTTACGGAGGTATACAATTATTAGTGACTTCAGAAAACCCACCCCAAATGAGTTTTCAACAACGTTTTTTTCGATCTTTACTGAAAACTGATCACTTTGAAATTTTTAATTTTTTTATATACCAAATGCATTTTTAAAGATAATGCACTCGTGATAATTTTGATTCAATCTGCACCCTGTGGAGAATATTCCAGAATTTTTTCAAAATTTTTTGATTAGTACTTTTCGAGATAAAAGGGGGGGCAGCGATTTTCCGCGATGTCTTAAAATTAATACAAAGAAAAGTATTATATATATATATATATATATATATATATATATATATATATATGTGTATATATATATATATATATATATATATATATATATATATATATATATATATATATATGTGTATATATGTATATATATATATATATATATATATATATATATATATATATATATATATATATATATATATATATATACTAATTCGTGTTTTTACAATCTTTCATTTGACACCGCACTCGATGATCTCGTAAATTTTTTTTTTCACTTCCGATTTCACCCTTCAAAACTAACCCCTTAAGTCAAAATTTAACTTTCAAAACTACACGGGTCTGATGAGGAATCAGTTTCTATATTCGTACCAAATTTCAACTTTGTATGTCAAATATTTTCGGTGAAAATCGGGTGTGACAAACAAACCGACACCGAAGTGATCTTATAAATGTTCCGTACGGAACATTAAAACAAGAAAGCATGATGCACACGAAAATCAAAGAACGAGCAGGAATTTAAATACGAAGACAACTTTTCAGACTAACTGACAAAAATTGTAATGTAATCACCGTCATGAAAGAAAAGTAAGAACACGGAAAGTTTGGAACACACAGTCTATTATAAGATCTATATAGGGTATCCGACCGAAAATAGCCAAATAATGCTGAGAAAACCTTAAAATATAGAAAGTCTCCTGAGCCGAGTAATCTGCTAAACATGTAGAACAGAACAGATAGAAACTGAACTGAAGGAATGGGGACTCTTCATCAGCACTAAAGACCATTTATTATTGGGTAAATGAATTTAAAGGTGGCCGTACTAGCACTGCAGATGCTGCATGTTCAAGATGCCCGATTGAGGTTGCTTTTGAGGAAATGCTCGATAAAATTCATGGTTTCGTGGTAGAAGATCTTTGCTTTAAGCTTCGGGAGATTGCTGGAATGATCTCATATAAACGGGAACAAAATATCCTACATGAAGTTCTAAAAATGAAACAGCTGAGTGCACGATGGGTGTCACGTGTTTTGAATCCAGACCAAAGATGCACAAGGAAGGACATTTCAAAATCGTGTTTAGAAAAAAGTTGATCAAAATTATATTTTCCTCAACAAACGAGTTGAACAACCGAAAAAATATCTTGACAGAAAAACTGTGCTGCGCTAACTAACACATGGGACTGAACTTTTTTCTAACAAGCTGCTTGAAAAGAAATGTTTTCTTCTCAGTCGTCCAACTTAAGATAGATTTTTAGGAACCATGATATTTCCGTCAACCTTTATATTGCTTTTTCTTCAGTTTTTTACCAGTGCCAATTTTAGTTATAATTATTAAAGTTATGATATGGTGGTAATATAATCAGATAAAGATATTGTTGTTATTTGTTTATGCTTAGTATGTGGGTCATTCAATAATTAAAGAGAAAAATAGCTCTAGCTCAAGAATGACTTATTGGATTACTACAAAATTTAGCTTATTTTTCGACATAATCACCCCCAACATTAATACACTTGTCCCATCTTTCTGCTAGCTTCTTGATTTGTGTGGCAAAGAATTATTTCGGTTGACGTCGAAGCCACTCTTGCACGTTTTTCTTCACTTCTTCATTGTCGGTGAACCTCTTTCCACGTAGGACATCACTGAGAGGTCCGAACAGGTAAAAATCACACGTCGCCAGGTCTGGGCTGTATGCGAGTTGAGGCAAGATCTCCCAACCCAGTTCTCGAAGCTTTTCTTGGGTAAGCGAGGGCGGGCATTGTAAATGGCTCTGAACGCTTACTCCAACCTCCTGAGCTATCATTTCAACAGTAATTCTTCTGTTATCACGAGAGTCCATCAAATCCGCAATTCCAATGCGGGATCGGAAACTTCGACTGGACGTCCACTTCGCTGCTCGTCACATACTCTTGTTCGGCTACTTTTGGACCGACCACTTGTAAACGTTCCCACGGTTCATGCAATTTTGTCCATACTGTAATAACATTCTAGAATGTATTTCACTTGTCTTAACACATTCTACTACTAAAAATCTGATGACTGAACGCTACTCTTCTAAAGTGCAATCTTCCATTGGATTTGCCATGGTAAACTCATCACGAGGTTGCCAATTTGCACTCTTAGAAGTATGGAGTAGTTTCACTGAGTCAGTTTAAGGTAAGACCAATTATCTCTTTACTCGTTGAATGACCCTCGTATTTATTCTAACCAGTGTTTATCGATATTGCGAATTAGTTGTATCCCCATATATTTTGAAAAACAAAAAACTTTGTAAACTAAATATATTCCCTCCTATTCACGTTGAGAAGGTCGTAATTTGGCATTAGAAGCAAAATTGTTTTTTTTTAAATAAATTTATGCAACTTTTTGGACTGTTTTCATGGGCAAATGTATAAAAATTTATTTCTCGTATTACCAGGAACCTTCTAACAATAAATAAAAATCATTCGCCATTTTGACAAGGAAATAAATATCATGTTAAAGAATTTTCTTGTTTTCTTACATAACTTGAGTTTTTTATTTTAATTTTACAATAAATAAAGACATATTCTTTTCACACAAACAGTTAATTAAAGATATATATATATATATATATATATATATATATATATATATATATATATATATATATATATATATATATATATACTAGCCGTGCCCGCGGCTCTACTCGCGTGGACTTGATTCACCTTTATCGTCACTGCTTATTCATTATGTTTATATTATTATATAGCTCGAGGGGCCTTAGAGGCCCATGACTTGGTTACATACTTGTCTCCACTTCTTTTTTTCTCCTGTTAGCTTTTTCCAGTGTGGGATTATTGCCTGAATCCATGTAGATCGAAGTCTACCCTTGCCTGTTCTTCCAACCACCAGGGCTTGCTTTGCCTGTCTTTCTTCCTTCTTCCTTGCCACGTGTCCCAACCATCTTAATAGCTGGCTTATTATGATTTGGCTTATAAGGGGTTTCGTATATAGGCATTTTAATTCGTAGTTTGTTCTTCTTCTCCACAGTCTCTCTTCTTCCCTTCCTCCGTAGATTCTTCTCAAAGCTTTCCGTTCCCACACCTCCAACGTCTCCTTTTCTCTTGCATTCTGTTTCCACGTTTCGCATCCATATGTCACCGTGGGTCTGACAACTGTCGTATATATTCTTTCTTTTGCTTTTCTTCATACATTCTTTGATTTCAATATTGGATTCATTGCCCCCAAACATCTCTGCCCTTTCGCTAATCTTTCTTGTATCTCCGTCCTTTCTTGTCCACTCTCTGTTATTGTTACTCCCAGATAATTAAATTTGTCTACTTTTTCAAACATACATCTTTTCTCTAAGTTGTTTATTATATCTAAACTTTTGTTGTTTTTATTATCCTTCTTCTTTGTAATTTCCATGTATTTTGTTACTTCCTCATTTATCTTTAGACCTCTCACCCTTCCCCTTTCTTCTATCCTACTTATGACTTCTTTGAGGTTCTCTTTTGCTCTTGCAATTACTGCTACATCATCCGCATAGACTAAGCATTGGCAGGTTTGTTGGTATATCGTTCCATTTGTTTTTATTTCTGACTCCCGGATTATATTCTCTAGTACGAAATTAAATAGACATGTCGACACTGTGTTGTTTTACTCCTTTCTTCACCTTAAGCTTATCTGATAATTTGCCCTCAATCAACACTCTATTTTCTGTGTCATTCAGGGTCATTCTCACCATGCGAATCAATTTATTTGGAATTTTTAGTTCTTCCATTATCTTGTAGAGTCCTTCTCTATTTACAGAGTCATGTGCTTCTCTGAATTCCACAAAGACCAGGTGTAGTGCCAAATTTTGTTCTAAGCTATTATCTTGGATTTGCTTAATCAAAAATATCTGATCTGTAGCCGATCTATTTTTCCTGAATCCACACTGGTACTCTCCCACTACTATCTTGTACACAACATCCAGTACGGCTATTGGTCTAAAATTAGCACATATAGTTTTTTCTCCTTTTTTGTATATTGGACAAATAAGCGACTCTCTCTATCTCACCGGCATCTTTTCTGTTTCCCATATTTCTTGCACCAACCGGCATATTTCATTTTCCAGATCTACTCCTCCAGCTTTTATCGTTTCCGCTGTTATACAATTTCCACCCGGCGCCTTATTTTTTTTTTTGGTTCTGAGTATTTCTCTTATTTCTTTTTCGTAGGGTTTGTTTGTCCCTCCTGCCCTTCAGTTAATTTTGCTTACTATTTCTCATTCAACTCTTCATTTTCATCTCCATTTAATGTTTCTTTAAAGTATTCTGTCCATTCCATGTATTCAGTCTTTCTGCCAAGCTCACTGCTAAACTTCCATCTTTTTTCCTACATATTAGCATTTCGTCTTTGTTTATTCCCTTTGTATTTTATAAAAAAAAAACGTAACTAAGCGCACTAATGGACAGACAGACAGAGCGACGTTACGTTTTATATATATTACATAGATTATTATTATTATTATATAACCTGGCCAGAGAACATATGTATGAATTAAAAAAAAAACTCGTAAATCGGATAAGTAGTTCTCGAGTGATAAGCGCAGTAACAGACAGACAGACAGAGAGACGTTGCATTCATTTTATATATATATTATAGAAGATTATAGATAACCTGGCCAGAGAACAAATGTATAAATTTAAAAATATTCTTCGTTACATAATATTGTTCCATATTTAATGGTTTAGGCAGTGTATTGCAAGAGAACGCGCTGGCGACAAACTTTTTTCCGAGTTGATTCACTATTATCGTCACTGCTTTTTCCTTATGGTAACTAACGTAATAAAATAAGCACGCTAACGGACAGACAGACAGCCAGAGAGACGTTGCATTTTATATATATATTGGAGATATTCTTTGCTACATGATATTGTTCCATATTTAATGGTTTAGGCAGTGTATTGCAAGAGAACGCGCTGGCGACAAACTTTTTTCCGACTTGATTTACTAATATCGTCACTGCTTATTCCCTATGTTATCTAACGTAATAAAATATAGCCTATAACCTGACCAGAGAATATATGTATGTTTTAAAAAAAAAAAGCACGTAAATCGGATAAGTGGTTCTCCAGTGATAAGCGCACTAACGGACAGACAGACAGAGAGACGTTGCAATTTGTATATATATATATATATATATATATATATATATATATATATATATATATATATATATATATATATATATATATATATATATATATATATATATATATATATATATATATATATATATATATATATATATATATATATATATATATATATATATATATATATATATATATATATATATATATATATATATATATGGGCTGAAAAGTCCCGGGCCTAACACATAGATGGCGCTAGTTTTATTGCAGTCACCTTTTTTTCAGTTAATACTAACCTTCAAAAGACAGCTGTTAAAATTTCATGATATTCTATTCATTAGTTTGTGAGTTATTGTGCTAAGAGTGACGCTACTTTTGTTATTTTCAAAACAATGGATCAAAAACAATTTCGTGTTTTAATTTTACACTGCTTCTTGATGGGAAAAAATACCGTTCAAGCGAAGCAATGGCTTGAAAGGGGTTATGGGGTCTCCGCTCCATCAGAAACAACAATAAAACGTTGGTTTGCTGACTTCAAACGTGGTCGTAGAGACACCGATGATGCAGAACGCAGTGGACGTCCAAATGAGGCGGTAACACCAGAAAACATCAAAAAAATCCATAAAATCGTTTTGAATGATCGAAAAGTGAAGTTGCGTGAGTTAGCTGACATCGTAAAGATATCAAAAGAACGTGTTGGCTTTATATTGCATGAGCATTTGACTATGAGAAAGCTCTGTTCAAAGTGGGTGCCGCGTTTGCTCACTGTTGATCAAAAACAAGAACGTGTTGATGATTCTGAGCAGTGTTTGGCCATGTTTAAACGTAACAAACCGGAATTTTTGCGTCGATATGTGACAATGGATGAAACATGGATTCATCACTTCACTCCGGAATCAAAACGATCGTCATCTGAGTGGACAGCAACTGGTGAACCTCGTCCAAAGCGCCCGAAAGCACAACAATCGGCTGGAAAGGGTATGGCCTCGGTATTTTGGGATGTGCGTGGTGTAATATTCATCGACTATCTTGAGAAAGGAAATACCATCAACAGTGAATATTATATAGCGTTATTGGAGCGTTTGAAGGCCGAAATTGCAAAGAAACGACCGCATATGGCAAAGAAAAAAATTTTGTTTCATCAAGACAACGCACCGTGTCACAAGTCAATCAAAACAATGGCAAAACTGCATGAATTGAACTTCGAATTGCTCCCACATCCACCGTATTCGCCAGATTTGGCTCCCAGCGACTACTGGCTGTTCGCAGACCTGAAAAAAATGCTCGCCGGTAAGAAATTTCGCACGAATGAAGAGGTTATCGCTGAAACTGAGGCCTATTTTGAGGCAAAAGATAAATCGTTCTACAAAAGTGGTATTGAAATGTTAGAGCGGCGCTGGAATGATTGCGTTGCTCTTGATGGAGATTACGTTGATGAATAAAGCTAATTTTGATCCAAAAAAACCATGTTTTCTTTGTTAGGCCCGGGACTTTTCAGCCCATGTGTTATATATATATATATATATATATATATATATATATATATATATATATATATATATATATATATATATATATATATATATTATCAAATTAAGGAATGAATATCTAGAAAATTTTACTTCATTGCGCCCATTTTTTACAATAAATTGGCAAAAAATCCCGAGGAGAATGTATCACACTTTCATACGCAGTAACCCATCTAATCCTCTCCCCTAGATCATTGACTTACTGTTGAAAAAATCACACTTCTTCCCATTCGTTGACTACAGGAAATTGGCCATAACTCTGCCGGGTTCAGCAACGTTAACTTTTTTAGAAAAAACTGCCGCCTTGGTTTTTATAGCATTAAATTCTACTGGGTTACTGTCGCGCAAAATAGATTTTCTTCCAGGTCTTTGTTAAGTTGAACGACTTAAGTAGCCGATAATCGAGCTTATAAAGTGCATAAAGAAATAAACGTACTATCATCTGCAAAGTTGTAGATTGTATTCCTGGCCTTTTCAGCAGCACAATCCGTCATGTCAAAGAAGGTCGAATGCTTTGGATGTACTCGTATAAATTACAGTCGCTCGAGATTCTCTTCAGTGTTCAATTGCGTTGTCCAAACATGCATTACAAAAGTTAGAATAGACCCTATTGGTATTTACTTACGTGACTGCTCGTGTTCCGAGAACATTTTTTGCAATCAGTGTATTCTTTGATGTGCTAAGAACGGCGCAATTACCTTAGTAAGTTGTCCAATCGCCTCCTGCATTAATAATCGCCTGGCATCTTCGAGGCATGCTGTCGACGAGATTTTCTGCATACTCTGCAAATTTTTCGAATCTCGTAAGACAACTGCGTCAAATTTCTCAGATTCTTTCCTCTGAGCTTTATTTTTACAAGTTGACCCCTCAATAGCGTTGGCGTCCGGTGATTGTGAAGACCACTCTAGTATCTTTTCGTAGGCCTAAGCGAGCCGCTTTGCAACATGATTTTTGCCCAGCAAAGGTTTCTTCAACGTTCCTCGGAATTTGACATCATGAGCACAAAGATGTTGTCGAATGGTCATATGGAACACATTTAAACCCGATTTTCTTAATTTTATTGCTCCTTGAGGCATTTTTCGTCTCGTTAAAATGATTTACCAACTTCTTCACAAAAGATACCGACTTTTCAATATATTCAGCGGCGACAGAATGTATTATTTTAGGCTCCTTTGGATGGGAACAAAGAAAGACTGCCTCGAACCGACGCGAAAACAAGTGACTTATTTTGGATTTTAGATGATTTCGAGGAAAGTTCGAAATCGACTGATACTTTTACTAAAATGCGTCGTAGAAAAACGTTCACTCTACCGATTTTTTGTTGAATCGCTAGAATCGCATCTATCAAAAATGAATTATCGCGGACACGTTCTTATTTGACAGACACAACATCCAGTAAAGCTATTGGTCTATAATTAGCACATACAGTTTTTTCTCCTTTTTTGTATATTGGACAAATAAGCGACTTTCTCCATCTCACTGGCATCTTTTCTGTTTCCCATATTTCTTGCACCAACCGGCATATTTCATTTTCCAGATCTATTCCTCCAGCTTTTATCGTTTCCGCTGTTATACAATTTCCACCCGGCGCCTTATTTTTTTTTGGTTCTTAGTATTTCTCTTATTTCTTCTTCGTAGGGTTTGTTTGTCCCTCCTGCCCTTCAGTTAATTTTGCTTACTATTTCTCATTCAACTCTTCATTTTCATCTCCATTTAATGTTTCTTTAAAGTATTCTGTCCATCTATTCAGTCTTTCTGCCAAGCTTACTGCTAAGCTTCTTATTTGACAGACTGCATATCGATATTTGCTAATAATATTGAATCGTAGATTCAACCTAACCTGAACTGTAGGGCAATTCCAGCAGGAAGGAAACATTCTCTTTCTGTAGGAGAAGTTTAAAAGTCTCCAGGCTGATATTACATCAGCGCAAGAAGATCTTTTGAGGTCTAGCTTCATTAAAATATGTAGTATGTGTATGATAGTCTAAAGACAACATCAGGTATCCTTGAATGCACTATGAGAATAATTGGTGCTGTTTTTTCTTGGAAATGGACAGTAGGTGGTGAAGCAAAGACTTCAGCTTTTCTCAACTAGCGTTGTTGCAGTAGTATTAATTGGCCATCTGACTGATGGTATAGTGAATTTAGTGAAATTTTGACAAATAGCCTTAGCGACTTATCAAATTAATAACACCAAAAAGGACCTTCGATATGATATACCCGAAATAACTCCTCAAGCCACTCCAGAACCACATAAGTTCCTTGCTTTTTTGAACAATTAAAAAAAATGAAAAAATAACTCAACTTTCAGATACTTTTACTCCAAGAACCTTAGAAATTGCGTTTCACACGATATGTAAGAAGCAACTTCTCTAACTCTCTCCCTCATTTCATTAACCCCTTATATGTTTGACTATAAATATTTATGTTTAAAATTTGTTTATTACATCAACCAAACCCCAATAAAAATTATCATAATGATATAGAATGGGTAGGTATACAGAATGATATATGATCATACATCGCGGCAAATAACCATTGACGAGAACACAAGGACCAATAATATCCGTACCAAAAAGTTAGTACGTCAAGGGGATACAATTTCACCTAAACTATTCACCTTAACGCTGGAAGATGTATTTAAGAATCCTGAATTGGCATGACAAAGGAATTAACATAAATGGCTTACGACTCAACCACTTAAGTTTCGTAGATGACATTGTCATTATTAGCGAGACAGCAGCGGAACTTCGAATCATGTTTCAAGAACTCCATGAGGCTTCCTTAAAGGTTGGACTAGAAATTAAATAAAACCAAATGAAGATCCTCGAGACATAGATGTGACTCTTGCCAATCAACTGCTCGAAAACGTGCGCTCGTACATATATTTAGAACACAAGATCTGATTGGGAAAAGAGAGCCAGGACCCAAAAATCTCGAGACAAACGTGGATGTGCAGCATTCGGTAAACTGGGACATATAACGAAGTCACCAGTTATCCTAATAAATCTCAAAAGGAAAGTCCTTAATCGTTGTATAATGTCTGTTCTCAGTTATATTCCAGAAACTACGGCAATAACTCGCAAGTCGGCTAAGCCTTAGAGACCGAATCAGAATCCAAGACATTCGAGAAAGAACAAAAGTACCGGATGTATTGGAAAAAATAGCATGGCTAAAGTGGCAATAGGCGGCCCACATTCTGAGGCAATATCCGAATAGATAGACTAATAAATTTTTAACATGGAGACCAAGAGAAGTGTGTGAAGATCACATCCAGACGATTGCAGGAACGCACTGGATATAAGTTGCAGGGTATGGAAGGTTTTGGACGAGACTTACATTCAGGAGTGGATGAACACAGGCTGAGAAAGAAGAGTTTAGATATGCTAAATGACAATGGCTATATTAATTTTTCAAGTAGAATAAAATAAGGGTTGTATGATATCATCTTGTGATAGAGGTATTTACACTAACCTGAACACTCGCATCTTCATCCAGATGTTATTTGTAACCTGATTTTTAAAATTCGTCCATTCCAAGAACCCTGAAATAAACCTATAACATAATATATTTGAAACAAAGTTGCCTAACCCCCATTTCTCTGCTTTAACCCCTTATGAAGGTATTTTTGCATAAAATTTGTACCCCAAGTATTACACTTGTTTCAAATTTAATATTGATATCCCGTTTCGTTTGACAATTGTTGTGCCAACACATTCTCAGACCTGACAAACAAACTGACAGAAATTGGCAGCTACGTTTTTAGTAATCTAGGAACCTAGCAGCAGAGGCGACTAACGTAGTGGTTAAGGTGTCTGCTTTCTACGCCATCGTCTTGAGTTCGTATCTCGGCTCGGGAAATAAAAATAAAAAAAGATAAATAAATAATAAAATAAAAAATATAATTTACAACGTGACGGTGGCCTCTCTCGCAATGGTTAACCACCCGTAGCATCATGCCTAGTAAAGCCATCTCACTTTGGCCGATCGGAACTTGCATTAAACTGTAGGCCCCCTTTATCTGTGAAAATATTTAAAAAGGCGCCAACTACAGACAAAGGCGAAAAGGTCGCCTACGTCCATATCGGGTATGGCACTTAAGAAGATGGAACCCAGAAACATGTAGAACTGCAAAACACTTGGAGGGTAATTTTTTCACAAAAAAAAAATAGTGTAATCACTTTTTGTTAGATCCACGTTTTATTTAATATTCCCCTTTATCCAGTATTTTATAATTACTTTAATAGGGCCATAATGAGGCCACAACTTTTATACTAAAATTTTCCATCGTATTCATTAAAAATTTTACCTTTGGGAAAAATCGGAGCACAGTTTAAAAGTTGTTAGACCCAAACTTTACGGATATAATTAAATTTGATTTAATAATTAGTAATTAGAATAAAATTTTAATTAAAATCAGAATAAGCTATAAAGTTTTTGTGAAAATGAAATTAGAGTAACGTTTATAATTGTAGAACTGTAGGCCTAATTTATTTAAATATAATAAAATATAACTTCTATTTATTCTTAAAGTACGTCGAATATTATTTTTTATTTTAATTGAAGTCGTCATCAACATTTTTTTTACAGCGTTCTTCGCCTTCCTGTTCCCAGTTTCCATCCCCTTCGATCTTCTCAATCTCCAGGTCTTAGATTTCTCTTTGACATTGCCCTCTGAACACCTCCAAACCATGTAGCTCTTGGTCTCCCTCTTCTCCTCATTTCGATTGGTTACCACTTTAGAATCATCTTTGGTGTTCGGTGTTCTTACAGTCGTATAACACGATGCTCTTAAATATTGCATTATAAATGAGGTGCTTTTTCTGTGATGTTATGTTCTTCGACCACAGAACAGAGTTCAAGGGTCTTATGACCACCTTTCATTTACTTATTCTACTCTCCACTTCTTTTTTCGCTCTACCGTCTTTACTTATGTTAGTTCCGAGATATATATATACTCTTCACAAGCATCAATGACCTCACCGGTATTTAGAGTAGGGCTTCCCTGTTTCCTACATTCCTCCACATGCTCTTCGCTATCTCTCTAATGCCTCAGTCAGATAAATTTCGAATAATGTAGGAGACAGTCAGTAACCCTATCTGACACCCTTTGTTACAGAAAAATTTTCGGAGAGAATGTTTCCCAACTTTATTAGGGAACGTGACTGGTGGTGCAGCTGTTTTACTGCAGCGATTGCTATACTATATTTGCCATAGTTTTTTCACTGGAACGGTATCATACGCTTTAGTTAGGTCTAGAAATAGTAGATAGAGCTCTCTGTTCGTTGTCTTTTTTTCGTTTAAGTTAATGCAGTCCATAGATGAAATAACCTTATTTAAAATTAAAACAAGAAGACCAACCAGCAAATTTTGTGAAAAAATTAAATGGGGCTAGGCTGGATCTTTTATTGTGAAATTCAAAAATTATTTAAAAAGTTATATTATTTTAGTTCTAAAAGATATCTTCTTTATACGCATAAAACTCCATGTCTCTCTTTCCGAATTATTAATTGTAAATGGCTGACTTTATTTTTTAAATATTACTATATATCAGTTTTCAATTTTATAGAACTCTCAATTCCAGAAACGCCAATATATAGTTTTATGGACCTACTCAGTATATATCACCACTACACCAAACATTTTATTTTTACCCTCGACGCGCGTTTCACTAACCATGTTAGCTTCATCAAGAGCGATGATTGACTAGTTAGTTAGCTTCATCAGAAGCGATGATTGACTAGTCGATCATCGCTCCTGATGAAGCTGACATAGTTAGCGAAACGCGCGTCGGGTGCAAAGATAAAGTGTTTGGTGTAGTGGTGATATATACAGAGTAGTGTCATTATGCCAAAGATTCCTCATTACAAACATAGTTTTATGGAGTTATTGTGAACCTTTACCGAAATTAATTATGCACGTTAGATAATAAAACGAATTGACAATATTAGGAATTTTAATAGGAGCGAGTTAAAACTATGTGTTAGTATAAAAATGGTTTTTTTTTTTCGGAGAGTAAAAAATGGAATATGTACAAAATAAATGGTTATTTCAAAAAGCAATCACAACGCTAACTTTACGGAAGTCAAAGAAGAATATCTAGCTTAAATACATTTTCAAGAATACGGTGTCTGTCCGAAAGGTATCCTACCTACACTAATAACTGCATACTGGGGTTATTCTGCGGATGGCTTCAAGGTAGTCCCCATTTGACTGCTCAACATGCTCCCATCGGTGTAACTAAGTATGTCTGGAAGTCTGTTGCTGGATTGGCCTTGAGTGTACTCCTCGCATTTTTTGAATCGTCTCAATATGGTCGAATCGTTTCCCTTTGGGTGGTAATTTAATCTTCGGCACACAGTCACTGGGAGCAATGTCAGGACTGTATGGAGGCTAACAAAGCTGGGTAATTCTGTATTTTATCAAAAAATTTTGTACAATATGCGATGAATGTGCTGATGAAGTAACCAGATATCTCTCGCTCACAAATCCGCTCGTTTTTTCCTCACTGCGTCATGCAATCGTCTTAACACTCCAATGTAGAATTCTCTTTTTTTTGTTTGACCTTCTGGAGCAAATTCATGGTGCACAACACCTTGATAATCGAAAAAATTAATCAGCATTTACTTAACTTTGCGGCTATCTTTGAATTGCCCGTACCACTCTTCTATCTACGTGTTTTTCATGCATCCATATCCGCACACCTTGTGCATCATCCTAATCGTTTCTGCACATGATTTTTCACTTTGAACCAAAACTTGATAGAAATTCTTTGATCGATCCGCTCCGCCATTTTCAAAGACGACAAAAATTCGACGAAAGAGACAAAATCACTATAAAAAAATACACGCTGTAGCTGGCCGAGGACTTTAGGTATAACTGGTGAATCTCGAACCCCACAGATAGCGCTGGAGTGGAATGGTGCAAGATTATAAACACAGACCTCGTTTTAAACGACCACATTTTAAACGAACGAAAAAGATTACACAAAGAGGAGAAAACTATGAAAATGGAGCATTGGAAATTCTTTTACATTTCTAATAGACCTTATTATTATGAAAACTGAAAGAAAACCTATATTTACATTCTTTTTGATTTTAGAAAATCTAGAAGATTCTGTGACAGATTCTGTGGAAGGTCTTATCAGAAGAATACAGGACTCAAACTATTTTACAGAAACAGGGTTGTCACCCTCCTCCAGCATACAAACCATGACAACAAAGAACTACTGTCAAGCTTTTTCTAGAAGATAATTCAATATGTACAATAATATGCGTAACTGTTAAATGAAATTATCTGGACGGATGAGTCAGTTTTCTCAACTGCCAAAGTTTTAAAGAGAATATTTGATTAAAATCACATGTTGTATTATACTATAGATTCGTCAAATGCGAAATGGGAAATATCACAACTAGCATCTGAAGAAACTACAGCATACTAAAACATGTAATGGACATTTTAATAAAACATGGTGGAAATTCAGAGCAAAAATAGTTTAATTCTACATCATTCACCTAAAATTAGTTATGAATTTCCACCAAGTCCTATCTGATTCAGTAAAAATATTCGTGTGTTTTTGGTTTTTGCGTTTGTTCCGGAATAACTTCGAACTTGTGGCGGTCTGTGGCTCCGCGGCGTAATTACTTGCTTGCGGTGCAGAAGATCTCGGGTTCAATCCCCACAAATCGGTATAATTTTATTTATTAATTTATTTAAATATATTTGCCTTGCCTACATACATGCAATAACATTTGTGGCAGCACTACCCCGTTATCTAAAACGTGACGTGAAATATAAAAATGTATATTTCGGCACTTGGACAACGTTGACAATTATTACGACATCCTGACCGGATATCCTTAGGATATATAAAAAGGGTAAAATCCCTATTCAGGCCACGAGGTGGAAGATAAAAAGAACAGCTTAACAGATAATTATGAAATTTGTTACGGAGTTATAATAATTGCCAAATTAGCTTAATAAGTTACTTTTTATTTATATAAATGGTTCAAGAAAATGACATTTATTTTTCTTGAACAGAGAAATAATTACTTACGTTTGGCGCGAAAGGAAAATATATCGAGGACCTCTGTGGGTAAGTGAGTGTGTGCCCGTCTGTGTGTTTTTGTGTCCGTATGTGTATGTGTCAGGATATTATTAAACGTATATCAATGAAGAACATATAGATAGTCGTTATATGTAAACTTACAGGCCGCAATTGATGATAAATTTTAAATTAAAATAGTGGAGCAAGCAAGAAGTTTATAAGTAACCGTAAATTTAGGAATATAATTTTCTAAAGCAACTTTTACATAGGCGACCTTCCAATTTTGTCAAAAAAGAATCAAAAAAGAGCTTTAGTGAGTCGATAATATCATCGGTCTGAAGTTCCAGCATCATTTTTAATTACTAAAAACTTATTTTTAAGTTCATATTTTTTTACCATTTTTTGATAAGAAATACCAATTTCCCCATTTTCTTGGTACATTTTATACACTAACATTTAATGGATGTCGTTAAAACACGATCTTGACCTTTGAAAGCAGTAAGCCAACTTCACTTTTACTTCGCGCGTTATACCGTTAAGCTATTGTTTTCACTTCGACCTACTAACACAATAAACAATTTACTCACTTTCATCTTCTTTTCCATCGACTTCGTTCATTGCCGTCTTAAAAGCTCGTCCGAATCCTTCTCCCGGCATCAACTCCGGCAACTTTATCCTAACTTCGTGAGTATCCAAATAATTCTCCACTGCTCCGAGTAAAGTTCCATCATCAACATAGGCTCTGGCATCATTGTCACTTCTGGTACTAATAATATGCACTCCGTCACCAAGTTTTACGTCATCCGGTTGAGCATTTATATATTGCCGAAATATTTTTGATAAGATTGTTAGTCCATGAGGTCCTTCTGCTTTAGCTAACGATAATATTAGAAATATGATACTCGGTAATATCAAGAACTTCATGTTCTTGCAATAACACTAACTAAAATGTGTGTAAGTGCACTCCTAATCCACTACTTATACGAGATAAAGTGCAAAAAACCAAATGCAGCTTTTCTTAATCGAAATTTAGTGGAGCAGAAAAATGCATAGAAATAATAATAAGTAATTGGATCGAGATTGTCTGATGCATCTTAGCTGACCCGGTTTAAAAGCTCTTAGATAGGATTCAGAGCCTATGCATTTCAGTTTTACATGGTGGTCAAAACTAATAGGTTTTTGCAGTTCCTTCTTAAAGAGTTAGTAAAAAACTTTGCAGTGGAACTTAAAGAAATTACTTTTCATCATTACAGTCACCATCAACATTTACAAAGGAGGCGTACAGAAATAATGTTAATAAGTTGATTGCGGGCGATGTTGATGATGATTGTTACTTACAACATTATTGTTTCTTATTTCCGTTGTGATATATTTTTTGTTTGGTAATCGTTTTTAACTAATACTGGGTTGAGCATCACCTAAAATGGTTTCCGGGAACACGTAAAAACCTTGAGTTAGTTGCGTATCTAAAACAGGAGAAGTCTAAAAGTTTACATGTTATTTCCTGGCCACACTTTTGTATACAATTGCATGTATTTTATCAACATCAGAAGCTTTTTTAAAGTCTAGATATATTATGATATGTCTTACATCAGCCATTTTGCCAGGACACTGGCCATAGTGGGTGTTGTTTATCCCGGCAAATTAACATGTGGCTCATATAATTTATTGAACTGAAGAGAAAAGTACGGCGCTCAAATAAAAGATTCTAATTAGGCATTAACCATAGACAGATATTAATATATTATTTATAACTTTTTTGTGCAAAGATGAGAGTAAAAGTGGTATTTAATTGCCTTGAGTAGTAAAAAACGCCTTGGGATTAAACCGCATCGGTATGCGATGACGGTTTGTTTTTTGTAACTTAACAATGCTTTCGTATGGTTAATTATGTAGGGCATAGTAATTACACCATTCAGACATTTAAGCAGGTTTTTTTTTAAATGGCGAGATATGAATGAACGTTAAATACTCTTTAAATTTAAAATTATCGAGTACCAGATCACAATTCATATAATGCCCAATACTTTTATCCCTAAATATTTCATATTAAGTGTTTTTTTGCTTTCCTTTTCTTCATTTCTTGAGAATCTCTTAGTAATTAGGAGTTCCGAAGGAAATAAAAATTGACAAATAAAAAGTGATTTTCTGAAAATCAATTATGAAGTTTGAATTTGAGTGAGTTTTGAAAATGGTTCACTAAAATTTAAATAAAATTGCCTTCTTACAATGTATTAGTAGTTATGTATAGTTGAATGTTACCATTGGATATTAGTAAAAAGTTATCTGTTTGCCAATGCTAATATAGATTTTAAAAATATTTAGAAGAAATATCTTAGTAAAATTTAAAGTTTCGTTTAACAAGTCCTGTCTTTATTAGTTTACTATTATTTCGACTAATATGAAAAAATTTTAGAGAAGTGAATTAATTTTATTCGTCATTTTGTAAAGGATGAAGAAGAAATGTTTACATAGATCTTACGTCCAAAATAGTGGATTATTTGGATCAAAAAAATTTTGTACACCTTAGGGTCAATACAGAAAATTTATATTTTAAGTCCTTTAAAATCATCTGCTTTTTATAGTACTGTGACAAGACTGCATCCAATCGTTCTTGAATCATGCTTAGATGTGAGCGATGCAGGCAATTAACACGTAGGCTCAAAAGTTTTTGGTCTAGCTACTTAAAACACATTTTTTTTTTGCAAAACTCGACTTTATTCATCAACATAGTCTCCTTCAAGAGCGATACAATCAATCCAACGCTTTTCTAACATTTCTATACTTTCCTTATAGAAGGCGGAAGCGTCTTTTCCTACAAAATAGGCCTCAGTTTCGGCTATAACTTCTTCATTGGAGCTAAATCTTTGAGGTCTGCGAACAGATAATCCGAAGAATATGGTCGATGAGGAAGCAACTCGAACATGAATAACTGATTTATTCAATTTTGCCATCGTAACCATTGACTTGTGACACGGTGCATTGTCTTGATGAAAGAACATTTTTTTCTTGTTCATTTGGGGCCATTTCTTTAAGATTTCTGCCTTCAAGTACACCAATAACTTTATATAATATTCGCTATTGATGGGTTTTCTCTTCTCAGTATAGTCGATGAAAATTATTCCATACGCATCCCAAAATATAGAGGCCGAAACTTTCCTAACAGACTGTTGTGTCTTTGGTCGCTTCGGGCAGCTTTCACCGTTTGCTGTCTACTCTGCTGACTGATTACGGTGTGTAGTGATGGATCCATGTTTTATCCATTATCATATCCCATAAAAGAATTATTTTCATTATGCTTAAACATGTCCAAACAGGACTTAGAATCATCAACACGTTCTTGTTTTTGATCCACGGTGAGCAAACGCAGTACTGATTTAGAACAGAGCTTTCTAATGCCCAAATGTTCTTGCAAAATATAATCAACATGTTCTTTTGATATCTTTAGGGTGTCTGCTACCTCACCCAATTTCACTTTACGATCATTTAAAACAATTTTGTGAATTTTTTTATGTTTTCCGGTGTACCTACCTCATTTGGGCGTCCAGAGCGTTCAGCATCATTTGTGTCTATACAACAGAGTTTAAATTCAGCATACCAGTACATGATACGCGATTTTCCAGGGGGAGAGTCCCCGTAACACTTATCAAGCCATTGCTTTGCTTCAATGGTATTTTTTCCCATCAAAAAACAGTGCCTAATCAACACACGAAATTCGATTTTTTCCATTGTTCTGAAAATATCAAAAGTAGCGTCACTAAAACCACTATAACTTGTAAACTAATTGTCGAAATGTCATGAAATTTTGCCACGTATCGTTTGAAGGTTGGTACTTCCTAAAAATCATATGTATTTTTTGAAAAGGGTGACATCTAGATGACGGACGAAAAACTTTTCAGCCTACACATTAATAGCTTATTGCTTTGATATTGTATTGTTTGATCTTAAAATTTTGGTACTGCGCTTTTCTAATTTTATTATTATGTATTTTTTTCACGGGAAAAAAACATGTTTAATTAAATAAATTGATGTAATTACCATAAGGTTCTAAAGGAAACATTTAAATTAAGTTAGGATCTGCTGGAAAGGACCAGGAATCTACAATATTGGAGATGACAGTACTCTTATTTTTTTTCACCTTGAATGTTCGAACATCGGCTAATGATGCAAATATCTGCAGACAACTTAATAAAGACTTGGAAGAAATTCTATCCTATCCTGGAATGACGGTAACCAAATGGAATTAAACGCTGCAAAAACCTAGGAAGCAGTTTTCTCTGAAAAAGTTAAGGTTGCTGAACCCGACATGATTATGACAGGATAGTCCATTCCTCTAGCATGGTCACTTAATTTGCTGGACGTTAATTTGGGAGTAAATATGTCCTGGTATTAACATGTCGCATGCATAGCAAAGAGAGCTTCTCGAAAGGTGGGAATATTATTTCGACGAAGCTTTACATTGCACTACAACTGTTAATTCTATTCAAATCTCAAATTTGACCAACGATGAAATACTTCTCCCATGTTTGAGGCTCTGCTTTCAAAAATACACTGTTGGATTCTATTTAGAAGAGAGCTGTTCGCCTGATTGAAGACCCAGAACTCACTAGAAAACTTGACACCGTGGAACATCGAAGAACGGTTGGCAATTTAAATATATTCTACAAGTATTTTCATGGAAAGTATTCGATAGATGTAGTCAGCTTATTTCCTCCCAGGGCGGTGCAGACTAGGAATAGACGTCCGGTCAATACAACTTAATCATATGACGTTCAGCTTATCACTCCTCGCATAACACTTTTCAAGCAGTCTTTTATATGGAGAACATTATCTCTTTGAAATGATTTGCTTAGGGCTGTATTTTCTACCGATTAAAATTTATAGTAAATCGAGACCAATAAATCACTTTTTCCGCACAGGCGTTGCTCCTGTAGCTCTTTAGGGATTTCTCTGCAACACGTAAGCTATGCTCTTAAAAAACGTTGTATATTATCGATATTCACACCAATTTACCAACAACAAATCTTTGACCTTTGAAAAATACCTAGAGTAGCCGGAATTGGCTGCAGATCCGAGAAATAATTAATATCCAAATATAATAACAAAACATCATATTTTTGGTAATTACTGTATTTCTAAAAAGAAAATTGCAAAAATTAAAAATGTTTTAACTAGCCATCTCTAGTACAACGAAATATAAAATACATATTTTCCCAAATTAGGGCAAAATAAATTTAAACTTTTCAATAATAATGATTTTACTCTCTGATTCAACTTTTTGTATATTATATTTTTGTATTAAAATTACAAATCGAGTTTAAGTTTATTTTCTATCTCCGTAATGCACACCTATGTGCTTACCAAGCGCGAGATACCAAGTCTCGATCATATACAGCTGACATTGATAAATTCTGGAAGCCAACATTCTATAAAAGGGATTATATTAGTGAGTGGCTGACGATCAAGACAGTATACTTCCTGCTGAAAATTATAGAGAACTTATTAGTGAGGGACTAGAAAAAATTGGCGATGAAGTCTTCCCTTTCTCAAGTGGAGTGTAATTCTAAAGTTCGACAGGATAAATCGAGGGCCATCATCAACCAAAATATACTTCGACGCAATATGACGATTTATGCTAAGGGAAATGTGAAGAATAAGGCCGTAAAATAGCTGGTTGAGAGTACCATCTGCCGATCATGGGGTTCGATTAGAGTAGGTCAAGTAAGTTCTCGTTCTTACTTGAACGACTGTAATCGAACCACATGCTCGGCGCATTGTTCATTAAAAATGTATTTGTTTAAGTTTTTTACAGTCTCCATCAGCATCGATGATCACCTGACGTCTTCGGGGTATACTTTCGACGATATTTTCTGCATATTCTTGGAGCAAGGATTTCCAAATTGACCGAATTTGCAGTGAGAACTTCTTCACTGTGTACACCTTTTTACTATGAAGCAGCCCACTGGTTTGTATTGGGCGGTCGTTATCCTCTTGAAGAACCCACTCCTCATTTTTATCGACAAACCACCATTTGGCAGTCGGTACTAATTCCTTCTTGTAAATCTGGAGCATTTTTTAGCGTTCAAACCTTTTTCCTAAAGCCATCCCCAAACATAGAATATTTCACAGTGCGCTGAACCAATCGGTTAATGAAAATTGACCAGGTTCATGGGTTGATAACATAACCCCAAAATGAAAAAAATATATTGCTATAGTCTGGATATATGTTTGCCTCTATTCACGCGAGTCGTTTCCCTCTGTCTTTTTCGCTCAGCAGTGGTTTCTGGATTGTACTTCGCCACTTTAAATCGTTAGCCCGAAGATGAGTGCGAATGGTTTCATACGATATATTCAAACCTTTCTGCTTTAGTTTTTGCGTCCCTTGATGCCAAGTTAATTAAGAATTTCGAGAAAACATGTTAATAATCATTTTTTCGTCCTTGTCTGAACTTTTCCTCTCGAAGCACGTTATGGTACATCATCAACATTTTTGAACTGTCCATGTTCTTAGCAGCCCCTATTGGCGTCATTTTCGGACTTTTTGGACGATTACGTAGGAGCACAGTCTTGAAATGGATAGCGTATGTAGCACTCAGGCTCGACAATGTACTATTTAACCATAAAAAAGGTTAGAAATGAGTTTCTTTCTACAAAGCATTGTTAACAGTTCTGCCAATGATAACCTAAAAAAAAGGACTTTCCTTTACTGACTACAAGTTATAGGCAACACGTTCTTACTTGACCGGCTGTATGTAGGACCCATCGAGTTTACCTTATCCAGACGTTAAATATTGTTGGTACCTTCTAGCCTATTTTCCTGGCATAAGCTTCCCTTTTCCCTAGACCATTCTATACAATACCGACTTTTACTTATACATACTAATATACATAAATTAGTTTATGTTTTAAAAGTACATTTGTATCAACCTCCCTCATCATCTGGAAGAGGCATTATTCAGTTTCACCCTGTAAACCTGTCGTAAAATAAGTAATTGCTATAGAATGTGTTCTTTTTCTTAAGACCAGTTTATTATATGGAGCGACTATCGGTCAAGAGAACAGGACGGAAATCTTGCCGCTCGCGTATTTCATACGCTTTTTGCGTAAAAGAGAAACGCTTAACTTCTGCGGCATGATCCACCACAGCCTTGAAAATTTCACGGACATGGCACATTGGCGTAGCATGAGATATTATGTGTTTATTTGTGTAATGATAGCCAATTCCATATTCAATAAAATCTTATAACTTATAGTTATTTTTTTTAAATTTTTTTTTATAGGTCTAGCACACGTGCTGCAGGTAAGTCTCTAAAGTGCTGCAGGAGCGACACGTGTGCGAAAAAAGCGATTCGCGTTGTTCTTGAGTCGCTGTAAATTGTACTCGATGGGAAACACAGTCCTGGGCAAATTATTCTAAAGGGATGATGTTCTCCATACTAAAGACTGCTTGAAAAGCGTTATACGAGGAGTAACAAGCTGAACCTCATACGGATATAAAGTACTAGCGCGACGTGTATTTCTAACATGCACCGCTCTGGAAGGAATTAAGCGGGCTATGTCCTTTGAACATTTCCCATGAAAATACTTGTAGAATAGGCTCAAGTCGCCAACCATTCTTCAATGTTCTAGCGAATAAAGGCTGCCGGTCAGTTCCGGGTCTCCAATCAGACGAACAGCTCTTCTCTGAATAGAATCCAACAAAAGCAAAGTATGTTTGGGAGCGGAGCCCCAAACATGGGAGCAGTATTCCATAGTTGGTCGGATTTGAGCTTTGTAAAGAATTAACAGTTGTTGTGGAGTGTAAAGTTTTCTGGTTCGAAATAATATTCCCAACTTTTGAAAAGCTCTTCTTGCTATGCCTGCGACATATTTATGCCAGGACATATTTGCTCCCAAACTAACGCCCAACGAATTGAGTGACGATGTTAGAGGAATGGAGGGCCCCGCCTTTTAGAAAAAACTGCCGCCTGGGTTTATGTAGCGTTAAATGCCACTTGGTTACTGTCACCCCAAGATAGAATTTCTTCCAGGTCTTTGTTAAGTTGAACGACTTCCCGCTGTCTGCTGATATTCGTTTGAGTAGCTGATGTCCGTGCGTTCAAAGTGAATGAAGAGGTAAGCGTACTGTCATCTGCAAAGCTGTAGATTGGGTTTCCGGTCTTTTCCAGCAGATCGTTAATGTAAATGAGAAAGAGAGTAGGAGATACTATGGAGCCTTGGAGCACACCGGCGTTGATAGTGAAGACGTAAGAAAGAAGTCCGTCGACTACCACTCTTAAAGAACGCTGTATGAGGAAACATGAGAGCCACAAACAGAACTTTTCAGACATACCATAAGAGTGTAGCTTAGTCAACAGTCCATCGTGCCACACCCAGGTAATCAAACAATCATTCAATAATGACTGAAGTATTTTGGGGCATATACGTAAACCCACTCGAAAAGTCGCTTATGTTTTGAAGCAGTACTTTCGTTCGTTACAAATATTCGCACCCTTAAAAAAATATTATTCTGACGGCAATCGGAGCCTGTTCTTAGTTTACACTGGTTTTAGGCCCTTGGATTATTTCAGGCCCTTATTATTAGTTTTTAAACTTAAAATATTCACTAAAAAAAATACAAAAAACTAGATGAACGTACTGGATCAACACAGATTGGCTTTATGAACGGACTCATCCGCGTTTTGGTTAAAATATGTAAGGATGTTAAATATGAAGTTTATCTATGCTTCATAGATTTCCAAAAAGGGTTTGATATGGTTAATCATGGAAAGATGATGGAAGTACTACAATCTTGTAACATTGATGGCAAAGACCCACAAATAATATCATATTTATACTGGAACCAGACTGTTAAATTGAAAGCTGGGAAAATCACACGTCTAAAGAAATAGAAATACTGAAAGGCGTACGTCAGGGATATATCTTGTCTTCCCTGTTATTCGACGTATACTTGGAGAAAATCTTTAATGAAGCACATTCTGATATAACAGATGGAATAACAATCAATAGTGTGTGTATAAATAATCTCCGTGACGCTGATGATACCGCCATTCTAGCGGACAGTGAAGAGGGCCTCCAAAGACTCATGAACGAAATTGTTAATACATGTGAGGAATATGGCATCAAACTGAATACGAGCAAAACTAAAACGATGGTGGTCAGTAAAAATCAAATATAAACATGAACATTAAAATACACAAACGAACACTTGAAAGGGTAACAAAAGTAACATACACACTTGGGTGGCGTAATCAGTGACGATTGAGACTACTCTATTGATATACGCTCAAGAGCAGCATAGGCTGTAACTGCAAACTAAACAATGGGGAAAGCCTGTGTAAAAAATTTTTTTGATGATTTTTTTTTTCCATAACAAGTTGCTGTTCTTTTCATTTGTTTATAATGTTGACTAGAGAAATTGATAAAAATCAATCTAATTATCGTCCAAGTCGCCCCAGCTGTCGATATTACTTAGGTAATAAGTCCAAGGATATGCAATATACTGAGCAAGAAGAAGCAGTTGGACCAAGTGCATCAGCTAAGAAATTGAAGGCAACGGAGGCATTACCAAAAACTTTAAACGCTTTTTTCTTAAAACGTAAAATTACGCATGTCGTGCAATGCACCTCAAAAAGTAATTCACGATTCACTTGAAATTTTATACCGTTATTCATTAACCTAACAACCATTGAACGAATGTACAAAAATTATAAAAAGTTAATTACAAATATTATTTTTGGACAATTTTTTTATAAAAAAAGGATTAATTTTTTCAAAATGATCCCAAATTCGCAATTTTTGATTTTTTTTGGTAAATTTAAATTCATACAAAGATTATAATCATACTCTAATGAATTAAGTTGGGAATGTGGAATCTTTGGCACAATGATACTACTCAGTATATATCACCACTACACCAAACACTTTATTTTTGCACTCGACGCGCGTTTCGCTAACCATATTAGCTTCATCAGGAGCGATGATTGACTAAAGCTAAACTACAAATCTACCCTATTTATACTTAGCCTAACCCTTGAATTACTCAAGCGGAACTAATGACATAGGCAAGGCCATCAGTTCCGGTCAAGTAACCAGTAGAGAGGACTATAAGGAATAGGCCCTCTGTCTTTATTTAAACTACTTTTACATTTTATGATTTCCATACTTTCGTATGCGTTCAACAATCTCCTATCAGATACATTTTTTATTAATCTTAGATTATCTAATGTTACAGTATGATCAGCTTCAAGTGCATGTTCAGCAATGCTAGACTTTTCTGTTCTATTGTATTTTAAGTGTGCTAAGTGTTCTTTAAATCCTATTTTAATTGACCTTTTAGTTTGCCCAACATACTTTTTGTCACAATCATTACAACTAATTTCATAAATTCCACTTTTCTGACAATTAGGAATTTTATCTTTGGGATTTCCTAAGATATTCCTCAGATTGTCTGATGACTTACAGACTAAGGTGAGGCCTACCTTATTAAATACCTTATTGAGTCCCTTGCTATATTTCGGATTATATGGTATGGAGACATACTTGGTGTTATTTTCTTCGCGTGTAAAAAAGGTGGAATTCTGAATATTAAACCTAAACTTATGTCTATTTATTAGCTTATTTACCAAGTCATCGTTATAACCATTAACTCTAGTTATATTTCTAATACGATTCCTTTCTTTATTAAAGTTTACTTTATTCGGAGGGAAAGTGACCAAACGATGAACTAAAAAATGTAATGAGGCTAATTTATGTTGTTTGCAATGAAATGAATCGTTAGGAATATATCTATCTGTTACTGTGTCCTTCCTATAGATATCAAATTCTAATCTATTATTATTTTTAATAATTAAAATATCTAGAAAAGGCAATTGTCCTTTGTTCTCAACTTCGTAAGTGAATTTAATGGAATTATACCGGCTATTTAATTTAGAAACAAAATCATAGATATTTGCTTTCTTTGTATCAAAAATCGCGAAAATATCATTGCCGAACATGCACTACTGTAACATTAGATAATCTAAGATTAATAAAAAATGTATCTGATAGGAGATTGTTGAACGCATACGAAAGTATGGAAATCATAAAATGTAAAAGTAGTTTAAATAAAGACAGAGGGCCTATTCCTTATAGTCCTCTCTACTGGTTACTTGACCGGAACTGATGGCCTTGCCTATGTCATTAGTTCTGCTTGAGTAATTTAAGGGTTATGCTAAGTATAAATAGGGTAGATTTGTAGTTCAGCTTTAGTCAATCATCGCTCCTGATGAAGCTAACATGGTTAGCGAAACGCGCGTCGAGTGCAAAAATAAAGTGTTTGGTGTAGTGGTGATATATACTGAGTAGTATACTCTAATGAATGTTTGTTTTTTTTTCTTTTTAATGCACTATAGCGACTTGGGCGTTGCACTGCGCAAATTCAAGGAGTCAACTTTGAACAGCTGCTGCTACGCCATTTTGAATTTTTTTAAAAGCTGAGGCTCCATTTTTGCAGCAAAAAAGTCGTTCTTTTTTACGTACTTTTTCTTTTTTGTATAAATATTATAGTTTCTCAATAAATGATTCATAAAAAAAAGGTCGTAATATATTTTTTTTAATTTTAATAAATTATTATTTATTTTCACATTATTTACAATCAGAAAAATATTCATGATTTTCCAGGATTGTTCTCATCTATGTGACCTCCTTTGTTTTTAAATACCGCTGTACTAAGTTTCGGGATTCTGTCTAGTAGTTTCTTCAGAGTTTTTTCGGTTATTTTAACCCATTCTGCTTGTAAAAGTTCCCACATGTGATTTTCTGATGTTGAGTTTTCGACCACACCTGTCCAAATGGCCCCATAGCAATTCGATGGGGTTCAAGTCGGGTGATTGTGTGGGCTAAATCATCACTTCCAGGACGTCATCGGATTTCCATTCTTCCAAAAGTTCTCTAATTTGTTTAGCAGAATGTTTAGGGTCGTTGTCATGCTGAAAAATAAATTTCCACTGAAAAATATCTGTTCCAGAAGAAAGCATTTGAGTTAGTAAAATTTCTTGATACTGTTCCTTTCGCATGATTCCTTCTATCCTAAAAATTTTTCCAACTTTACAGTTGCCAAAACAACCCCAAACCATTACTGAACCTCCACCATGTTTTACTGTAGGCAACTGACAGGTTTCCAACATCCTCTCTTCAGCTGACCGCCGCACGTAAATTCGTCGATTTGAATCGAAAATTTCGAATTCCATTGTTCTGATGTCCAATTTTCATGTTCTCGGGCCCATTCTAATCGTTTACGTTTATTCACTTGCCTAAGAAGTGGCTTCCTCACTGCAACTCTCCCGTGTAGTCCACCTTCTGCTAACCTGTTCTTTACGGTTGTCACGCTGATGTAGATGGGCCGCTACAGGTTTACTTGAGCCGTGATTTCTGTTTTTTCGAGGCATTCCTGAACGTTTTTGGTTGGAAATTCCATGTCCCGCAGAAAATTTTTTTACGATGTAGTCCACCGTTCTCCTTGTCGACTCGAGTGACCATTTTGATTGACGATTATTAGAGCCCGATTTTCAACGGAGTGTTCTTTCGTTTTTGGCATTTTCACAAAACAATTGAGCCTGTATCAGTGACAAAGTACTTTTTGCGAATGGTTAATTTCCAAAAGGGTAATGGTATTTATAGCATAGTTTTTATTATAAAATGTCACTAGGAATTTCCATAACCCCTAGAAACTTGAAATGAGTGCTTACTTCAACTGGAATTCTCAAAAATCGCCTCAAAATGATTATCATGCAAAACTTGGAAATTTGCTCTAAATGATTTTTAATTTGTGATTTCACCAAAAAGGCTTATCTAAACAATTTTATGATGGACACTTGTTAACAACAATTAAATTTACCTAATATAATAAAAGGTTTTAATTGGTTATTAAATTTTGGCAGTTATATTGAAATTTTTAGGTGGGCAAATACTTTCTGACGGTAGTACATATATATATATATATATATATATATATATATATATATATATATATATATATATATATATATATATATATATATATATATATATATGTATACATATACATATATATATATATATATATATATATATATATATATATATATATATATATATATATATATATATACATATACATATATATATATATATATATATATATATATATATATATATATATATATATATATATATATATATATATATATATATATATATATATATATATATATATATATATATATATATATATATATATATATATATACATATATATGTATATTTATATTTATATATATATATATATATATATATATATATATATATATATCCATAGACAGCAGATATACGCCACTGCATAATTTCTAACAAAGCATAAAGTATGAATGAATATTTATTTCTACGATAACTAAATATTAAGCTGACGTAGGGTTTCGCTCTTTACTGTTCATTTTATTCTCTCTTCCACTGGCTTAAAGTGAAAATCCAATTATATTTACTGCTGCTAGTAAAATGTAATTATAAATAAGTAGTGTGAAAAACATGGCTAGATTTTAAAAAACTCCTATAAATCAGAAAACATATCTGTTTGATGAAACAAAATAAATTTTAATCCGTTTAAATCTTTTTTACCTGAACCACAATAAAAAATATGATTAGTCATCAATTTTAGTTCATGTTAGTTCAGGTTAGTTCAAGTTAGTTCAGGTTAACCTAAACCGTTTAAATCTTTTTTACCTGAATCACAATAAAAAATGTGATTAGTCTTCAATTTTAGGTCGATCAAATATAAAAAAAAATTAAACAAGCTAGAAAAAATCATACAAAAATAAGTGTCTAGAAACTTAAAAATATAATAAAAACTTTATTTTAAACAGATGAAAAATATCTGTCATCCCAACTCGGAATACTAAGGATTATTTAGTATTAACAGCTATTTAGCGTATACAGTCGCATCATACGCCATGTGTAAATGCAATCTAAAGTACGACTATGAAAATTACACAAAAAATAAACAAACTCTATATTCTGACTGTATCATGTAGCAGAAGGATACATTTATAAATTTTTAATATAAGTTAGAGAAAACTGAAGTTTATTCTTAACATGTTCGAGTTAACACTTTAATAAAACACGTCTTAGTAACGGATCCTAGATCATACCACACTAAAGTTTATTATAGCGTAATTATTTCTTGTCTAATGTTTTAAAGTTACATTATACGAAAGGGTTCTTTATTGTAAAGAATTTTCCCCTCTCAGTAATTGATTTTAAAATTCGGTTTGTTTATAAAGTTTCAAAGGGCTCTTATTTACTAGTTTGAGTGCAAGAGAAGGTTTTTTTTTTAAGAAGTTCGCTCTCAGGTTATCAACTGATGCCCTCCTTCTGTTCTACTAATGATATTACACATTTGTATATATATATATATATATATATATATATATATATATATATATATATATATATATATATAACTATATATATAGATATACCGTTCTTCCTGATAACATCCTTGATAAGCTCCTTCGGTTTTATTATTATGCCTGTTGTTATATTTTTTGTTTAACATATATATGAGAGTTATATATTTTGAGACAGAATCATTTTAACATTTCACGTTGTTATTTCTTCCTGAGATGACAAAACAATCTATGTTTAAGAACTTACGAAGTCTATATTTTAACGACATCAAAATAAGATCAACCGACAAGAGCATACAAAATTGCTTCCCAGTGGATGCAGTTCTATAGGATTTTTTCAATTTATGTGTGTTGCAAATGCTATGAAATTATTGTACTATAGTATACATCAACATAAGGTAAAACGTGTAGTTAATAAGATACTTTAATTGACAAATTATGTATGCTTCCTCTAGTTAATCTAAATTCCTGATAATAAACTGTAATACTCAATGAGTTTTAACTCTTTGAATTATTTACTTACTATGTACTAAATTATATAAAGATTAACCTGCTTCCAACCTACCTACTAACCCAATGTATCACTATAAATAGATAATCTAAAATATAAATGCTAACTTTAACATGCGATTTATTCTTCTGTTTTTTATTCTGTTTACTCTTTCTTGTGTGGGAAAGAAACGAGGTTTATTTGAACATTATCAAAAATTAATGAACAAATCAGGATTATTAAATATTTAAATAGACTCTAGTTAGTAGTAAACTAGATAATATATATGTATTTGATACTTAATTTATCATTATACAGCTGTCTAACTTAATCCGACATGAATACCACTTTAAAAAAGTGTATAGGTAACTAGAAAAAAATTAATTTGGTGATTTTCGGACTAAAAAGATGATTAATGTAATAATAATTACCATGAACATAAAATACTCTCCACATAAAGATTATGCAACATGTATATATATATATATATATATATATATATATATATATATATATATATATATATATATATATAAAAAATAAAACAAACTAAAAAAATGAATTGATTTTTTACTAGAGAATAAAAGAATGTGTAATAAATACCTCAATATTATACGAGGCTGGTTTGAAAAGTCCGTGCAAAGTCCGAGAGATGGCACCACCGGCGAGTATGGAGGTCATGTTTAGTTAGTAGCATCTCTTGAATGAACGCACACCAAGTTTCAGCCATATTGGTCTATTTCTTTGTGTTTGGCATTCGTGTGAATCAAGGAAGTCGAGTGATTTTCAAGAAATGGACGAAAAAGAATTTCGTGTGGTGATTAAACATTACTTTATGAAAGGCAAAACACCTCAGGAGACTAAAGAGAAGCTTGATAAACATTATGGTGACTCTGCACCTTCGATTAGAACAGTTTATAAGTGGTTTCAAAATTTTCGGACTGGCCATATGGGAACAAGTGACGCTGAACGTTCTGGACGGCCTGTGGAGGTTACGACTCCAGAAATCATTGATCAAATCCATGATATGGTGATGGATGACAGAAGAGTTAAGGTGCCTGAGATTGCTAGTGCTATGGGCATCTCGACTGAACGGGTACATAATATTTTGCATAAACATTTGGACATGAGAAAGCTATCCGTAAGATGTGTGCCGCGATTGCTCACGCTTGACCAAAAACGGAATCGTGTGAAGTGTTGCAAGGATGGTTTGCAGCTGTTCCAGAAGAATCCGGAGGACTTTAAGCGTCGTTTCGTCACTGTGGATGAAACATGGATACATTACTATACTCCTGAGACCAAACAACAATCTAAACAATGGGTTACCAAGGGGGAATCTGCACCAAAAAAGACGAAGACCGTTCCTTCGGCCGGAAAGGTTATGGCGACTGTCTTTCGGGATTCGCAAGGGATAATCCTCATCGACTATCTGGAAAAGGGTAAAACTATTACAGGTAAATATTATTCATCGTTATTGGACCGTTTGAAAACCGAGCTGCAAGAAAAACGCCCGCGATTGGCCCACAAGAAAGTCACGACAACGCACCAGCACACACCTTAGCAGTTGTGGTCGCAAAATTAATGGAAATAGGATTCTAACTCGTTTCACATCCCCCCTATTCTCCAGACTTGGCTCCCTCGGACTACTATGTTATTTGGTAAAGCCCAGCACAATGGTCAAAACGTCATATTATATCGTAAAGGTACCTCCAAACAAACATATACCTAAGAATAAACAACCAAGAAAATCTAGAAAAAAATGATTTAAGAATTTTTATGAGACACTCCTTTAATAAAAGGACTTTTATGGGGGCCCTTTTGGTAAAAGCCGTACTTATAGAAGACAAGGAAAAAATACATTGGATTGTATGAGAAAGGATTTTTTTCTACTAGCCTTCTATGAAAATAGCTTCCTCCCCCTCTCCTTCTAACATTATCTAACCTAAACTAAACAATTGACTGGTCGTATATATCTAAATTACTTACGAAGTTTCCTTAGGTACCATCCACTGTCCCTTTTCTAGGAGTTAATGGTATACAAAACTAGCCTTGGTTGTTTTCTCGTACTTCCTAAAGTTTCTGCTTTAGAAACTAGATGTCACCACAAGTTCTAAATCAGAAACATTTTAATTTTACAAAAATGCTGGTAGCTTATTCTAGAATTAGTTGAAATTTAGATAATATTTGAAGAAAATCTTAAATTAAAATCTAATACTAAGCGAATCCGGCTAGTGTTTATAAAAACTATCATCCTCTTTTTGTTCTTTTCTCAATCTTTTAGTCGGATAAAGCAAAAAAAAACACCTTCAGGCTTCTCTTTAAAACTATGATCAAAGCAACGGATACATCAGATTGATATATGGACATTTTCTTCTTTTTCAATATTTTTTCTACACTGTACGAGAAAATGGCGTGGAAATCTATTTTGATTATTTTTCACGGTTTGAGGTGGTCGTCAGCATGTGGTAGGTCATAAAAATGTCCTTTTAAGGGTAAAATTTTACCATATATTTTTTATAACTTTATGAAAGTATAATTTGCGTCAAATATTTAACTCGGGAACTTTGAAGTTTAAAGATAATATCAACAAAGAGAAATAAGATACTTATTGCTACGTTTTTAGCACCTTGTGTTTCCCAGACCCTCTCATTCCTTTATATTTTCCAACAAGGGTTAGACTTCAACTTATATACAGAATGATAAACTAATAAGAATATATTTCTTTTAATTAATTAAAATATATTTATTGGTGCCAAATGTTGTCATTTGTTGTCATATTATTAATCACTAATGAACTTTAAGGTACAAAAACAATTCCTGCTTTGCTATTCATTGCTTGTAAAAAATTCTCAAGATTCTGTTCTCCTAGGATAATTGGAAGTAATAAAACAAAAAGTGTTGTTTTCTTGTTTATCCTCTTCATTTAAAGCTTCAGTACAAAAAAAACTGTAAACAAGCCGTCAATTAAAAAGAAAAAAAAAACTAGTTTTAAAGGAAAATCATCAAAATTTTATTTAATTGTCTTTAATATCCTCAAAACAATATTGTTAGAAGGTGTTAAATACAATATGAAATGCGTTTACATAAATCTGTTTCTTTCTTGCTAGAAATGATTAATATCATTAAAAAAATGAAATAACCGATCAAGTGCAAGTTGAACTTGCGCAATTAGTGTTCCGTGCGTTGATTACTTTTAAAATAAAAATGATCAGATTTCACAAAACACATCCCCAATAAGTTTTCAACAAAGTTTGTTTCCAATCTTTACTGAAAACTGATGACCTTAAAATTTTTGTTTTTTTTTATATACCAGATAAATTATTAAAGGTGATGCACTAGTGATAATTTTTCGTTCAATCTACACCCAGTGGAGAATATTCCAGAATGTTTTCAAAATTTTTTAATCAGTACTTTTCGAGATAAGGGGGGACAACGATTTTTCGCGATTTTTTAAAAATAAGACAAATAAAAGTGTGCGCAAGTATTACATTATATATATATATATATATATATATATATATATATATATATATATATATATATATATATATATATATATATATTTGACTCGTGTTTTCACAAGCTTTCATTTGACACCACACTCGATGACCTAGTCAAAAATTTTTTTTTACTTCCGATTTCACCCCCCAAAACTAACCCTCAAGTCAAAATTTAACTTTCAAATCTACATGGCTTTGATGAGGCCATCAATTCCTATAATATTACTAAATTTCAACTTTCCATGACAAATAGTTTCGGGTGTGACAGACAGACAGACAGACACCGAAGTCATCTTATAAGTGTTCCATATGGAACACTAAAAAATAGATGTGTTTCTAATTTGAAATGATAATTTAAGATATTACGGGAGAAATGTATGGAAAATATGATGAAGCAATTGTTAAACGGTCGGTACTTCTTTTATACCTACAGTTCAGGGTCCCGAAACTGGTTTATGTATTCTCATGTGTGTCGACCATATTTGGCTTGTCCAGCTCATAAGAGTATAATTTCCAGATTTCGAAAATGCGGATCTTCACATTTTCGGCTTTGCGATAATATAGCTCTAAGTTTTGGTTTTCGTTTGACTGATTATTTTATTTGATTTCTGTAAAAATTCTATACTATACGAGGCTGGTTTGAAAAGTCCGTGCAAAAATAAAAACTACTTATGTGTTTGGGGTAAACCTTTTTTATTTTTCGACATAGTCTCCTTTTAGGCTTATACACTTCGTCCAACGATGTTCTAGTTTGTTGATCCCTTCCGAATAGGATTTGTCCAAGTCTGCAAAATATCCATTAGTGTCTGCAATCACCTCCTCGTTTGAATAAAATCTTTGTCCCGCCAGCCATTTCTTCAAATTGGGGAACAAATAGTAGTCCGAGGGAGCCAAGTCTGGAGAATAGGGGGGATGTGAAATGAGTTGGAATCCTATTTCCATTAATTTTGCGACCACAACTGCTGAGGTGTGTGCTGGTGCGTTGTCGTGATGGAAAAGGACTTTCTTGTGGGCCAATCGCGGGCGTTTTTCTTGCAGCTCGGTTTTCAAACGGTCCAATATCGATGAATAATATTCACCTGTAATAGTTTTACCCTTTTCCAGATAGTCGATGAGGATTATCCCTTGCGAATCCCAAAAGACAGTCGCCATAACCTTTCCGGCCGAAGGAACGGTCTTCGCCTTTTTTGGTGCAGATTCCCCCTTGGTAACCCATTGTTTAGATTGTTGTTTGGTCTCAGGAGTATAGTAATGTATCCATGTTTCATCCACAGTGACGAAACGACGCTTAAAGCCCTCTGGATTCTTCTGGAACAGCTGCAAACCATCCTTGCAACACTTCACACGATTCCGTTTTTGGTCAAACGTGAGCAATCGCGGCAGCCATCTTGCGGATAGCTTTCTCATGTCCAAATGTTTTTGCAAAATATTATGTACCCATTCAGTCGAGATGCCCACAGCACTAGCAATCTCACGCACCTTAACTCTTCTGTCATCCATCACCATATCATGGATTTGATCAATGATTTCTGGAGTCGTAACCTCCACAGGCCGTCCAGAACGTTCAGCTTCACTTGTGCCCAAACCACTTATCAACTGTTCTAATCGAAGGTGCAGAGTCACCATAATGTTTATCAAGCTTCTCTTTAGTCTCCTGAGGCGTTTTGCCTTTCATAAAGTAATGTTTAATCACCACACGAAATTCTTTTTCGTCCATTTCTTGAAAATTACTCGACTTTCTTGATTCACACGAATGCCAAACACAAAGAAATAGACCAATATGGCTGAAACCTGGTGTGCGTTCACTCAAGAGATGCTACTAACTAAACATGACCTCGATACGCGCCGGTGGTGCCATCTCTCGGACTTTGCACGGACTTTTCAAACCAGCCTCGTATAATACTATACTAACAATTAATTTTAATTTTAGAGCCATAGTGAATAATAACGGTATATAGTTTTTGAATTTGTTTATCGGGTCTATTACGTTAAAACTGTTCAGATTTAACCTCTAATAGCATAATCTATCCCCTTTTGTACACTACCTTTAAAAACTTACTAACGCTCCTAAAAACACCAAACATTTTATTATTTATATTGGAAGGAACATCTGTGTCATCTAACGCAGAACTTCAAGTTTAAGTTACTCCACATTGATGTGATACAACCAAAGATCATACGTTGGCATATCTGAACTTTTCATTTAAATAATAAATTAAAATTGATCATCAAAATATTAACACCATAATATTTAAGAGAGCCAAAAAAAAAATATATTTTTAACAATGGAAGTTATGGTCTGCTAAGTTTTATCACCTCATCAATAGGAAAAAAGTAAAAGTTTAACTTTTTATAGTTGTAGACCAGACTGCGATGACAGGCAAATTTAAGTGAGGCGTTAAAAAATTGTTTGGCTTGTAAATAAAATTTTAATTTATATTTGACATTACATTGAAATTAATTTTTTAATGGCCTATATGAAGCAAGAAAAATCATTAGTCAACTCTCTATTAGTAAAGTAAGACTGTACACTGTTTGCTTAAAAGCTGGCCAGTTGGTTATAGCCAGTGCAAAAAAACGCTCAGAAACATATACACTGTTTTCTTAAATCAACAGTGTTGTTCTTGCGTTGACTCGCGACAAGTTGACCCTGTTAATCATTAAATTTTTATTGCTACTTATAATAACAATTCGGCCAAGTGCAAGTCGGATTTGCGTAATTAGTGTTCCATACGGTGATTGTTTTTAAAATAAAAATTTTTGTTACAGAGTTATAAAATGATCAATAATCTCACAAAACACACCCTGATTGAGTTTTCAAAAAAGTTTGTTTCCAATCTTTGTTAAAAACTGATGACCTTGAAATTTTTGTTTTTCATTATATACCAGATAAATTATCAAAGGTAACTGCACTCGTGGTAATTTTCGTTCAGTATACACCTGGTGGGAGGAGAGAGCTTTTTGGTCATTTTTTAAAAATAATACAAAGAGAAGTGTGCGCAAGTATTACATCATATATATGTTTGTACTCGTGTCATTACAAGATTACAAGATTTCATTTGACACCCTGCACCCTCACTTCCAATTTCATTCCCCAAAACTATCCCCTTAAGTCAAAATTTAACTACCAAAACTGTCCGGCTCTGATTAAGCCATAAATTCCTTTATTTGTGTCAAATTTTAAATTTCTTTGTCAAATAGTTTCAGACGAGTATCAAGGACGGACGGACAGACAGATAGACACCGAAGTGATTCCATAAGTGTTCCGTACGGAACACTAAAAACATAATCCTAATTGATTTTTTCTTCTTAAAATGCCATATCGGATATGGACGTAGGCGACCCTCTAGCCTTTGCCTGTGTTTCCACAGACAAAGGAGACCTACAGTTTAATCCCGGTTCTGAACGGTCAAAGTGATAGGGCTTTACTAGGAATGATAGTACAGGTGGTTTGCCATTTTTTTTTATTATTTCCCAATACGAACTCGGGTCGCTAACGTAGAAAGTAGACACCTTAACAACTACGCTATGGCCATCCCCTAATTGATTAGGGTTTTAAATTAGGGGAAATTAGCTTTTTTTTCTGAAGAAACTATTAACATTATATGCATTTTTTCAGAATAAAAATTACTTATCTTATTCTATCGGATACGCCGATCTAGGATAGCAGATGTTCAGGGTTCATAGGTAATTTAAATAGTCTTCTAGGTTATAGTTCAGGAAATATAGTCGTTGGTTTTTTAAATATTGAAAATAATAATTTAATTAGAGATTTAATTAAATACTTTTTAATCAACTCAGTACTAACTATATTTAAGGGGGAAATACTTTTAGGTAGGTAAAAATAAGTCAATTTTTATTATAATTTTTTATGTGAACATTTTATGTAACATTAATGGAATTTTAGATATGATTTGTTGTCACTTAAAATTAAAATTAACACCTACTATTTTTAAAAATATTGAAAAATGGCAGGGTTAAGCGTGAAGTCTGGCTTCTGCTGTATTGATCTAAAACAAACAAGTTTTTTTTTTAAATTTGTTATTAAGATTCATATGCTGTACGGGATCCTCGAAAAATAAAAAAAAATGCGGGAATGGCATGTTTTAAAACAAATATATTGAATTTTTCATAAGATTTGAGTTATTTTGCCAAGAAAAATACATTTTTTAATGATTTAAAAAAATATTGAGGTTGAAACACGAGGTAATACTGTTATGGTTTTTGAGAGATTGATTACGCCAATTTTGAAAATTCACTTTTGAGAAAAAGACCTTTTAAGTTTCGAGAAGCGGAAATTTTCTGATTTTCATAACTTACCGGCTAATCTGCGATTCCAAGTCGATACAATTGCCCTTCAGCTCCTTCATAACATACATTTTCTTCCAAAAGTTGCTACTGCCATGCTTTAGGAACGTCTTATGGATGCGCTCTTGTCGAACCAGTCGATGCTAGACGATGTTGCACGTTTTGTATTACCGTCCAGTGATGATATGTAAACTGAACATTATATTTTAACAGAAACATATATTTCAGTAAACATGCCTTCTCATTTTCAATGATTATTGCCTAGAATGCAGGGGTTTTAGAGCTAAGCGTCAAACAGCTGAACTGAAACTTTTCTTTTCATTGTACGTGTGGCCACCCAAGGCCAGTGGGTTTTCATCTGGAAGATCTTCAAATATAGACAAAATGTGCGTTTGCACATCTGCCTGTGTGCCACTTCCATCAACTTTCGGCTGATAAAAGTACTTATGTTTCGGATTTTTATCAGTAGGACATGTGGTCATTATAGCTTTTTTATATTCATAAGATTGCAGAGTAGACTAGTCCCTGCTATGCCAATGCCTAAAACATACATAACAAGCATAAATAACTAACTCAATACTAGTGTTAATTAACGGTTCTGAATGAATTGATGTTTATGTGACCACACTGGCATAGTAAGACAAGCTTGAAACCGAGATCCCAATTTCCACTTTCTTCAAATTTCACGTTTTGTTTAACGACAAATGACAAGATCTGACAATGCAGTGAATATAGTAGAAAATTTAATAAACCGATAGATGTGCAAGGTATTCCAGTGAATATAATCACTGCTAACATTAGAGCGTTATTTTTTACATGCGCACTCTTTAATCTGGTTTCACTTTCGTGTATTCGATGATGTGGAGAAATTAGTTTTACTCCTTTTCGGATATGATTTCATTTTCAACTTTCGAAAACAGTTCTTTACAAAATATATTAGGTGTGTCAATTAATTTTCAGGGTTTTTTCGGCAAAAATATCGCTTTGTTGTAACAAAATGGTTCCAAATTGATTATTCAAAGTATTGTCCATCGCTAACCATTACTTTCTCCCATCTTTATGGCAGCATATGAATACCACCTTGAAAGAACGACTCATTTTTTGAGGCTATCCACGAATGGACCCATTTTTTGGTGTCTTCATAAGAATGAAAGCGCTATTCAGACAGGCCGTGCGTCATCGACAGGAACAACTGATAATCAGAAGGAGCAACATCTGCATACTACGGCGAGTGAGGTAGGAAATCCCATCCAAGCGCTTCTAGAGTTTCCTTGACGGGTTTTGCAACATTTGGCATATTGGCAATATGCCAAAAATCACTCTGTCGTGTCTTTTGGTATATTGCAGTCATTTTTCCTTTAAGGCTCGGCTCAATTGCATCAATTATTGTCAGTAACGTTCCCCAGTATTGGTTTCGTTGGGTAAGATCAGCTCATGATATACTACACCCAGCTGATCCTACCAGCATAAGCTTGGAGTGGAGTGGTTCACTGGGCTTCACCCATGATTTTTTGCGCTTTGAATTATTGTAGCGTATCCATTTTTCGTCACTAGTTACGAAACGATGAAAAAACCTTTTCGATTGTGCCGCTGAAGCAGTTGTTCACAGGTGAAAAATCGCCCATCAACGTCTCTCGGTTTTAATTCGTATGGCACCCAATTTCTTTGCTTTTGAATCATTCTCAGTGCATGGAAGCGCTTGGAAATGGTTATAAGATCAACTTCTAATGATTCTATTAGTTCTTTTTCCATTTAGCAGGGGTTTTCATCGAGTAGTGTATCCAATCCTTCATCTTTAAACTTTTTCGACTGACTTGAACTTTCTTTGTCTTCCATCTCGAAATTATCACTTTTAAAGCGTCAAAACCATTACTCACATATTTTAATCGATATATTCACCATAGATTTCCAACAGCCATCGATGATTTTCAGTAGCGCTTTTCTTCGAATTAAACAAGAAAAGTAACGCTTCCCTCAAACGGTATTTTGTTGACACGTAATTCAATGCCCAAAAAAAAATGTTTGTACTTCAGCAAAATAACATATACTAAAAATTAAAGTCTAATGAAGGTGCTTCACCATATAGCAACAGTATGCCCCAATGCGATATAGAAATTCCTCAAAATTAATTCACACTCTTTATATATCGAAACTAAATTGACTATAAGATGGCCCCGACCTACTCTAGTAATAATGGAACTATGTATAAGGATATTTTCTTTTAAAAATACCTCATGACCACGTCTTCCAAAATGTCTGTGTATGAACAATAATCAGATTTAAAAGAAGGCTATAAAGGGCAGATAGGTCAGCTCCCAACGCCAAGCGTAGGCGAATACGTTCACAGACCATAGAAATATTTTGCTGTAAAACTTAGCTATCACATTTTTGAGATGTACTAAAATTTTATGGAATAAAAATTGACATTTTTGAAGTTTGTAAATATATTTTCCCGCTTAATCGCAGTCCAAAATTCAGTTTATTTGTTTTATAATTAAATTATTATGTACTTTAGCTCTAGACATATTAGTTTTCATAACTCCAAGTAGGATAATAGTTTAGGTTACAAAGAGATTATACAGAAAACGTGGGAAAATTATTCCGAATAAATGTTAAAATTAATATTAAAAGAAAAATATGAAAACTTATAAATCAACACGACAACATCCGTTTTGATAAAGTGTAACAATTTCACCGTAGAAATTTTCCGGATATCGACAGATGATGATTGGTTTGCTGGCTTGGCTTGGTTTCAGTATAAATGAACGTGTCCACTTTCTTATTATGGTTTGTTTTAAATTGACTCGGATTCGTGCAAGTGTATTTCCGTTATATATATTTTAAAGAATATTCAGAATACTATTATGTTAATATTTTTATATAAACACGAGCCTACGTAGATAGTCCAATAAAAGTGACATGTAACGAAAATTTTAACAAACCAACTGATATAGTTTTTTAAAAAAATTTTAACACTATGTTTGTTGCAGTTTTTAGGGTTCCGTACGAATATTAAAAACGGAATACTTATGAAATCACTTCGGTGTCTGTCTGTCTGTCACAGCCGATTTTCTTCGAAACTACTTGACATAGAAAAAAGAAATTTGTCACAAATAGAGGAATTGTTGAGTAAATTTAAAAGTAAAATTTTGACTTCAGAGGTTAGTTTTGGATGGTGAAATCAAAAGTGAAAAAAAAAAAGTTCAAAGATTATCGAGTGGGGTGTCAAAGAAGCTTGTGAGAACGCAAATTCAAAAATATATATGATGTAATACTAGCACAAATTTGTCTTTACATTAGTTTATAAAAAAAAATCCAAAAATCACTGTCCTCTCACCTCCTCTCTCTAAGAGTACTAAACAAGAAATTTCGAAAAAAAATTTGAAGCAGTCTCCATAAGATGAAGATTGAGCTAAAATTATCACTGGTGCATTACCTTTGATAATTTATCTGGTTCGTCCGCCTATCACACCCGTTTTTCTCCGAAACTATTTGACATGGAAAATTTTTTGGAATGTGTTAATAATATTTCCTCGTATTTGAATAGCAGTGGACTTATACAGATGATAAAAAATATACTAGTTCTACTAGAGACAGAACCTTGAAAAATGCAATTTTTCTAATAATATATTCTAATAATATTCACGGTGTAGAAATTTTTTTAGCCATCACAAACAAGTTTATGTTCGAATCCCAGATATTAATTTTCGAAAACTCATTTGGGGTGTGTTTTTTGTTGACCTTTTTATAATTCCCTAACAAAATTTTATATTTTAAAAGTAACCACGGTACGGAACACTAATTGGCAGTTTTTTTTTTTATTAGAGACTAGCCGGGCCCGCGGCTGCACTCGCGTGGACTTGATTCACCACTATCGTCACTGATTATTCCTTAATTTACCCAACGTAATAAAATATCTCCCATTATTTCCCCTTATCTCTCAATATTTCTCCTTATCTCCCATTATCTCTACATAATTTCCATTATCTAGGCTTAACTCTGCTCATCTCCCATTATTTCTCCTTATCTCCCATTATTTCTCTTTATCTTCCATTATCTCATCTTATCTCCCATTATCTAGGCTCATCTCGACTTATCTCTCAATATTTCTCCTTATCTCCCATTATTTCTCCTTATCTCTCATTATCTCACCATAACTCCCATTATCTAGACTTATCTTTGCTTATCTCCCATTATTTCTCCTTATCTCCCATTATTTATATTTATCTCCCATTATCTCACCTTATCTCCCATTATCGAGCCTTATCTCGACTTATCTCCCATTATTTCTACTTATCTCCCATTATTATATAGAACATATGTTTAAATTTATAAAAACACGTAAATCGAATAAGTGGTTCTCAAGTGATAAGCGTACTAACGGACAGACAGACAGACAGAAAGACGTTACATTTTATATATATTCTAGATAGAAGACTATAGATAACCTAGCCAGAGAACAAATGTATGAATTTAAAAAAAAAACACGTAAATCGGATAAGGGGTTCTCGAGTGATAAGCGCACTAACGGACAGACACACAGACAGAGAGACGTTGCATTTTATATATATTATATTCTTTGCTACATGATATTGTTCCATATTTAATGCTTTAGGCAGTGTATTGCAAGAGAACGCGCTAGCGGCAAACTTTTCTCCGACTTGATTCACTATTATCGTCACTGCTTATTCCTTACGTCACCTAACGTAATAAAATATATCCTATAACCCCCAGAGAACATATGTATGTTTAACAAAAAAGTACGTAAATCGGATAAGTGGTTCTCCAGTGATAAGCGCACTAACGGACATACAGACAGACAGAGATACGTTGCATTTTATATATATTATAGATATTCTTTGCTACATGATATTGTTCCATATTTAATGGTTTAGCATGTTTAAAAAAAAAGCACGTAAATCGGATAAGTGGTTCTCCAGTGATAAGCGCACAAACAGACAAACAGACAGATATACGTTACATTTTATATATTATAGATGTAATAAAATATATATCCATAACCTGGTCAGAGAATATATGTATAAATTTAAAAAAATCACGTAAATCGGATAAGTGGATCTCGAGGGATAAGCGCACTAATGGACAGACAGACAGACAGAGAGACGTTGCATTTTATATATATTATAGATATAGATTATTATTATTATTATCATATAACCTGGCCAAAGAATATATGTATGAATTTAGAAAAAAAAAGACATAAATCGGATAAGTGGTTTTCGCGTGATAAACGCACTAATGGACAGACAGACAGACACAGAGACATTGCATTTTATATATATTATAGATTATAGACTATAGATATTCTCTGCTACATAATATTGTTCTATATTTAATGGTTTAGGCGGTGTATTGCAAAGCAACGCGCTAGGGGCAAACTTTTTTCCGACATCATTCACTATTTTATGTCACTACTCATTCCTTATGCTACCTATCGTAATAAAATATAGCCTATAACCTGGCCAGAGAACATATATATGTTTTAAAAAAAAAAGTACGTAAATCGGATAAGTGGTTCTCCAGTGATAAGCGCACTAACGGACAGACAGACAGACAGACAGACAGACAGAGAGACGTTGCATTTTATATATATTATAGATAGTACAGTTGAAAAAATCGGGGAAATAATTTGCCGAGTACTTTCTTCGTAGATATGAAGTGCTAAAATTAATACGGAATTTGACTTTCGCACAATGAAGAACAGTCTAACCCAAGACTTACAACTAGATATTTTAAATGATAGATACTTTATGATGAGGTATAATTGAGAAAAAAAAGTTGAGGAAAGGAAAAGTTTTAATGATATTTACAACAGACACCTAACATTTTTCTCAATAAACTATTTTCTAAACTGTAGACTGTGGAAAAAATAATACGATTGCACATATCCCGATTTCAAAGACAATGAACATTAGGTAAAACATGGTATAAAAAAAACAAGTATGTGATTTTGATTCGCTCAGGTTTTCTTCAATCATATAGAGCAATGATAGTGTGCTTTTTTTTTTTTTTTTTTTTTTAAATGATCCTAGCAGACGTGCTGCAGGGAAATCTCTAAACCGGCACAGGAGTGAGCCGGCAACGTATTTCAAGTTGTCATTTCAACAGTCGTGAAAATTTAGGTACTAGATCGTATTGACCTGCTAAATAATAAAAGTCGATTTTAGCAGCACCCTGCGGCCGTGGAATATTACCCTAAAATTATTAAGAGGGTGAGAAATAAGATTCAATTTATTCAAAGTAAAAGTCAGGAGGTTACGATTGTATTTTTTATTTATAAAAATTATTGCCAGAACCTTCCCCCCCCTCCTAAATGTTGACATGTTGACATGAATGTAAATGTTTATTTAAAAAATATCATTTTTGTTATTTGTCTTAAAATTTTAAGAGAATAAATAAAATATATGTAGGATAGGTAATATAAGAATCCGGAACAAACTTCCTTTACTAACTGTCTGCCAGAGCGAAAAACGTTCCCACGTTAGTGCGAGCGTGGCAGTTATATAGCGGCCTGCGGGTTAGAGAGAGAACGCATTGGGGATCTATGGACCACATTGAAGGTAAATCTTAAATTATCTAGAATACAATGGGCCTTTGTTAATTTTCTAGAGGAGTGTCATTTAGGGAGATTCGTCTGTATCTGTGACACAGGTATTATTCTCTGAGTCGTTTTGAAGGCCATTGAGAAAAATATCTAGATTCTGTAGAACGTACCACTATGAATATTCTTAAATTTCAGGGAGTACAATTCATAAATGGTCCATTGCTCATTCGGCTATACCTGTGACGTAGTTCTTCCTCTCTTCTCATCGTTTCGAGGCTCATTGAAAAGGTACGAAAAAAAGTGTGAAACCGAATATATTGTACACAGTACAAGCCAATACCGAAAGTTATGGATTCACTGTATAGTCCCGATTTAGCCCCCTCCGGGCACAAACATTTTTCTGAAGCCATATATTAAAACCCGCTGTATCGTCGTTTCTTAAGGCGCAAACAATATAATTTTTGGATAGATTCAAACAATTCGAAAGACGCTTATGTAACAATATAATTTTTTAAGCTTTGCAAGTTTTCCTTTATACCTAGATATCTAGATACCTTAAGGTATTTCTTACGAGTAACTGTTAAAAGTAGTTTTGTTTGAAATTTTGAGAAATGATAAATTTTAGCATTATGCATTCATTGCTTCAATATAAAAATGGTTTACCACGTCCTATTGCCATAATTAATTGCAAAAGTTTTAGATATTTATCACGTAAAAGATAGGAATCCATAGTTTTTCTTCGATCAAAAGCATGCGTTTTTTACAATTTTTGTTGTCGTATGTACATTAAAAATTAAAAAGTCACAAAAAATCATATATACATAAAAAAATTACTTTACTTTCGTCTGTTAAAACATGAAAGCAATTTATCTTCTAATTGTTGCAAAAATATTAGATAAATATTACTTTTTATTGAATTTTAAGAAGTGAATTTTCGCTGTGGCAACGTAGCTTGAAGAAGACTACTCGCGCGGAAGCGGGCGTTTTTTCAAATTTTGAATCATCTCATAACCAAGATTTTGGACTTATCGAAGAGCGGTAGATAAATATATCATTTATTAAATATGACAAACTGAATCTAAAAATACAACTTATAGATCCAAATTCCTGTTCCTGTCGTGGTTATGGAGGGCGAAAGCTGCAAAAAATTGAGGGTAGGTGAACCCATCACAGAGTGGGAGTTTTATATGTTGTGAGGATTCTGTAGCCTTAATATCTGCCACGAAGATCGGTTGGGAGTAAAAAAAAAATGGGATCAAAAATGAACTCATCGCTGAGTGGCAGATATTCGAGATATAGTTAGTTTGAGACCCAAAAAGAAGCGAAAAAATATTATCTGCCATAAATCCTAGTTCTTTCAGTTTCTACCAATTTTTGAACCTGTAGAGTTTTTGGACCTCCCTGAACTTATTCGAGAGCGGCAGATAAATGAACCAGTGTTCGAATACTGTAATATGAGTCTAGTTCCTGCTTTTATCAGCAGAATTTTTGTATTTTTAATGCAAAGCTGAAGTTATAAACAAATTGATTTTTCCTATTCGCATAATTACCTAGCTGTAATGCATGAGTTCATATGTTTTTTGACAAGTTAAAGTCGAATTTCTAATTCATTTTGCTAAAAATTTACTAACTTTCGTTACAAATATCGATCTATCTACAATACAAAAACTCTTTTTTTCTATAATAACTTAATGCAATATTATTTAACTCGCTAAATTTAAATTTTCTGTTAATTTTTTTCAAAATCATTTTATTATTACTGACAATTTATTCAATTAATTATTAAATTAAATTAATTTTTCTTTCGGAATTTAACACAAATATTTTTATTTAATTGCATATAAATAAACTGATTAGCTTTTAATTTTTAAAGATTGGAGAAATGGATTAGAAATGTGATGAACTATATATATATATATATATATATATATATATATATATATATATATATATATATATATATATATATATATATATATATATATATATATATATATATATAGATGAGATATAATATTAATTATTATTAATCATTTTTACAGATGATGATATATTAATACCGCATATCGAGTTAATCGAGGATTCAAATAATTACATATCTATTGAGGATGGCGTCAATCAGGATGATCAAGTTGATGAAGAAGCTGAATAAAAAATTAATGGTTTTTGATTCATGAAATAAATGTTTTTCTTTTAATTTTTACAATAATTTTTTGTTGAATTCTATATATCTAGCCCATTTTACTCTCCATATACATCCGCAGGCCGCTATATAACTGTCTCACTCGCACTAACGCGGGAACATTTTTACTCTGGCAGGCAGTTAGTGATGTAATTTTGTTCTGGCTTCTTATATTACCTATCCTACATATATTTTATTTATTCTGTTAGATTTTTAAAATAACAAAAATGGTATTTTTTTAAATAAACATTTACAATTTCTTGACTTTTACCGTAAATAAATTAAATCTTATTTCTCACCCTCTCAGTAATTTTGGGGTATTATAACCGGGCCGCAGAGGGCTGCAGAATCGACTTTTATTGTTCAGCAGGTATATAAGATTTAGCACCTAAATGTTCACGACTGTTGAAATGACAACTTGAAATACGTTGCTTGCTTTTGGTCTATGAGGCGCATGCGAAAAAAAGGGATTCACGTTGGCAGTCCTATGCAAATCATCTCAAAGGGATGAAGTTTTTTCATATAAAAAAACTACTTGAAACGGGTGGTGTAGAAATGCTAAAGTTGTTTGATCAGAGAGGATATTTCGAAATAGTTTCTCTCCGCCGAACTAAGTACAACTTCAAGGTGACTTCTTTAAACAGTTTTTGTTTGTTAAAAAATAATAAAACTGAGAAATTATTCTCTGTATTTTCTAATAACAAATAAAGACGCAGCCCCAAGTTGAAAAAATAAAATCACAAGCAGTTTACAATATATTTCAAGCGGCACATTTGTTCTGTTCGAGATGTTTCGGGACAAAATGGTATATTATTCAACTTTTAGCACAATACTGCTGCATTTCTCCATTTATTTTAATGGTTTAACCTGCAGAATGAGGACAAGGTTATGAATATCCAAAAAGAATTTTAGGATTTTAAAGATCAATTTTAAAGAGACTAACTTGAAAGAAATTGCTATGCTGTCGGAGTAAAAATAATCTATATAAAATAATATATATATATATATATATATATATATATATATATATATATATATATATATATATATATATATATATATATATATATATTTATAAAGAGAGAGAAAATATTTTTTGCTATCAAAACAACAATCGTCTTTTTAGTGTTCCGTACGGAACACTTATAAGATCACTTCGGTGTCTGTCTGTCTGTCTGTCTGTCTGTCACACCCGATTTTCTCCGAAACTATTTGACATAGAAAGGTGAAATTTGGTAATAATATAGTAATTGATGGCCTCATCAGAGCCATGTAGTTTTGAGAATTAAATTTTGTCTTAAGGGGTTAGTTTTGGGGGGTGAAGTCGAAAGTGAAAAAAAAATTTTTTTACTAGGTCATCGAGTGTGGTGTCAAATGAAAGCTTGTGAAAACGCGAGTAAAAAATATATATATAATATTATACTTGCGCGCACTTTTATTTGTATTATTTTTAAAAATTCGCGAAAAATCGCTGTCCCGGGCCTTATCTCGAAAAGTACTTATCAAAAAATTTCGAAAAAATTCTGGAATATTCTCCACGGGGTGTAGATTGAACGAAAATTATCACGAGTGCATTACCTTTAATAATTTATACGGTATATAAAAAAAAACAAAAATTTCAAGGTCATCAGATTTCAGTAAAGATTGGAAACAAACTTTGTTGAAAACTCATTTGGGGTGTGTTTTCTGAAGTCCTAATCATTTTATACCACCATAACATAAATTTTGACTTAAGGGGTTCGTTTAGAGGGGTGAAATCGGAAGTGAAAAAAAAATTTTTTTACTAGGTCATCGAGTGTGGTGTCAAATGAAAGCTTGTGAAAACACGAGTAAAATATATATATATATATATATATATATATATATATATAATGTAATACTTGCGCTCACTTTTCTTCGTATTACTTTTAAAAAATCGCTGTCCCCTACCTTATCTCGAAAAGTACTGATCGAAAAATTTTGTAAAAAAATCTGGAATATTCTCCACGGGGTATAGATTGAACGAAAATTATCACGAGTGCATTACCTTTAATAATTTATTTGGTATATAAAAAAAAAACAAAATTTCAAGGTCACCAGTTTTCAGTAAAGATTGGAAACAAACTTTGTTGAAAACTCATTTGGGGTGTGTTTTGTGAAGTCACTGATCAATTTATACCACCCTAACAAAAATTTTTATTTTAAAAACAATCAACGTACGGAACACTAATTTTGCAAGTTCAACTTGCACTTGACCGGTTTTTTTTTTTAGCATAATACATCACATTTTAAAGTATGTAATATTTGTGTAAAATTATATAATTCTTTGCTAACGTAAATTTTAATATGTTAAAAATGTACAATAAATGCATACAAATATTTTTCGGTGCTGGTGCTGTATTCGTACATACTAAACTTTGTGTGTATTTTTTTTTTAACTTAAACTATTAATTAAAAAATAAGATGAAGCTTGTTCCTGTGCTAAACAAATGATATGACCTTACTATGATAGTACTGATTCTATATTGACACGGAAGAAATATAGCACCCCCACCATGGATATGGAAATAATTCTAGAACTAGTACCTATATATATATATATATATATATATATATATATATATATAGGGACGTTTCGCGTCAATGGAGTCATCCCATACCCATAGAATTGACGAAAAAAAAATTCAAGGGCTTCAGTTTTTTCGTTGAAACGTAAGCTTTCAAATGCAACTTGGCCCTTTTGAAAAATCCAAAACGGCAGCTCAATATGTCGGTTAGAAGCGGAGTTAACTGAACTTCAAAACTGAGACAAAATGCAATATTGATGTAATAGTTAGAGTAACCAACATAATTTTATGTAATACCAATATGGCGGATCCAATATGGCGCCGAAAATTAGACGAAAAATGAGCAATTATGGAGATTTCGCAGTGGGATAGCACTTTTTCTGATCGGAGTAATTTTCGGTTTTAGGCGCCATATTGGATCCGCCATACTGGTATTACATAAAATTATGTTGGTTATTCTAATTATTACATCCATATTTCATTTTGTCTCACTTTTGAAGTTCAGTGAACCTAATTCCGCTCAGAAATCATGATTTTTTGTTTCTAGCCATATTGAGCCGCCATCTTGTTTTTTTTCAAAAGGGTCAAGTTGCATTTGAAAGCTCACATATATATATATATATATATATATATATATATATATATATATATATATATATATATATGTATATATATATATGTATATATATATATGTATATATATATGTATATATATATATATATATATATATATATATATATATATATATATATGTATATATATATATGTATATATATATATATGTATATATATATGTATATATATATATATATATATATATATATATATATATATATATATATACATATATATATATATATATATATATATATATATATATATATATATATATATATATATATATATATATATATATATATATATATATATATGTGTATATATATATATATATATATATATATATATATATATATATATATATATATATATAGTATATATATATACATATATATATATATATATATATATATATATATATATATATATATATATATATATATATATATATATATATATATATATATATATATATATATATATATATATATATATATGTATATATATGAATGTATATATATATATATATATATATATATATATATATATATATATATACATATATATATATACATATATATATATATATATATATATATATATATATATATATATATATATATATATATATATATATATATATATATATATATATATATATATATATATATATATATATATATATATATATATATATATATATATATATATATATATATATATATATATATATATATATATATATACATATATATATATATATATATATATATATATATATATATATATATATACCGGCCAAAATGTAACATTTTGTAATTTTTTTATTTTGATAGTTACATATTTGCATTTTTAGACACCAGAATGGGACATTATTAGGCTTTTTTATCACTTAAGAAATATTTGAGCACGCAATTGTTATGAATCTAATCAACGACAAACTCTGGTATATGCAATAGGACTATACGACACCGTTGTATAATTTCGAAACATCATATAGAATTTGGTGTTACCTAAATCGATGGTTGAAGTTAGAAATTCCGACGAAGGCAATGGGTCTGGTCTATTACATGGATGGATCAAAAACTTTGAACGGAGTAGAAGCTTATCATTTACCAACATTCCACCGTGTTTAGCACTATATCAACTTATTAAATTATTACAGAGAACAAGAAAAACTGGTGATAAATACCCCATTGAGGCACTCCATTTAACTGTCAAATTGCTAGATTTATAATGGAGGTTTTGGTAATCACAATATAATGATCTTTTGACCATATTATGTCTGATGTTTGACATACAACATCGTCCACTTTAACGCTGAGTCTCTGACTCCATAAGAAAGAAGTTTTTCTGATTAATAACATCGAACGTGCGTAATAAGTTATAGTGAACTCTAACCACACTTTCACCAGTGTTATTTCTGTTGCTTTCCCTTCAGAAAACCATATTGGGTGGATGAAAATATATTATGTCGTCTAAAACACTTGATTAGATTGTAAAGTATTAATGTTACATAAAAATAAGTTAAATAATGCGATAGATCTTAATTTCAGAACATTCACCTTTTTTAAAATTTCTTATAATCTCAAGCCTAATTGCCTTTGAAAATAATAAAATAATAATGTTTTCTAGAGGCAAATTCCAAGCATTAGTAACATCTCTCAATGTAGAATATGGAATACAATGCAGCCTAACAGATTTTTTTTGAAACTTTTAGAATTTTAGTGTATATTTCTGGAAAAAAAGAAACTGTCTGCTCCCAAATATACATTGTGTTTGTTGGATTCTATTCAGAAGAGCTGTTCGCCTGATTGAAGACCCGAAACTCACCAGAAACCTTATTCCTAGGATAGAAGAATGGTTGTTAACTTGAGTCTATTTAATGCATTTTCATGAAAAGTGTTTAGTGGATTTGGTGGATGTAGCCCGTCCTTCCAGAGCGGTACATACTAGGAATGCATGTCGTGCTAATACATCCCGTCCGTATAAGGTTCAGCTTGTCACTCCTCGTATAGCCCTTTTCAGGCAGTCTTGTATATAGAGAACACATCCCTTTGAAATGATTTGCCTAGGACTGTGTTTCATATTGAGGATAATTTACAGCGATTCAAGACCAGCGTGAATGACTTTTTCCGCACAGGGATTTCCTTGCCGCACGTGCGCTATGCTCATAAAAAAATCTCATAATTTGCATTTCTGGCTGATGTAAATCTAGTTTTGAATACCTAGTTGTTCCTTGTGGGGGGTTGTTTAGCGCTACCGATCGATAGAGGAATTTTTCAACTAGTTGCTAACTGTTACCGAACTATATGTTAGGATTCTACCCCAAGTATATAAATATCAATATAAAGTACTACAACTGAACAAATGTCAGTATTTCAGCAGTTTTTACTCAAATCATCTTTTGGTTCATTACACCGTATCACAACTCCTCAGCCGAGCTAAAATCGACAGAGAAAGAGAATAGAACTCGAGGTACTTATCGCAGTACTATGTAGAGCAACGAAAAAGTAAGATATAATAATTTGCATCTCTGGCTCATGTTACTTAGTATCTCTGGCTGATGTTACTATGCCTATTCTTTACGTTAGAACTGTGTTAAGGGGTAAGGCCACTACAGATTCCCGGAAAAAAGGCAAATTTCTGGAATTTTTTTCAAGAGTATAATAAAAGATGTCGAAAATTTATTTGAAGTACTTTATTAAACAAATATTTAAGTGTAATAAAAATGTATTTTTTTATATTTTTAATTCAAAATGGACGCTTCAGAATCTAAGACGATAAGGCATCTTTTATGCGAGACCTAAAACGGGCGATACGATTGTTCCAGTAGATTTCAATCTAGAACGAAAAATTAAAAAAATTTCATTAATATATGCCAAAAACTATTGGGTAACTTTCGGAAATTTGAAAATATCGTTTTTTCGAAAAATGGTGCACATTTAAAATAACCAGTCGAGTGAAAGTTGGACTTGCGATTAATGTTTCGTACGTTGGTTGCTTTTAAAATAAAAATTTTCGTTACGGAAGTATAAAAATGATCAGTGACTTCACAAAATACATCCCAAAATTTTTTTCCGATCGTTAGTGAAAACTCATTACCTTGAAATTTTTGTTTTTTTTATATACCAGATAAATTATTAAAAGTAATGCACTCGTGATAATTTTCGTTCAATCTACATCCTGTAGAGAATATTCCAGAATTTTTCCAAAATTTTTTGATCAGTACTTTTCGAGATAAGGTGATGGGACACTAATTTTTCGTACTTTTTTAAAAATAATACAAAGAGAATTGTGCGCAAGTATTACATTATATATATTTTTGAACTTGTCTTTTCATACGCTTTCATTTGACACCCCACTCGATGACATGGAAAAAAAATTTCACTTCCGATTTCACTCCCCAAAGTCAAAATTTAACTTTCAAAACTACACGGCTCAGATAAAACCACCAATTCCTATATTAGGGCCAAATTTCAACTTTCTATGTCAAATAGTTTCGGAGAAAATCGGGTGCGAAAGACAGACGAGCAGACAGACAGACAGACGGCTCTGATGAGACCATCAATTCCTAAATTATTACCAAATTTCAACTTTCTATGATAAATATTTCTGAGAAAATCGGGTATGACAGACAGACAGACTGACGGACGGCCACCGAAGTGATCTTATAAGTGTTCCGTACGGAACACTAAAAATGTTCACTTCTCACGCAAAAATGAAACGAAAAATTGTTCATGAAAAAGGAAATTTATAACTTATCGCAAAATCTGTGTTTTCACTTAAATAATGTATTTGAAAAGTTACTCTCAAAATTTCAAGCGAATCGATAAAGATTTGTGGCAGCTGTCATTTCGCCGGATTTGAAAAATACAGTTTTGAGAAAATCGCATTTGAAAATTTAAGTAACATTCTTCAGAAGAAAATGTTATACCTTTAATCGGCGATGCTTGTACCACACAATTGGCCTTCCATATTGATATTCTTCTCTTCATCTTCCTTTCTGGCTGATTTGAACTAAGCCGAGATGTTTTTGCAGCTTCAGTCAACGAACGGTCGGATAATTCGATGCGGCCGTCGTCAGCTTCAACGTAGAAGTTGTAACAATTGCTTCCTATAGTCATGCCTAAACCCGCCATAGTTTTTATAATATTGCTTATTCATTCGTTGAAGGTGCAGACAGCAAATTTTCCTATAATATCAAGGATAGTTTTCCCACTTGATGTAGTTTTTGGGGCCATTGCCAAACCGGGCCATTTAAGCTTTCGTTGCTGTTCTATGGATATCCGAAAGATGCATCCACTTCAATGTCACGAACCTCTTCAGACAGTTTCAATTTCTTTGCGTACGTGCCGCCGGTACCTGGATCCGGTGACTCGATTTCAAATCGGTTTTGCGGTCGATGACGTGACCGTGCTTATTCAAAGAACTCGATCTGCCTCTACCACTATATTTACATTTGTCACTCATTTTTAATCACCAATCTAAGTACTAAAAGAAAGCTCATGGAATACTAAAATAAGAGAGCGTTTGGCGGAGAACATAACGCGAAGCACTTAGCCCAATGCTAGCGTAAAGAAAAAGTAAGATACAATAATTTCCGTCTCTGGCTCATATAACTTAACATCTCTGGCTGATGTTACTATGCTTATTATTTGCGTTATTACTGTGATAAGTACTTGAGTTATATTTTCTTTTTCTATCAATCCTAGCTCGGCTGAAGAGCCGTGATACGATGAAATGCGCAAACTAATAGACAAAATGTCATAAAAAATTTACACGAATTGATAAATAAGAGAACACAAAAAAAACTTTTCTTCAATTTTAGTAATTTATACTGAAACCTAAATAGATGTGATAATGATTATTAAACGATATGTAATACGTAGGTTGAAAAGTTTTTGGTCTAGCTACTTAAAACACATTTTTTTTTGCAAAATTCGAATTTATTCATCTACATAGACTCCTTCAGGAGCAAGAAATCAGTCCAATGCTTTTCTAACATTTCTATACCTTTCTTATGGAAGGATTAGTCTTTGCTTTCAAAATAGGCCTCAATTTCGGTGACATCTTCTTCATTGGAACCAAATCTCTTTCCTGCGAGCATTTGCGAGCATTTTTTTGAGGTCGGCGAATAGATAATAGTCGCTGGGGGCTAAATCTGGAGAATACGGTGGATGAGGAAGCAATTCGTACTTCAATTCATGCAATTTTGCCATCTTAACCATTGACTTGTGATATGGTGCTTTGTCTTGATGAAAAACCACTTTTTCTTGTTCATTTGGGGACGTTTCTTTGCAATTTCTGGCTTCAAACGCACCAATAACTTTATATAATATTCGCTATTGATGGGTTTTCTCTTCTTAGCATAGTCGATGCAAATTATTCCATGCGACTACGTAAATACAGCTTGATGAACTCATGTTTTATCTATTGTCACATACCGCATTATTGCGCTTAAAACAGGTCCAAATAGCGCTCAAAATCATCAACACGTTGTTATTTTTGGTCAACTGTAAGCAAACGCGGAGCCGATTCAAACAGAACTTTCTCATGCTCAAATGTTCATGCAAAATATGACCATTACGTTCTTTTGATATCTTTAGGGTGTCAGCTATCTCATACAATTTCACTTTACGGTCATCCAAAACAATTTTGTTGATTTTTTTTATACTTTCCGGTGTAACCAGCTCGTTTGAGTGTCAAAAGCGTTCAGCATCATTTGTGTCTGTAACTCCGCGTTTATATTTAGCACACCAGTAAATGATGAGTGATTTTCCAGGGGCAGAGTCCTCGTAACACTTATCAAGCCATTGGTTTGCTTGAACGGTATATTTTCGCATTAAAAAACAATGTTTAAACAACACACGAAATTTGATTTTTTTCCATTGTTTTGAAAATAACAAAAGTAGTGTCACTAAAACCACTGTAACTTGTAAACTAATCATCGAAATGTCATGAAATTTTGACACGTATCGTTTGAAATTTGGTACTTTCTAAAAATCATATTAATTTTTTGAAAAGGGCGAGATCTATATGTCAGACGAAAAACTTTTCAGTTTTTTGTGTTACTTTAATAAATTTCCAGCCTAGTTATTGTTACATAATAGATTTTATTCAGTAAAGCAGACCAAATCTTCTTATACATATAAAAAGTATAATGCCTTCTTACGTGAAATACCGGTATATTATTAAGAATAATAACAATTTAAAAGAATATGTTTTTATTTATATTCATATCAAATAACTCACTTATTATTAACTATTGCGATTAACGTTATAATGTTCGTAAAATAGGGTATGTGGTAATTCGTTTTCATAAATTACTGGGTATTTATGTCATTAATAACAGTTATGATTTTATTTAAATGCTTAATAACTAATCTGTTATGTCAATAATTCCAACCAAATGGGAATTTAAATCAAATTCGAACAATTGATATTTCCCGAATAGGTCTAACCATATTGAAATTCAATGCAAGTTCATTGAAAATCTGATTATTGAAAGTTTTCGCCGTGTAAGGTGTACAGAGACACGTACACAAATTAGGTTTGAAGGGTACCAATTAGATTATTAACATATGGTTTAAATCGTATGGGGAAAACATAAGAACTGCTTGTTTTGTTTTTAATTATGTAATTGTTTGTACAGGGTACAGTCTTCACAGTTACATTCTCAGTATTCTCCTAAGCTACTACATGAGATGAAAAGTCCCAAGACTTTTGAAGAAAAAAAAAATGTTTTGCCAAAAATCGGTTTTATTCTTCAACATAGTTTCCTTCAAGAGCGAAACACTTATTCTAGCGATCTTCCAACATTTGGATGTCTTTCATATCGTCCGATTTGTCATACTCTCTAATATAAGCCTCAGTTTCCCATTCGACTTCTTCATTTGAACCAAGTAACTTTCCCTGAAGCCACTTTTCCAAAGTAGGAAAGAGGTAATAATCGCTGGGGGCCAGATCTGGTAAACACGACGGATGAGGAAGTGGTTGGTCCAATTTCACTATCGATTTTATGAAGTTGTGAGCTGGTGCATTATCTTGGTAAAACCAGATTTTTTTCTTTGCTAAATACGGCCTTTTTTTTCTTAATTTCACCATTTAAACGGTCTAATAAACCAACGTAGTAGTCTCCGGTGATTGTTCGTCTGTTCTTAAAATAATCGATCATTATTATTCCATGCATATCCAAAAAAAGAATTGCCAAAATCTTTCCAGTTGAGGTTTGTGTTTTCTTCAGTCGGTTTTCATGTAGTTCCAGCCACTGTGCGGACTGCTTGTGGGCGTATACTGGTGGATCCATATTTCGTTCATTGTTACGCATCGACATAAAAGTCCTTTAGATTCCGCAGAAAAAGTGCCAAACAGCGTTCTGAATCTTCGACACGTTACTATTTTTAATCAATCGTGAATATGTACGTCATCCATCAGACACGGTGCTTGTTCATATCCAGATAATCACGTAAAATACGCCGCATGCATTCTGTTGATATCGTCACGATGTCAGCTATCTCACTTGCACTTTGTGGTTTTTGGCGCCTCAGTTTGACGTCCGGAACGGCCTTCATCGGTGTTTGTACGACTGCATTTAAGTTCACTACTATCGACATATAGTTGCCTTCGACGAAGCAGATTTACCATAATACTTTTCAAGTGATTCTTAGATTCTGGCTGTATTTTTACCACAAAAACGTAATGTTTAGTCGACACAGGAAGTTCTTTTGTTCCATCGTTTTGTAAAAATCAAAAGTAGCGTCACTGAAATAGCTGTAACGCGCCAACTAATAGACAAAATGTCATGAAAAATTTACACGAATCTTCAGAGAGTTGACACCAACTGAAAATCGAATGTTTTTTAGTTTGTGCACCTAACTCTCAGAAAGTCTTGGGACTTTTCATTCCATGTAAGTCAAGGTAAAAATATTAATCATGGCCCAGCACGTCGTTTCCACCGGCATTACGCCTCACTGCAATTTATTAACAAAAATTTTCCGAATACTTGCCAAGGAGGTGTTTAAAGTGTAAAGTTCTCTGATTATAACCTTCCAAGTTATGTGAAGTTGATGGGAAAAAGTCCTCAATAATCTTCTCATTTCACTTTGTGATAATACAATCTGTCAGGTGTGAACGTGACTGCTCGTATTCTTGAAAAAAATGGGTTTCGAGAACATTTCTTGCCATCAATGTATTCTTTGACGTGCCAACAACGGCGCAATTACCTTAGTAACTCGTCCAATCATGCTGTTAACGAGATTTTCTGCATACTCTGCAAAATTTTTTGAATCTCGCGAGACCACCGAGTCAAAGTCCTCAGAGTCTTTCCTCTGAGCTTTCTCTTTACAAGAGACCAAACCCTTTCAGTAGGGTTGGCGTCCGGAGATCGTGAGGGCCACTCTAGTATCTTATCGTGTGCCCAAGCGCTCCGGTTCGCGACGTGATTTTCGCCCAGCAGAGGTTTCTTCAACGTGCTTCAAAATTTCACATCAAGAGCACGAAAATGTTGTCGAATGGTCTCATGGGACACATTCACGGTTTTCTCAATTTTGCCGCTCCTTGACGCAGAGTCAATTTCAGGTCATGTGAAAACAAAGAGACGGTTCATTTTTCGACTTTCAAAGTGACTTTGCCAACCGAGCCACGTTTTGGCAATCGTCGACATTTTTGGTCTCGTTAAAATGATTTACCCACTTCTTCGCCAACGAAACCGACTTTTTAATACATTTAGCGGCAGCGGAATAATGACACATTAGGCCCCTTTAGATGGGAACAAAGAAAGACTGCCTTAAACCCACGCGCAGACAAGTGACTCATTTTGGATTTTATGTGATTTCGACGAAAGTTCGAAATCGACTGATACTTTTACTAAAATGCGTCGTAGACAAAGGTTCCTTCTATCGGTTTTTTGGATGGAATTAAAAATGATAGTTATTTATGAGAATGTTTCAATTCGGTATAAATGCATTGCTGGGAGCGTCAGGAGAGTCATCAAGAGAAACAAATAATTTCTCACTTGTGTATCTCTTGAAAGGTATACCTGATCATGCTTTGGAAGTTAAATATAAAACTAAACAATGACGAAAAAGTCCAAAAAAGAACTCATCAAAAATGGTGGAATTATCAGTTGTTTACCAAGTTTTACCTAAGTCACAACCACACGGAACCTGTAACGGAAGAGGAAAAGTTATCTTTAATCTTTGTCCATTAAGCTACCAATTTTTCTATTTTGTGTTAATTTATAGACGAAAAACACGTCCTGTGTATAATTCTTAAGGTCTGAGTCCACGCTCGTTTAATAATTATCGTTCTATTCAAGATAACCCTGAAACTTTCTTACTTGGGACATTTTAGGACTCCAGTTTTCATTAGAAATCGATGCATTAGAAAAAATTCTTTTCATGGCTTGAAAAAAATTCCTAATGAAATATAATAGAGGTTGTATAAAATATAAAAGATGTGATCTGAAGAAATGAAAAAAAAATCTGATATTGATTTTTATAAAACCGTGAATTTAAAGGTGAAAAAAAGCAAGAAGACAAATAATAAAATTTTATATAGGAGCTGTTCGTACAAATAAATTCTGCCTAAAAGTTAATAATTTATGATTTTTTTTCTACCCCAAATAAGTTTTCCAAAAAGTTCGTTTCCTATCTTTGTTGCAAACTCATGACCTTGAATCTTTTTTTATATACCAGATAAATTATTGAAGGTAATGTACTCGTGATAATTTTCGTTCAATCTACACCCTATGAAGAATATTCCAAAATTTTTTCAAAATTTTTTGAGCAGTACTTTTCGAGATAACAGAGAGACAGAAAAGTGTGCGCAATGTATATTTTTGATCTCGTGTTTTCACAGGCTTTCATTTGTCACCCCACTCGATGACCTGGTAAAAAAAATCTCGCTTCTGATTTCACTCCCCAAAACTAACCCTTTAAGTCAAAATTTAACTTTCTACACAACTCTGATGGGGCCATCAAATACTATAATATTGCCAAATTTCAATTTTCTATGTCAAATAGTTTCGAAAAAAATCGAGTATGACATACAGACAGACGGACAGACAGATGGAGAGACACTGAAGTGATCTTGTAAGTGTTCCGTAAGGAACACTAAAAATAACTTTATTCTGAGTAAATCTATTTTATTTGATGTATTTTTTACCTTTATGTCGTTTTTAATGTTCCATATCAAAAATAAAAACAGAACACTTATGGAATTACCTCGCTGTCTGTCTCTCATAGCCAAATTTCCTCGACACTATTTGACACACAAAAAAGTTGGAATTTGTTTCAAG